>CM053790.1:237029953-238229953 GCA_028749045.1 Cupressus sempervirens | reverse complement strand
AGAAGCAGCAGTAATAAGACAAACTATTGCTCAAGTGAGGCAAATTGGTCAAGAAGGAATAATGTATGCATAGCTATTAGTAGTAGTTAGACAATCAGAGCACATAATAGCTACAAAACCACAAGAAGCAACATCAGTTGTACCATATGCCATAGTTTTGCAGCTACAAACTATAATAATATTACCAATGAAAAAGGAGAAAGATGGAGAGGAAGTGAGTATAACAAAAATACAGTCAGTAAACCCTAACAGCAATATATTAATGTTTACACAATTGACTCCAAAAATATTTTAATTTATTTAAACCCTACCAGCATTAGGTGATTGGCAAGGTTAACAAATGTAAAGTAAGAACAAGCTGAGTCACAACCAAAGAAGAGAATAAAGAAGATGGCAAACAGACCAAGCAAGAGAAGAATTTTTTTATAGATAATTGAATCAGATGAAAAATAATTAGAAGAAATAGAGGAAAAACCAATTGAAAAAGTAGAAATAGATGTGAAGAAACCTTCTAGAAGAAAAACATGGAAGCCAAAGGTTGAGAATTTGAATGTTCAAATTATCAATAATAATAAATTTTGTACAACTAAATAAGTTCATTATATAAAATGGATAGAATGCAATTAGAGAATGTCATAGTTAGGCATATGATTCTAACAAATAAAATATTTGAATATATTGCGAAGGACATGTCAAAGGATCCATATAACAGATTGATTAATAAAAGAAGAAGAGTAGTAGATGAGGATAGAAGAATAAGAGAGAATCAAATCAAAAAAACTATATGAGTTGAAATGTGAAGATAACATGGAAAGAACAATGGAGGGAATTCAACCCCTACTAAGAAATAAAAGAAGAGATTTTTTGTTAATGGGTGGAAATTATGAGGAAGTGAATAAACAAACCAAGCAAGCTATTGTAAATTTTATGACCTCCACATCAAGCTAAGAATAGGAAGTAGTAGTAACAATAACAAAAATGTTAGAATCAACTCTGAAAGTCCCTATTGGTATTGATACCATGCAAGTGGATAGTACAAGGATCACTCTAGATACTTTACAAGATCCATTCAAAGACTATGGCACTAATGTTGGAAATTTGGTGAGCTACACCATCCCTAAGAATGAAAAAGAAAAGGAAGAAGAAGAAGAAGAAAAAGGAAAAGGAAGAAGAAAATAACAAAAAGAAGGAAGAAAAAGAAAAGAAGAAGAAGATTTAAGAAGTGGAAGAAGGAGGAAGAAAGATTGGAAGTAGAAAAGAAAATGAAAATTGAAGAAGATGAGAAGAAGAAAAATATTGTAGAGGATAGAAAGAAAAAAGAGGAAGAGCACAAGAGAATGGAGGAAGAAAAGAAGAAAATTGGGGAGGAAAGGAAAAAATTAGAAGAGGGGCAAAAGAAGAAGAAGAGAAAAGGAAGAAGGAGGAAGAAGAAAAGAAGAAAAAGGAAGAAGAAGAGAAAATGAAGGTAAATGTACCTATTTCTTCTAGGACACCCTTTACGCTAGCAATCTTAATTGGATTAATCAATGATGATCAAATTGAGTTCATCTCATCACTTAGTAAAATAATAGAAAATAAAATAAAATTTAAGAGTCTACCAAGTTCACTGATGGAAGTAAATGATAGACTGAAGAATACCATTTCAATAAAGATGATTGAACTAGACCCCTAGGATAGAGAAAAAGTTGTAATCCAAGATTTTGATACAAAATTCACAAATTTATCAAATATTGTTGCAATCAAGACACAAACTCTACATGATGTAGAGATATTCATAAAAGTTTGTGAAAACATCAAGGGAGATCTAAAGAACCTTGATTGAAAATTAAGGATATAAGATATTTTCTAAATGATAGAAAGATAGTTTATGGGAAGTGTGTTGGAGCACACACACTAATTAGGGATGTGACAAATGAATTGAAAAGCAAGCTCAAAGCTTGACACAATAATGAAAGAAGTTCAAGATCCCTCAGCCAAGATAAAAGATCTTGAAAATAGAACAAGCAAAATAAATGATGACATTAGGCTTTTAGAGCTACAAAAGGAGATCAAGTTGAGAAGATTTTCATTGCTAAGGGAACTCCTTGCACTTATAATTGATTTAGTAGAGACAGTTGGAAGAATGTTTGGTAGTAAGGGCATCTTTTGATAAATTTTCTTACATAGACTTAGATGTAGTGAAGATAACATTAGATGCTTTATGTGCATTCTTGAGTGTAGTAGATGCAGTAAAAGAAAAATGGTACATGGAGTTCACCGTGTTAAAATAGAACTTTGGTGACTACATTATACAAATCTCCAGTCAATGGCAACCATGAAGGTAAAACAGTAAATTTTGATTTGTACATATATTTTTTGACACCTTTGTCATTGATGTCAAAGGGGGAGAGATAAGGAAAATTGCATATTTTAAGAGGAGCAATGTAAAAACCAACACTATACTCAAAGGGGGAGTTATAATGTAAGTAGGACATATAAGGAAAGATGGTATATTGTCATTTATGGAAACACATCTTTAGTATGAAGAGGTAATACCTTGAAGATCAAGTTATGGCATTCATACTTAGATAATTGTCTAAGTATTAGTTAGTTTATCTGGAAGAACAAACACAATTTTGATATGCATAGTTGCAAGAGACACTTTTGGCATGTATGCAAAGGACAAAGTGTTAGGATGATCTATGCAAGTGCTCAAGCTAGTACCAAAAGTATGTAATCATTTATGGATAAAAAAAGTCACAGCAGAGAATAGGCAGAATAGAGCATGATAGGAAATAGATAATTATGAATTAAGTAATTATTTTGTTTACAAAATAATTACTTAATTAATTAGGGATAAAAGTTTAGATGTTAATCCTAAGGTAGCAAGTTATAATATGTTGGAAATATAAGGTAGGCTAGGTTACTAAGAGGGGAGGGGTGAATCAAGAACCAATAAAACTTTAACTTATTTCACTAATTAATCCTTCATATATTATTATGATCTAATTGCATGCATGAAAGAATGAAAGTAACAAAACATTCATAACACTTTGACACAAGATATGGTGACCTAGAAACCTTCTAATTGTAAAGTAAACCTAGGGTGGGTATGATACCTATAAGCTTTAGTATTTTAGTATAAAGTTAACATGTTAAGACTTATAATTGACCATTTCGAGTGATCTTCCATATTAGGAGCAACAAGGACTATTAGGTCCACCTTGTTAAAAGATGTAAAAACATACAATGAAGTATGCACTCTATTAGGATATTTAGCAAAAGACTATTAAGTCCACCTAGTTAAAGGATTTGACTGATGCACCCGTTAGGATGAATTAGTGGCTAATCTCTAATCTACAACTTTGATTTACTCAATGAGATTCCTTGTATTGTAATGATCACTTGGCTGTGATAGATAAATCTCTATTGTCCCTTATACTACTTGTAGCCTTCTTCAATTCACACTCATACACTTCATATTCATTCTCAATTACATACTTGGATATGATACAATTAGTTACATGTATATCAATCCAAATTACTACTTATTGGAGTCGGCTACAATACCAATTTCATCATAATTCACAAAGTTGGCCCAATTGTTGTTACTCAAGTTTTGAAGACAAACTCAGTGATGTTTTGATACTCAAAAAACACTATCAATGCTTAGAAAACTTTGGCACTTGCTTGAAGTTTAAGCTTGGTCCATAGTGATTACTTTTGAGTAGCTCAAACTCGGTTAGCATTGTGTGACTTGGTGAACATTGAGAATCTCGCTAGCAACTGAATCACTCAATTGACATTGCATGACTCATTCAACACTAGATTCACTTTCTTAATAGTGTGACCTTAGTAGACACTATATAACTTGGTTAACACTAGAGTCTTCATCACTTCTACTAGATATCTCAGTAGACATTTCTATGCTCATGATATAATACAAACTATCTCAACTACTCAATAAACACTGTGTAGCTCGACATGAACTATAAATTGATTTTTTATCTTGGTAAAAATTGAAACACTTGGTTAACATTGTTGGATGAATGATAAGCTTGATAGCAACTATAGAGCTTGGTATCAATGTAACCAACTAAGTATTGAGTCACTGATAGACAAATTGACCTTTATGTCAACAATCTCCCCCTTTGGAATTAGTGACAAAAATACTTATTACACCAAAAATAATCTAACTAAGTCAAAAACTTCCTTTGTCAACATTATGTGTCTTCAACTCAATTTGACTTCCTATTGTTGTAGCTCAGTAAAATAATTTTTATTTTTTATTTTTTTAAATTTCTTTTGTAAAGATATTTTATGCTTACCTATACATATTACTATACTACTCCCCCATACACATATCTCTCCTATTCATATATCTAGAGTATAGTGTTCTTCTCCCTCTTTTATCAATAACATTATCCTCCTTATTATTAATAAGCATATACTTCTCCCTCTTTCGACATAAATACCAAAGGTGTATAATATCTACAAGTTAATACCAAAATGTTACAAGAAATTAGAATATACCTTCAAGATTAGTACAATAGTTTTGTCCCAATTCTCTTGTAATACCTTACTTGCATGCAAGGCTATCTACACTTCTACTGATAGTTCCATCATATGCTCAGCTATGGAGAAGTTATTAACATGGATTAGAGTCTTTGCATGTTTAATGTGCTTTTAAAATGCGTCCATGTTGGGAGAATCATGCCCTAAATTTTTGCAAGTGTGGCCTTAAATTTGGATTCTTCCCTCAATAATTTTGCCTAGAGATTTTTAGATATCTGATCTTTGTGAAGTGTGCAGAACTATAACTCAGATCAAGTGATAGTTGGTGTGCACTTGCCTTCATATCCTCATCTATCTTGGACAATTTATCCTTGATCTCCTTTGTGAAGATAGATGTTCCACTCAATTTGATAAATAAAGAAACTACATTATTCATAGATGTTTCTAATGTAGCAATAATGTTAGACAATTCTACTTAATCTATAGCAATCCTTAGTGCTACTTGCTCCAACACTTTATTTTCAAATTTTCTTTCATCTCTCTACAACAATTTTCCTTGTCCATTCAATTTCTCATTATACTTGTGGACAATTTCAATTAACTGATCTAGAATAGCTTGTTTTCTATCAACCTCAATACTCAAAGCATTAATAAATATGTTCTTTATGTTCTCAAGGACTTTACTTTTCTTCTTCTTCTCTTCTCTAAGCTTCTATTACTTAGTCCATTTCTTCAAAATTTCTCCTAGGGTATCCATTTGATTAGGAGTGAGGATAGAGATATCCTAATTTAGAATAACAATATCCTCATCCAGATCAATTTTCCCCTCTTGACCCTTTTCCTTTGAAATTATTGATGGAATCATTTATTTTCCTTTACTAAGAACCTTAGTGCTCAGTAGAGATTGAGTCTCAACTATCATTGCACTAGATGTGGATACACTTGATATTGAAACAATATTAGAAACAAATGGAATAGCACTAAATGTAGTGATAGATGGAATACTTGTTGTACCTGGTTGTTTCTCGGTAGAACCTAATGTTGGAGGGACTAGCTTCTCAAAAGATGAAGTGTTGGGCACTTCAGTCAATGAAACACTTGGTAGTATAGATCTAGAGATTGGTTGGGTGCATGGTGATCCAATGGTAACCACAACCAACTCTATAGAATCCTTCTCTAAGCCTGATTGCACTAAGGTTTTTCTTGGAGAATAAGGAAAGGAAGTTATAATTTGTGTTGCAATCTTCTCTATATCAGATTCTTTAATACTTTGTATTTCTCAAAGGCTTTCTTCAATGGCTTCTTATTCTTCCTCCTCATCATCAATATTAACATCATCTATCTCATCATCCTTGATTTCTACTTCTTCTTCTACATCCTCATCTTCACCATCTTTTTCATCAACATGCACAACAAAGTCACTAGGTTTTTGCAACCCATAGATGTTTTTCCATATGGTAGTAGTAGACTTCACAACAGATTCATTGTCTTTGAGAAGTATTAAACATGTATTGAATTTGAGAGTGAGCTTCTTCTCATTAGTCTTCAAAGATTCCTTCACCTCTTTTTCACTGAGACTCAGCATAAGTTGTCTCAAGGTTTGTTAACAAATGTCCTTAGTAGTCTTCATCACACTATCCCATCTAGGTTTAACTATATTCAAAAGGTCATTAGGAATTTTTTGTGAAATCTCATAAGGTGAGTATTTCCACTTTCCCAATTTTTCCATAAGGGTATCCTCAATCTTCTTTTTCTCTTATTCATTCCTAGTCTCATACTTAAGAGACTTGAAACATTCCATACCTACTCCTTCCATCTTCTTCAATATTTCCTATAGGGTAAGCATAGACCTCTTAAAGATAATTTGTTCAACTTAATTTTCAACCAACTTTAGCTTCTTCTTGGACTTTGTTGCACTTCTTGTAAACACTATTGGAGAGGACTTAGTAGGTTTGGTTATAATAACTTCCCTTTATTCTTGGGAGGCTCCACTTCCTCATATTCTACTACCTCTACTTCATCCTCTACATCACCTCCTTTACCCTCATTAATCATGAGATGAGAGCTTGATGACTTGGTGTTCATGATAAATTTCTCTATCATCTTCCTTCCTTTGTTCTCTGCTTGAGGTAGCTTGATCTCAAGCTCAATTTTGGCCTTAGCCTAAGTGCCAAAATATGTAGCTTTAGTATCCATAGGCTCATTCACTAGAGATTTAATGATATCTTTAGTGTCATCAATGTTACCTCATATTCCAGAGGCTTAACCCATGCCACTCTAGGTCTGACTACTTGAATATAAACCTTGTCACAGTCAACCATAAAATAGATATCATCCTCATAATCTTCTACAAGTTTATCTGGGAATCCTATATCTTCTCTAAATTTTCTCCTTGAATGCTTCAAAATAGTTTTCCATGATACTGTCAAAGTTTTCTCCCATCTTTGCTATGAATTCATTGATTTGGTATAGCACTAAAGTATCTTTCTTCCATACTACATATCCTTTAGAAGGGAAAAACTTATGAAGATAAAAGAATAACCATGTCGAGAGAAAACTAAAATTACATAGATTTTTCTTCGACACTTGGATGCTCTCCATGTTCTTATTGAACTGATTCAGCAGTAGCTTCTCAAGGTCAAGAAATAGATTGTTCTTCACAACCTTGTATGCTAGGTCAACCACTTCACATGATATGATGTTCAATAAGCATAAGTTATAGATTTTGTGAGCTATCACATGGATTCCAAACTTCAATTCCATGTTAGTCATACTACTTAGCTTCATGCCTCTTTCATCCCACTCAACAAGAGTTCACTTTGTTAGTCCTACCCAACCTAAGGTTTTCGTGGTCTTCTCTTTATTTATCATCTTTTTGGCTATCAAAACATGATTATCTAACCATAACTGTCCATTGTGAACATGACTCAGGATAAATATGGTCCATTTCACTTGAAAATCCTTTGGCATATGTAGAATATGTGTTAAACCCTTTGTCTACAAATTTTTTGCTCAAATTTGAGAATATCATCCACACATAATTCATTGAATGCTTCATTCATCTCTAGGGTTCCAAGCTCCCAAATAGAACAGTGATTGAATGAAAAAATGTCATGGACAAGAAGTACGTTCAGTGGAATTTGAGATTATGCTCTAGTAGGGTCTAGTAACTCTATAATTGTTGGACTTAGTTTGAATGTAGTAGCCTTGGAATCCACTCCACAAATCAACATTTCAAAACCTTTCTTAACTTTTCTTCTTGAAAATGACATCACTCAATAGAGTTTTTAATATGGGATAATCTTCAACAACAACTCTGAATTCTCTCTTCACTCTATGCTCTAAAAATTCATGGTGAAACAATACAATTAACTTCTTATTTTTAACAAATTTCTTCTATTCAATCTCCATTAATTCTTTGTATGCATACTCACTTGTTGTTAGGTTGTCCTCCACTCAGTTTGGTCTTTAATGCTTGAAAGATACCTTCAACTCAGTAAGGTCTCATGACTTTGTAGGAACTAGCAACTTGACATCTACATCCTAAGAAGATATGCAACCTGACCTTGCTCGGTAAGGTCTTGAGTTTCCATTATTATTTAGTGATCCTTGTGCATCTTGAATGTTGATATGGGTGCTTTTGCTTGCTAGCTAGAACTGATGTTAGATGTGTTAGCCATATCTTCCCTCCCACCAAAATTTTAAAATTTTCTTATGAAACATGGCCTACGGTCATTTCTTTTTGAATATTCAAATCTTCAAATAATCAAATGCTATACAGGATATATTTAAACCTTGGGTTACATTTTATATCCTAAGTCTTCAAGTTGCTTCATGTTATAAATATATTTGCAGGTCTACATCTTCTTAACCATCTAATCTTCCAGGATTGTTTAACTTCATTTTGTCACTATAAAAAGTTTCACAAAAAATTCTCATAATGACATAGTGACAATGTGACACACATTCAATTTGGGCCTCTTGTTTCTAGTCATGCACAATGATCATTGAACATCAAGAACCATAGATTGAAGATAGATCTATGATTATCATTTTGTCGCTATGAAAAGTTGCTAGTTCTTTAGTCATAGCTACATAACAATAGCATTCCATGTGTCCCACATGGGCCTTTCTTCTTTGCAGCTTGTGGTGTTGTCAAACAAAGTAATAGCTATCAAAGTTTTATTCATTACCTTTTGAGGTGGGCCATTTTCTTGACATACCCTTGTCCACCATTGATTTGGAGATGATCAAGGGTTGTCTCTTTGTCACTATGGAAAGCTACATGATGAATAAACATAACAAGGTAGCAATGATGTGAAACATGTCTCAATGAGCCCATCATAGTCCATAGGGTGTTGTATTTCCTCCACCATTAGATTGAAGTAGATCAAGGGTTGTCGTTATTGTAAGGAAACTTGGCAATAAAGAATATAATCGTTTCCACATAACCCATAATAGATCTGAAAATAAACACGAAATTAAAATCCAAATGCAAGAGAAAAGACAACATACCCACAAAATTGTGACACAAGATATACCCTGGAAAACCCTCATTGAGGGAAAAACCCAGCCTCCAAAAGCATCCATCACCATGTATTATTCAGCAAAAATACCATTGCCATACAACCATGGAAGCCTTCATGGCCATAGCCACAACCGAGCAAACTATGTGAACAAGCATGAATCCACACATCCCATGCCATGCTTTCAACCTTCACAAATGCTCCCTTGGCTAACCTGTCAAGCCTTGTCCCGCTCGACTCTTGCCTTTTGTCTTCTCCTTGTCACTCTTTCTCTCTTTCTATACAACAACTACCCTTGTGGCTGCTTATATAGTAGCAAGTCCCACAAAACCACCAAATGGTATTATATAAACCATGTGCTAAAACCATGTGCTACCTAACCCAATGACCCCACATTTAATATTGGGCATTTAATTATTTTCCCCAATATTAAATAATTACATGAAATATTTTCACAATGTTACAATACAACTCATCAAAAATATTCCATGGGAATCTTTACATGTTGCACGTCCATCTAGGTACAACATTGCATAATAAAATAAAATAATAAAATAACAATATTATGCAATGTGTGCAACACCCATTATCTCAACAATCTCCCACTTGTTGTATACATTGCATAGGGTCAATCCGTAGCCACATAAATGAACAAGGGAACAATCCCTCCAAGCACATCCACCATCATGGATCAAAATACACCAAGTGCTCCATCCTGGTACCTGCAACAAAATCAAAATATCTAGCATCTCAAACATGAATGATCTCACCTCCTATTATGCCACTCCCACTGGACATACATAAAAGCCATCCAAAGAGAAAGCCACCCAACTTGTCGCATTAGAAGATCATAAAATCCTGTACCAACTAAAAATTCCAAGCACAAAAACCTGATCCAAAGGTAATCACATGTATCTATAGTTGTCAAAATATCCATAGCTGAAATAGCACCCACAACAAAGTGCCAAACCCATCCAACTATCCATACCTCAAAGGTATAACAAGTGAATCTCATATCACTGACATATCCAATCTGCAACCTGCAATCACAAGCCTCAAGAGCAATACCTGCCACATATATACCAAGAAGCTCCCACTGCAAAAGATAATGCCAAATCTATAACCAATCCACTCAACACATCTCAAAGAAGTGAATCCATGTAGTATCAAGGACATTCACAATACATAAACTAATATCCTGCAAGAAAAAAAACTCTCATAACAAGTCTCCAATAGTCTCCCAAATTCTCCACAACAAACAAAGGAAAGAGATAAAGAAATAACCATGTCATCTCTCACATGACATACATGAGCACAAACCAGTGATCACAATCTCCAACCAATCTCAAATCCAATATAAGCAAAACTGAACATCCAGGAAGATAACCAAGACTAGAGAAACCATGCAAATCATAACCTGTATCATGTCCTTCTACACACACCTCTAGATGTAAACTGTGCAAGTATGATCTCCTCCATAAAAACCCCAACAAGAAGCTTCAACAACACCCAAACCATACCATATAACTAATCATGGATGTAAGCCTCTCACAAGAAGATCAAACTCAATAAACCCATTCCTAAACCAAGGAATAACCATTCCTAAACCAAGGAATAACCATTCCTAATCCAAGGAAAATGCCCAATATAAAACCATCTCCCAAACTCAACCAGCATAACAACATATGCACATGGAGATAACCAATGCTAAACCATCTCTCAAATGAACTCTCTAGAACTAACTCATGTACCATAGCTCAAGATTCATATCCATGAAAGACAAGCATAAATATAATGCAACTAAGAAAAAACAATGGGCTATACCTCTCAAGTAGAAAACTACCAAGTAGACCAAGAGTGGGGAATGAGAATGCTCATCAAGATACCTAAGTCTCCAACCAAGACTCATCTAAGAACAGTCTCCTCTCAAGTCCATATCAGGTGACTGTCCCTCAAACTTCCTGTTGAAACCATCAACCATCCCAACAGATACTTCTCTAATCCAAGAGAAATCAGTGTCACCACTGTCTCTAAGTATCCATGAGCACCTGTAACCAATCAATCGATGCCAACTCCAAATGCAACATAGCAATATCATGAAGTATCTAGCTTATGATCAGTGTACTCAATACCAAGAAACTAAACCAAGATCAATGTCAAAGTTCCAACCACGGCCTCAGGAACATAAACATGACAACATGATCTAACCATCTCAACTAAAGAGATAACATGCTCCATATGAACATACTATAACATGTCACAATTCTAAATGCATATCAAGAGTATACCATGACATAATAATGAAACCATCCTCATACCAAGGATAACATGCCAAATAAAAAATATAAACCACACCTTTGCCAAGAACCCTGTGAGTCCTCAAGATGCAACCATCTCCACACACCATGAAGAACCATCTCCATACACCATGAAGATAACAATTGCACCATGCAAATGTCAAAGATGCTTCTGCAGCAACAAGATCTAAGACAAACCTCCAACATCTGCAAACACTTAATAAATATATCAATGCCAACAACTCCCACTCAACGGTGGTACCAAGTCACCTATGGCATCATAAAATCCATCCTCTCAAAACCAAGAAGATATAAACCAAACCAGGAACTAATCTTGCACTGTCACCCCATCACTGTCACAAGCTCCCACTAAACCATGTATCCAAGCTATCCATGACATCATGATGAAAACCCATCCTCTAACCATGAGAATCAACCAAGGCATCAAACCATCAAAGAACTCAAAGTGCACATCATGAGCTCCTTAAAAGAAACCAAATAACCATGATCCTCAACCAAGAAGATATACCACCATAACTATATCAAAAATTCAAGCTAATGAATATCAAGGATGTACCTATATAACCAATCATGTCATGCCAAAATCTATGACACCATGATCACATCCATGAACTGAGCATTTGGCTCTCAAAGTGTCCAACCTGTTAGCATAGTCAACCACAATCCTCTGCCATGACTGTACTTGGTAACAACATCTCATCCCTTCTACATGAAAAAAATAGTAAATCATGTGACTTAGGGCATAGACAACCCAAATCCAAGCCACCAATCTGAATATGCATCAATAATGAAAGATCAATGGGAAAAGACAACCCATAATCAAGCTATAAATGCAACCTGTAAGTATAGACCGCTTACAACATTGCACAACTTGTAGACCCAACAAGTCATCATGCATATCCAAACCAAACACTGATAACTATATCATCATGAGACCAATCTGAAATATGAACTAAGTATACAATGACATCAAATCTTAAATCTCCAATGCCATAAACTCACAATGTTACCATAGTCAAAATATATCTATAAGCTGTTTAGATAAATATATCACCAAATAAATCATGCCAAACTTGCACTAAATCTGAACCAATGTGTAGAGCTCTCCAAGAGCTTTCCGTTGACTACTCAAAGTCCAAAATTTGACTCTGTATGCCCAAGTTATGCCCTAATCCGTGCTCAAAATAAATAACATCTGACTTTAGGGCTCTTAAAATCTGAGAAAATCTCAAAATCACAGAACCAAACCTACATCATGTTGTAGTGCTCTGAATTAGCTTTCCAATGCCTATAAGAACTCTAAAATCTGATATTTTGATAGAAAGTTATGACCATTTTACTAAGATAGTCTTTTAACCATTTTCAGTACGATTTTTCATTTTTTATTTTTTCAGTGACGCAAATTTTGACGGGATTAAATTTGACGGCCATCATGGGCTGAAACCAGAAAAACTCTTTCATTTCCTCTGAACATGGCCAAACTAGAGCATATTATATATCAAAATTTATGGAAATGTTGACCCGGATCCAGTGGTGAGGTCTGTTTTTACCCAGGAGGTCATTTTTGCAAGCTACCCCCCAAAACCCTCATTTAAATGAAACATCTGAAAAAATCTTTTTGTCCAACAATTTCCCATGCCCAAATCTTTCAACATCCCATCATAACAGCAAATCCAAAACCCTCAGATCTGCAATCATTCATATATCTTGCCCTTTTTTTTTATCCTCTCATGCATTCCCATGGATTCAATCTAGGGTTACAATAATAAAACCATAGCTCTGATATCACTTGTAAAGAAACTTGGCAATAAAGAACATAACCGTTTCCACATAACCCATAATAGATCTAAAAATAAATACGAAATTAAAATCCACATGCAAGAGAAAAGACAACATACCCACAAAATTGTGACACAAGATATACCCTGGGAAACCCTCATTGAGGGAAAAACCCAGCCTCCAAAAGCATCCATCACCACGTATTATTCAGCAAAAATACCATTGCCATACAACCATGGAAGCCTTCATGGCCATAGCCACAACCGAGCAAACTATGTGAATAAGCATGAATCCACACATCCCATGTCATGCTTTCAACCTTCACAAATGCTCCCTTGGCTAACCTGTCAAGCCTTGTCCCGCTCGACTCTTGCCTTTTGTCTTCTCCTTGTCACTCTTTCTCTCTTTCTATACAACAACTACCCTTGTGGCTGCTTATATAGTAGCAAGTCCCACAAAACCACCAAGTGGTATTACATAAACCATGTGCTACCTAACCCAATGACCCCACATTTAATATTGGGCATTTAATTCTTTTCCCCAATATTAAATAATTACATGAAATATTTTCACAATGTTACAATACAACTCATCAAAAATATTCCATGGGAATCTTTACATGTTGCACGTCCATCTAGATACAACATTACATAATAAAATAAAATAATAAAATAACAATATTATGCAATGTGTGCAACACCCATTATCTCAACAATTATGTCACTATAAAAATAATAATAGACCTTTAGTCATAGAAACATAACAATAGGTTGACATGTGTCTCAGTAGGCCTAGCTGACAAGTAAGTAGTGATGGTTAAGTTCATTTTCACAAGGTTGCAAACATTTTATGTTACATCAATTTTAGGCTACAAGTGCATGACCAAGGCAATCACTAGGTCATAGTAGTTAATAAAAATGTTAAGGATAAGCTGAAACGAGGTGATAGTAGTTAGTTTGATCGGTTCATAGTTTTGTAAAGTAAAATAATTAGTTAAGATAAAATTTGTCAATGTTGTGACTAGGGTAAAGACGTGGGTCAACATAAGTTTGAATTTGGTGAGGTGAAAAAATGTTTTAATATGGTTGGACCATGTTGCAAAGCTTGAGTACTTACTCAAGTTGACTAATGACATGGCTAACTTGGCATACTAAGAACAAAGAAAGATAGCTCTTTAATGGTGAATCTGATCTTCTTGATTGTCTACAACCACTTACAAATGTTCTCCATGCATGGTAAATGTAAAGAGCCACTCCATCACCACCTAGTTATTGATCTACTCTAGTTATGCATTAATGGCCACCATTTCTATCTTCTCAAGGTTTTTTTTGATGAATAATATGATTTTCCTGCATCTGGATGTGTACCATGATCAGATCTTTCCCAAATTTGTAGTAATTGTTCTCTACAACCTTAAATGTAGTTGTTGAGTTTTCCTTAGGTTAAAAGCTATTAGAGTTATGCTTGAACTATAAAAGTAGCTTTTGTAACCCTTCTTAGGGTTGTTCATTTTTCTTTGATTTTATAGTAGTAGTATTCTATACTCAGTTACTATGATTTCATTTTGTCTATGATTGAATGTAATCTTTTTCTTTACCTCATTCTCTCAACAATATTATTGCAAAATTTTCTTTCCTCTATTGGTGTTTTGTTTTATTTCTTCAATCTACATAACAATATCTACTCTTGCCTTTGAATTTTATAGAGTGAAGTTTCTTCCTTGTGGCATTTCATTTGGTTTTTGATATGTATGTAGCTATTGGATTAAGACAAAGGTTGAATTAGTGTATTTTGAGGTTATATTGATGAATAGTGCATTGTTAGGTAGAGATATGACTAAACAAACTATTTGGTGTATCACTCCCTTTAGGTTAGATTAGGTAGTTTTCTTTCATGCATTCCTTATCCCTTTTCCTCTAAAATAGTAGTTAGGTGCATCTTGATAGTAAGGAAGTCAGTCTTCTCTAGAGACTCAATCTTGCAATTCAAGTTCCACAACTTGGAGATTGTTTCCATGTTTCACAAGGTTTCCTTTAGGTAGAAACTTTAGGGAAGAGTGCAAGGTTTTGTGACAACAATTTTTGGCATGTCCAATGAGACTCTCATATTGAAGCATTCTAAGTTCACTAGTGTTAAAAAAGAAAACTTCAAATTCATCTTGATAAGATAGTGTTGCTCTCAATATTATTGACCTTTAAGAGGCTTCATTCAAGCACTACTATACTTTCACATGTAGTTTTAGACCAAAGTTGCTAAGATTCACACCCAAAGCTCATACAAGAGCATCTTCTAGAGGTAACTTTCAATACACTAAGCTCTCATTTTCAAGCCCTAGAATAAAGAGAAGTAGATTATCTTTACCAACAATTAGGAGTGCAGCAATAATAAATATACCTACAAGATCATTTTCTAGTCCTCCTATTGATAGATCATACATTAGGTTGTAATATTTTCATCTAAATAGAATGTTATTCCATATGGCACAACCTAGAGCACATGAATTTTCCACCTTTAATGGTGGGAGTTCTCTCCTATTAGCTCAAAGACATGATATCCTAGTATTAGCTCTCAAAAGTATACCTGATTTCACTAGTGAAACTTCCATTGCTCCTATAGAACATATTCAAGAGATTTCAAATATTTGTAATATACATGGTATTAAAGAAGATGTTGTTGTTGTTAGGTTTATACCTTCATCCTTAAAGGAAAAAGCATTACAATGGTATAGAGGTTTGCCTCATAACTCTATTACTAATTGGAATTGGTTAGTAGTAGGGCTTTGTAAGCATTTTGAGGATGCAAGTGATCACCTATCCCTTTTAGAGTAGCTAACAACTATCAAGAGAGCCCCCCATGAATATATGACTGATTTTAATTATAGCTTTAAAAATAATGGGATAGAATACCCACTGTAGTAAAGCCTTTCCTTTGTAATTTGTTCTTGTCTTACCTTAGAGCCTTTAATAGTAATATTGCTACTGCCTTACAATCCATGGGAGGATATACTTTCCCAGATGCTTATGAAATTATTGTAAGGGCAAAAAATATATTGATACAAGGAGGAAAGTTAGCTCCAAGATCTCTAAAGCCCTTCTTTTCTAACATGCCCAATCATTAGCCTATTGCAGCCCCTATCCCTACCACATCTACAAGTTAACCCCTTGCTATTGTCCCTTCAACATCCACATCTTCAAATGGAATAGATGAAATTAAAGATATGATGTAGTCCATGATGCAAAACATATACAAGAAGTTGTTGGGTCAAGAGAAGAAGTTAGAGGATAGTTTCTTTGTGATACAGAAGATGAGTAACAAAGTGGTGACCCTAGAAAGGTAACAAGCTCAAAACAATAAGCTTCCCCTACTTTAGCATCAAGGTCCCATACATAATAGGCCTCCAAACCAAAATCAAGGATATGCTCCATATAATTAGAATAGACTTGTTGGCAATACCCCTACTGCAAGTACAAACCTAAACAAGGCATTAGTGCCTCATTATAATCTTGCTCAAGAGTAGGATTTTTGTCCTTCTTGAAACTACTCATATAGATATTGTATGTGCTAGAAGGTAGAGCATTTCTTAGTTTTGACTACATAAGAACAAGCAATAGGGAAAAAATATAATTTTATCTAATCTATTGATGCTTCTAATCTACAATAATAGAGTGATTGTTCTTTCATGAACCATCAACCAAATGACCATTGTCATGTCAGTCATGATGTATAGCCCATAAAACCAAAAATAAAATGAGAGTTGCTGAAGATTCTACATCTCCCTCACCTAATCAAGCTTCAAATTTACATGTTGCTCCTCATATGCCAGTGATGAATGCACAATACAATGTTGTTGCTCAATAGAGGCAAGATATGAGAAACAACAAGTCTATTGAACCTCAAACTTCTCAAATTCAGTAACCTATCCTACAGCTCCTTAGGCTTCAATAAAAGTAGCCAATACTCTCTTCCATGTGGTTGAACAAATGAAAAATACTAATTTTAATATCTCTATAAGGATGTTTTTGCTACTATACCATCATAAAGGAAGCTGCTATAACAAGAGCTAGAAGGCATAGAAGTGAAATATCAACCACATAGAGAAGAAAATGCAAGAAGCTTAATGAAACCAATCAAAGAGGGAGAATCAAGAAAGAAAAGCATACCTCCTCCTTTTTACGTCTCTTTGATCATAGGAGATAAACTTGTCCATAATTGTATGATAGATTCAAGGGCTAGTAGTTTAGTAATGCATAAAAGTGTAGCTAACCTCCTTGGCATCAAGTATGAGCCATTGGTTAGGGATGTCCTTTAGTTAGATGGTAGCTCTATCAAGACTATAGGGATCCTAAGAAATGTGGAGATGGTATTGCATGCTGGCTCTAGTTGTACTATAATTGAAGACATATCAGTAATTGAGGTTGAACCCTATTTTGTCATTTGTATTTCTAAAAAGTTCACTATACAAATAGGATGTCATATTGTAGTAGATTGGTCCTATATGTTCTTTAGGACAAGATATGGGACAAAATCTTCCTTAAGAGTAGAGCCTTTGGCCTTTAATCATATAGAAACCTACACCCCTAGTCTATTAAACATGATTTGCACTATTTTTGAAGAAGAATATGCAAACATAGTAAACTAGCCTACTAGTTTTTTGGTAGAGGTGTCTGATTATATTTAGATGAATGGGCCACTTCTTATCAATTTGATCCAGTACAAGAAGTCCTAGAGATAGGCCTTGGCACATACTGCATATTAGAAAAACATGCTCCTATCCCCAATCTTATGAAGACACAAGAAAACACTGATGCATTATGAAGCATGTTCTTTGATGGCTCAAGAAATAAGAATGGTTCAAGGTTAGGGTTATGCTCATTTTCACTAAATTGGAGTAGTATTATTTTTCTTATAGGATCCAATTCAACTACACCAATAATGTAGTAAAGTATGAAGCACTAATCCAAGGTCTCCAGCTAAAAAGAGAGGAATCAAGACTCTAAGGGTATTTGGGGACAAGGAGTTGGTTTTTAATCAAGTAAGAAGTTAGAATATCACCAAGAAAAACCTCCTCAAAGCATATAAATACAAAATTTTGGATTTTCTTGAGGGCTTTTAGGAACTCAACATCTAGAACATCCCTAGAAGAGAAAAAAAATATGTTGATAGACTTACAACCATTGGTGCTCATCATAATGTATCAAATCATGTTGAGGATGACAAAGAGTAGTAGATCAGAATGGTTGTAAGACCTATTATTCTTTATAGTTGCACAAATTGGAAAGTCTTTGATTTTGATGTATAAATTGTCAAATTCCTCCAAAGTGAAGCAGAATTCTCTAAGAATTATCAATCAAGACTACAAGGCTAGTATGGTTATCAAATCATGAACCTTAATTCAAAAAAGTTACCCAAAGGTATAATCACTTTGGAGAGAATCTACAACCCTGATGATCAAGCAAGGAGCAAAGGGTGAAACTTGGTTGCAAATAAATATGATCGCATACTAGTTGGTGTGGTTGATGGGAGAACCCTTAATGTCAGAACGGTGTGCATTGAAGTTGAACAAGAAATTTTTTTTCATCTATGTCAAGATTTTAATGATATATTTTCTTGGACATATGATGATTTAAAGGGTTTTGACCCAAGTTTGTTTTAGCATACCATAGATTTGAGTGGTAATGCCAAATCTGTTACACAAAAATAGAGGCCAAATAATCATAGAATTGAACCTATGATGAGAAAGGAGTTATCCAAGTTAATAGAGGTCAATATAACTTTTCCTATTAAGCATTCCTCTTGGGTAGCTAACCTTGTTCCTATTAGGAATAAGGGTGGAGGGATTAGACTATGTGTAAATTTTAGAGACCTTAATAGAGCTTCTCTTAAAAATCACCATCCCCTCCCTTCTATGGAACAAATTCTATCCAAGTTTTGTGGTTCAGAGAGATTTTCTTTCTTAGATGGGTTTTTTGGTTATAACCAAGTACTGGTTCAAGAGTCTAATAGCTATAAGACTACTTTTGCTACTAAATGGGGCACCTATGCCTATTGTAAGAAGCCTTTTGGACAAACCAATTTAGGTGCTACTTTTCAAAAGGCAATGTAAATGGCTTTTAAGAATATGCTTGAGAGATTTGTGTTGGTCTACCTTGATGATATCACCATCTACTCAAGGCAGGTGTTCATCAAGTGTAGGGATTACGGTGTGTCACTAAATACAAGCAAGTGTATGTTTGCCACCAGTTAAGGGAAGTTACTTGGACATATTGTGGGTAAGGAGGGTTTGACTATTGATCTAGAGAGAACAAAAGAAATTCATTTCTCCCACTTCCTACTCATAAGAAATAGCTACAAAGCATCCTTGGTAGAATCAACTTTGCAAGGAGATTTATCCCTAATCTTGCTACCATGGTTAAGCCTCTTACAGCTATGCTCAAAAAGAATATGGTCGTCACCTAGACAAGAGAAGGAAGAGCTAGTTTTGAAGAGATTAAGGCAGTAATAAAATCAGTTGCTACCCTTATCAATCCCAATTTTGATAAGGATTTCATTCTCTATACCCTTGGAGGTGATTCAAATATATCAATTATCTTGACACAGCTGAATGATGCTAATGAAGAAAAACCTATATCTTTTTTTAGTGAAGGGTTAAAGGATTATGAAAATAAATATAGTTATGTGGAGAAATAAGTCCTCTTTGTTGTAAGAGCCTTGAAGAAATTTAGGTATCTTTTGTCTCAAAATAGGATCCAACTTTGTGTTCCTCATGCAAGTGTGAAGGACTTTCTTTTAAATAAGGATTTCAATGAGAAGAAGGTTGGATGGATCACTAAGGTCATGGAGTATCACATTCTACATCAGGATCACCAAGCTAGTTAGAGGTAAGGGACTATGTGAATCAATGATTTCATCCTAGGAGACAATCAAGGAGGTTGCTCTAGTTGTAGAAGATGAATAACCAACAGGGAATGAAAACTTGAATAATTTGATGCATGACATGATAACCTTCTTGTTAGGAGGAGGATATCCACAAGGGTTGAGTAGAACCAAAATAAGATGATTTCGATTACAATCTATCCCTTTTTCCTTGGTGGATGGGGACCTTTTTAGAAAGGATTTAAATGGACCCTTACTAATATTTTTCAACCCTGACCAGACTAATAGGATGATAAAGGAGTTTCATGATGGTCCTGATGGTGGCCACTTCTTAGCTCGAACAATAACCATGAAGATCATGAGAGCTAGTTATTATTGGCCAACCCTATTCCATGACTATTTTAAATATATAAGGAAATGTGAGAAGTGTGCTTCCTTTTTAGGAAAATAGAGAGTAGTAGCTCTTCCCTTGCATCCTATTCAGGTTGATCAACCATTTGCCTAGTGGAGGCTAGGTTTTATTGGTCTAATCAATCCACCTTCCAGCTCTAGTAATAAGTGGATCCTAGCTACAAATGATTATTTTACAAGGTGGATAGAGGAAATAGATCTAAAGGATGTCACAAAGGCCTTAATGGTTGAATTTCTTGGTGGAATTTTAACTAGATTTGATGTTCCTTCAACAATAATATCTGATAATGCCAAATATTTTGTCAAAACTTACATTTGTTCTTGGGAAGTTGACCATGGTGTCTATTTGAGTACCTCCTAAAATTACTATTCCCAAGGCAGTGGCTTGGCTAAGTCCTCTACTAAGAACTTGATTAGAATCATGAAGAGGGCAATTGAGAATAACCAAAGGTGTTGGCATTCAAAACTAAGGGTTACCCTTTGGACAAATAGAATCACACCTAAGAGGGCTATTGGGAACTCTCCTTAGTTTATGGGAGAGATGCAAGACTTCCTATTTCATTTGAGTTCCCCTCTCTTGAATTAGATTATTAGTTGGAGCTAATTGAGGATGATGCCATGATAGTCAGGATGGCAGAGTTGATAGAGTTAAAAGAAAAGAGGCAATAGGTTATGTAGACACTTGAAATTCATTAGCAATAGGTCAAAGCTAATGAGGGTTACCCTTTGGACAAATAGAATCACACCTAAGAGGGCTATTGGGAACTCTCCTTAGTTTATGGGAGAGATGCAAGACTTCCTATTTCATTTGAGTTCCCCTCTCTTGAATTAGATTATTAGTTGGAGCTAATTGAGGATGATGCCATGATAGTCAAGATGGCAGAGTTGATAGAGTTAAAAGAAAAGAGGCAATAGGTTATGCAGACAAGAGGGCTAAAGCTAGAATTTTTAGAGAGGAAGATCTTGTTCTCAAGTGGGATGCAGAGAGAGCCAAACTAGGTAGGCACTCCAAATTTGATGCTATTTGGAGTGGACCTTATGTTATTACTAGTTGCAAGTAGGCCAATGCTTTCTAGCTATCCAGGCCCAATGGTGATGTCCTACCAATTTCCTTCAATGGAATTTACCTCAATCCCTACTTCTAGAGTGGGTTAAGGTTTTTCATATATATTAGAATATTTTTCAATTTTCCAAGAAGTTTTGAGCACAAGTTAACTCTCTGTAACATACCCAAGTTTTGAAATTTTGTAGTTCTAGAAAAAATAAAGGCAAAGTTATGGTTTCACAAAGAACATGTTTCATTTTTTGACTCCATAGCCAAATGGATGCTTAAGGTCATTGGTCATATTATTAGTAGGCTATTATCCCCTTTAAGTCACCAAAATTGTTAGCCATTTTGCCCTACCACTAAGATTTTAATTTTTTCTTGTCAAGCATGGCCAACAGTCATATATTTCTGAATATTCAAATCTTCAAATAATTAAATGTTATAAAAGATATATTTAAATCTTTGGTTACTTTTTATATCCTAATTCTTTAGGTTGCTTCATGTTATAAATATCTCAGTGGGCTTGCATATTCTCATCCATCTGATCTTCCAGGATCGACAAACGTCACTTTATCACTATCAAAAGTTTTCTGACAAAATCTCATAACGACATAGCGACAATGTGACACACATCCAAATGGGGCCTCTTTTTTCTGGTCATCAGTGAACATCAAGAACTAAAAATTGAAGATATATCTATGGCTATCATTTTGTTTCTATGAAAAATTGCTATTTCTTTAGTCATAGCAACATAATGAAAATATGCCATGCATCCTAGGTGGGCCTTTCTTCTTTGTGACTGGTGGAGTTGTCAGACAAAGTAATAGTTGTCAAAGTTTTATTCATGACCTTTTGAGGTGGGCCAATTTCTTAATGTACCCTTGTTCACCATTGATTTGGAGATGATCGAGGGTTGTCTCATTGTTGCTATGGAAAGCTACACTATGAATAAACATAGCTAGGTAGTAATGACATGACATGTGTCTCAACAAGCCCATCATAGTTCATAAGTGTTGTATTTCCTCCACCATCAAATTGAACTAGATCAAGGTTTGTTTCTATGTCACTATAAAAGAAATGATAGACCTTTAGTCATAGTGACATAATGATAGGTTGACATGTGTCTCAACAAGCCAAGGTGGCAAGTAAGTAGTGGCAGTTAAGTTCATTTTGCAAGGTCACTGGCATTTTATGTTACATTGATTTTAGGCTGTGAGTACATGACCAAGGCATTCACAGGGTCACAGTAGTTAATAAAAAATGTTAAGGACAAGATGTAAAGAAATGATAAAAATTAGTTTGATTGGTTCACAATTTTGGAAGGTAAAACAGTTAGTTAGGATAAAAGGCGGTGAAGCTGCGACTCGGGTAAAGATAGGGATCAACATAAGTTTGAATGCTAGCAAGGTGGAAAAATGTTTTAATATGGTTGGACTACATGGAAAAGCTTGAGGATTGACTTCAGTTGATTAATGACATGGTTGACTTGGTGTACTAAGAACAAAGAAAGATAGTTCTTTAATGATGAATCTGATCTTCTTGATTTTCTACAACTACTTACAAACATTCTCCATGCACGGTGAATGTAAAGGGACACTCCATCATTTCTTGGTTATCCATCTGCTTTGGTTATGCATTAATGGGCACCATTTCTATTTTCTCAAGGTTCTATTTGGTGAATAATATGATTTTCTTATATCTAGATGTGTACCATGACCAGATCTTTCCTAGATTTGTAGTGATCATTCTTTGTAACCTTAAATGTAGTTATTGAATTTTTTCTTAGGGTAGAAGCTGCTGAGTTATGCTTGAACTATAAAAGTAGATTTTGTAACTCTTCTTAGGGTCAGTCATTTTTTCTCTAATTCTATAGCAGTAGTATTCTATACTTAGTTACTATAATTTCCTTTTGTCTATGAGGGAATACAATCTTCTTCTTTACCTCATTCTCTCATCAATATTGGTGTTGCCTCTATTGGTTTTTTGTTTTATTTCTTCAATCTAAACAATAGTATCTACTCTTGTATTTGAATTTTATAGAGTGAATTTTCTTCCTTGTGGCATTTCATTTGGTTTTTGATCTATATGTAACTGTTGGATTAAGACAGGTTTAATTGGTGTATTTTGAGGTTATATTGATGAATAGTGCATTGTTAGGCAGAGATATGATTGAACAAACTATTTGGTGTATCAACCCCTTTAGATTAGATTAGGCATTTTTCTTTCATGCATTCCTTCTCCCTTTTCCTCTCAAAGAGTAGTTAGATCCACCCTGGTAGTAGGAATTTGACCTTCTTTGGAGACTCAATCTCAAAGTTCAAGCCCCATAGCTTAGATATGGTTTTCATGTTTCACAAGGTTGTCTTTAGGTAAAAAATTTAAGCAAGGGTGCAAACTTTTGTGACAAGAAGATGATTTCTTCTTAATCACAGTTCCATTGATCTCCATAGGGAACTAAGTTGAAATGGTTGGAACACCCAACTCATTGACTTGGGTGTCAACAATTTCAGTATTTTGGCTTGCATTCTCTCAAGATTTATGTACCCATTACTACCTCATTTTTTTTCTAATATTGTTAGCTTTGGCTTTCTTTTCATCTTCAATTCTTCCTATGTTCATATAGTTCTTGGCAAGATGTCGAAGTTCTGTATAGATAAAGTATCTCTTTGTAGTATATATTTTCCTTATATGATTTTTCACATAGTTTTCTCCAATCTACCAAAACTCATCATAGTAGTGACATCTACACCTTGTGTTGTAATCCCATCCAAATATTACTTTCATAATTTGTTCTATTAGGTTTCACTTCTTCATCTTACATTCTGAAGATTTGTGTCCTTGTTTATTTCAATTTTGACACTTTCCTTCAAATTTATGTTTCTATGTGCATTCACTTTCTTTATGTCCATGCTTGTTGCAACTGTAACACTTTGCATTGAATTTTTCTTTACCATTGCTCCAACATTTGTTTGATGTATGACCTATATTTCCACAATGATCGAAAGTAGGTCTTTTGTTCTTCTGAGCTCCTTGCTAAGATGATTTGCCTTCTTTTGTATATCCTAATCTAGCTTTTCCTTTATGTCTATACTGATTTTTCTCATTCAATTGATTCATTCTTTCTTGAGATTTCATCATTCTCTCAATGGTTTGTTTTTTCATGTTGAGATCATTCTATAGTCTTTCATTCTCTATCCTCATATTGATAAGCTCTTGATTTGCATCATTGAGCTGATCAATAAATTCTTTGTGTTGAAGGGATAGTTATTGAATTTCATTGTCTTTTTCTTCTATCAGTTCTTTGGCTTTGTATTTTTCTTCCATGAATTCACATAATCTAACTGATTGGATTTCTTTCTCTCTTTTCAACTTTTTGGCTTTTTCTTGAAGACTGGAATTCTTCTCTAATAGGTTTTTGATTTTTGCATCAACTTTATCTAAATTTCTTTCTGGACATAAGTCTTGAATTTTTTATTCAATATAGAGATTGTCATCCATTTGTGCTACAAGATCTTTCCTTCTTTTCAATGATAGAGAGAGTTTCTCATTTTCTTGCTTGAGTTGTCTGATGACCAATTCTAGATTCAAATTTTCATTCTCTATAGCCTTATCTATCATGTATACCTACATTGCCTCTAATCTTATTTCAAGATGTTAAACTTCTTCTATGAGAACCAAATGCTCTGATACCAATTGTTGGAAATATAAGGTAGGCTAGGTTACTGAGAGGGGAAGGGTGAATTAGGAACCAATAAAACTTTAACTTATTTCACCAATTAATCCTTCATATATTATTCTTATCTAATTGCATGCATGAAAGAATGAAAGCAACAAAACATTCATAACACTTTGACACAAGATATGGTGACTCAGAAACCTTCCAATTAGAAAGTAAAACTAGGGTGGGTATAATACCCACAAGCTTTAGTACTTTAGTATAAAGTTAACCTATTAAGGCTTATAATTGACCACCTCTGGTGATCTACCCTATTAGGAGCAATAAGGATTATTAGGTCCACCTTGTTAAAGGATTTACAAACATATAATGAAGTATGCACTCTATTAGGAGATTTAGAAAAAAGACAATTAAGTCCACCTAGTTAAAGGATTTGACTGATACACCTGTTAGGATGAATCAGTGGTTGATCTCTAATCTACAATTTTGATTTGTTGAATGAGGTTCCTTGTATTGTAATGATCACCTGACTATAATAGATAAATCTATTTGTCCCTTATACTTCTTATAGCCTTCTTCAATTCACACTCATATACTTCATATTCATTCTCAATTACATACTTGGATATGATACAATGAGCTACATATATATCTATCCAAATAACTACTTACTGGAGTTGGCTACAATACCAATTTCATCATAATTCACAAATTCAGCCCAACTATTGTAACTCAGGCTTTGAAGACAAACTTGGTGATGTTCTAATACTCAGAAAACATTATTAATGCTTGATAAACTCTGGTACTTATTGAAGTTGAAGCTCGGTCTATACGGATCACTTTCGAGTAGCTCAAACTTTGTTAGCACTATGTGACTCGGTGAACACTGAGAAACTCAGTAACAACTAAGTCATTCAATTGACACTGCATGACTTAGTCAACACTAGATTCACTTTGTTAATGTTGCAAGCTTAGTAGACACTATAGAGCTTAGTTAACACTAGAGTCTTCATTACTTCTAATAGATAGCTTGGTAGACACTATTATTGTTGAGCTATACTATAAATTGTCTCAACTACTTGGTAAATATTGTGTAGCTTGACATGAACTCTAAACTATCTAATTAGTTTGGTAGCAATTGAAACACTTAACATTTTTGGATGAATCATAAGCTCAATAAAAACTATAGAGCTTGGTAATGTAACCAAATAATGAATTTTTGACTCATGGATAGAAAAATTGATCTTTATGTCAACAATAATAATATATTTTGTAAAGCATGTGAAAGCTCGAAGGTTGACTAGACAATATTTTGTAAATTGTAAAGGTATATAAGAAGAGTATAATATGTGAAGTTAAGTGTGCTCCTAAGAAAGACTATGAAAACTATATGTGATGTGAATTCTGATGTGTGATCAAAGGAATGTGAATTTTGTGAAGAGTGGCTAGAGCTATATTAGATATTGAAGATATCAACAGTCTTTTTGTATTAAAGAATTACATTGTATATTACATGTTTAGGCAATGGACTCTTCTTGCATACATTTTGTATTTGTATATAAAAACTCCTAATAGGGTTGAAGCTTCTAACAAGGCCTAAGTTCTCTAATAAGGACCGATACACTATACACATCTAATAGACTCCTAACAAAGTCAATATCGATAAGTAGAAGAAATTTCCAAAGCAAGTCAAATTGTGATATTGCTATCAGGATTTAACTATGTAGTTATGAGTCAAACTCATTGATCCATTTTTCATGAGTAGTGATTCAACATAAATCCATCTCTCATGAGAATAAATGGAACACTTAGCACTCATTGGATCTAGGTGATGCTCACAGAGGTGAAGCACCCAAACTTCCCGGGAGGTCACCCATCCTAGTACTACTCAAGCTTGAGTGTGCTTAACTACAGAGTTTCCTCCATGGTTAAACCCACTCTTCTTGCAACTACATTCCTTGAGGTTCAATATATTTAACTATATAATTTTAATTAGTGGGTCATTTTGTGGCTACCATCCCCACCAAGGTTTTCCTTAGTTAACAAAATATGGCATTATGAGTTCTCTTATTGCATGGTTATGTTTATTGTTCAACATAATTAGTTTTCTTTCATATTCAAGTTATAAGGTAATTAATAATATCCAATTTTGGGCTAAAGTTTGTAAAATACTAATTGATCCCCCCTCCTAATATTCCCTATTTCTAACATCATCATCCTAGTGTAATCATCAACAAATAATATGGAGTATCTATCACCATAATAATTTTTCACCTCTCATTGGTCCATACAAATAAGTATATGTGGTAGTTCCAAAATATTATTAGAAGTGTGTGTCTTGTTTGAAAAACTTGACTTTTTCATCTTACTGAGCTGACATTCTTAGCATATGGCATTCTTAGGTTTACGTAGATTTGGTAAGTCTCTAACTCTTTCTTTCTACTAAATTTCACTATATTCTCAAAGTTTACATGACACCACCTTGTATACCACAACTATAACATCCTCAACTTTTCTAAAAAATCATGTGTCAAAAGTAGGATCAAGATAAAATAGATTATCTTTTGTTTGCAATCCATTTCTAATCAGATTTCCTTAATCATCATAGATCTTGAATTTTTTGTTCTGAAACTCCAACTTGTGACCTGTATTGTTCAACTGAGCAAAATTCACCAAATTATATTTTAGTCCTTGTACCTAATATGCATCATCACATCTAATTTTATCATTCAACATTAGTGATCCTCTACCTTTCACTAGACATGGAACATCATTACCTAACTTAACACTTCCAAAATCATTAATTTATTCGATTTTATCAAACTTACTTATGTCATGAGTCATGTGATGTGAATATCCACTGTCTATGATCCATGGATCATTCTTGATAACACATGAAATAAGATCTTTCTCATTCTCATACTTTTCTTCATTGTGATCTTCCTTAACTACAACATCCACCATCTCAACTACTTCTTTCTCATTTTCACTACTAGACTTGGTATGCTCTTCTTCAAAAATGTTGCATGATTTATTTCCTTTGTCTTTAGTCCTTGTTCTTCTTGTACTTGTGATATTTCTTATCATTTCTACCACTTTTTCTCTTATTAGGATACTTAAATGAAAAATGACCAACTTCATTGCACTTGAAACAAATCAATGGTAAAATTTACCTATACCTCTTAGTAACATTGCAACAAGAAATTCTTCATGTCATTCATATCATCTTCAGATTTTGTTTCACTTTCATCTTTACTACTCCTATCTTTATTTGAACTATCAATGGTTAGTGAAGAATTTAAGTCATTTCCAAGGGTAACCAAACTATTATCATAATTTCTCAACTCAAATATAGTCAATGGACCAACTAAACCATCAAGTGTTAGATCATTACCAGGCATGGCTCTAACTTCTTGAATTACAAAAACTTTTATAGCATAGATGGGTAGAAGAGTTATGAGGAATTTACTTATAATTTTAGAATTATTGATAACTATTCTAGCGGCTCTTATTGCACTAACAAATTTCTTGATTCAATCCAGATATTGTGCATCATTCTCACCTTCTTTCATTCTCATGTCATCATACTTGCCTCTTAGAATTTTGTCCTCGGCTCTCAACACATTTGGGTCTCTAGAATATACAAGTGCCAACTTGTCCCACATCTCTTTATCATTAGCACAGTTCTTAACATCATCAAACTTGACATCATTTAGGGAAAATGTGATTTCAATCATTAGACTATTATGATCTTTCTTCTCATCCATTTTTCCCAAGGTCATATTAAGAGGAGGTGTGGTATATTCATGATCCAACTAGTATGTAGCATTGTTACCAATTCCAAATAGATACAACCTCATTATATTTTTCCATGAGGAGAAATTCTCCTTGTTCAACTTGGGTACCTCACTCACGTACATCTTTAGATCTTTAGCTCAAGTTCCTTTAAACTTCCTCTTCCAAGAACTCATCTCTAATACCAAATGTTAGATAACTAAGACAGAGGGTGAATCATTTATGCCCACTTATCCATCAGGGCTTTTAAACACTTTAGTACCAATTCAAACCTCATAAAATTTAACAATAATGACTCAGTGATCTCATTCAACTTCACAATTCAAACTTGTAATCAATTTACTTCAAACTTTTATCTCATTATTTCTATTGTTATCGAGTATTAGAAATTTAACTTAGCTTTCACTGAGTTACAGTATTAAGTAAATAACATGAAAAATAAACTAGCAACACAAAAAATAACATATTTGACACCATGATTTTATTTGAAAGCCCTGTAAGGGGAAAAACATGATGGGAATAGAAACCCAAATAATTTCACTCTTCAGAAGTGATCTTTCCGAGGAGTCAACCTTGTTTAAGGTTACATGCACATTTTTAGTGTGACCTTGTTAGAGGATTTCAACCAAAAGGTCATCTAGGCCTTATCACTCCTTCATCTTATCTAAGAAATGGCCTTCTCTAAAGGACTTACAAACATCACTAATCTATTAGGTTTATCACTACCTTTTCTTGTTTAGATCTCTTTTCTATTCTATCTTCTTTCTTTTGATCTCCTACTAGCCAATTCACTTCTTCAAACTTTCACTTTTCCGTGCTGGTGACCCTCATTTTCACTTTGCCTAAATTCCAAATTTTTAGTGTGAAAAAGTGTTGCAATATATTAAACTGCTAGGGTTTTTTTATGTATTCCATTTATCCTCTAGTAAAAACCCTAAATTAGATAAAATTAGCCCTTCCCTTGTGGTTAGGGTTTCCTTGAGGTTTCTTATTTTGTTTGCCCTAGTGAAAAAACCCTTATTCTAAATCTGCGCCCTCTTTGAGCTTTTTAATTTTTTAAAGTTTTCAAAGGATTTTCTCCTATTTCAATACTTTGGAGTCTCAATATAAAGTTCATGGAGATTTTAAGTGTGTGACTTGGTGACCAAGGTTGATTGCATAGTCAACAATTTTCATAAGATAGTTTCCTTTTAAGGTGTGACCTGGCAAGGCAATGAAGTTTTCTTTGATCACCCAATCGAAGTAGCCAAATTCTTAGTTTCCTTTTATAACATGATTGGGTGAAGTAGTCAATCAAACCTCAATTGCACAATCACCTGAATAAGAAAGAAGTAATGAATCATCATAGTGACTAGAAGAATGCTTATGCTCACACAGTCAGGGTCTCAGAAGATAAAGCTTGAAGGATAACCATGAATTAGCAAAATTCTTAGAAGATCATAAAGAACCTTCAATTGCATGGTCAGGGTAGTTAAGTCATGTTATGCAGAGTGGAGTGCAACTGGGTGAAAGGTATTTATGAAGCCAAAGGTTATTTGTTCACTAAGTTGGATGGTTAAAATAGATATTCAGTTCTCAAACTGTGACCAGGCAAAAATGTTTAGAATATGAAGATCATATAGTCATGATGTTAGTTAAGTAGTAAAAAGAATAAGTCACAACCTAGCAATCACTACTACAAAGTGCATGAAATGTTTGATTTCTTAGTTGCACTATCAGAGACGATAATGATAATTAAGGACCAATGACTTAGCAATGTGGTCAGCCTACAAGAAAGATATATGTGATCACACCTTTGCAGCGATAAGAGGAAAATGTTTGAGACAAGTTGTGACATGGTGAAATAGGTTAAAGTGCTCATTCACATGGTCATTTGGCTAAGTATCAAAAGGAATGTTCAAACTATGACCAGGTGAACAAGTTAAGATCAAAGAAGAATATGAAGATTGAGCACTTATGATGTTGAAGAAGTGCTAGTAAGAATAGACCACAAAGCTATGACTAGATGAAAAGAGCATAAATATCCTTTTCTCATACAGTCACAAAGAAAAATTGTTTTCAAGTAAACTAATTTGCAACCTAGTGAAGTTTTAAAGTTAACTTGCATATAGTGTTTTGATCTCATGATCATAGGAGTGAAAACCTAAAAGCTTGAAAGGTGTGGAAAGTTGTGACTTAGTGATTGCGAAGAGAATTTGCATGGTCACAAGTACTAAGTGTTAGTGAAATGGAGCAACCATGTGATTAAAGCTAAAAAGGATTTCAAATATTTAAGGTGCTTAGTCATGCAGTTAACAGTTAGAAGCTGTGATTAGACCACAAAGTGGAAAAAAGAGGTGTAAAGCTATGATCACCCACTTACTGGTGTTTAAGTGCCAAGCCAAATGATGACTATGGAACAACAAACAAAGGGAGTCATGGGGTCACACAGATAAGTTTTAATGTAGAAATGAATATTAAAGAGACTCGTCATGATCTAAAAAGTGATGTCCCATAAAAAGTGCATAAAAGGTTAAGGAAAGATGGTGTATAAGAAAATTTTGGCACTTTTATAGAAATTGAGATTTTTCATGCACATAGACATAAATTTTTCTATATTAATAAGTTGATATAATGGTATTATGAGCTATAGTCATTTTCCTAATCTAGAGATAAATTTGAGTGCCAAGACATTTCCAGAGCTCACAGAGATTTCTCGAGTTTTACAGAAATTTATATTGATAGAGTTTGTTATAGGAAATCTAATTACTAAAATCATGGCATGGGAAGAGGCTAAGATGATAGCTCAAATTGATATGAAAGAATCTTTGCAAGCTACTGAATAGGAAAAACCAAAGTTGACAATAATGTACACAGATGAGTGGGTGTATTTCCTTCTAGGGTCTTCTCATGTTCAGACCTTGAATGCAAGTGTTTTTAGGGATACATTTTCCTTTTGCAGAGATGACCTTGTGCTTGAGACAAATGAAAATGAGCTTTTCTAGTATTTCCATCATAATAGGTTTTCCAACTCACTAATTTGCAACCCTTGGGTTAGGAATATGGAAAATTTGACAATGCTAGAAGTAATAGTGGATTTTGATCTAATAAAGGCATTAATCAAATCCTTCAATCCAACAACTAAAGATTTCCACAAAAAGGATATGAGTATCCTATGTAGATTGGATAAGGAGACTATCATTAGGTTTTTGACCTAGGAGGGCCTATGACAAAGGCAAATGAAATGGAGAAGATGAATGAAACTTTCAAAAATTATAAGACTTTCTTTAATAGAAATGTCATGAAGAGGCACATTCCCAAATCAAAGCTAGAGAAGGGTGAAATGCCAAAGAAGGTAGGGGACCTAATGCCACTTGAATTCTTCTCTAAGTATTTCAGGTGTAAACAAGGTGATAGGAATTAATGGCACAAATAATGCCCTAGGCTACATATATATCATTGCTTTGGATATTTAGGATCCAAATCATAATGTTGGGTATGATTTTGTGGAATATATCATCAATAAGATAAATGATGAAAAATTGTGGCAGCTAAGAATGGAGAATTTGGGAATTTCATATTATTCCACTACTCATTGTTGATGCATATCATTCTATATAGAAACATAGGGCATATCAGTCCAGACTTCATTGAAGCCACTAAAGATAATGGAGAGAAACTTCTTATGCAGATGTGGACAAGCTTTTGGAAAAGATTTTATCCTTATGCTAGTTCTATTTCTTTTTACAATGACTTGGTTTTCCATATTACAAACATGTTAGTAGATATTACTGAAAGAGTACCTAGAGGTGTAAGGATGCTAATAAGACTATTTGCTTACCCAAATGGGGATAGGGTACTTAGTCACAATTGGGCTAGTTTGTTTTTGTTTTAAAAAAATTTGATTATAAGGGTTTTTAGGTGTCCACAGCCCCCTCATGTATTGCCAAAGTATATTCCTAAAAGGTTAGGCCAACTAGAATTCTTTTGAAAAATTCTTATGTTAATTATAAAGAGTATCTAGGCCTTACTATTATGAGAGGCTCCTTTGTAGAAAAGAATACAAAGATAGGAGACTTTTTGATAGGAAAAGATGCCATAAAGGAGATTGATCAGTATATAGGAGAGTTCAAACTTCCAACAGTCCCTACTAGAAGCTATGATCCAAATGATTTGGTGAGGCATGCTCTAAAAAATCAAATAATATACCCTCTCTGGTAGTAAACTAAATTGCGAAGAGGACTGGATAATGAACTATTTAGAAATAGAGGTGTGTAGGGATAGAACCCAGAGGTGGAGCAAGATAATGAAAATTGAAGAAGCCATGAAGGTAATTGATCCATCATTTAAGGGCTTCTACTATGAGGCAACATATCTAGATAGATACAATAGGTGCTTGGATAACTTTGAATAGATAATGACACACATGCCTACTAAAGTCAAAGATAGGGTAGAGCCTCAAATTCCTCAATAGGAGGATGTCATAACCATTGAGGTTAAAGATGACTAGCCAAAGAGTTCCTCATAGGATAAAGGGGGAGAGAAGTAGAAAATGATTGAAATAACTAACAAAGTCAAAGGAAAGGCATTGCAAATTTTTCCAAAGGGATCTAAGTTTTTTGACACAATAAGACATAATTTCTTGTTAAAGAAAGTTGGAGAAAATGAAAAGATCTCAAATAAGACTATATTAAAAATTCAAATGTTATATGAGCAGATCATTAAAGCTCAAGAATTCATGAAAGATGATGAATTCATCAAGTTAGAAGAATTCAAGTCATTTTTGTACAAGGTTAAGAAGAATGAACTTGCCTTACAATTGCAACTAGGTGATTCCCCTAAGAAGACTATAGAGTTGGTGTAGAGGTTATAGGAATATGATCCTAGTAAGAGCTTCATAGTAGTGTAGCTAGAGAGCTTGTGGCTAGAAGTGGAATGCTTCTCTTTCCAAGATGGGAGCTCAGCTCCTCCTTTATGTTATATCTAATTAGGAGGAAAGATAATTCAATCTCTTTTGAAGAGACCAATTTTGCTGGGGAGTTTCAGGGTGTTGGTTTTAATATTTACAACAAGATAATGGCCATATAGAGCATGGCTCCTAAGAGAAATAAGCCAACCTTGATTGAGATAAAGGAATCCCCCCAAGGTAATGTTATATTTTGGAATGTTACTACTATATCCAGTGATCAGATCCATAATTTGCAAAATACATCATCATTAATGGGGAAGAGTAAAATGGACATGTTGGAAGAACAATTGTTACAAACATATAACATATCCATTGATGCTAGGAATAAATATGAAGAAGAATTGAAAAGGTCTTATGTCCTAGAACAGAGAGTGGCTCCCCTAGAGGAAGAAACAAGAGGCCTTAGAAATGTTGCCATGCCTATCATAGAGGTAAAGGACCAAGAAACCCAATAGATGTTGACAGAGCAAATATGGGAGGGAGACAACAAATGGATGTTGATGAATGGGATGATGCTAAAGAGGTGGAAATCAAGACAATTCAAAGCTTGATGATGCACAAGATAGGTGCTTTACAAATTATATCATAGAATGTGCATAGTAGTTGCATCTCACTACAAGGAGCTGAATTCTAGTGTTCGAAGAATTAGCTCTATTATCTCCTCTATTTACAATTTGGGGACCATATACACAATTATTTGATAACTTGGTTCCCTATTACCCCAAAAGAAGGAGTTACCCAAGGAAATAATTATTAATGCCAGGAAGATGATTAGCAAAGTGAAGGAAATGTATGGATTTTTCTTAGGAAAAATGCAAGTAATACAAGGCAAGATAAAAACAATTGTTGGTAGAATTCCAAATTGTATTCCTACCATCCTAGATGTTGATAGAGTAATAAAAGAATGGTAAGAGTGGTCCTCCTCTTTTGAGGATATTTTGATGCATCCATGATTTATAGCTTTTTGTAATAATGAGATAGATGTAATAGTTGTCTATGATACGCTTGACTTTCTATTCAGAATTGAATTAGATATGAATAAGGTCACAAGAGAATTAAAGGCTATAACTGATACTAAGTGGAACAAAAATATTGGCAAATTAGATATCATATGGGATGCCACATAGCTAGATGTGTATATTGACATTTCCATTTGCGATGTCATTGATGATATTAAGGCTTTACCAATTGTTGATAGTGACTGAGCAATTTAGGGATACAATTAGAGGCAAAGGAAACAAAAGAAAGACAAAGAAAGTGACATGAGCATCAAGATTAACAGAATTTGCTAAAAGAAACTTGCTGAGAGGGCCACCTACCAGTTTTGCAACTGCATCCAAATTTTTGATCTAGATACAAAGAATGTTTGAATGTAACTGAATGAAAAATATCTTTGTATTTTCTTTTCAATTAAATTTTGACATGTGTCTTCCCATTTGAAGATTGTTACAATCCTTCCTATAAAAGGATTTCCAAGATGTGGAATTGAGTTCCAAAATCCATGTAATTTATAATGTTATGCTATTTCACATTTTGTCTAGTCAGTCTTTCTGTTAATCTTTGTGATGTATTCATTTGCAAAATCTAAGAATACAAGTGAACATTAAATGATAAGTTGTCATGTCTTGAAATATTCTAGATTTTATACCAGTATTGTTTAATATTCAAGGAGAATTAATACAAAAGGAATATTCTACCGTATCTATTTTCTCTAAATATTTTCTCCATTTTTATGTGTTGGTTGTGTTGGGTTTGAATGAACAAGGTTCATACAATTTAGTGCAACTAGATAGGTTGTATATCAAATTGTTGTTGCTTTTAATTAAAGGAATTAAGTGCTTCAACAAATTTATAGGATTTCCAAGCATATAATAGGGATATTCATAAGAATGGGATTTAGGGTTTACTATTGATCATTTGATTATAAGGCAATTGAATAGGTCAACTTTTGATGGGTAGACTCTGCATACCAATAGATAGGCATTGATCATCAATTCAGATGCAAATTGTTAAAAATCATGTGGTTGCACAAAGCACATATATAAATCAAATCAACTTTTACTTTTTTGTATGAAGAAACAATTGTTGGTCAACACTTCTTTGCAATAATTCTCTGTGTGTCAGAGTTAGCTATTGTAGTCAAGAGTTATTTGCAAAATCAAGAAGAATTGTGATCATTTTTACTACAAGGGATAAATTTTGAAGAAAAGAATATCAGTAAGTGAATTGTGAAGAAAACATCAAGTATCTAGTCATTTCAATCCCTAAGGTGCACCCGCCTAGGCCCTACAGAGTCTGAAGTGTAGAAAATCCAAATTATTTTGTTAATTTTGGTCCAAATCTGAAGATATCTTAGTTCATTATAGGGAATAGCTAACCCTTAGACTGTTATCATCCTTCAAACCCTGGTATTAGGTCTTTATTGCTTGGTAGTTTTGAAACACCAACACTCTTCTTGGTTCACCTTGCTCTTTTTTATTTTTTCAACTACAATAATAGTTTTTCTTCAAAAAACAATCAATAACCAAAAACTTTCTTAATCAACCCCTTAAATAGAAAAGTCTCGAGTTCTAGATTTTGTCACTTAATCACGATCGTAGATCTCAAAGTCAATGTATTTAGTCACTTAGAAAATAGAACTTTCATTGAAATTTGTACTCATTCTTATCTTTCTTAAATCTTTCTCATCAGATCCTCATTACATTTTTGCAACCATAGACCTTGTAACTAACTTTGACTTTAGCCTTTGAACTTCTCAAACATTCTTTATTTTCATCACAAGTTGGCCTAAAATCTTATCTTTCTTAACATGTTCTTCTAGCTCATACTTGGTGAACCTTACATTTCACATGAGAAATACATCACTCAGTTAACACATGAATTCTCAATTAATGTTGAACTTTAACTCTTTTTTCCAATTACTCAATGACAACTATAGTCACTCAGTGAACACTATATTCCTTCTTTCACCTTGTTACTCGATGTAGCGTGTATAGCTTGGTGAATACATAGACTTCATCATTACATTACAAGATTGAATGATTATAAAAAAATCAAACCAACATTACATTGCTATAGTCCATCTCATTTAAGTTTCCATTGAATACCATACTTAGCAACATTCTAACTCATTACCATACTTTCTTCAAATCATCTTTATCAATCAAATGATATAGCAATCTATTGAATTGGCATAATGTCTAGCCACTAAGACTTGACATCAATGACAACATAACAACTTATATGACTCTTTCACATGCATTATCAGCATTATAGGTTGGGACTACCAAAAAATTTATTCCTTTATTATTGACCAATGTAATTGACTTGTGCAACATTCTAACAGTTCATGAAATCATGAAAAATAATTAAACCAATATTACCTTATCAAAGATGAATTAATCAAATGCCCATTTAAGCTCACACACTTAACATCACTTCTTAATTTGTTCTTCTATCTTTACCAACCATTCTTTACTCAATATTACTCAAAACCACATAATTTGGATTGATATGGAAACTTACATAAATCAATAAGTCAATAATGTTTATATCAATGAAAATATAACAATTGATCCAATTCTCCTACATACATTTCATTGCCATGGTATATGGCATTGATAATCATCAACATCAATTGGTGAACACATCCACACATATGATAAAGTATTCATTTGGGCATAAGACTTAAAGCAAGAATTTTCAAGCATCTACATCAAGCATTCTTCAAGATCTAGCATTTCCTTTTTGCATCAAGATTCTTCCTTCAAGGTTGATATAGGAGCATCCTAGGCTTTCTTGCAATCCTTCATGTTGGAGGAATTTTTGTTTGTGTCATCAAAGGAGTGGTGCTTGGTCATTGTTGGGCATATTTTATGCTTGGGAGCTTGGCATACTATGTGTTTATCGACAATGTCTATGTAGCTCGACATGGTCTTGGAGTTCGGCATGGTTTGTGGTGCTCGGTTTGCATTGGGAGCTCGACAATGCTTAGGAATTATTGGTGCTCAGCTTGGTTTTGCTAACACTTAGTTTGGTCTTGGTTCTTGTTGGTGTCGAGTTGTCTTTGAGCTAACTTTAATTTATGTATGGGTATTTAATATTTGTTGTAGGCAACTTATGGCTCAACATATATTTAATGTGAGGCATTTAATTTAGTTTGTAATGAAATAGGACGACTTGTGGCTTAGTTGGGTATAAGTAAAGGGTCTTGTAGAGTTTTTAGAAATATTAGGAGGAGGTGATCCATCTTAGAGAAGAGGATGTGAATTTTAAAGAGCTAGGGCCACGGCTTGAGAACCAGAGGATTGCTTGGTGGACCTGAGGGTACAAGTGTAGATTCTTCTTGGTGTTCTTATCCAATTGTAGATCTGGACTATTTGGGATTGATTTTGCGAGTGCATCTTGTTGGATCTTTTTGAACCTATTATTGTAATTTATGTTTGTATTTGGCACTAACCCAAAAGGCCTTACAACCAAGCATATTACATGTAATTAGTTATTTTATAAATAACGAAGCTGTGATTTGGTATCAAATCTTGCATTATTGTTGATTGTTGTTGTGTTTCTATTGTGTGGTGATTTTCTAGGGGCTAGGACATATCCTTTGGGGATTCTCATGCCTTGCACTACATCAAGTGGTATTAGAGTGAAGATTGTTCTCGTGTGTGTTGAAAAATCACTGAGGTTGAGGTAGTTTACTTTAAGATTTGCAAAGAGGGTTGATCTTATGGTTGATTGATCTTCTAAATTTTTGGATCTATTTCTTAGGGTTTACAAAAAATTTGGAAGATACCTCCAAAACGATTGGACCCTGAAAAAATTGATGATCTGAGTGATTTTTTAGAAGCAAGGATTTGAAAGAAGATTAGGGCAGAATTTAGATCTGAGATTGCATTAATGAAGAGTGACATGATTGCTAAAATTGTGAGTTCTTTAGGTGGTGTACCTACACATGTAGGTACTAAAGGTAGTTATGAGGAATTTATTGAAGACTTTGAAGTTTCTAGATTGAGTGGTGAGGACAAAACTGATCATGTGGAAAGACCTACTAGAACTAGGATTGGTCATTTTGCTAGACCTAGATCTCAGTTGAAGCTGAGCCATAAGCTAGAGGTTTCTAATTTCTCAAGTACTTTGACTCCTGGGGACCTGATTGAATGGATTGGTGAGTTGGAAGACTACTTTGAGCTTGATGATATTTTGGATCCACTTAGAGTGAGGTTAGCACAAACTGAGTTGAAAGGACATGCTTCTCTTTGGTGGAAAGAATTACAAAGAGATAGAGAGGAGGAAGGTGAAATGAAGATCTCTAGATGGAGATTAACGGTGACTAAGTTGAAGGCTAAGTTAATTCCTATTAAATATGAACTTGACTTGTTTAAGAGGTTGTAGAATCTAAAGCAGAAAGATATGACTCTAAAATATTATACCAAGGAGTTCTACAAGTTGACTATTCGGTCTGGGTATAGAGAATTGTCAAAGGAAAAGGTAGCATGATACATTAATGGTTTGGGGTTCAATATTTAGGATGAAATTGGTATACTAAATATTTCTTCAGTTAAGGATTCTCATTAGTATGCCCTGAAGGAAGAGGATGAAGAGGAAAGGTCAAGGTAATGCTAAAGGAAAAGAGAAGCAAGATAGCTCAGCACAAGCTAGACTAAGTGCTAAAGATGAACCAAAACTTTTTGATCAAAAAAGGAGGATAGGTGGAGGTGTGTTTAGAGGTACTTGCTATAGATATGGTGAAGCATGGCATAGATCTTTTGAATGTCTGCATAGTAGGATAGCTACTATTGTAAATGAGGTTACAATCCATTATAGCCAACCTAATCAAGGAAAGATTTTGCTAGCATGGTGAGTACTAGTTGGTCAGAGGACATTGGATTCTTGTCAAAGGACTAGTTTTTTAGGACTTGTTGTAAGTCTAGTGGTAATGTTTGAAAGGTGATTGTGGATGGTGGTAGTACTAATAACCTTTTTGCTGAGGAGATGGTTTAGAAACATGGTTTGAAGAGAGCAAGTGATGGAGACACAACAGAAGAATAGAATGGACACAACAGAAAAGGGAAATTATATTAACTGAGAAAATAAGCTAGTACAAATAGTACAGGGAAAATAAACTTCAGAACATGCCCTAAGGGCTTACAATGGCATAAATCTGGAGAATATTTCTCCTTTTAGCACCTCCTCTTAAACTCCACTCCGAACTGCCTTTTACAATGCCAAAAATCTCCTTAAATAGACCCCGGAGGGTTAAGGACTAGGAGTACATTCTAGAAAGTGCTAGTAGGGATCCACCGACGAAATAGAAGGTTCTGAAAGCTGCGTTAGAAGTCGGTGCAAATCTAGAAGAATCCATAAATGGTAACCGAACTTCCGGGAGGCATAACTTTTGAACCGTAGCTCCGATTGACAAACCGTTTACATTTTCGAAAAGCTCTCGAAGCACTCTATAGCCTTATAGATGAGCTTTTCTCTAATTATTTGACCCTTTTTGAGGTCATTTAATGCCCCAAACCTGACTTTGAAGCATTCTTAGGAGGTCTCCAGAACCCGAAAAACTGCAATAACTTTCAAACTGTGGGGCCTATTGACCTGATTCTTTTTATGGAATGCTCTAAATCATGATTACATTCATCTGACCAATTCACACCTTCTAGTTTACCGAAATGATGGCCCAAATACATGCTCCTATTTTTTTAGAATTTTCAAACGCACTGATAGTTGAACTATGAGAGTTGGAACCTTTATTTGAGCCAAATGGGTATCCAAAATGTAAAGACATGAAACAGAAACTAAATCTAAGTACATTTTTCTGGGTGACACAGGATTGCCCTTATACCTCTGGATGCAAAATTCAAACGCACTGATAGTTGAACTATGAGAGTTGGAACCTTTATTTGAGCCAAATGGGTTTCCAAAAATGTAAAGACATGAAACAGAAACTAAGTCTAAGTACATTTTTTTGGGTGATACAGGATTGCCCTTATACCTCTGGATGCTCCTGCATCAGACACCCAGGGTAGATTGAAAACTGACCCTGTCACTTTATGGATGGTAGAGGAAATCCCAAATGGGAAACCTCAGCTGCTGAAATCCAAGTTGAGTCCTCGATCAGCCGTCCTTTCCATTTGACCAAATACTCTTCATACTGCCTGTTTCTGGTACTCCTACCCACACGATGATCTAGAATGTCTTCTATCTCCTCCTTCTTAGAAGCAGGAATTGGACATGGCTCTAAAACCAGCTCCCCATTTGCACAATCATCATGATACTCTATTAAATCTGCAATGTTGAAAATGGGAGAAATGTGAATACCATCTGGCAGCTCCACCTCATATGCATTTCCTGAGTCATGTTTTTTCAAAACTTTGCAGGGGCCAAATTTCTTCATTTTCAGCTTGTTGTAAGTACCAACTGGAAATCTTTCTTTTCCTAAGTGCACCATGACTAGATCCCCTACTTGGAATTCCTTATTTCTTCTCCTTTGATCAGCCCTAGCTTTATACTCTTGATTCATCTTGATAATGTGTGCTTGAACCTCCTCATGTAGATGCTTGATGTGTTCAGCAAATTCCTCAACTTCAGCACTTGTCCTCTCCCCTTGTTCTATCTTCCTCAATTCTGGTGCAGTCCTTGGCCTATTCCCATATACAATTTGAAATGGTGATTTTCTAGTACTCCTATTTACAGAGTTACTATAAGCAAACTCTGCCTGTGGTAGAATCAAATCCCATCCCTTGGGCTTATCTCCAACTAAACATCTTAGCAAATTGCCCAGACTTCTATTTACCACTTTTGTTTGGCCATCAGTCTGTGGGTGATGCGTGGAACTGAATTTCAAGTCTGTTCTCAACTTCTTCCACAATGTCCTCCAGAAATACCCCACAAATTTAGTATCTTTGTTAGAAACTATACTCCTTGGAAGACCATGTAGTCTTACCACCTCTTTGAAAAACAAGTCTGCAATATGGACATCATCATGAGTTTTGTGGCATGGAATGAAATGTGCCATTTTGGAGAACCTATCAACCACCATAAATACTGAGTCATTACCCCTTTGTGTCCTTGGCAATCCAAGAACAAAATCCATACTTATGTCCTCCCATGGCCTTGATGGAACAGGAAATGGCTGATATAGGCCAGTATTTTGACTAAACCCCTTGGCAACTTGACAAACTTGGGAACTCTGTACAAACTTCTTCACATCCTATGTAATTTGAGGCCAAAAATAATGTTCTCTAAGAATGAAAATGGTCTTATCCTGACCAAAATGTCTTGCCATCCCTCCACTGTGTTTCTCCTTAATCAAATTTTCTATCATGGAACTCCTTGGAATGCACAATTGACTACCTTTGAACAACATGCCATCCTGAATCAAATAGTCTAACCACTTGGTTCTATCTACAGCAACAGGTTCTTTACAAGCTTTCCATACTTTAGCAAAATCTAGATCCTCAGGGTACAAATTCTTGAGTTCATCAAACCCAACTACTTCAACCTGCATTGTTGTAAGCAACAATTGTCTCCTACTTAGTGCATCTACAACCCTATTAGATTTTCCACTTCTATGCTTCAACACAAATGTATAACTCTGCAAGAATTCTACCCACTTCATATGCCTCTGATTCAATTTACCTTGGCTATTTAGGTACTGTAATGCCTGATGATCAGTATACAAAACAAATTTCTTTGGCAATAAACAATGCCTCCATTTCTTTAAGGCTTAAACTATTGCATAGAACTCTTGATCATAAACAGAATACTTCTTCTTTGCATCATTCAATTTTTCACTAAAATATGCAATAGGCTTACCTTCTTGGCTTAATACAGCCCCAATAGCGCTACCACTAGCATCACAATCCACCTGGAATACTTTTCTAAAATCTGGAAGTGCCAACACAGGCTGTTCAGTCACCTTCTTCTTTAGCAATTCAAAACTTCTCGCAGCTGCTACAGTCCATTTGAACTCTTTTCTATCCCCTTTTATTGTATCAGTTAGGGGTGCACATATGCCACTGAAATTCTTAATAAACTTCCTATAAAAAATAACCAGACCATGAAATGATCTTACCTCAGTAGCAAACCTTGGAGTAGGCCATTCCAAGATGGCTTTTACCTTCTCTGGATCCATTTTGAGACCTTCAGGTGATATAACAAATCCCAAATAGACTAACTCCCTTTTTGCAAAGACACACTTCTTTAGATTAATTAATAGTTTCTCTTCCCTTAGCCTTTCAAGGACACTATGAATATGCAGTAAATGTTCTTCCAAAGTCTTGCTGAAAATTAAAATATCATCCAAATAGACAATAACAAATTTTCCCAAGAACATCTTAAGTACCTCATTCATGAGCCGCATGAAGGTGCTTGGGGCGTTCGTCAATCCAAAGGGCATGGCTAACCACTCATAAAGACCCTCCTTGGTCTTGAAGGCTTTTTTCCACTCATCTCCTTTTTCAATCTGTATCTGATGATAGCCACTCTTCAGATCTATCTTTGTGAAGTACTGAGCTCCACTTAAGAAGTCCATAAGATCATCCATCCTTGGTAAAGGAAACCGATACTTGATGGTTATCCTATTTATAGCTCGAGAATCTATACACATCCTCCACTCTTCATCTTTTTTTGGTGCAAGTACTGCAGGTACTGCACATGGACTCAGACTCTCGCGAATCAAGCCATTCCTCAGCAACTCCTGAACCTGTCTATTTAGCTCCCGTATTTCAGTAGGAGTCATCTTGTGAGCAACCTTGTTAGGCAAACTAGCTCCTGGAATTAGATCTATCTGATGACTGATTTGCCTTACTGGTGGCAATCCATCTGGAACATTATCAGAGATAATATCTCCAAATTCTCCTAGTAAATCTGAAACTTTAAATGGTATTTCACTACTACCTTCTTTATCTTTCCTAGGAATCAAAGCATAGCACATATGCTGATGTTTCATGCCATTTAAAAACTTCCTTCCATCAACAAGACAAATCCTAGCACTGCTACATACCTTTTCACCTTCCTTTTTCATGGGCTTCAATTTGTGGCAAACTCCATCCTTTGTCAGAGAGTATGTATTTGCATGTCCGTCATGTATTGCATGTCTATCAAACTGCCATGGTCTACCCAACAATAGATGGCAAACATCCATCGAAATAACATCACAGAGAACTTCATCATGGTAACTCCCAATTTTGAATTTTACTAAATATTGTTCACTTACCAGGACCTTATGATCATCTTTTACCCAAGAAATCCGATAGGGTTGGGGATGTTTCTCCCTCTTGAGATTTAGCTTAGAGACCATCTCTTCTGATACCAGGTTATCAATGCTACCACCATCAATGATCATGTCACAATATTTATCCTCACACTTGCATCTGGTACGAAACAAACTCCTTTGTTATCCTGGTTCATTCTCACCACTTAGTAGGACTCTTTCATTTACCAAGGTCTCTCCTCTTTCTGCATCCTCTGAATGTGATGATTGTGCATCCTCATCCACATGAGCAACCCTAGCTTGGCCCTTAGCTCTCCTATCTATCCTTCCTTTTCATTGAGGGCATTCAAAGGCACGATGACCTTCTTCATTACAATGGAAACAGGTACCACGGAAGCCTCCTCTTCCTTGTCCACGTCCTCTACCTCTTCCTCTTTGATTTCCAAAGTCTTGATCATGGGAGCAGTTGAAACCCTCATTCCTCTGGTTTTTGCTAGTACCCACATCTTCATTTTTCTTTTAAGTTTCATTATGGCCTCTAGATGATCTACCACTTCCCCTTCCTCCTTGACCACGCCCTCTTTTTCTTCCTTCAAACCTTTTATTCATCTTCTCATCAACTCGTAGGGCAAACTAGTATGCCTCTTCAACGTTGGTCATTCTTACCGGACTTAATTCCTCCTGGATGCTAGGTTGCAACCCACTGATATAACGAGCAACCTTCTCCTTATTTGCTTCTGCATGCCCGGCTCTAATCAAGAGTCGATAAAACTCCTCTGTATATTCTTGGATGGATCTTCCTGCTTGCTTTAACTGATGCATCTTCTTAAACAGATCAAGCTCGTAGTCCACATGAATGAACTGCTTCTTCAATTTGTCCACCATGCGATCCCATCTTGTGATCTTCTCCTTTCCTCTTCTAAGTCTTTCCAGTTGAACCTCTTGCCACCAGATTTTGGCATGGCCTTTCAGTTTGGCCTTTGCAAACTTAACCCTATCTGGGCCCCTTATATTCTCATACTCAAAGTATTCTTCCAGTTCATTGATCCAATCGATCAACTCATCTGGTTTCAGATTTCTTGAAAATATACCCACTTCAATTGTAGGTCTTTTCCCAAACTTAGTAATGGCCCTAAAAAGCCTTTCCTCTACAAGATTCAAAACTTCCCTATCAACTTCCTCTTTTGGTCCCATTACTTCCTCTTCATTGTCATCCTTACTATTGTCACATGCGACAACATTTGCTCCTCTACGAAGCTCCTCTTGCAATGCTTGTACATGCCTCTGGAGGGCTCTAACCTCCTTAGGATCAATAGTTCTGGCCCTTCCGCCATGCTCTCTTCATGGAGGCATCTTCTAACTCGAACCCACAACCACACAGTCCTAGTACAAACTGCCTCACAGTTGGCGCTTTGTCTACACACTCAAGAAAACTCGCTCTGATACCACTTGATGGAGACACAACAGAAGAACATGGACACAACAGAAAAGGGAAATTATATTAACTGAGAAAATAAGCTAGTACAAATAGTACAGGGAAAATAAACTTTAGAACATGCCCTAAGGGCTTACAATAGCATAAATCTGGAGAATATTTCTCCTTTTAGCACCTCCTCTCAAACTCCACTCCGAACAGCCTTTTACAATGCTAGAAATCTCCTTAAATAGACCCTGGAGGGTTAAGGACTAGGAGTACATTCTATAAAGTGCTAGTAGGCATCCACCGATGAAATAGAAGGTTCCGGAAGCTGCGTTAGAAGTCGGTGCAAATCTAGAAGAATCCAGAAACGGTAACCAAACTTCCGGGAGGCATAACTTTTGAAACGTAGCTCCGATTGACGAACCGTTTACATTTTTGAAAAGCTCTCGAAGTGCTCTATAGCCCTATGGACAAGCTTTTCTCATCCCCCATTTTTTGACCCTTTTCAAGATCATTTAATGCCCCAAACCTAACTCTGAAGCATTCTTAGGAGGTCTCCAAAACTCAAAAAAATGCAATAGCTTTCAAACCGTGGGGCCTATTGACCTAATTCTTTTTTTGGAATGCTCTAAATCATGATTACATTCATCTAGCCAATTCACACCTTCTAGTTTACCAAAATGATGGCCCAAATACATGCTCCTATTTTTTCAAGATTTTCAAACGCACTGATAATTGAACTATGAGAGTTGGAACCTTTATTTGATCCAAATGGGTATCCAAAAATGTAAAGACATGAAACAGAAACTAAGTCTAAGTACATTTTTTTGGGTGACACAGGATTGCCCATATACCTCTGGATGCATTTTCAAACGCATTGATAGTTGAACTATGAGAGTTGGAACCTTTATTTGAGCCAAATGGGTATCCAAAAATGTAAAGACATGAAACAAAAACTAAGTCTAAGTACATTTTTTTGGGTGACACAGGATTGCCCTTATACCTCTGGATGCTCCTGCATCAGCAAGACATCCTTATCCTTATAGGATTAGTTGGTGACAAGGTGAACATGCTTTGGAAGTAAGGAATCGATTCCTTGTAGATTTCCAGATTGGGTAGTATAAGGATCAAGTGTTGTGTGACATTGTGGACATGAATAGTTGTCATGTGTTACTTGGTAGACCTTGGCAGTATGATTGTAGGGTTATGCATGATTGTGTTAAAAATGTGTTTTCTATTGACAAAGGTTGTAGGAAGTTTTCTCTAATTCCCTTGCAGAATGAAGAGCTCAGTAGAAGGAGCTTGAGTTTTGGTAGTTGAGTTGAGTTGGCAGAATCTGAGAAGGTTCAAGATCAATGTGGAAAGAAGACCTATAGCACATTGAGGATGGGTATAAAGAAGTAGAAGAAGAACAAGGAAAAGAGTGTACAAGTTGAAGACTTGGAAGATATGTATGTGAAGAACTAGTTTGGGATTTATGTGTTCTATCCCATTAGATTTTCTTCTAGCTACTATAACATTTTTTGAACCTGGGGTATCTAATGTAAGAGCATGCCAGGATTTCTTGGAATCCTTCATATTGGAGCAATTATGGTTTGTGGTTGTGGACATAGTCATTGAAGGCATGGTGCTCGGTCACTTTTGAGCATAGTTTATGCATGGGAGCTCATGAGCTTAGCATACTCTTTGTTGCTTGGTAATGTCTATTTAGCTCAGCATGGTCTTGGAGCTCAACATGATCTTGGAGCTCGGCATCATCTATGGTGCTTAGTTTGAACTACAAGCTTGAAAATGGTTAGGAATTACTGGTGCTCGGCTTGGTTTTGCTAACACTTAGTTTGGTCTTGGTTCGTATTGGTACCAATTTGTCTATGAGCTAACTTTTGGAATTTAATTTATGTATGGGTATTTAATTTGTGTTGTATTTGACTTGTGGCTCAACAAATATTTAATGTGAGAGATTTAATTTAGTTTGTATTGAACTAGGATGACTTGTAGCTTAGTTGGGTATAAGTAAGGGGTCTTGTAGAGTCTTTAGGTAGAATAGGAGGAGGTGACCCATCTTGGAGAAGAGGATAATTTTTTTGAAGAGCTAGTGTTGTAGCTTGAGAATCAAAGGATTGCTTGGTAGACTAGAGGCTACAAATGTAGATTCTTCTTGGTGTTCTTATCTAGTTGTGGATCTAGACTAGTTGGGATTGAGTTTGTAAGTGGATCTTGTTTGATCTTGCATAACTATTATTGTAATTATTGTTTGTATTTGGCCCTAACCTGGAAGGCCTTACAATTGGGCATATTTCATGTAATCATTTATTTAATGAATAAGGAATCTATGATTTGGTATCATATCTTTCATTATTGTTGCTTGTTGTTGTGTGGTGATTCGCTAGGGGCTAGGATATCTCCTTTGGGATTCTCCTACATTACACTACATCAAAGGTGGTAGTGGATTTTGTATTCTAAGGATGAAATCTTCCATTCATCAATTCAAGTTCTTCTATTCTTCATCAATGCATGCCAAAAATATTTACATTAATGAGGTTTTGGCTTTCATAGATCCTATTTAGTTTTGTGTTGAATCAAGACTATCACATTTTGTGTACTTGATCACATACTAAATTTAATTGCATCTACAAAGGTAATTGTGTTTCTCAATGTTGATTAAATTATATTCCATGTTATCATTTTCCTTATCATTATCTACATTTCAATTTCAAGGTTCATTCCTCAATCTAGAGATTGGTGAAGTGAAGCCCTCACCCAACAAAACAAAATCACCTAAGAGATTTAAAAAAAATCTAGATCAACTTGTTTCTTTCAAGAAAATGTTTATCATCTCGTAAAGCTAATAGAAGATGCCACCCAAATTGAACTGTACCTAGAGATCTAGATTTTAGGGGTTTTCTCAGTCATAGTTTTAAATCCATGATTTGGGAGTAGAAAAGAAATTTCATTTACATATTGTATGGTCATATTTTCCCACTTATTTTTTTCTCTTATCATAGACCTATTTTTATATTTTAATTGGGTTGATTGCATACATATTGTTGCTATATCTATTTTCCCTTTTTTATTTAATCAATTGGTTCAATCTACATTCACCTTGCACATCTTAAAGTCAATTAACATTGTGTGAAAGATGACTTACTTTCATACTTGCTTAGTATAATTGGGATTTAGTATTGGCATTCCTTCATCATTTTTTTGGGTTTCCCTAATCTAACTTGAGTTACATTGCGAGTTATGTTTTCAAGCCCCTCTTTATGTTGTATTGAATGGCTTGGTGCAAAAGTGTGTTTTTAATGAATTTATTTCATCTAGTTTATATTGTTAAATTCATTGATGTAATTTTCTCCCTAAATAATCTCTTCAAAAAAAATACCCCTACCACTAATAGACCTACCACGAGCTCCAATACATTCTCTATGAGCTACATAGTCACCCCTTCACCTTATTCCTCGAATGCTTCCCCTATGATTTCTACTTCAAACCCTATTAGCACCTTTGTCACCATGCCTCCATGTCATTTCCTCCTAAGCCCTGACCAACTTTAGTCAAAACAAAGTGGGGTTTATCTAGGTCCTCAGAATCCTTACTTCTAATTATAGCTCTGAGTCATTTATGAAATCAACTAGTACAACCCACAACTTCCTAACTTCTTATTTCCTCCTCGAGATGTCTCCTAGATCCTTCTGAAATAAGAAAAGGGTGCACTAAAAGATAAAACCCAAGAAGCCAAGTTAGTCTCCATGAACTTCTATATACCCTCATCTAGGTACCACACACTCCAAAACCTCATCCAACCCTACCCTCCATTCTAGGTGCACACCATGAGCTTGACATTTCATTTCACCTCTTCATTTATCTTGATGTGAAAACCTAGAGCACAAAAATAGTTGCATGTTTGTGTTCATTTATCATTAAAATTTTGAAATTGTATACTCTACCCTTAGTGTTACCCAGATTATATTGAGAAATAAATTATGAGGTGAAGAAAAAATATTCTTTAGTCTCTTCTCCATCACTAACCCATTGAATTTCATTTGTTATTTCACAACATCAAATGAGAAAATTACTTCAATGTCATCTCTCTCCACTCATCTTAGATCACCTACCTCTTTTGTCACCCTACACTTGAATGTACCTCTAGGCTTGTGGGGAAGGGAATATATAAAGTGTATACCATCCATCACATTAAATGTGTTTATGAAAGAACATGTGAAGGTTGTATCAACGAATCTGTATTGTATCACATTTGTTTCATTGAATAGAAAAGTTGTCCTTTGCTATCATACAAGATATTTTCTAACTCAATTTTCACATCACATCCCATCAACTTGGTTTCAATGATGTCACCTATCTCTTCCTAGTATTTTATTATTACATTAAGTGCCAACTTGGAGAGAAAATCAACCAATGTATTCCCCTCTTGGTAGATATGTAATATTTTTAGATTTTGGAAAAAAAATAGTATTTTTTCTTGCTAATTTCAACTACCTCTTGTAATATCCATGCATGTGATATGCCTATTACAATGGAATTCATGAGTATTTAGTAATCTCCTTCCAAGTGCAAGTTATCTACTTGTAGTATCTATGTCATTTCTATCCCCAAAAATGAAGCATTAACCTTAACTTCCTTATTATTCCCCACTTCCAACCTCTTGTGCTTAGTGGAAATAATATGACCAGTAGAATCCTTGGAAACACGCCATGTTAAAAAATTTCTTGGATTGCCTTGTACTACTCTATCAAAATTGACTTTAATCCACCCCTCATCTTGGGCAACCCACTCTACCTCTTCCCTATGTATCTTTTGAATATCAACATTCATATACACATTAACAAGTCAAATACAATTCATATCAATTGTATTAAATTATTAAATCCATTGTGATCCTTATGTTTTGTTTATTTATGCATCTCCATGTAATTGAGGGGGTGAATATTTTATAAAACTTTGCTAAAAAATGGTTTATGCAAACAACATTTTCCTAAATCTGCTTATATAAAATTTGTCAAATAATGTATATGAATAACATTCTTGCTAAATTAACTCATATTGATTCAACCTTTGGACTAATAACATTGCTAAGAAATAATTTTGGAACTTTTTTTATTTTAAGAAAGATAAACATAAAAATAAAATGATATCCAAAGAATTTATAAAAAGATAAATATGAGAATAAAATGATCTCTAGAGAATTTATTTTTAAAAAGATAAATATGAAAAGAAAATGACGTATGAAAAAATTATAGAACAAGGGCTCTAGTCGAGCAAGAGTCATTGCCTTATGTGAGGGTTAGAAAGTATATGAGGACTTGCTGCAAGTTTTTCTTTGAAGTATATATGGAATTGTATTGAACGTAACATTAAATAATATGCAAAATAGTAAGTGAGATGAAAATACAAAAGATGAATAACATGTCTATTTTGTATTAGTCAATAAGACTTTTAATCCAAAGAGCATTCTACAATGAGCAATGTATGGTTCTTTCTTTTCACTAATGGCTTATGCTTAGATTATAGAAGGATAACACAATTATTCATTGTTTTAGTTTGGATGGGCTCAAGAATTGGTCCATTTAGATCTAGGGTGGACAACCATTCATTTATCAAAAATCATATGAATATAACAAACATATTTAAGCTACCTTAATTCTATTTTTACTTGGAATCACTACAAAGAATGATCCTACATATTCCTAAAACTTTTGTATGTAACTTATGATTCAATTACACAATAATATTGTGATTCAAGTTTATTGAAAATAAAATGAAATATAATCACCATTTGATAGCTGCAATAACAAGATATCTAGTTCACTTATTTTATCAATGAAAAAGGAAAACTTGTTACTGCAACTAATGAATTTTCTAAAAAAGTTTCATTGATAGTGATTCCTTCTACCCAAAAGTAGAAGAGCATAAAATTGTTCTCCAATAAAGAGCCTATCTAATTATTATTAACATTTAGCAAATGTTTTCTAGAACTAGCATTGCAAAATAGACTTGAGAAGAACATTTTCCCTTTCTAGACTCCTTGATTGTTTTTTATTAGATAAACAGGTTTTACAGGGAACCTAAAACCCGAAAGTTAGTACATAAGAAGGTTGATAATAAGCGTGACAACCCAGCCAAAAAAGTTTAAGTTCAAAGGTTGATAATATGCATTAAGCCCAGCCAAAGGAAAAAGTTCTGAGAAAAGACTAGGAAAAAGAAATAGACAAAGCCACGGCCAAAAGCCAGTACAAAAAGCCAAAATACAACAAAAAACAAAAGAACATTCAAGAGTTATTCCTTGTGCTTTTGCTCCAGATCTTGCATCACCTAAGCAACCTCAAAGGCCTGTTGATTCTCCTCCATTCCCATCTGTTGCCCTCTTTGATTCCCCTATTCCTGTGTAGGAGTGGATTTGTCCTTTGCAGGGTCATCCTCCATTCTGGCCTCGTCTCTATCATTTCCATCCTCATCCTCATGCGTTTCTCTATCTTTTATCCAACCCATGAGAGAGATGATGTTGTTGTTGATGGCGCTTAACAAGGAAAACATCTGGTTGCAAAGGTTATGATTGTAGTTTTCTAGATTGTGTATCCTCTATTCCGCTAGAGTGAGCCTATCGGCCGAGTCTGTCCTCCTATTGGCATCCTTTCTTTCCCTCGTTGCCTCAATGTGTTTTAGCTAGTCTTTAACCTCCTCGAGCTCATGGAAGAGCGATTTGATTGATCTAAAATTATCAATCATGCTATTGTGAGAATTATTTAAGAGATTCATCCCTATCTCCCTAGCTCTGTCTAAAATAGCCACAATCACCAGATCAATTAATTCTTCCAGCTGCTACTCTTCTTGATTATCCACTAGGATTTGGGGATTCATGGCCTCCCTAAAGATTCCCATTTTGGCAGTCTTGACATTGAAATTGATCCACGCTTTCCTCCTATCATTGGTTTGCACTTCCCCTTTTGCATACCCAACTTTCTCCTCTTTCTAATCCTCAGGGTGGAGATGGATAGGAGAAAGGGGCAGTGCAAACGTCTCCTCATAATGAGAGTGCACATCCTCCAGGCTCTCCCTCTTGTGCTTCTTCCTTCCACTATCGACCTTTATTTCCTCTTGCATCTCCTTCACTACCTCCTCAAACTCTGGATCCTCCTCATCATCACTACTACCCTCCTCAGCCTTCTCAACCTACTTCTACCCGAGATCCCTAGGGCTTTTTCTGCTTGGGGTTATGGGGGAGGGGGATTTTTTAACAGTTGCAACTTTCCCTGAGGAGGAGACTCTGCCTTTCTCAAAATTGAGGCTCTGAATGTCATCTGAGTTTGAGGAGTAATTGGAACTTCCAAACTCCACAGTCTCAATCTGAGGGGGGGCATTACCGATGGTCTGGGCTTTGAAGTGCTCATGGCTAAGAAGCAGCAGCCCTTCATGTAGAGCCAAGTTTGCAATGGGCTTCTTTTTGAAGCTGTCCATTGCCTTACTCATAGAGGTTAATAGATAAAAAGGAAAAGAAATTCTGGCTTTCTTTCAAAAATGATTTAAAATAACAACGTGGTGGGTCCGGGCTCTATCAAATCTTGGGTCCAAAGTAATATATTCAATGACAACTTTTAGCACATACCTCCACTGTTTCTTCATGGAGTTGGGGACATAGTAGGTGTCAATCTTTTTTAACGTCTTCAATTCCTTGTCACTCTCCACAAAATCCCTTACCACATTGGCTAAGAGCTTCTTGTCCCTGTAGAATTTGAAACCCTCGATTGGGATCTCTGTGATAGCCACGATAACCTCCTCTGTTATCCGGAAGTTGATGTCGTTCACCTTAACCCTGCCTTCTTTCCATGACCCCACCATACTATTAGTCACCTCCTGATCATAACTGTGCAGCTTCATGAGATACTTGGTTACCCCACCCTCTTCCAGCTTTTCCCAAACTTTCAGCCTACTTCTCCATTTCTCAAAGTCCCTTGTCGGCTCCTTTCTGCATCTCTCGCCCACCATCTCCTCACTCTACACACCCATTTTACTCAAAAGCTCTTCATTGTGATACTGGAAAGGATTGCCAAGATTAAGCAAGGAGCAGAGAAAAATAACTCTATTGTTGCCCCTAAAACGAATGCAATGAAGAACCCACAAAGCGTGGCAATTAATCATAGTAGGATATTTGCATTTATGAATACCCATTTTTCTATTATGAAAAGTACCCATATATCTTAAACCTTTCATATTCATAATTACATCTTGATATCCTCTGTACTTCCTTGGATTTTCTCCAAGTCGATCAGACACTTGACATTCGCTGGTAAAGAAGTTCCGGGAAGCCATGTCATTTTTTGGTCTATGCCAACCCCTATATTTGCCAACCTATCAGCAACCAGGTTTGCTTCCCGAAAAGTATGAGTGACATGGAATTTTTTGAATTTGGCGTCTCTCTCGTCTCATTGATAAGATTTGCAATCATCCAAGAAGGATACGAATTGCCATTAATGCACTTAATAATGTTACTTGAGTCCCCCTCCAACCATAAATTGGTGATCCCAATTTCGAAAGCCATCTTAACTGCATTGCATGCAACATTGGATTTCGCAAAATGATTTGTTTGGAAACCCAACAGAAGAGCGAAAGCCACAATATTGTCACCATTTTCATATCTAACCACACCTCCACTACTCGAGGATCTAGGGTTGCCCTTGGAGGCTTCGTCGAAGTTGACTTTGTGCCAGCCTTCAGGGGGAGGTGCCATTTGGCTTCCAGTCTTTTTCTAATTTTGACTTTTACCTTCTCCTTCTTCCTACCTCCTGTCTCAAAAGTTCCCCCCTTTCTCATGGAAATATTTTCCTTTATGTTACTCAAGATCTTCCTTCCAACAACCAAAGCCAGCTCCTCCCTGTCTCTGAAAATTCAGTTGTTTCTCTCCTTCCATATGCTCCAACAAAAATGGGGCAGGAGCCAGAAGCTGATTTCCTTCAAGGCAGTCCCATTGAACATTCCTTGCCATTGGTAGAAGAAGTCCAAGAGGTTGGAAGGAATGCACCAGCTATGGTCAAGGTCTTGGGTGAGGAAGTCCCAGACTATTCTCGAATAAGAGCAATGAACGAACAAATGATTGCTTGTCTCTGACTTGACTTTGCATAAAATACATCTGCTGGGCATGATATGACCTCTTTTAATGAGATTTTCCTGGGTGAGATTTTTGTCCTAAAGTGCCAACCAAAAAAACATGTTGACTTTTGGCGTTAAGCCTGGGAGCCAAGCCCTCGACCAAGGGGGGGACGCATTTGTACTCCATAAAGCAAACTACCTAGAGGTAATTGAATAGAGGCCATTGACATTATCCCTCCAAACCAGTTCATCCTTGTTGGTGCTGAGGGATAAGGAGTTAAGCATGATCATAATTGGTTTGAGTTCCTCTGAGATGATAGAAAGGTCCTTCCATCCCTGATTAGTCCTGTAGTTACTAACTTTGTGCCCAAAAAGGTTGATGCAATCATTAGCCCAAACACCATAGGTGGGGTTATTAATGAGTGGGCCCTGACAAAGCCAGCTGTCCGACCAGAAAAGAATGCTCTCCCCATTTCCTAGCTTCCAGGAGACCTTAGAGTTAGCCAAATCCCTGGCTTTTAAGAAGCCATTCCAAACAACTAAGCCTCTAGGTAAATCCTCATTGAAAAGAGGGCCTTTTTATATAGTTGTTGACCACAGTGTCTCTCCATTCCCCCGTGCTACTAAAGATGCACCAGATTTTCTTTGCCAGGAGGGCCTTGTTGAATGAGTGATCTTCCTGATCCCCAGACCCCCATTCTTTTTAGGGAGACAAACTTTGTCCCAAGCAACAAGGGGGTACCTTTTATTCCATCAGTAGCCATCCATAAAAAATCCCTTTGGATTTTTTCCATTCTCTCAGCGTATTTACCAGGTATGGTGAAAAGGCTCAGGGCATATATAGGCAGGTTTTGAAGGATGGATTTAAGCAGTTGACATTTTCCAGCTTGGCTGAGAGACTCCTTGATTGTTAACTATATTGGCTAGAGAAAATAATTATCCATGTAACTCTTGATAAAAGATCAAATTTCTTTAGGTGAACTTGGAAGAAACTATTGAATAGATTTGAGACATAATTGAGATAATTGATTAGTTTTGATCCAAAGCTCCCATTTGGAAAATGTGAACTATTTTGGAAAAGGTTGTAGAATTCTACCAATTTTATTTTCTTAAAAGTTTAAAAAATATTCTCAATAAATATATTTTTTTCATACCCTATAATAATGGCATTCCATGAAACAACATTTCTTTCATTCATTTGGTCAAATAGTTCTCACACATTGTGTATTGTTCCACATTTTGCATACATGTCTTCCAAGAAAGTTACAACTATAAGATTTGAAGATAATTTCCCTTTTTTAACACTATGATGGATGACCATACCCAATTCCAAAGCTCTTATTTAAGCACTATGATGGATGGCCATACAAGTTATTCTAAAGCTCTTATTTTAGCACGGGCTAGGAGGACGATGGAAAAGGTTATGGAACATGGATTTGGACCCATCAATTTTATTTTATTGAAATTATTAAAGCCCTATTAATTAATCCATTTTGTGCATATCATACAATGATTGTAGTCCATAAGAAAAAAATATCTTTGAGGCATTATGTCAAAAACTTTACATGTCTTCCACATTTGCATACATGTCTACCAAGGAACTTGGAACCACACAATCTAACGAAATTCCCTTATCCTCTATGCTTTGATAGACATTCATACCTTGTTCCAAAGATCTTATTTTGGCTTAGGCTAAGATTATGCAATCAAATATGAATTGATTAGGTCAAAGACTTGTTATTTGCATTTGGTGAAATAGAGTGATTACCTGATGAGGATGCACATGTCTTCTATATGCAATGATAATTATATTCCATTAGATACTCTATTATTTTTTCATTCGATCACACATTTTATGAGTATTATCCAAAATTTCACACTTAGAAAACATTGAAATATGCTATTACTAAAATTTGGGCTATTAACAACCCTTTAGATGACCTATGAGTGATGTAAGAGTGGAGTTTCTTCCCTCTAGCTAGCATAAGGACATCACCAATGATGATCTTGAACCAAAACACTCCTCACCATTGGATTCTTCGTCTTGAGTTTAATGGGCATTTTTGTGCATGAAATATTATTAGAAGGCATGAGCATACATTTTTTATTTTCTAGTATGAAGAAGTATATGTTTTGAATTCTAACCATGACCCACCCACTCTGAATCATTTTGATGAAGAGTGCTCCCCTTAATACCACAATCACATAACAAAAATCCATAAACAAAAACAATTTGTGAGAAATAAAATATGAGATTTTTATTATCTCCACAAATGCAAAATTATAAAATTTTCAAACCCACATGGTGCCTTCCTTATATTACTTTACAAGATAGAGTGACAAACTATCACCCAAAGTTTTCCTAGATAACCTATGGGGCTTCCTTATATAGGTAATTCTACACTACCCTAGAAGTTCCTTGACATCAAACCCTAAACCTTAAGGTTGACCCTAAAATTACATATAGAGTTAGCTCAAAATAATTATGAATTTAATTTTAGAATATTTGGATGGCCCAACTTTAAAAGAACATAACTTGTGAACCATTGATCCAATTGGCTATTATGATGCCATTATAGAATCCTCATCTTGTGATATAAAGTGCCTGACTTATGCAAGCACTAGTTGGTCAATTTTTGGAGCCTATCTAAAGCCTTTAAGGCCTTCTACATCATCTTAAAATAGAATTACTTCCATCTTGGTAGGTTTAGCACCCTCTTTTAGTACATTTTTCATGATAAATTTGTATTTAGGATGCATTTTGTACTTTATTCCTTCATTCTAGGTGAAATTAGGGTTAGGATCTTGAAGAGTCTCCTTAGTTTCCCTCCTCTATGTCTCTATTTTTTGGGTAGGACTTAGGAATATGTCCTCCTAGCTTTAATCATATTCATTATAGGATTTTGTGCCTATTCCTAGTATGTAGTCCTATTCTAATATCATTTCTAGGTTTCTGGGCATCCTTGGGATCTCCTATTTTCTACTCTGACTAGGTTTGAACCCCTAGGTCATCCCTAACCTAGGGAAAGGTTGAGGTCATCCCTAACTTAGGTCAAGGTTGAGGTCATCCTTGACCTTCTTCAAGATTTGATCCCCCTTTTTAAATTTTGGTCTCGAAGGGCCCTGAAATCAATGTTGGGCTTTTAGATCTAAATGCGAAAGGGTTTTTATTTAAGATTCATTTATTTATTTTCCTTCCTTGGTTGGTGATTATGATTGGATCATAATTTAAGGTGAAATTTGAATTATGGGTCCTCACATTACCCTAGTAGCCTTACCTTGAAGCCTTTATATACAAACTCCCATTTTGCATTCATTTATAGCAAGAAGTCATGAGAAGCATGCAAGTGATGGCAAAATGAAAATGCAAGACTGGAAGAGGATGATATAGAAGATCAATCCATTATTGAAATTAAGCATTTTTGTGACCACACCATTGTGAACATCTATTTGAAGAAAGAGATATCGCATCTTCCTTGATTTCCACTCATTATGGGATGAGGTCATTCTTGACCCAAGAAGGTCAACCCTAACCTAGAAAGGTCAACCTTAACCTAATAAGGTTGACCTTGACATAGGAATGTCAACTGTGACCTAAGTGAGGTTGACCTTGACCTAGTCAAGTTCAATTTGCAAATTTGACGATACAAAATACTAAGATTATGTTTTCTTGAGCTTACAAGACATGGTTCATCTCTAAGAGCATCCCTTTGGAGAGTTTCTTATTATCATCAGAGAGATCCTATCTTCCTTCATCCACCATTATCAATATTGAAGCATTCAAAGATACAATCATGGGGTAGCAATTACGGATTATGAGTTTGGAAGGAGTAATTTAGCCTTGGGGGCTTGGTATGATTTCTTATCTTATTCAAGTCTATGTATTGCTTTCTCATATATATTCATACTAGGGTTTTAATCTAGTGGATTGCATCTTGGTGATATTGCACATTTAATACACACACATTTTATTATATCTGGCTATTTGTGAAGGTGGAAATCACCAAAATGAGGGTTTGACTAAGGAAAAATCCTATATAGCCACCCCAAAACCCTATTTTCAAATATATGCAGGTGTTGTTTCAAGAATCAAAGTCTAATTTTGGATACCCTTTTCGACAAACTTTCAATATCTGTGAACAAAATTTTCATCGGAGCAATTTAGGTCAAGGTCAACTTTTCGGGGCACAATTGTGCCTTGGGCTAAGATTGTGCCCTACTATCTAGGTCAAGGTTGACATAGCCTCAAAAAGATAAAAGTTTTTTAGGTTTTCTCTATCTTGACATTTCCAATTGAAAACAATTTCCAAAATTTCCAGAAACTGTGTGCAGGCATCAGAAAATAGGTATTTCTAGTTTAGTACTATGCCATGTCCCCTAATTTGAGTAATATAAGTAAATTATTATGAATAAATAAATATATTATTTCTTAAATGTTAAAAGAAATATTGATATATTACTAATGGTATAATATATTATTAAAGGATAAATAATAATATATTATTAATATAATAATACATTACTAAGGTAATAAGGTAATATTAAAGGTCAAATAATTAAGAAATAAAATAATAATAATAATAATGTTATTATCATACAATATGATATTAAATTATAATTATAATATGATAATAGTATTAAAATATAATAAATAAAAGATTGATAATATTAGTAAGGTAATCAAGATATCAATTGTACACATAATAATAACAATAATGTTATTAATAAATTATGTACATTGTTATTAAATAAATATTGAATATATAAATATTAATAGAAGTGCATCAAGCATTATTATATAATATTGATATATAATTATTATTATGATAGTATAAAAATATATAAATAAATGATTAATGACATTATATTATGAAATGGACATGCCACATAGTTACATGCCTACAAAGTCATGTACACATGCACACACATGCATTAATGGGCATATACATATGCATGTATGGCTACATCTTACATCATCACGTCATCTTGAGATCATTGATATGTCTATGATGAAATTCATTTTGGTATCATTGATATATGTATATATACTTACATGCTACAATGATGTATCACTTGATCATTCTAACATGTATGGATGTATCCATACGGCAACGTACTTCAATAACATTCTCAGAGATGGCATCATTAATCCATGGTTGGGTGTCACTATCGTGCTGTGGATAAATAAGTAATTTATGATTGTAACAATTACTTATGTTAATCCATATGATTATTATAAGTAATTAAAATGTCTCAAGAAATGAATACTTATCGGCACTTGATTATTTTATAAGTCAATGAGATTACCTTAGGTAGTACATTATCGACTCACAATAACTGATCCACTTATTTTGTTGTTAATTAATCAAGGCAACCAACATAACAAGTAAAGGCAACAGTTCACTATGCCTATTCAAATATTATATATGGAGAATGTTAAGTCAACTATTGAGGATACGACAGAGAGATGGAACGACAACACATTAATAGTTGTATAAATATTCAGATCCGACTGCACATCAAAATACACAGCTCACCATTGTTGAAGCATTGCAGATTGCATACATACTAAAGTTATATCAGAGAAAACATGGCAAAAGATATAAATAAAGAAAGGAAAAGTAGCAAAAATGAATGACCCTAAAAAAGGGTCATTACAATTGGTATCAGAGCCACTTTCTTGCCATCCTGTGGAAAGTAGTCAATGAAAAATCATCAGAAATGTTCTTGTCAGCCTAAGGAGATGAAGAAAGTAAACAATAAAAGATTTTAGGTCATAATCCACAAGTAAATAGAGGGAGTAATAAAGGTAGAAATAATAAAGAGTAATATCGTCCACTATAACATTTAGAATTCACATAGTATTTACCATCCACTAAACAAAGAGCATGTTATAGATGGTGGCCTCTCGAGACAAAGGAGAAAAGCATTGTATAAATATTCATGGATGTGGAATCCAAATATATTCAACTTAAATATTTTAGTTTCAAACCATTTATAATCAGGAGTGTTGGAGATTTGGGAGGTAAATTATGTACAACTCCATATCAAGCAGGTGAAGGCATCCAACTATAGGTCAAACTAATTACCATATCAGTAAGAAAATTTGGGAAATTCTAATTCAAAGATATATGAATAATTAATTGAAGATTAAATCAACAGCTTTCCGTCTTGAAACAATATCTATTTAACAAAAAAAAAAAATTTGCAAAAAATGATCATGAGGTGTGTTTGATCGAAATTCATAGCAGAAAGGATTTGCTAAAATGAATGGTTATTGCCAATTAATTTAGTGAACTACAATAAGATGTTGTGTATGAATTTTCTTAGACAACACAAAGAGAAGATAGACATAATAGTTTTCATTGAGGAATAGAGTCCTAATACTGGGGAAAGAAAAATAAGTCCTCTAAGAAGAACTTATTTATGTATGATACACTGTTGTTAATTAATAAATTGGCAGACCATGCTCATTCAATGATGAATCCTCTAGTTAGCTTTAATACTGAATAAGATGAAAGGGATTCTATGAAGTCGGTAATATAAATTTTAAGGAAAATGAGGAATGTCCCAAAAAGAATTGTGGAATGCATACAAATGCTTACAAAGATTGAAACACAAGATGAACAAATTTATTGCAGTTTGTGGTCTATATAGAGAGTGCATAGTCCATATGAAGGATTATATTGTTATGCAGAGAAACTATTGTATAAGTCATCATAATTGTATCTGAGACAATAATATATCGATAAATATTGATTAAGTTAATTATACTTGAACCCTAAAAGGCTTGGTTGGGAAGACATGATCTATTACGAGCAGTATGAAGTATAAGGTAGAAATTGCCTCTTTCATTTTAAAAAAATATCAAACAATAAGTTGTAATGATGGGCATAAAAAAGTGACAAAAAATAGACCAATACACTTGAGAATAAGAATATACATTTTGGCAGATAATAGATGAAGTCGCAGGTTTATAAAATGGATGACTTTTTATTACTTGACCACACTAAAGTGAATTACAATGGGGAATCAAAGACAGATTTCAAGCCACTTACAATTAAGTAGATACAGGTCAACAAGGTCAAATAATACACTCATCATCCTAATCAACAAACCGATTCAATCTGGATGTAATACTGGCACTATGGAGTACATGGAACCCTACAAAAGCATCATCAAAATAAAGCTCACCCAACTATTGATGTTAGTGGACAACAAGACAGAATTGGATATTAATTCATGATGGGTTTGTATGCTACCTATCAATGATGGACCCAAAGTGATGATAATTAAAGAGAGGATTAAGATAAAATATGTAAGGATATCGCTTGATATAAGGAACCCTCCATTAATAACCTTTGATCATATATGGAAAAGGTGACCCAAACAATCTGACAGATATGGTAACATCAATGAAAAATATAAATGGGAAGTGAATAGAGGAGTATAAAATACAACGAAAACCTAAACCTAATATCAAGGAATCTAGAGAACTTATGGGAGGTAAGTGCAAAGACCTCAAAAACTCTCTATTTCACAAAAGATGATATTTTTACCTTCCTATTAAATGAAATGGAAAGTGAAGGTAAGTATGATTATTTAATTGAAATAATTTATTTATAATTTTACTCAATGTTAATGATAATATTAATTAAATTTTAATATTATTATTAGGTATATGAAATAATTCATTATGGTCAATATTGAATATAGATGTTATTTCATATAATAAGAATAAGTCAATTATATTGGTTGATGATAGTGATGAAATTTTTTGTTTTCGTATATTCAAGAGAGGAGTCTAATAACAAATGTTATTAACTTAAGAGGATAAATTGATGTGCAACAATCTCTTAAGAATATAGGTGATTATAGATTTGGAAATTGATCACCTTAGAAAATAATGTGCTAAAATATAGTTAGAAGATTGAATGTTTATATGCATATATGTTCAAAGTATATATTTGTTAACCTCATAATGGTTTTTGACACTTGAGTGCCAATACACTTAACTACTTTCTATATTGGAGCCAAGTACACCATGTATGTCAAGCCACAACAAAGCTGAGTTAGGAAAGACTTTAGGTGCCGAGTGATCTTCATGTGCCGAGTAGTCTTCAGGTGCCGAGTGAAGATCAGGTGCCGAGTGAAGTTCAAGTGCCAAATGACTTTAAGTGCCGAGCAGAATAAAGTGCCAAGCAGATACAAGTGCCGAGTGATATTCAAGTGCCAAGTCATAGATGATGCTGAGCAATACAGAAATGAAACAAGTGCTGAGTAAGCCAGTTTGTTATTAGTGTCGAGCATCTGGAATAAACAAGTGTGGAGCAACACAGAATGTACATATGAGTTTGGAACTTCATTGATTCATATGTAAATCATTTTCATGGCCGACATGTGACAAATCTCAAAGGATTAAATGAAAAGATCAAATCTTTTATTTCTCCTATGCAATCTACATGCAGCCAATAAGAAAAATGATGAAGGCATGCAACCAATGGAAGAAGTGCAAACAATGAGTAGGAAATAGAGATTGAATATGGATCATAGATCCATACCTAACCCTAAATCCTCAAATGTCTTTATAAGGAAGGCAAAATTTCATTGTAAAATATATGAGTGGATATACAAGGGTGTGTAAGAAAAACTACTTTTAGAGTAAGGACTATCAGATCACAAAGGATCAAGATCAGAGAAAGCAAATCAAGTGCTTGTATTCAGCAATCGAAGGATTGTAATCTATTAGGTTTATTGTACCTAATACTTTCTAGCAATTGTATTAGAATAAAAATCCTATGGTAATAGGTTAGCTTAATAGCTATTTCATAGATCCTTTGAATAGTGATTAAATCCTTTAATAGGGTGACGCTTCATGTAAAGTGTTGGTAAATCCTCTAACCAGGTCACTATTGATACAGTGTAAAGCCTTTAACAGGGTAGGCCTTTAATAGGGTAGACCATTAGAAGTGATTAAAACCTTATTGCTATAGAAAATTTTATGGGTATCATCCCCACCTCAGTTTTACCTTCTTATTCCTGGAGGGTTTCTAGTTTACCAAAATCTCAAGTGTTATGTGGTGATTCTTATGTGTTTCTCATAATTGTTTGATAGGTTTGTATGTATGCAATCTATTTTTAGTTTAAAGATTTTAAATACATTACTTCTGATTCACACCCCCCCCCCCCCCTCTCAGAAGCATTCTTCCCATTTGAATATTCCAAAAATTGGTATCAAAGCAGCTGGTTCTCACAAAAAGAAGTCTAACAACTTGAAGAAAAAGATCTAAAGATGGAAGTCTTCAAACTTGGGAAGATTATTGAAAATCAAGTGATTGATGTGCAACTGGCTCTACACAGAGTAGAGGAAGCAAGGGAAGAGTTGAAAAAATCCTTGAAGAGAAGGAAGGATATAGCCATAGCTAAAAATGATATAAACTATAAGGAGATTGATACCACAAAACTGTGTGCCAATGGAGACACTAAAGAGTTTGATGCAGCAATAGTAGAACTGATGGAGAAAAACAAAGTTCAAGCAAAGGAGATAAGATCTCTCAAGATGGAACATGTATCACAGGCCATAATGATATGTGAAATCACTAAACAAAAGAAAAGAGCAGTTGAAGATAGAGTCATGATAGAAAATAACAAAAGAAATCTTGCAAACAGGCTTGAAGAAAAATGTACTGAATTAACAAGGATCTCAAATATGCAGATGGATACACTTGCCCAAATGATGAACCTTCATCATGAACTCAATATGAAATATATTGAGATCTCTACTTTGAAGATACACAATGAACAACTATAGAATGAATTGAACAGAGAAAAAGAGGTAGTTGAGAATCTCAACAAGTCAAGTGAAGCCATCAAGTATTTTGAACAGTTGCTGAAATCCCCAAAATCTGCCCATGATACATCAAGACTAGGATACAACAGCACTGAGGTTGGAGAATCATCAAAGAGTGTCGAGCAAAAAGATGACATAGGTAAGAATTCAAAACCCACTTGTCATTACTATAATAAGAAGGGGCATACTGCTAATATTTGCAGGAATAGGAAATTCAATTAGCCAAATACACTCAAGAGCAAGAGTTACTATCACAAGTGCAACATGCAAGGACATATGACACAAGATTGCAGATCTAGAGTTACAAGGACACAAAAATTTGATGGATGTTGTCACAATTGCAAGAAGTATGGGCATAGAGCATTTGAATGCAGATCAAAGCCTATATGGACATCAAATCAACCAACAAAATAAAAATGGAACAAAAGTCACTATCATTGGGATTACAACACCAGGTATAGCTGTCACTATTGTCAGGAATATGGACATATACCACAGAACTGCATAAGAACACATTTCAAAGGGAACTACAAAAGATGGTTGAATCAAACCACATGTTTTAGTTGTTTGAAAGTTGGTCATATCAGCAGAAACTATCCTACAAGATCAAAGGCACCCAAGACTGAAGAAAATAAGAGCAAAGAAAAGATTGATGTCGAAAAGATAAGGGGGCAAATGAATAAAACTTGGAGAAAAAAAAGATGAATGCAACACATCAAATGGAGGGATCACTTCACCCAATAGGTCAAGTGATCACACTTCATCAAACTAAGCATAAGAAGTATATGGGACTGATATACAAATCTATATCACACATCAATCCCAAGACAAAGAAGTAATGCAAAGTATAAATAAGCATAAGATAAGATGTCAAGACAAAATCTAAATGATGTTGCCAAGCTATCTTTGGATGTTGAGTTAAACTCCAACACATGCCGAGCTCCTAAAAATGATCGAGTTGATGACTGATGTCGAATTAGGTTAAAATCTTTCAAAAGCCGAGTTGGCAGTTGACCATTTAATGCAATGAAAATACGGTATATTATTGTGATTCTAATCAGTTTTCCTCATCGCGATCAAGAAGCAAAGAAGATAAAGAGAGTAGAGCAACTTCACAGCATAGAATCTAGAATTTCAATCAGATTGCAACATCTCTCAACGTGTTTTCATCGATCTTGAGGTATTTTTCATTTGTGATGAGCTACGCAATTTTATATTTCATAAAAAGGAAACCCTAGTTTGCATAAATGGCATCAAGTTCCAAGAAAACCGAGCACAAAAAGTCATTTGAAGTTCAGTTAGTGTCCAATGAGGTCAAGCAACCCAATTTTCACCCCATATCTGAAGTTGCTTACAAAAATGACCTAGCTGGAGCTCTCTCCCAAATACCCCCAAAAGTTGTAATGGTTCAAGACGTGAGAAGATGCTACAATTGTAAGATAGGAGCCCTAGGAGATATGTAAATAAGGCAATCCTATGAGAAATTGTGCGTAGATGGAGTCTTAAAAGATGAATTCAAAATTGTTGAAAGAAAGGGTTTGACCCAAGTTTTGAGCTTTCCCACCATATTCAAGATAGAATGGGTTAAACTTGTGTTAAGAAGAATTCATGGTGGAAGTTTATGGTTAGAAGATACTCCCATAAAATTAACCAAAGAAATCATACATAGAGTAACAGGGTACCCTACCCTAGATCGGTTCAAAACCTTGAGAAGTGAATCGAAGGAGGTTATTGAAAAGAACACTGGTGCTCAGTGGAATAAGAGAGGAATGACAATTCACACAATTCAGGATCCTCTAGTTGATTTTGCTATTAGAGTCATTGCCCATTAGTTCTATCAATCCAGTAGACTCAACAGTGTGTCGTGTATTGCAGTAGATGTAGGTTACAAATTGGTGAAAAAGGATCATACTTATGATCTTGCAGAACTACAACTATAATAGATTACTAAAAACCTAGCTGCCATAAGAAGGAAAAAGGGTGCTCAATGCAAATTTGGAGCAATTGATGCAGGAGCATCCAGAGGTATAAGGGCAATCCTGTGTCACCCAAAAAAATGTACTTAGACTTAGTTTTTGTTTTATGTGTTTTCATTTTTAGACACCCATTTGGGTCAAATAAAGGTTCCAACTCTCACAGTTCCACTATTAGTGTGCTAGTAAATCCCTAAAAAATAGGAGTATGTAATTGGGCCATCATTTTGGTAAACTAAAAGGTGTGAATTGGCTGGATGAATGTAATTGTGATTTAGAGCATTCCAGAAAAAGAATCAGGTCAAAAGGCCCCACAGTTTGAAAGTTATTGCAATTTTTAGGGTATTGGAGACCTCCTAAGAATGCTTCAAAGTCAGGTTAGGGGCATTAAATGACCTCAAAAAGGGCCAAAAAATGGGGGACGAGTGAAGCTAGTCCGTAGGGCTATAGAGCACTTTGAGAGCTTTCCATAAATGTAAAAAGTTTGCCAATCGAAGCTACAGTTCAAAAGTTATGCCTCCCAGAAGTTTGGTTACCATTTTTGGATTCTTCTAGATTTGCGTCGACTTCTAACGCAGCTTCTGGAGCCTTCTATTTGGTTGGTGGATGCCTACTAGCACTTTCTAGAATTTATTCCTAGTCCTTAACCCTCCAAGGTCTATTTAAGGAGATTCCTGGCATTGTAAAAGGCAGTTCGGAGTGGAGTTTGAGAGGAGGTACTGAAAAGAGAAATTATCTCCACATTTATGCTATTGTAAGCCCTTAGGGCATGTTTTGAAGTTTATTTTCTCTGTATTGAATGTACTAGCTTATTTTTAGTTAATACAATTTTCCTTTTCTATTGTGTCCATTCTGTTTTTGGGTTGTGTCCCCATCAAGTGGTATCAAAGCCAGTTTTCCTGAGTGTGTAGACAGAGCGCCGACTGTGAGGCTGTTTGCACCAAGACTATGTGGTTGTGGGTTCAAGTTAGAAGATGCCTCCACGAAGAGGGTTGGCAGAAGGGCCAGAGCTATTAATCCTGAGGAGTTTAGAGCCCTCCAAAGGAAGGTACAGGCATTGCAAGAGGAGCTCCGTAGAGGAGCAAATGTTGTCGTAGGTGACGACAGTGAGGATGACAATGAAGAAGAAGAAATGGGACCAGAAGGGGAATTTGACGGGGAAGTTCTGAATCATGTAGAGGAAAGCCTTTTTAGGGCCATTACTAAGTTTGGGAAAAGACCTACAATTGAAGTAGGTGTATTTTTAGGAAGTCTGAAACTAGATGAATTGATCAATTGGATCAATGAACTTGAAAAATACTTTGAGTATGAGGATATCAAGGACCCAGATAGGGTTAAGTTTGCAAAGGCCAAACTAAAAGGCCATGCCAAAATCTAGTGGCAAGAGGTTCAATTGGAAAGAAATAGAAGAGGAAAGGATAAGATCACAAGATGGGATCGCATGGTGGACAAATTGAAGAAGCAGTTCATTCCTATGGACTACGAGTTTGATTTGTTTAAGAAGATGCATGGGTTAAAGCAAGCAGGAAGATCAGTCCAAGAATATACAGAGGAATTTTACCGACTCTAGATTAGAGCAGGGCATGCAGAAGCAAATAAGGGAAGGTTGCTCGTTACATCAGTGGGTTGTGACCTAGCATCCAGGAGAAATTAAGTCTGGTAAGAATGACCAGCGTTGAAGAGGCATACCAGTTTGCCCTACAAGTTGAAGAGAAGTTAAATAAAAGGTTTGAAGAAAGAAAAAGAGGGCACAGTCAAGGAGGAAGGGGAAGTGGTAGATCATCTGGAGGCCGCAATGAAACTTTAAAGAAAAATGAAGATGTGGGTACTAGCAGAAACCAGAGGAATGAGGGTTTCAGCCGCTCCTATGATCAAGACTTTGGAAATCAGAGAGGAAGAGGTAGAGGACATGGACAAAGAAGAGGAGGCTTCTGTGGTACCTATTTCCATTTCAATAAAGAAGGTCATCGTGCCTTTGAATGCCCTCAATGACAAGGAAGGACAGATAGGAGAGCTGAGGGCCAAGCTAGGGTTGCTCATGTGGATGAGGATGTACAATCATCACATTCAAAGGATGCAGAAAAAGGAGAGACCTTGGTAAATGAAAGAGTCCTACTAAGTGGTGAGATTAAACTAGGACAACGGAGGATTTTGTTCCATACCAAATGCAAGTGTGAGGATAAATGTTGTGACGTGATCATTGATGGATGTAGCACTGATAACTTGGTATCAGAAGAGATGGTCTCTAAACTGAAGCTCAAGAGGGAGAAACATCCCCAGCCCTATCGGATTTCTTGGGTAAAAGATGATCATAAGGTCCTGGTAAGTGAACAATGTTTAGTGAAATTCAAAATTGGGAGTTACCATGATGAAGTTCTCGGTGATGTTATTCTGATGGATGTTTGCCATCTATTTTTGGGTAGACCATGGCAGTTTGATAGACATGCAGTACATGATGGACATGCAAACACATACTCTCTGACAAAGGATGGAGTTCGCCACAAATTGAAGCCCATGAAAAAGGAAGGTGAAAAGGTATGTAGCAGTGTTAGGATTTGTCTTGTTGATGAAAGGAAGTTTTTAGATGGCATGAGACATCAGCATATGTGCTATGCTTTGATTCCTAGGAAAGATAAAGAAGGTAGTAGTGAAATACCACTTGAAGTTTCAGATTTACTAGGGGATTTTGGAGATATTATCTCTGATAATGTTCCAGATGGATTGCCACTAGTAAGGAAAATCAGTCATCAGATAGATCTTATTCGAGGAGCTAGTTTGCCTAACAAGGCTGCTCACAGGATGACTCCTACTGAAACAGAGGAGCTAAATAGACAGGTTCAGGAGCTGTTGAGGAAGGGCTTGATTTGAGAGAGCTTGAGTCCATGTGTAGTACCTGCAGTACTCGCACCAAAGAAGGATGGAGAGTGGAGGATGTGTACAGATTCTCAAGCTATAAATAGGATAACCATCAAGTACCGGTTTCCTTTGCCAAGGATGGATGATCTTATAGAATGCTTGAGTGGAGCTCAGTACTTCACAAAGATAGATCTCAAGAGTGGCTATCATCAGATATGGATTCGAGAAGGAGATGAGTGGAAAACAGCCTTCAAGACCAAGGAGGGCCTTTATGAGTGGTTAGTCATGCCCTTTGGATTGATAAACGCCCCAAGCACCTTCATGCGGCTCATGAATGAGGTACTTAAGAAGTTCTTGAGAAAATTTGTTATTGTCTATTTGGATGATATTTTAATTTTCAGCAAGACTTTGGAAGAACATTTACTGCATATTCGTAGTGTCCTTGAAAGGCTAAGGGAAGAGAAACTGTTAATTAATCTGAAGAAGTGTATCTTTGCAAAAAGGGAGTTACTCTATTTGGGGTTTGTTATATCACCCGAAGGTCTCAAAATGGATCCAGAGAAGGTAAAAGCCATCTTGGAATGGCCTACTCCAAGGTCTACTACTGAGGTAAGATCATTTCATGGTCTGGTTAGTTTTTATAGGAAGTTTATTAAGAATTTCAGTGGCATATGTACACCACTAACTGATACAATAAGAGGGGATAGAAAAGAGTTCAAATGGACTGCAGCAGCTACGAGAAGTTTTGAATTGCTAAAGAAGAAGGTAATAGAAGAACCTGTGTTGGCACTTCTAGATTTTAGAAAGGTTTTCCAGGTAGATTGTGATGCCAGTGGCAGTGCTATTGGGGCTGTATTAAGCCAAGAAGGTAAGCGTATTGCATATTTTAGTGAAAAATTGAATGATGCAAAGAAGAAGTATTATGTTTATGATCAAGAGTTCTATGCAATAGTTCAGGCCTTAAAGAAATGGAGGCATTATTTATTGCCAAAGGAATTTGTTTTGTATACTGATCATCAGGCATTACAGTACCTAAATAGCCAAGGTAAATTGAATTAGAGACATATGAAGTGGGTAGAGTTCTTGCAGAGTTATACATTTGTGTTGAAGCATAGAAGTGGAAAATCTAATAGGGTTGCAGATGCACTAAGTATGAGATAGTTGTTGCTTATAGTAATGCAGGTTGAATTAGTTGGGTTTGATGAACTCAAGAATTTGTACCCTAAGGATCCTAATTTTGCTGAAGCTTGGAAAGCTTGTAAAGAACCTGTTGTTGTAGATAGAACCAAGTGGTTAGACTATTTGATTCAGGATGGCATGTTGTTCAAAGGTAGTCAATTGTGCATTCCAAGGAGTTCCATGAGGGAAAATCTGATTAAGGAGAAACATAGTGGAGGGATGGCAGGAAATTTTAGTCAAGATAAGACCATTGCCATTCTTAGAGAATATTATTTTTGGCCTCAAATTTCACAGGATGTGAAGAAGTTTGTACAGAGTTGACAGGTTTGTCAAGTTGCCAAGGGGTTTAGTCACAATACTGGCCTATATCAGCCATTGCCTGTTCCATCAAGGCCATGGGAGGACATAAGTATGGATTTTGTTCTTGGATTGCCAAGGACACAAGGGGGTAATGACTCAGTATTCGTGGTGGTTGATAGGTTCTCCAAAATGGCACATTTCATTCCATGCCACAAAACTCATGATGCTATCCATATTGCAGACTTGTTTTTCAAAGAGGTGGTAAGACTACATGGTCTTCCAAGGAGTATAGTTTTTGACAGAGATACTAAATTTGTGGGGTATTTCTGGAGGACATTGTGGAAAAAGTTGAGAACAAACTTGAAATTCAGTTCCACACATTACCCACAAACTGACGGCCAAATAGAAGTGGTAAACAAAAGTCTGGGTAATTTGTTGAGATGTTTAGTTGGGGATAAGCCCAAGGGATGGGATTTTATTCTACCACAAGCAGAGTTTTCTTACAATAACTCTATAAATAGGAGTACTAGAAAATCACCATTCCAAATTGTATATGGGAATAGCCTAAGGACTGCACCAGAATTGAGGAAGATAGAGCAAGGGGAGAGGACAAGTGCTGAAGCGTAAGAATTTGCTGAACATATAAAGTGTCTACATAAGGAGGTTCAGGCACACATTACCAAGATGAATCAAGAGTATAAAGCTAGGTCTGATCAAAGGAGAAGACATAAGGAATTCCAAGTAGGGGATCTAGTCATGGTGCACTTACGAAAAGAAAGATTTCCAGCCGGTACTTACAACAAGCTGAAAATGAAGAAATTTGGCCCCTGCAAAGTTTTGAAGAAACATGACTCAGGAAATGCATATAAGGTGGAGCTGCCAAATGGTATTCACATTTCTCCCATTTTCAACATTACAGATTTAATAGAGTATCATGATGATGGTGTAGATGAGGAGCTAGTGTTAGAGCCATGTTCGATTCCTGCTTCTAAGAAGGAGGAGATAGAAGACATTCTAGATCATCATGTGGGTAGGAGTACCAGAAGCAAGTAGTATGAAGAGTATTTGGTCAAACGGAAAGGACGATTGATTGAGGACTCAACTTGGATTTCAGCAGCTGAGGTTTCCCATTTGAGATTTCCTCTACCATTCATAAAGTGACAGGGTCACTTTTCAATCTACCCTGGGTGTCTCATGCAGGAGCATCCAAAGGTATAAGGGAAATCCTGTGTCACCCAAAAAAATGTACTTAGACTTAGTTTATGTTTTATGTATTTTCATTTTTGAACACCCATTTGGGTCAAATAAAGGTTCCAACTCTCACAGTTCCACTATCAGTGTGCTAGTAAATCCCTAAAAAATAGGAGTATGTAATTGGGCCATCATTTTGGTAAACTAGAAGGTGTGAATTGGCCGGATGAATGTAATTGTGATTTAGAGCATTCCAGAAAAAGAATCAGGTCAAAAGGCCCCACGATTTGAAAGTTATTGCAATTTTTTAGGTTTTGGAGACCTCTTAAGAATGCTTCAAAGTCAGGTTAGGGGCATTAAATGACCTCAAAAAGGGCTGAAAAATGGGAGACGAGCGATGTTGGTCCATAGGGCTATAGAGTGCTTCAAGAGCTTTCCAAAAAATGTAAACGGTTCGTCAATCGGAGCTACGGTTCAAAAGTTATGCCTCCCAGAAGTTCAGTTACCATTTTTGGATTCTTCTAGATTTGCGCCGACTTTTAACGCAGCTTCTGGAGCCTTCTATTTGGTCGGTGGATGCCTACTAGAACTTTCTAGAATGTATTCCTATTCCTTAACCCTCTGGAGTCTATTTAAGGAGATTTATGGCATTGTAAAAGGCAATTCGGAGTGGAGTTTGAGAGGAGGTACTGAAAAGAGAAATTATCTCCACATTTATGCTATTGTAAGCCCTTAGGGCATGTTTTGAAGTTTATTTTCTCTGTACTGAATGTACTAGCTTATTTTTAGTTAATATAATTTTCCTTTTCTGTTGTGTCCATTCTGTTCTTGAGTTGTGTCCCCATCAGCAATTCTAATTTGTATATTCTTCTATGTTCAAAATGAGTTTCCCTCTTTTGAAAAAATTACATGGAGGAATGATATAACTATCATTGCCCAAATCAATGAATATATAGAACAAATGGGAGAAAATTTTGATACTTTGATAACAAGTTATTTCGAAGATTTCAAGAAATCCATAAAACAAAGGTGAGAATACTAGTTTCTTTGGTAGAAGAACATGTTAATGATATATGCTTCTTGGTTGATATTGACTTCACATACATTCAAGCTGCAATTCCAAGAGCGAGATGGCTAAGGCCATTTGGATATGAAATCAATGTTGATGAGGCATTTGCAGCAATAACTGCATTATTGGCAGAAGAAACAGATAAAAGTGCTCCACATTTTGGCACTTATGATGTAGTAAGGTAAAAAATAAACATGGAATTAAAGACTGCTTCCACATAAAAGAAGAAAGACAAATTGTTAAAGAAGATTAAGAAGAAATTTGGTGAAGAAATTGAGGCTGAAGTAGAAGAAGAAGAAGATGACAATGATGATGAAGATGAACAAGAACAAGGCCCAATGGAATTAACTCAAGGCTTGGGTGAAGACAAGGAGGAAGGTACAAAAGACAAAGGAGCCAAGGAAGCACCAACTGAAGCTAAGACAAAGAAAATAAAGGCAACAGAACAGCCTCCAGCTCAGCAAAAACCAAAGAAATTTGTCATGCCATCACCTCAAAAGCCTACAACACGAGCTACAACAAGGGCCTCCACTCAAAAGGCTAAAGAGGAAGTTACAAAGAAGAAACCAACCAAGGAAACAAAGGAAGAGCCGAGGAAAAGAAGAAGATATGTGGCTCAACCTGATTCTGATGAAGAAGATCAATCTGAAAAGGTAAGCCATTCTTTAGTTGATACTTTATGTAAAAAGATTGGAAATGGGGATTTAAGCAACTTAAATAAAGTTGATTTCAATAAGTTTACTAAAGAAGAATAGAATAGGATAGAAGAAATAGTTTATAGAATGATGGCACAGTTCAAGTACACTCCACTTGAACTAGATGGACAATTTCCAAATGAACTATCTAAAATTGTAGAAGACAGATGGCATTTTTGTTTGAAAATGGAAAAGGAAGTAAGGGAATCAACCCTAGCAGCGTATTTCCAGATTTGACTAGGGAACAAATAAAGAAAGAAGTCACAAGACATAATAATAGGTTTACACCTAAGTACAAGGCATTCTTCATACTCCAAAACAAGATGTAAGAAATTGTTCAAAGAACAATGAAATCATGGAAAAACTTGTACAAAAAGATTGAAGATTTTTTTGAAGAAGAATACAAGGAACAAGCTACTGCTCCACTAGAAGAGAGGAGAAAAAGGAGAGAAGAGAAGATAGTAGTAGAGAAGGGAGAAGACGAGGAGAAAGTAGAAGAAGAAAAGAAAGTAGAAGAAGAAAAGAAAGTAGAAGAAGAAAAGAAGGTAGAAGAAGTGAAGAAAGAAGAAGAAAAGAAAGATGGAGAGGAGGAAGAGACACAAAAACAAGATGTATCGGCAACAGCTGAGCAAGAGCAGCAACTAGATCAGAGTGTGCAAGACACACAACTGCCACCCTCTAGCCCTCCTCATGTACCCATCACACTTGCAGAAGCTATAACTATTGTTGATGTTCTTGATACTTCTGACATTAACTGCAGAAGATCTCAAAAGAATCCTTGACCAATCTACACAACAAGCAATATTATGTGCAGATCCAGTATTGGTCAGTATGGATGAATTGCAAAAACTAGTAGAAAGCATAGTTAGAGATAAGGTGAATCCACAAGAACCACCTTCCATCATCTCTACAGCTACTAGTGGTCAACTTCAAATGCCAATAGTTATTTCAATAGGCATAGTTGACACTACAATATAGAAGCCGAGTGCATCTGTAGAAAAAGGAATAGAACAAACAAGACAGACTATTACATCTGATCCTACAGCACAAACATAAGGTGCACTTCCTAAGATCACCATAATTGATCAAGATAGTAGATAGCAGGAGGAGAAAATAGTGGAAACCCCTAAAGAGCAGGAGGCAATACAAACATTGATAAATTTGCCTACCTCAGGAACTCCTTCACAATAGCCATTGCAAATATCTGTACCAACATCTAGTACTACAAAAGTTACAAGGGTACTTCACTATGGAGACCCTAACTTAGATGAGGAGATAGTCATACCAGGCTATGACTCAAAAACAATAACCATTGATCAAATAAATGAGGTGTAGGAAGCGCTAAATAGAAGAAAGAGACAAGAGATACTTAGGAAGGAGTATAAAAAAATGCAAACACTACATGAGATTAAGGACATCTTTATGGATGCCTTCAATTTGCAATCACCAAATGAGTCAAAGCATATCACGGAGCAATTATCAGATATTGTTGACCAGGTGACAAATGAAGACCAACAAACAAATGCAAAACTTATGGAATGGTCTGAAAGAAAATTTCAAGGGAAAGTGAATGAAAAAGTATCTAGTGAAATAGCACTTTCACAGGTTGAATTGGCAAAGTTAGTAGACAAAGTGAAAAAGGTACTTGAGAATATATTCTCATTGTACAAAAAGTTGTGTGACTTTTCATACTTCACACAAGAGACAAGCCAAAAGATAATGAGCTTGGAAAGAAATTTAAACATTTCAAGCATGCAACTACCAATGATCCAGCTCAAAGTGAGAAGCATTTTGCTCAATCGCTTCACACTCACAAAGAAATAGCCGTATTAACAGAAGATGAGGCCAATATCAAAGCAAAACTAATACAGCTATAGTCCTCCATTACCCCACATTTGGAATTACTCCATAAGAAAAAAGTCTATGCAGAAACCGTTCTCAAAATAGATTTTAATCTTTCTACATCAGATGGACTTATTCATCTTGTTGCAGAGACTATCATCCAACATAAGTCATTGGAAATTGCTTTGAACAATTGGGATGCAACTCTCAAGATGATTATGGAGGTAAACAACACATTTTTGGCGAAATACGGTCTTAACCCTTAAAATCTTTTGACATAAGTGTCAAAAAGGGGGAGATAAGAATAAAAGGAGGAGATAAGAATAAAAGGGGGAGATATTAACTAAAGAGGAGATACTATATGATGTATGAGGCACAACCAACTCAGGGGGAGTTACAATAATTTTGAGGCACAACCAACTCAGGGTGAGTTACAATAATTTTGAGGTATATATTGTAAGTTACAAATTTTGATCAAGTTTTCTTTAAAAACTCTGTATATACCAAACAAATTAGTTAATGTACTCACAAAGTTAGTTAAGTGTTTCTGTCACTCATGTCAAAGGGGGAGATTATTAACCTCATAATGGTTTTTGACACTTGAGTACCAATACACTTAACTACTTTCTATATTGGAGCCGAGTACACCATGTATGCCAAGCCACAACAAGAGCCGAGTTAGGAAAGACTTCAGGTGCCGAGTGATCTTCATGTGTCGAGTAGTCTTCAGGTGCCGAGTGAAGATCAAGTGCCGAATGACTTTAAGTGCTGAGCAAAATAAAGTGTCGAGCAGATACAAGTGCCGAGTGATATTTAAGTGCTGAGTCATAGATGATGCCGAGAAATATAGAAATGAAACAAGTGTCGAGTAAGCCAGTTTGTTATTAGTGTCAAGCACATGGAATCAGCAAGTGCCGAGTAACACAGAATGTACATATGAGTTTGTAACTTCATTGATTCATATGTAAATCATTTTCATGGCCGACATGTGACAAATCTCAAAGGATTAAATGAAAAGATCGAATCTTTTATTTCTCCTATGCAATCTACATGCAGCCAATAAGAAAAATGATGAAGGCATGCAACCAATGGAAGAAGTGCAAACAATGAGCAGGAAATAGAGATTGAATATGGATCATAGATCCATACCTAACCCTAAATCCTCAAATGTCTTTATAAGGAAGGCAAAATTTCATTGTAAAATATATGAGTGGATATACAAGGGTGTGTAAGAAAAACTACTTTTAGAGTAAGGACTATCAGATCACAAAGGATCAAGATCAGAGAAAGCAAATCAAGTGCTTGTATTCAACAATCGAAGGATTGTAATCTATTAGGTTTATTGTACCTAATACTTTCTAGCAATTGTATTAGAATAAAAATCCTATGGTAATAGTTTAGCTTAACAGCTATTTCATAGATCCTTTGAATAGGTGATTAAATCCTTTAACAGGGTGACACTTCATGTAAAGTGTTGATAAATCCTCTAACCAGGTCACTATTGATACAGTGTAAAGCCTTTAATAGGGCAGACCATCAGAAGTGGTTAAAACCTTACTACTACAGCAAATTTCGTGGGTATCATCCCCACCCCAGTTTTACCTTCTTATTCCTGGAGGATTTCTGGGTGACCAAAATCTCAAGTGTTATGTGGTGATTCTTATGTGTTTCTCATAATTGTTTGATAGGTTTGTATGTATGCAATCTATTTTCTATTTAAAGATTTTAAATACATTACTTCTGATTCACAACCTCCCCCCCCCCCCCCTCAGAAGCATTCTTCCCATTTGAATATTCCAACAATATTTTTGATTTCTATCTATATTTTAATTGAATGGTCTTCTATTATTTGAATATTCTATTAGTCTCTCTCTTATTTTATGTATTATAAGAGCCTATGTGCCTTGATCCTTTCCTTTGAGAATGTTCGTGTAGGAAAAAGTAAAAAGAAACACCAATTGCAAGGCAAGTTACTTGAGCATACAGGCTCGAGTACACAGTACGGGACCCCATAATAACAGAGTACCAAAGTACTAATCGGTACGTATAAGGTACATTGACTCATTGAATTATATTGAAAATTTCATCAATGGTAAGAGTTCTTTTACATTATGATGAAATATATTTTTATGATAGACTATTCAAGTTTATTATAAAATATATGATCCACACATGCAAATATATATATATATGGTAGTTTATGAGAAGGATATTTTTCAAAGAATGCTATTTAATAACTTGATATTATATATCAAATATAAGCAAGACTGTATGAAGGAAAATTTATGATTTGATGCATATGAGATAAGTATTGGTGTAATGCCCCGCCCGGAGATCCTTGGAAACAAGGATGAAAACAAGACAGAACAATTTTTTATTTTTTTTTTACAAGTGTAAAAGCACATGAGACAACCTACACAAACCAAACGATCACAACGGAAGACTGAAAGACAACCAAGCACCAACAGATCTCCAAATGCCACTACCAACTAGAACACAATCACAAAGCCACAAAGACCTACCAAGCTGAAAGACATAAGCTGACTCTTGGAAACTGGCTAAGTCTGAAATCCTGAAGCCCTGAAATTTGGCTAAGTCTAAATTTCTGAAGCCTTGATTTTTCCTAAAATCTACACCTTAGCTCGTAGAGGTCTGATATATTTTAAGCCCCTTACAACACCTGAGAAGCACTAGGAAGGTAAGAAAACCAAAAGGGTATCTAAAACCAACTTTCAAACTTTATTTCGACAAGCCGAACTAGCCCCTATTTTTCGCGCGAAGACAGAGCACCAGTATTTCTTCTCGCGCGAAGACTTTCATCGGCTCGCACGAAGATTCTCAACGGCTCGCGCGAGGACTTTTCATCCTCACGCGAAGACTTCATTTCTCGCACGAAGATTCTCATTCTCGCGCTAATATTCTCATCCTTGCGCGAAAGAGAATCATCCTCCCGCGAAGATTTGAATCAACACGCACCCAAAAACATAAAAACAAGGCTAGAAAAAGAATGAAACAAAGTTCCTCCACACCGGGGAGTACCGGATCCACTTTTTGAGGTAAGGACACTCGAATCCAAGCTAAGAGATGGACAACTGGAAGCAAAGTCTAACCATCTAAAACAATAGCAAGGGAAGAACAGACAGAAACATTGCCATAAACTAAAGTAACATCGCAATGAGCATGAAAATAACCTCTTACATTTAAGCATAAATATCAAAGCAATAAACTAATTAACCAAACTAGGTACGCGGTTCCTCCCAACCATCAATGGCGTCATAGGACCATCGTGGGCCCTAGCCATCCCTCGCGCATAACATCCCAAGCCACCGATTAGATCATCGGTGCTGTCGTGATAGGGACATCACTACTAAACATGCTACAATATAAGTAATGAAATCTAACATGCTAGTAGTAACATAAGATAACCCTAAAATCGGATAACATCATCTACTACATGCTAATCATCATAATGAGGAAAGCTTTAAAACTAACATCATCTAAGCATGATAACATCATAATGAGAGCATAAATCACAAGAAGCATACTCCGTATACCGAAGTACCAAGTGACACATCCAGCAACGATCATGCTAGAACAATGGAACGTCTCTGTACACCGGTCCCTAGCAGTGGTGAAGGTAGCTACGCCTCCCAACCACGTGGCACCCGTAGGTCCACACCCGCCATGCTGATGGAGATGATGATCCAACCACACACACGCCAAGCAGTATGATGACTAAATCCAAGACAAAGACAATGCATAAACTACAGGTCCTGGTCAGACACCTCAATGGGCTACTACGTAGGGACTAACATCATGGAGAGTCGCTTGGCATCGAAAAGCCCAAGCTAGTATAGGCAGCTACTCTTCTCAACAGAAGCGCACAACCTAGGGCAGCTACTCTTCACGACGGAAGGCGCACAACCCACACATTTTAATTATCTTGTATTTATTACCACCCAAAGTTTTAATTTAATTATCACTTATATAAAACTTCCTCTGCCAACCGGGAATTAGTCACCAGGTTACAGGATAGAAGCCCCCTCCATATGCTAGCCTACCCTACCCATGCTCATCCAACGATGAGTGCCCGAAGGCATGCAAACTCCCAACCCAACCCCAATGATCACAACTTCTGGAAGTACCACGGAAGATCGGGCCCCGCAAGTCACCCGACAATATACATGTGTGTAGCACACCACCATCACAGAGATCATACACAAGGACAGGATGAGAATGCAAACAAAAGTCAATCGACTGAAAACATAATCGGGATTACGGATGCTACACACATCCCAATGCAACAAATGATGCAAAAGTGTTATGACTGGTGTCCAAACGGATCATCCAGGTCCACGAACCACAATGTGCCAAGAAAACCTGAGAAAACAAGGCAGCACGCAAAACGAGGTAAAAACTCTAAATTTTGGAAAAATTCCAAAATTAAAACCCATTTGGCCTTTGGGTTCAAAAACCCCAAAAATCCAAAAATAATTGAAAATGGACACCGTATGCAAAAACGGCCAGCATAACGGCCCGAAAACCCAAACCCCCATTTGAAAAATAGGTAAAGCGTTCATACCCGACCAACCGGGCAGAACTAGCAAACAGAAACGGAGGGGAACACTAGTTCACAGCCTCCTAACATATTGCTACAAGAAACGGAAGCAGAAATAGAGAAAAAACATTAAAACGGGAAGGCCCTACCTGACAGCAAAAAGGGCCGAAATTGAAACCCGTAGAATAAAATAAATACTCCGCCGAAACTGCTGAAACTTTCGGCAAAGCGAGAACTCCTTGAGCCGAATCCAACGGGACAAACCTTGCAAAGATCCCACGCTCACAGCTCCCGCAACGAGCAAAACAATAATCTTTCAGAAGAGGATTTCCAAATTTGCTCTCCAAACTCAATTTTCCAAAATGTGAGAAGTGAATAATGAATTCACTTTTCCAATATTTATTCATTTTGAGTGAATAACTGGTAATGGAAAATAGCTAGCTGGAGTAGTTAAACTCTGAAACAACCCAAACAAAAATAGGTTATTATCCGTAATGGAAATTCACCTAAGGCAAAGCTGCCAGAAATTAAATCCAAAATATTAAAAACCCAAAAACCCAAAATTACAGAAAAACACTTAACACTTTTGCGACAAATGCGAACTTCTAAATGCACAGACATGTTCACTGGTCTAATCACATAATGCAATTGAGTTCAGATTCACTAATCACTGAAAGGTTTTAATACAAAACAAGTAAATAAGGATACGTCGACCATATAGGAGCGACATTGGCAAAATATGAATAGCTGGATCACTAACTCCATAGGCCACTGCCAGGGATGTAATTCCTACACACTAGAACACATGATCAAGTGCAATTGCATATAATATAATAGCCGAAGCAATTAAAGCATTTAAATAACTCATTAATCCATTTACACCACTCACATTCGCATTAATCATAAAAGACGAGAATGAAGTAAATAACCATAGTATAGAATCCATCTCATAACATAGTCAACAATTAGGTCCAATACATCATATCACCAGATAATCAGTTATCATAGATCTACTGTCATCTCAAAATAACATCAACATGCAAATATGATAAACTAAACAGCATAGCAACAAAGCATCTATGGTACGGAAATCAAAGTATAACATTCGACCCTCAGGTCGTCTCAAGGTACAAATATCAAAAGAGTATCAAGTATCTCTCGAAACAAAAATAGACAAGCTACAGACTGTAAACACGAGAGGCACTACAATTGGTCCCCCACTAGTATAGGCTTATTCCTGGAAGCCAGCAAAAAGGTAGGGGTACAATCCCCTCAATCGTGTAGCATCTTCCCAAGTCGCAGAGGCCTCATCGCTCGGGTCCCATTGGACCCTTACCTGCTCTATGTCCCGACCTCGCAAGGTCAACCTCTGGTGCTGTAGGATATGAATGGGCTCCTGCCCGTCCGCTACCTGCAAAGCGTCCCAATCAAGAACATGGGTCACATCAAGGATATACTGCCGCAAAACATAAACATGGAAAACATCATGTATGCGCGATAGGCTAGGTGGCAACGCTAGACGATAAGCAACAGGACCAATCCTCTCGAGGATCTCAAACGGTCCGACAAAACGTGGCACCAACATAGAGCCTTTCCCATAATGGATGGGGCTCTTCCTCGGCCGCACTCTCAAAAACACCCTGTGACCAACAGAAAAGTGACGATCCAACCTATGGGCATCTGCATACTTCTTCTGCCTATCCTGAGCAGTAACCAAATGCTCCCTAATGCGATCAACCTGTTGCTCCATATCCTGAAGCATCTCTAGGCCCAAAAGAACACGATCCTCCAAACGATCCCAACTCAAAGGGGTACGGCATGGTCTACCATACAAGGCCTGAAAAGGTGACATGCCAAGAGAACTATGATAACCATTGTTGTATGCAAACTCAACAAGGTATAAATAGTCCTCTCACTTCACCTGCCTATCCATAACATACATGCGAAGCATATCCTCCAGAACTTGATTTACTCTCTCAGTCTGACCATCGGTCTCTGGGTGATAGGCTGAACTGAAATTGAGCTGAGCGCCCAACGCATGCTATAGAGATGTCCATAGTGTAGAAGTAAACACTGGATCTCTATCTGAAATGATACGACGAGGGATCCCATGCAAACAAACAATATCCACCATGAAAACATGCGCTACAGAAGAAGCATTGTAGGATTCTCTCATGGGTGAAAAATGTGCTACCTTGGACAACTTGTCCACTGTCACCATGATACAATCATGTCTCTGCGATGACATAGGCAACCCTGTAATAAAATCAATAGATATTGTATCCCACTTCCACTCTGGAATAGTATGAGGCTGCAAAAGACCCGCCGGATGCTGATGCTCTGCCTTCACTCTCTGGCACTCGAGACATCTAGCAAAAAAGTCAGCAACATCACGTCTCATCCCTGCCCAGAATTATAGCTATTTGAGATCAGCATGCATCTTCTTGACTCCGGGATGTGCGGAATATGTTGCACAATGTGCTTCCGACAAAACTAAGGTATGGAGATCACCCGACAAGGATACATAAATATGCCTTGAGTGTCGCAATAGTCCATCAGACTCAAGCATATAACCTATAAATCTCCCCTCAAGGGTATGTCCAGACTCGATCTCCGCCCTCACCTCCTGATACCAAGAGTCACTAGGCAAGGCCTCCAAAATACGGCTCCGCAAGTCCACTCCCAATGACATCACTGATACCTCATGTCGCCTCCTGCTCAAGGCATCTGCGACAACATTCTCCTTCCCTTTGATGTAATGAACATCAAAGTCATACTCGCATAGGAACTCCATCCAACGACGTTGTCGTGCATTCAAGTTTGGTTGAGTAAAGATATACTACAAGCTCCTATGATCGCTATGCAACTCAAACCTGTGTCCCAAAAGAAAATGCCTCCAACGGACAAGGGCATGCACTACGGCCGCAAGTTCCAAATCATGAGTGGGGTAGTTTAGCTCATGGTCCTTGAGTTTTCTAGACTCAAACGCAATCACTTGACCATCCTGCATTAACACCGCACCCACACCTTCCAACGAAGCATCTGTGCAAACCATAAAATCACCTACAGGATTAGGCACTGCAAGGATTGGTGCACTAGTCAAACACTCCTTAAGAGTAACAAAAGCTGCCTCACACTGGTCTGACCAAACAAACTTCTTCCCTTTCCTCTGAAGAGAAGTGATGGGATGGGCTACTCATGAAAAATCCTTCACAAAGCGACGGTAGTAACCTTCTAATCCCATGAAACTACGAACCTCTGAGACATTAGTGGGTGCCGGCCAATCCATGATAGCACGAATCTTCTCTGGATCCACTGCAATTCCATCACCAGTGATGATATGTCCCAAATACTTCACCTCTGACTGGAAGAACCCACATTTACTCAGGTTGCCATACAGCTGATGGTCTCTCAAGCACTGCAATACCTGACGTAAATGGACTTTGTGCTCCTCCATAGTCTTCGAGTAGATCAATATGTCATCCAAAAACACAATGACACATTGATCGAGGTATATGCGAAATACCCCATTCATCAAACTCATGAACACTGATGGTGCATTGGTCAACTCAAAAGGTACAACTGTGAACTCGTAATGCCCATATCGTGTACGAAATGTTGTTCGATGAATATCAGCCTCTTGGATACGAAGCTGATGGTATCCTGACTTCAGATCAATCTTTGAGAACACTCGTGCTCCCTTCATCTGATCAAACAAGTCATCTATCCTTGGCAAAGGATAACGGTTCTTCGCCGTCACCTTATTCAATTGTCGATAGTCAATGCACAAACGCAAAGAACCATCCTTCTTCTTCACGAAGATGACTGGTGCACCCCACGGGGATACACTAGAACAAATGTGGCCCTTGGCCAATAATTCCTCCAACTGCAACTTGAGCTCACTCAACTCCTAAGTAGTCATGCAGTAAGGAGCTCATGAAATCAGTTCTTCTCCTGGTACAAGATCGATCCGAAAATCAATGTCACGCTACGGTGGCATACTTGGAATCTCATCAGGAAACACATCAACATACTCACGAAGGAGTGGGTGATCATCGAGTGTTACCATATGGCTCTCGGCTTCCTCAAGATCACTGAGAGATACAAGAAACAACTGACAACCCTTTCGTACACTCCGCTTCAGCTGATTAGCTGAGATCATACGAAGCGAGACTGGTCATTGAACTCCCAAAAGTTTCACCTGCCCACCTGTGTCATCCACACACTGTACCACCTTATGATGGCAATCGATATTGGCCTGATGGGAAGCTAACCAATCCATGCCCAACACAATGTCATACGATCGCAGAGGTAGAATGCGTAGATCCACTGCGGTGGTGAAGGTTCCCAAATCCAAACAACTCCTAACCAATGAGTCAATAGCCACCTTAGAACCCGTGGCTAACTCAACCTACCATCTATCAACCTGACGCATTGCCACTAGCCCACATTGCTGAACAAGAGATGGTGAAATGAAAGAATCGGTGGCACCAAAGTCAAACAAAACTGAAGTTGAAATACCATACAACATACCTGTAGCCTCAACTATCGTACCTTGATGCTCAGCTTGACGGTTGTCAACCGTCGCAAAGACTCTATGATTCTGACCCGCATCTCCTACAGTAGGCTCAGATCTCGCTGCTCCCTTACCAGGTCCTGTAGATGGTTTGATGGGACAGTCATAAGATTTATGGCCAGGTTGGCCACAAGAGTAACAATTCCCAAAAAAGTTGGGTCCTGTCCCACAACCACTCTGAGTAGCACTAGGATATGGTGCACTACCTCTGCTGGAAGTCTGCTGACTGAACTGAGGAGGACGATCTTGGTGAGATTTCTGGCCTTTGTTCTGATTATCTCCTTTCTTCCCTGAGGTACCAGAATATAGCCCCCCTCTAGCCCTATGTCGATAACGACCTTTCTTACCCCCTTGAGGGGGTTCTGATTGGGCTTGACCCTTTCCAGTGGACTGGGTAAACTGAGAATCTTGTCCTGAATACCTTGCACTTTGGTTCTGAGAACCAGATCTGCTACTGAATCCTCTAGCCAAATTTTCCTCTGCAATACGTGCCTTCTCTACCGTGAGCACAAGACTCCTAGGCTGATGCATTCGGACTTCTCCAATGAGGGAATCCTTAAGGCCTCGAATAAAATGATGCGCTAAGAGAAAATCATCATTGTTGTAGCATGAATATTGCCTAATTTCAAAGAATCGAATCTCGCACTAATCCACAGTCATATTCCCTTGACAGATAGCATGGAACTCATCAGCACAGACCTCCCTGTACTGAGGAGATAAGAATCTCTCTCAGAATCTCTCCTCAAAAATCTCCCAGGTGAGATCTGCAACGCTAAGCTGAAGCTTCTGACTCTCAATATTCCACCAAATGGATCCATGGTCCCTCAACTGCATAATTGCACAACAGGCCCTCATGTTGGTTGAATATGGATACATGGTGAAGCAGCGCTCCATGTCTAGAAACCAAGTCTCAGCCTTGAGGCCACTTCCCTTACCATCAGAAGGTGGTGGTTTGGAACTCTAAAGGGACTTCATGATATCCAACCTGATGGAGTCCTCACTATTGCAGTCTCTACCACCCCGATGGTGTCCTCTGCCACCTGGTGGAGTAAGAGAACGCTCACAATCACGTTCCTCCTCTCTATGCTTAGAGTGATGGGAATCTCCATGATGAGATCCCTCTTCCTGATTTTGATTCTGCTGGCGCTCCTCAACACGAGGGCCCAAAAGAGCAAGAATCTCCTGGAGGACAGGCATCACCGCCCCTCCGCCATTCTGATCACCAATAGTACCAGGTTCTTCCCCTCCTCCCTGACGTTCCTCTTCATGGTGCTCATTTCCACGCTTACCACTACGGGTACCACCACGGCCACTAGGTCTACGTGCAGGAGGCATCACTGATAGGAAGCAACAAGATAATGTCAGAACAATCAGATCACAGCATAAGAGTTAGAACAATAAACCAAGGAGAAAACAGATAATAAAACAAGATAGCAATACACAACAGAAAGCAAAACCATAGTGGAAGCATAACACAGAGATCCCAATGTTGCAACATGGGCTCTGATACCAGATGTAATGCCCCACTCGGAGATCCTTGGAAACAAGGATGAAAACAAGACAGAACAAATTTTTTTTTTGTTTTTACAAGTGTAAAAGCACATGAGACAACCTACACAAACCAAAAGATCACAACGGAAGACTGAAAGACAACCAAGTACCAACGAATCTCCAAACGCCACTACCAACTAGAACACAATCACAAAGCCATAAAGACCTACCAAGCTGAAAGACATAAGCTGACTCTTGGAAACTGGCTTAGTCTGAAATCTTGAAGCCCTGAAATTTGGCTAAGTCTGAATTTCTGAAGCCCTGATTTTTCCTAGAATCTACACCTTAGCTCGTAGAGGTCTGAAACCCATCTCAAATGAATCGTCGCATATATTAAAATATATCTTAAGTATTCCTTATACTTAAACGATATATTTTAAGCCCCTTACAACACCTGAGAAGCGCTAGGAAGGTAAGAAAACCAAAAGGGTATCTAAAACCAACTTTCAAACTTTATTTCAACAAGCCGAACTAGCCCTTGTTTTTCGCGCGAAGACAGAGCACCAGTATTTCTTCTTGCGCGAAGACTTTCACCGGCTCATGCGAGGATTCTCAATGGCTCGTGCGAGGACTTTTCATCCTTGCGCGAAGACTTCATTTCTCGCGCGAAGAAATCTACGGCTCGCACGAAGATTCTCATTCTCGCGCGAAAGAGAATCATCCTCCCGCAAAGATTTGAATCAGCACGCACCCAAAAACATTAAAAAAAGGCTAGAAAAAGAACGAAACAAAGTTCCTCCACACCGGGGAGTACTGGATCCACTTTTCGAGGTAAGGACACTTGAATCCAAGCTAAGAGATGGACAACTACAAGCAAAGTCTAACCATCTAAAACAATAGCAAGGGAAGAACAGAAGGAAACATTGCCATAAACTAAAGCAACATCGCAGTGAGCATGAAAATAACCTCTTACATTTAAGCATAAATATCAAAGCAATAAACCATTTAACCAAACTAGGTACGCGGTTCCTCCCAACTATCAATGGTGTCATAGGACCATCGTGGGCCCTAGCCATCCCCCGCGCATAACATCCCAAGCCACCGATTAGATCATCGGTGCTGTCGTGATAGGGACATCACTACTAAACATGCTACAATATAAGTAATGAAATCTAACATGCTAGTAGTAACATAAGATAACCCTAAAATCAGATAACATCATCTACTACATGCTAATCATCATAATGAGGAAAGCGTTAAAACTAACATCATGTAAGCATGATAACATCATAATGAGAGCATAAATCACAAGAAGCATACTTCGTATACCGAAGTACCAAGTGACACATCCAGCAACGATCACGCTAGAACAATGGAACGTCTTTGTACACCGGTCCCTAGCAGTGGTGAAGGTAGCTACGCCTCCCAACCACGTGGCACCCGTAGGTCCACACTCGCCGTGCTGATGGAGATGATGATCCAACCACACACATGCCAAGCAGTATGATGACTGAATCCAAGACAAAGACAATGCATAAACTACAGGTCCTGGTCAGACACCTCAATGGGCTACTACGTAGGGACTAACATCATGGAGAGTCGCTTGGCATCGAAAAGCCCAAGCTAGTATAGGCATCTACTCTTCTCAACAGAAGGCGCACAACCTAGGGCAGCTACTCTTCACGATGGAAGGCGCACAACCCACACATTTTAATTATCTTGTATTTATTACCACCCAAAGTTTTAATTTAATTATCACTTATATAAAACTTCCTTTGCCAACCGGGAAGTAGTCACCAGGTTACATGATAGAAGCCCCCTCCATATGCTAGCCTACCCTACCCATGCTCATCCAACGATGAGTGCCCGAAGGCATGCAAACTCCCAACCCAACCCCAATGATCACAACTTTCGGAAGTACCACGGAAGATCGGGCCCCGCAGGTCACCCGACAATATACATGTGTGTGGCGCACCACCATCACAGAGATCATACACAAGGACAGGATGAGAATGCAAACAAAAGTCAATTGACTGAAAACATAATCGGGATGACGGATGCTACATGCATCCCAATGCAACAAAAGATGCAAAAGTGTTATGACTAGTGTCCAAACGGATCATCTAGGTCCACGAACCACAATGTGCCAAGAAAACCCGAGAAAATAGGGCGGCATGCAAAACGAGGTAAAAACTCTAAATTTTGGAAAAATTCCAAAATTAAAACCCATTTGGCCTTTGGGTTCAAAAACCCCAAAAATCCAAAAATAATGGAAAACGGACACCGTATGCAAAAATGGCCAACATAACGGCCCAAAAACCCAAACCCCCATTTCAAAAATAGGTAAAACGTTTATACCCGACCAACCAAGCAGAACTAGCAAACAAAAACGGAGGGGAACACTAGTTCACAACCTCCTAACATATTGCTACAAGAAACGAAAGCAGAAATAGAGAAAAAACATTAAAACGGGAAGGCCCTACCTGACAGCAAAAAGGGTCAAAATTGAAACCCGTAGAATAAAATAAATACTCCGCCGAAATTGCTGAAACTTTCGGCAAAGCGAGAACTCCTCGAGCCAAATCCAACGAGACAAACCTTGCAAAGATCCCACGCTCACAGCTCTCGCAACGAGAAAAACAATAATCCTTCAGAAGAGGATTTCCAAATTTGCTCTCCAAACTCAATTTTCCAAAATGTGAGAAGTGAATAATGAATTCACTTTTCCAATATTTATTCATTTTGAGTGAATAGCTGGTAATGGAAAATAGCTAGCTGGAGTAGTTAAACTCTGAAACAACCCAAACGAAAATAGGTTATTATCCGTAATGGAAATTCACCTAAGGCAAAGCTGCCAGAAATTAAATCCAAAATATTAAAAACTTGAAAACCCAAAATTACAGAAAAACACTTAACACTTTTGCGACAAATGCGAACTTCTAAATGCACAGACATGTTCACTGGTCTAATCACATAATGCAATTGAGTTCGGATTCACTAATCATCGAAAGGTTTTAATATAAAACAAGTAAATAAGGATACGTCGACCATATAGGAGCAACATTGGCAAAATATGAATAGCTGGATCACTAACTCCATAGGCCACTGCCAGGGATGTAATTCCTGCACACTAGAACACACGATCAAGTGCAATTGCATATAATATAATAGTCGAAGCAATTAAAGCATTTAAATAACTCATTAATCCATTTACACCACTCACATTCGCATTAATCATAAAAGACGAGAATGAAGTAAATAACCATAGTATAGAATCCATCTCATAACATAGTCAACAATTAGGTCCAATACATCATATCACCAGACAATCAGTTATCATAGATCTACTGTCATCTCAAAATAACATCAACATGCAAATATGATAAACTAAACAGCATAGCAACAAAGCATCTATGGTACGGAAATCAAAGTATAACATTTGACCCTCAGGTCGTCTCAAGGTACAAATATCAAAAGAGTATCAAGTATCTCTCGAAACAAAAATAGACAAGGTACAGACTACAAACACGGGAGGCACTACAATTGGTCATTATTGAGTATTACATTTATTTACTTATCACTTGAATTTCATTACTCACTATTAAAGCTATTTGTTTTGATCTATTCCTCTAAGGATGTTAATGTGGAATATGAGAGGCAAATTATTACAAAATTCCACATCATCACCCTCTCACATGAGGTGTGAGGTAAGTTATTTTCTTTATATTGTTATTTTCAAAAAAAATTATTAATATGAAATATTATTATTAGTAACTTTCTTATTATTGACACATTTTTGTATAGAATATCGAATAATCTATCAATGATCCTAGTTACAAAGAAATGAAATCAAAATATATGAAACTGAAAAATATATATGAAAAATGAAGAATGAAATATAATATTGAATTAAGGGATAGAGAGTGCAGTTGATTTTGCATAAACAAGACCATCCTAGTATTCTAATAACAATAGACAATGGAAAAAGAAAGAATTTAACCAATTATGATAGAAGGGAAAGCCATGTGATTAGATAGTACATAGGGGTCTATTTTCTCATCCACATCATGATCTCTTAAGATAGGGAGTGGGTGGAGGGAGAGGCAGAATAAATTCGAGCACCTGACAAATATCCTCCAGGGAACCGCTTGTAGCTTGTTTTATGCACCCTTTGTACCATCAATCTACCATCTCAAGATGATCGTAATAAGGAGAGAGAAAGATTCATATTCATTAGATTAGCATTCATTTTCTCATCCACATCATGATCTCTTAAGATAGGGAGTGGGTGGAGGGAGAGGCGGAGTAAATTTGAGCACCTGATGGATATCCTCCAGGGAACCGCTTGTAGCTTGTTTCACACGCCCTTTGCACTGTCAATCTACCATCTCAAAATGATCATAATAAGGAGAGAGAAAGATTCCTGTGTCAAATAATTATCTTCATTAGATTAATCTTCTCAACCACATTATGATATCTTAAAGTAGGGAGTGGGTGGAGGGAGAGGCGGACTAAATTCAAGCACATGACGGATATCCTCCATGGAACCACTTGTAGCTTGTTTCATGCGCCCTTTGCACGGTAAATCTACCATCTCAAGATTATCATAATAAGAAGGGAAGAAATCATCACAAGACTCATCTTTCTTTAGAGCTATTATATACTAATAATTATTTGTGTTTATAGGATCCATGACCAAAAGGAGTATTGAGGAAGTATATTTTTCATTCCTTTACTCTACTTCATTGTGAAAATCAACAAAGAGTGTATGATGTGACTGCATCGTGTATGCTTTGTGCCTTCATGCATCATGTGTCTACATCGTGTATACTTCGTGTCTTCATGCATTAATGTGTCTTCTTCATGTATGCTTTGTGTTTGCAAACACTCAGATATTTACTTCATGCATTATGACATTAGCCACATGCATACCTTATGTATTCTTTCATTCTAGTGTATAACTTGTATATTAAATTTACAATAAAGTTTTAGTGTAAACAATCATTGCTTGAGGACAAGCAATTTGAGGAAGGGTGGACTGTCATGTCCCCTAATTTGAGTAATATAAGTAAATTATTATGAATAAATAAATATATTATTTCTTAAATGTTAAAAGAAATATTGATATATTACTAATGGTATAATATATTATTAAAGGATAAATAATAATATATTATTGATATAATAATACATTACTAAGGTAATAAGGTAATATTAAAGGTCAAATCATTAAGAAATAAAATAATAATAATAATAATGTTATTATCATACAATATGATATTACATTATAATTATAATACGATAATAGTATTAAAATATAATAAATAAAAGATTGATAATATTAGTAAGGTAATCAACATATCAATTGTACACATAATAATAACAATAATGTTATTAATAAATTATCTACATTGTTATTAAATAAATATTGAATATATAAATATTAATAGAAGTGCATCAAGCATTATTATATATATATATATATATATATATATATATATATATATATATATATATATATATATATATATATATATATATATATATATATATATATATATATATATATATATATATATATATATATATATATATATAATTATGATAGTATAAAAATATATAAATAAATGATTAATGACATTATATTATGAAATGGACATGCCACATAGTTACATGCCTACAAAATCATGTACACATGCACGCACATGCATTAATGGGCATATACATATGCATGTATGGCTACATCTTACATCATCATGTCTTCTTGAGATCATTGATATGTCTATGATGAAATTCATTTTGGTATCATTGATATATGTATATATACTTACATGCTACAATGATGTATCACTTGATCATTCTAACATGTATGGATGTATCCATACGACAACATACTTCAATAACATTTTCAGAGATGGCATCATTAATCCATGGTTGGGTGTCACTGTCGTGCTGTGGATAAATAAGTAATTTATGATTGTAACAATTACTTATGTTAATCCATATGATTATTATAAGTAATTAAAATGTCTCAAGCAATGAATACTTATCGGCACTTGATTATTTTATAAGTCAATGAGATTCCCTTAGGTAGTACATTATCGGCTCACAATAACTGATCCACTTATTTTGTTGTTAATTAATCAAGGCAACCAGCATAACAAGTAAAGGCAACAGTTCACTATGCCTATTCAAATATTATATATGGAGAATGTTAAGTCAACAATTGAGGATACGACAGAGAGATGGAACGACAACACATTAATAGTTGTATAAATATTCAGACCCGACTGCACATCAAAATACACGACTCACCATTGTTGAAGCATTGCAGATTGCATACATAATAAAGTTATATCAGAGAAAACATGGCAAAAGATATAAATAAAGAAAGGAAAAGTAGCAAAAATGAATGATCCTAAAAAGGGTCATTACATACTATTATGAGGTATGTATCTTATCTTGTCTAATTACAAGCATTTTCATTACTTATTCAATATCAACTCTAATATAATATATGAATAGTGGTCCATGTTAGAGGCATTGTTAAAGATCCATTTTTACCCTATTCATTTTGGTGAACCTTTGATAGAAAAATCTTTCTTTTTGGTGTTAAATTTAAATCTTGCATTGTATTTCTTTCATTTATATGTTTCAAGATATAAAAAAATGCAAAGAAAAATTTTAAATATAAAAAAATTTACATTGTCATGCTTTTAGTATTTCAATATGTATGATTCTTGTTTGGAATACTATGATGAGGCTTTTATTGCAAAAGAGGATAGATTCCCTAATGAGTTACATGGTAGTGATGATGAAAATGGTTCGGATAAGATCTCCATTGAGATCTATTACATTTCCACAATCCATAATAATGCTATTTGATTGTGTCTAGTTTTTTTACATCAACATTTTTGGATCATACTACATGATCCATCATTAACATGCTAGAGAGATAAGATCTCCATTGATCCTATTCCTATTTCACTCTCCTCCACAACCTCTTCAATTGACCTTTACCATAGGGTGTGTGCATGGTTACCTACATGTTCTAATATATGCAACATTAATAAACCTAAGATAATATATCCTACACCTTTGATGATGGTAAATGGATATCCTCGAATAACAAGTAAGGGTAAACCTAGAGATCCTTTGGATTTCTTTGATAACAATGATTTTGTTTCACATGCTTATTGCACATGGAATAACCCTCAGCCTACTAATAAGATTTCTTTACTGCCTTCTCAACCTACTCTTCCTCAAGCTCCTAAGTTTTCTTTTACTTTTAAGGAGTATAACTTACTTGATCAATTATGTGCTACTTTTGCTAAGATATATTTATGGGAGTTGCTTCCAACTTCTCTGACATATTATGAGGCATTGCAAAAAGATTTATCCAGTCTTCCTTCGTCACTTCCTAATTAAAAGAACATTCATTCTATTTTAGATTGCATGCATGCTATGCCTTCTGTACCTCCTATTGTGTTTTCTAATAATGACTTACCTTCTATTGAGGTGCAAAATCAATATGATGTTCTTATGGTTGTTATTTCTATTAATCAGTATATTATTCAAAGAACATTAATTGATAATGGATCTAGGCTTAATTTTTATAGCATGGAGATACTTAAAGCAATTAAGGTTGATCTTATCACTATTCAACTTGATAATGTTCCTATATGTGGATTCAATAATATTGCAAAAAGAACTTTTGGCATTATTGCCTTACCTATTAATGTTGGTCTAGTTATTCTAAATGAGCCTATTCATTTTATGCCTAGACATCTCAATTATAACCTTCTTTTAAGAAGACCTTGGTTACATACTATGCATGCAGTTCCTTCTACTCTTCATCGCAAGGTTTGATTCATTTATAACAACTTAATGTATACATTACATGTAGATGATGTGCCAAATCCTTTCTTAAATGTATAATATATCAAGATCTTTGGGCCTCTTCAACCAAGTAAAGTGATTGAAAAACAACCTGACATTCAACAATTAGAACTTTAATCTTCTTCTTAGACTGAGGATGATTCGGGGACATTGGATTTTAATCCTACTTTCATTCGAGAATATAAGGTCTTTGATTTGGAATTCATGAAGCAACAAAGTGAATTTGAGAAACAAGTTTTTATTCCTTCACTACTTTCTGAGGAATTAAAAAGTAATTTTGTCATCACTTCAATTAATGAAACGATTGAAATGATAAAACTTGATTGTTCTAACATTGTGACATATGTCACTGCTTGGACTCCATCTAAAATAGCTGATTGGTATGGTTCTGGTTATTATTTTCTTAAGAAATTGGGATTTAATGGGAAAGGATGTGGTAAGTATGAGCAAGGTAGACAAGTACCTCTGGATAATGAAATTATGATCATACGTATGGATTAGGATTTAATCTATATAAACAACCATCAACTTTTCCCCTTAATGTTAATCATATATGTGGTGGATAGTTGAAATTGGTTAACCCACTTCTCATTGACATGAATCAAGCACCTACTTTGGATATTTTTCCTAAAGATGAAACCTTAATGGAATTTTTAGGGGTTTATGATGATTTACCTAAGTTCCATCATAAAAGAAGGAAGCCTTATTATTTAAATATAGATGCTTATTTGGAGAACATGATAACCAGGATATTCTTCCTTTACTAATGGATCCTATGATATGAAGTGATTTGATAATAAGTGAGATAGTTGATATTAAAATGGATGATAATAATCTTGAAAAGATAATAAAGATTGGAAAATTTTTTAATAAGGATGAACATATTCAATTGCATTCCCTTTTAGTTGAATTCAAGGATTATTTTTCTTGGACATATTCAGATATGTTAGGTATAGATTCTAAGATTGTTACTCATAATACTATTTTAAAACCAAATATAAAATTTGTGAAGTAGAAAATTTGAAAGATGAATCCACAGATTGCTTTATTAGTCAAAAGTGAAATTGAAAAATTAATGGATTCTGAATTTATCCATTCTATTGATTACTCAGATTGGATTTCAAACCTTGTTCCTATTTCAAAAGGAGAAAATAAGATAAGGATATGTAATAGTTTTTCACAATTTAAATCAGGCTTCCTTAAAGGATGATTTCCCATTACCCAATATTGAAATGATTGTGGATTTAATGATGGGTCATGCTTTGTTATCTTTTATGGATGGTTTTTCTACATATAATCAAATCTTTATTCCTCCTAAAGATCAATTTAAAAGTGCATTTATAACACCTTGGGGAAAATTTTGTTAGGTCATGATACCTTTTAGATTAAAGAATGCAGGAGCAACTTATCAACGAGCTATGACTTTGACTTTTCATGATTACTCCATAAGATTATTGAAGATTATGTGGATGATATCTTAGCAAAGTCTATATAAAGAGAAAATCATGCTACTATCTTGCAACAAATATTTGAAAGGATTAGAAGTTACAACATGAGATTGAATCCTAAGAAATGTGTTTTTGGAGTAGACTCTAGTAAATGATGCAGGAGCATCCAGAGGTATAAGGGCAATCCTGTGTCACCCAAAAAATATGCTTAGACTTAGTTTATGTTTCATGTCTTTACATTTTTGGATACCCATTTGGCTCAAATAAAGGTTCCAACTCTCATAGTTCAACTATCAGTGTGTTTGAAAATCCTGAAAAAATAGGAGCATGTATTTGGGCCATCATTTCGGTAAACTAGAAGGTGTGAATTGGCCAGATGAATGTAATCATGATTTAGAGCATTCTAGAAAAAGAATCAGGTCAATAGGCCCCACGATTTGAAAGTTATTGCAGTTTTTTGGGTTTTGGAGACCCCCTAAGAATGCTTCGAATTCAGGTTAGGGGCATTAAATGACCTCAAAAAGGGCCAAAAAATGGGGGAGGAGTGTAGCTCATCCATAGGGCTATAGAGCGCTTCGAGAGCTTTCCAAAAATGTAAACGGTTCGTCAATCGGACTACGGTTCAAAAGTTATGCCTCCCGGAAGTTCGGTTACCGTTTCTAGATTCTTCTAGAATTGCACTGACTTCTAACGCAGCTTCCGGAACCTTCTATTTGGTCGATGGATGCCTACTAGCACTTTCTAGAATGTACTCCTAGTCCTTAACCCTCTAGGGTCTATTTAAGGAGATTTCTGGCATTGTAAAAGGTAGTTCAGAGTGGAGTTTGAGAGGAGGTACCATAAGGAGAAGTTATCTCTAGATTTATGCTATTGTAAGCCCCTAGGGCATGTTTTGAAGTTTATTTTCCTGTACTGGTTGTACTAGCTTATTTTCTCAGTTAATATAATTTCCCTTTTCTTTTGTTTCTATTTTGTTCTTGGGTTGTGTCCCCATCAGTAAATTATTAGGATTTATAATCTCTAAGAGAGGCATAGAAGTTGATACTAAAAAGATTGATGTTATTATTAATATGCCTCCTCCTAAGAATATTTCTTAGCTACATTATTCACAAGGAAAGATACAAGCTATTCATTGCTTTGTTTCTAAATTACTTGATCAAACAATTCCTTTTACTTCCTTTCTTAGAAAGGATACCACTTTCTCTTGGAATGATGAATGTAAACAAAATTTTGAGCAATTTAAGGAGTATCTTGCAAATATTCCTATCTTGAAGCTAGCTAAATTTGATAAGCCATTTCATTTGTATACCTGAGCAACTCTAAAGGTCGTGAGAGCCTTGTTAGCTCAAAATGATGATACTGGTACGGAAAGACTTGTGTATTAAATTAGTTAGACTTTACTTGATTATGAAACAAGTTACACAAATTTGGAAAGACAATGTCTAGCTATAGTTTATGCATATTAGAAACTCAAGTATTATCTTATAAATGTTGAAGTCAATGTGATCGTCAAGTTTAATCCTTTGAAACATCTTTTCTCACAAACTAATCTCTTTGGCCATTTGGAAAAGTGGGTGATGTTACTTACAAAATTTGATCTTAATTTCATTTCGTAGAAGTATAGACAAGATTTAACATATTATTTAGTTGAAGCTCCTTGTCCTCATTCAGATACATGTTCTGCTTCTATAGAATTTATTGATGGTAATATTTTAGATATTCAACAAGATGATATTTGGAAATTCTATTTTGATGGATCTAAATGTACGACAAGTTCCAGTGTTGGTATTATTTTAATTTCTCCTAAAAAAAATCCAATTCCTTTATCATATAAATGAAATTTTTCTTGTACTAATGACATTGTAGAGTATGAAAGTCTTATAGGTAGTTTACAAGTAGCTTCATTCCTTAGCATCAAACACTTGCAAATATATGGAGATTCACAATTGAATGTTGAACAAATTAAAGGAGTTTATCAAACTAAGAATGATAAACTGACACAATATAAAGATTTGGCTCTTGATGTGCTTTCAAAATTCTCTTCTTATATGATTCAAATATTACCTAGGAAAGATAATCAACATGCAATTTCCATGGCAAGCATAGGTTCTTTGGTGGGTTTTGAAAATAATGCTGAAGACTTTTAGTTTACTATACAAACTCTTAAAAACCCTACAACTTCTAAAAAGATTACCTCTGACTGTTTCAATTTGCATTTGGATGAACGGTATTCTCATATTTTTTATTTTTTGAAAGATAGTACTTTTCTTGAATCAGCAACAAGAAACACATGTAATCGTATGAGGAAGCTTGTAGCACATTACATTATTTTAGGAGATATGCTTTTCAAATGCTCTTATGAAGGATTGTTATTAAGATATCTCAACAAAACTAAAATTTCAATAGCTTTGGTAGAAGCTCATTCTAGTTCTTGTGGAGGGCATTTTGGTGGAAAATCTCTGGTTAATAAATTACTTAGAATGGGATATTATTGGCAAACAATGGAGCAAGAGTCTTTTATGTTTATTAAGAAATGTCCTCAATGTCAACGAAATAGTAATTTGATTCATGTTCCTGCTCATGAGCTTTGTAATCAAGTTTCTCCATGGTCTTTTAGTATTTGGGGTTTTGACCTTATGGAAAAATCTCACTAGCTTCTTCTCAAGGACATACTTACATTCTGACTACCATGAAGTGGGTTGAAGGTATCCCTCTTTGTTCAACAACTACGGATGTTATTTGTGATTTAATCCTTAATAATATCATAACATGATTTGGTATACCTTCAGTGATAGTTTCAGATAATGGTACCTCTTTTAAAAACAAAGAAGTCATGAAATTCGTGGAGGAATATCAAATTCAACATAAATTTTCAACTTCATATTACCCTCAATCTAATGGTCAATCTAAAGCATCAAATAAAATCATTGAGCAGATTCTAAGAGAAATAATTAACAAGCATGCGAAACATTGGCATACTCAATTGACATATGCTTTACAGGCTTATAGGACAAGTGTTTGTACTTCCACGGGTAATTCTCCTTACAATCTAATTTATGGTATTGATGCTATTATGCCTTTGGAATTAGAAATACCTTCTTTTTGTATTTAATTTCATGGGATAATTGACAAAGAAATTTTTTGGGAACAATGCTTACAAGAGCTAGAAATGTTGGATGAACAATGAATGCATGCATTAGAACATATAAAATCTTATCATAAATATTTATAGAAGCAACATAATCACAATGTAATTAAATGAAAACTTTTGATTGGTGACTTAGTTCTATGTGAGAATCAACAAAATGTGAATGCTTTACCTAGTGAAAAAGGAAAGTTTAGCCCCAACTGGCTTGGACCTTTTGTTGTCATTGAAGATTTTGGTTGAGGTGCTTATAAACTAGGTCATGTGGACGATGTTTCTTTTAAGGAACCTATTAATATTATGCATCTTAAATTTTATTATCCTTAAGTTCATTATTTTCTTTTTGCATTTCTATATTCCTTATAGCCTTTGTTTTATAGGTTATGTAGTTTTAGTAAAATTACATATTGAATATATTTATGCACCTTTTTTTCTTTCTATTAAGTTTTATATAAAAAATAGAACTAATTAGTAAAGAAAATTTTTCATTCATGAAAAAGTGATTAGAAGTTCTTATACATATATGGCCAATGACCTTATCTATCTCTATGCCTATCACTGTGCTCTGATGGCTGATGGATGTTGGATCTCTCTAGCCTATAATAGGAAGAGGTAGTTCTATGTGTCCATGTATTTCTCCTAGATATGCTCATACCATGTGAGCACTCTTAGGAACTCTATAGCTTAGCTATCAGTTTCTCTTCCCTTTCTCTGCACATCCTTAACTCTCAATGGACAACTGCAAAGACATCGACATGCCTATCGGGATATCTATAGCCAAGAGAGGACTCTCACTCACTCACCAATAGTCTATAGGATATGCATGTATCCTTCAAAATCTTAGCTACAAAACTCCTCCACTCTACTATGCTAGCTATAGAATAAAAATCACATTTATCAATTTCATACTTTTTCAAATCAAATTACATATTTAATCATATCTCATATTTCATACCTGGGTCTCCCTCCTAGACATCACTAAAAGGTTTGGATGGTGCGGGTATGGAGTGACTACTCTGTCCATGCTCACTATGTCTAGGCCAAGCTGGTGGTGTCTTTGTGTGGGCGTGTGGGGGCCATCGAGATCTTAGTGGTAATATGTGATAAATGTGTACATCTTCACCAATATCACTAGTTGGAGGCATCTCCTTTGCTCTCTCCTCTGCTCTCTCCTCTACTCTCTCCTCCTCCATGGGATCTCCCTCACTAATGTGCTCCTCCTCATCTCTAATATCCACATCCTCCTTTATTGTACCATCATCGTAGTGTGTCCTCTATGAAACACCTAGATCACTTGTAGGATAATCCTCAGGGAAGATGGGGTGGGACCCTTGCAAACTCTAGTACTTGATGTAATTTCATCTCATGCCTAAATAGGTCACATTTTATGGTACCTCTATATCCTTTATATCATTGGCATCACTATGCTCTATGTCTACTTCCAATGGTCAGCGTATGGCATGGGGTCTTAGATAATACCTTGTCAAATGTACATAGGGAGGCATTTCTCTAGGGACACCTTATACCAAGTTGAACTATATCATCACCCAATCATAACAGTATGGCATCACTATATGATTCTGATGACCCTCTATTAGCTTTTGTTACTATAAGTATCTCATCTAGAATCATGTATTCGGCCACTCTGTCATCTGATAGTAGGGTCTCCATATCACAACTACACTTAAAATGTGGTCTAGAGATAATCTCCAATAGAGAATATATCCAAATTTATAGGCATTCTTTAGAGGATAAGAAAATACTCTTGGTGTGCTTGCATCTACCATCACTAGGATGTCCTATGCAATGAACATGTAAAGTGCTCAAATAGCCAATTCTATAAGAGTGTGCATATCAATAGACTCTCTCTAATATCTCACTAGCTGACATAGCTCATGGTATGGTTGGGCTAACATGTTGCGACCCCATGAGAACATAGTCCTCTCACCCTCCATCCTCCATATAACATGGGTAAGAGGTGTAGAAAATATGGTACCCTCCATCCTCCATCCTCCATCCTCTAATGTCACTATAATCTCTGATGAGGGAAGATGAAAGGAGCATGTATCCTCATCTGAGCTCTCTATTAGAGCCCATGACATGGCTTGGTGTAGCCTAATCTATGGTAGGACTACTATATAGTATAGTCCTACATCTCTCAATATGTGTATCTCATCTTCATCAAGATCAAACAATATCTCTTTGATGATAACAAGAAACTCTCCAAAGGGATGCTCTCAATGACGAACCATATCCTGTAAGCACAAAAAAACATCATATCAGTAATTTGTATCATAAAATTTTCAAATTGAACTTGACTAGGTCAAGGTTGACCTAACTTAGGTTAGGGTAGACCTTCATGGTTCAAGGTCAACCTTTCTGGGTCAAGGTTGACCTTGCTGGGTTAGGATCAACCTTCTTGGGTCAACGACAACCTCATCTTAGAATAAGTGGAAATCTGCAAGTCTATGTTAACCTTCTTGGGTCAAGATTGAAATTACTAGGTTAGGGTTGACCTTTAAGGGTCAAGTTCAACCTTTCCTACAAAAATCAAATATTTTCAAAGTACAGAAACAAACAATAGCAAACTCACCTTAGGAAGTGACCATCTGGTAGCTAAGCACTATCTTAGAAGATCCATGCATATCACTCGAACTTCTTCTCTCCTTGGCATCTTTCTTCTTCTTTTTAAATCTAGAAAAAGTATGAATGAGCAAGTATGACTTCCTTTTCATTATTTATAGGTAAAATTTTCTAGGTTTCTTTTAGGGTTTGCTCATGGTAAACTCAAATTCCCCTTTTCTTATGCATTTAGATAGACATTCACTCTTTTCATCATAACTTGAGTTTGGTAACTTTTTTTTTAGTGTCATCAGTGGCATTAGAGTTGTGATACACATACTTAACTCCTTGAATCAATTTAGGAAGGGTAAGAATCCTTCTAATTGCTTTAATAAAGATCTTTTCAACAAATTGCACATTCAAGTCTAGAGTTATCCTTATCACCCTATTTCAACCTTCAAAAATAGAAAGCTGACTCAGAGGGGCATAATGGACTTTATACACTTCTCAAGCATAATTTAGTAAGCTTTAGGTGATTTATGGTTTTTTTATTAACCTTATGTGTTGCAGATTCTAACAATCTTTTTGTAGGATCTTTACATTGAGGACTTGGCTATATCCTTTTTATTTACTATAATGTTTTCTTACTTTAGCTTGCATATTCATATAATATCATATCTGAGTTAAATTGGGTGCTAAATGTGTCATCCTAAAATGGAATCACTTCCATCTTGGTACATTTGGCACCCTCTTGTAGTATACTTATCATGATAGATTTGCATTTAGGACACATTTTGCACTTTATTCCTTCATTCTAGGTGAAATTAGGGTTAGGATCTTGAAGATTCTCCTTAATTTACCTCCTCTATGGCTCTATTTTCTAGGTAGGACCTAGGAATAGGCCCTCCTAGCCTTCATAATATTCATTATAGGATTTTGTGCCTATTCTTGGCATGTAGTCATCTTCTAATATCATTTCTAAGTTTCCAGGCATCCTTGAGATCTCTTATTTTCTACTCTGACTAGGTCTAGACCCCTAGGTCAACCCTGACCTAAGAAAGAGTTGAGTTTGTCCCTGATAAAGGTAGGTTCAAGATCGTCCTTGACCTTCTTCGAGATTTGATCCCCCTTTTCAAATTTTGGTCTCGAATGGCCCCAAAATCAATGTCGAGCTTTTGGATCCGAATGCAGAAGGGTTTTAATTTAAGATTCATTTATTTATTTTCCTTTCTTAGTTGGTGATTGTGATTGGACCATAATTTGAGGTGAAGTTTGAATTATGGGTCCTCAAATTACTCTAGGAGACTCACTTTGAAGCCTCTATATAAAGATTCTCATTTTGCATTGCTTTACAGCAAGAAGTCAGAGAAGTATGCAAGCAATGGTGAAATGAAGATGAAATATTGCAAGAGAATGATATATAAGATCAAGCAATTATTGATATTAAGTATTTTTTTGAATACACCATTTTGAACATCTATTTGGAGAAAGAGGGATCCTATCTTCCTTGATATGCCATTATCAATATTGAAGCATTCAAAGATGCAATCATAGGGTAGCAATTACAGATTATGAGTTTGGTGGGAGTTCTTTAGCCTTGGGCGCTTGGTATGCTTTTTTATCTTATTCAAGTCTATGCATTTCTTTCTCGTATATATTCATGTCAAGGTTTCAATCTATTGGATTAGATCTTGGCAATATTACACATTCAATACACACACACATTCTATTATATCCTACTATTTGTAGAGGTGGAAATCACCAAAATAGGGATTTGACTAAGGAAAACCCTATATAGACACCCCAAAACCCTATTTTTAGATATATGAAGGTGCTATTTTGAGAATTGGAGTGTAAATTTGGATACCCTTTTTAACAAACTTCCAAGATCTGCGAACAAAATTTTCATCAGAGCAATGCAGATCAAGGTCAATTTTTTGGGGCACAATTGTGCCTCGAGGTAAGATTGTGCCTCACTATCTAGGTTAAGGTCAACCTACCCTCAAAAAGATAAAATTTTTATGTGTTTTCTCTATCTTGACATTTCCAGTCTACAACAGGTTGCAAAATTTCCAAAAATTGTGCATAGGCATCAGAAAAAAGGTAATTTCAGATTAGTTATATTATGAGGTATGTATCATATCTTGTCTAATTTCAATCATTTTCATTACTTATTCCATATAAAATCTCAAATAATATATGAATAGTGGTGAATGTTAAAGGCATTGTTAAAGATCCATTTTTACCCTATGCACCTTCAAAAGTGATACTAAATTTTTTATACCAAAAATTTGAAATAACTTCAAGAATACTCATGATATGGTAATAAACCTCAATTGGGAAGATGATATATTCAAGTTGAACCTCCACATCTAAAATTAGGACTTTTGAGCTCATATGATAGACTTACTAGTAGAAAGCTTCCACAAATAGCAACTATGCACTAAGACAACCCCTATTTAGGAGATAGAAAGGAAATATTTTTGGATGATGCAAGATTTCTCGTCCACCCAGGATGCTCCTGCATCAAACACTTGAACTAATTTGAGAAGTGACCTTCTCACTTCTCAAACATTTAAAGGAAAACCAAGATGGTCAACCTTATACCTTGTTAACCATGATTAATCTTCTACTAGTCTCCCTTTCTATTTGACCAAAAATTATTCATAAGTTTTGTTCTATGTACTTCTACCAACATGATTGTCCAGAATCTCCTTAATCTTCTTTATAGATGAAGTAGTTGTTGGTGTTACTCTCATAACTTTCATATTACCATTTAGTGTCAAAAAGAGAATGTTAGTGAAAATTTTAGTTGGTGAACACTTGTCATGCCCAAATTTACAAGGAAAAATACAACCAACAATTGTTTTTTGAAAGGTGAACAAAAGGAAAATACATATAGACCTATGTATTGTTATGAATACTCTATCAAACTATGGGATGTTTGGAAAATAACAACTCATTCTTTCTCAAGTTCATTAGGATATTACTTATTTGATCATTGATATGGAGGTAATGCTTAACAACATTTAGGAATACTTTAGCCATGTCTTAGGGTTCATGGGCAAAATTCTAGGGTATAGTTTGAAGATAAATAATTCTAGTTGGTGTAGGAGGATTTGTTTCATGTGGAATTCTAGATTTCTAGGTTTCAAGGGAGACTAATTAGTTTTCTAACATTTGTTGAAGATCCAAGCTATAGCATAAGAGATAGATAATGTTATCATTTTGATTCCTCATTGTAACCTTGTTTTAAAATGTTGCATATATAAATGTGGAACACCAATCCTTTATCAATATAGTTGTAAGAACTTAATAATTTGTGAATGTGTATATGTGTATATTTACCCTAAATAATCTAATTCAATCTTCTTACCTTAATTCATTACATTCCATGCCAATTCTATTCCATTTTATTTTATTTTGTGTAGGTAACTTCCATTTTAAATAGATTCTTACATTTGCTTATTATGCCTTAATCTCATCAATATCCCATGAATTAGGTCATTAGATTAATCGTTAATTTTATATTTTTATTTATTTATTTATTATTGTCATTATTATAATAATGACTTCTTTTACATTATTTAAAATTTAAATTAAATATACTTGATAATAAAGTATCTTCATAAGCTATACTAATCCTACGTAAGATATTCTATGTACTAAATAATACTTAATATGCATACATATAGGTATGTATCAAACAAATACATTAAAAAAAATATTAATGAACTTATTTAATAATACTTTTTTCTAAACTTTTATCATCAATTAATATTTAAATTTAGTAATCCTAATACTGAAATAATTAAGCTTACATATAACTAATAACCTTTACTTACTTATCAACTTATCTAATTAATAATTACTCTTACTTACTCCCCCCCCGCACTAACCAACTTTCCTCTCATACACTCTAACACTTTTATCCATGATATAATACTTACTACTAATTAAGCATCTTAGATTTCTAACTATATCTAAATAAATTTCTGCTTACTAACATTTTTACCTAGCTCCCTTACTTTAACACCTATCTTCATTCCCTTTTCAAAAATGTGATCCCCTTTCCCCTAGACCCACATGCCATGCATGACATCATCATTTACTACATGATCTCCTTTTGGGGTGTCCCTCCTCCCTAGGTTTCAAAGGAAGGTCTTGTCTACATTAATAGGAGGAAAGGATGTTGACATGCTCCCACCTCCCTTTTCACTTTTTCTTCCTCACCTTTTTAAGATGGGTGATTTCCTTGGGAGAATGGGGCCCTTCCCATGTGGGAGGAGAGGGGGCTATGTGGTGTATCCAAGGGTGGTCAACCTTTGGGAGGTTTCCAAGGATTTAAAATATATTTTGTTTAAAAGTTAATATGGGATGTCCTTTCTAACCAAGGGGTGGCTATATAAGACTTATTAGTTTATTGACTTTTTTGTTTGAGTGATACTATACACATGATCCACTTTCTCTCAAGGGATACCTAGGCTAGGTACTTTGTTTTTAGATTAATATATTTTGAGTACTATCCATATCTTGACCCTTGGGGTATTTGCATGTGTGTGTGTGTGTGTGTGTGTGTGTGTGTGTGTGTGTGTGTGTGTGTGTGTGTGTGTGTGTGTGTGTGTGTGTATTGCTTCTAACATAAGGAGGGCAAAGAATAACTAGGGCCAAAGACACACCCAGCAATCCAAACCAACATTGTAGAGTTAACACAATGGAAGCAAACGCACAAAGAGGATAGCACCACTAAGAGAGAACAATATTTTTTTATTGATTCATGAAATAATCAGCATACATGAATAGCTGTAAGGCCTTCAGGGTTACGACCGAAACAAATATACATTCAAGATCAAAGTTCCAACATCAAATTCGCAGCTCCAAACACATATGCAACAAACTTCCTTTTTTGAATTCTGATCTTAACTCCCTCTAATCTACTCTAACTCTAAGCCTATATATGCTATTTATACTTGCCAAAATAGCTTGTAGATCATTCTAGAACATTACATAATAGAAAGGTCGACCCAATAACCCAAGAGATATTGCAATCAAAGTCAATCCTGCAAGTTGGTCCACATAGAAAATGTAGAAATCAAGTCCAAAATGCTAACACTCAACATAAACAGGATAACTCGACACATGAAGAGTCACTCAGCATACACTAGGTAACTCAACACATGAAGAGCAGCTCAGTGCACACACTGTAGAACTTGGCACACACTGTAGAGATGGGATAACACATGAACCTGAGTGTTAACATGATGTGGGGTAACCTCAACTCAGCTTAAACTGCAAAATTACTAGCACTTAACAATTCCTACAACTCGATAATGACTGAAACTCAAAAATAATTGGCAAAATGAGAAAAAATGAGCAAGATAACACGTTAACCCAAGATGCTCATACATCAGACAACTAGGGTAGAAATAAATGATTCTCTTGAATCATTGAGATATCACAACCTAAGTTGAATCCAACTTAGATTGATAAATCCATGTAACATCTTCAACTAGTCTATTTTTCCACTTCACCAAATATTCATAGTAGTCCTTTCCTCTTGTGCTTTTGCAAACTGTTTGATCTAATATTTGTTCAATCTCTTCAATCTACTTCTTAGGATATTCATCAAAAATAAAAACTTCATAATCTGACTCATGATACTTATATAGATCAACAACATTGAATATAGGAGATATATCCATTTCATTAGGTAACTCAACTTCACGAGCATTTCCACTATCAAACTTCTTCAAGATCTTACAAGGTCCAAACTTCTTCATCTTTAGCTTACTGTATGTTCCAACCAAAAATCTTCCTTTCTTCAAATGAACCATCACCTCATCACCAATTTCAAAAATATGATGCCTTCTAGACTTATCAGCATTCTCCTTGTACTTCTGATTACTTTGTTTCAACTTTAGCTTCAGTTCCTTATGCAAAGACTCCATGAAATTAGAAAAATCTTCTCCTGTAGAACTTCTCTTCTCTTCACCAGCAACATCTCTTAAATATAATACTCCTCTAGGCTTCATTCCAATAACAATCTCAAAAGGTGTCTTTCTTGTACTTCTATTCACAAAATTATTATATGCAAACTCAGCTTATGCCAATACCATCTTTGAATTATGTGTTTCATCTCCAACTAAGCATCTCATCAAATTACCCAAGCTTCTATTTACAACCTCTATCTATCCATTAGTCTAGGGATGGAATGTAGAACTAAACTTCAGCTCAGTAACCATCTTCTTCCACAAAGTTTTCCAAAAATAACCAACAAACTTACTATCTCTATTAGAAATAATACTTCTCGGTAATCCATGCAATCTAAGAACCTCTTTGAAGAAAAGTTTAGGAACATACTCAACATCTGATGTCTTCTCACATGGTATAAAATGAACCATTTTAGAAAATCTATCCACAACAACAAGTATAGAATCATACCCCTTTGCTATTTTTTGGAAAACCAAGACCAAAATCCATACTAATGTCACTTCAAGGTTTCTTAAGAATAGAAATAGGTGTATAAAATCCAATATTATAACTTACTCCTTTTGCAACTTGACAAACTCCACAACTCTTCACAAATTTCTAAACATACTTATACATCTATGCCCAATAATACTTCTCTTTCAACAAACTCAATGTCTTATCAATTCCAAAATGTATAGCCAATCCACCATTATGCTTTTCCTTAATCAGATTCAACCTCATAGAACTTATAGGGATACACAATTGAATACCTTTGAACAACACACCTTCTTGAATGAAATATTCATCATGCTTGTTGATATGATCTATCAGATTTGGTGCTCTACACTCTCTCCATGCCTCAAAAAAATCAAAACCAACATCATACAATTCTTTCATTTCATCAAACCCAAGAACTTCAACATTTATTTTAGGTCAACAAAGAATGTCTTCTACTCAATGCATCAGAAACTCTATTAGTAACTCCACTCTTATGCTTAATCACAAATGTAAAACTTTGCAAATACTCAACCCACTTCATATGTCTTTGATTCAATTAATGTTGACTTTTCAAGTACTATAAAGCTTTATCATCAGTATACAACACAAACTCTTTAGGAATCAAATAATGTCACCACTTCTTCAATGCTTGAACAATAGCATAAAACTCTTGATCATACATACAATACTTCCTTTTAACATCATTCAAATTCTCACTAAAGAAAGCAATAGGTTTAATACAGCTCCGATTGCACTATCACTTGCATCACACTCAACTTGAAATACCTTATTGAAATCAGGCAAAGCCAATATGGGAAACTTAGCAACCTTTTCTTTTAAATTCTCAAAACTCTTATCAACTCCATGTGTCCACTTGAATTCTTTTTTATCTCCTCTCATTGTCTCATTCATAGCATTACAAACAACACTAAAATTATTTATAAACTTTTTGTAAAAAATAGCCAAACCATGTAATGATCTTACCTCATCCACATTCTTAGGTGTAGGCCATTCCAAAATTGCTTTAACCTTTTTTGGATCCATCCTTAAACCATCAGCTGAAATAACAAATCCCAAATACACAATCTCCTCTTGCATAAGATAACACTTTTTCAGATTAATCAACAACTTTTTCTCTTCAATCTCTATAATACTTGTCTAACATGCTCAAGATGTTCTTCCTTAGTCTTGTTGAATATCATAATATCATCCAAATAAACAATCAAAAACTTACCCAACAATCTTTTCAGAACTTCATTCATCAACCTCATGAAAGTACTAGGTACATTAGTCAAACCAAAAGACATAACCAACCATTCATACAAACCACCTTTTGTCTTGAAAGTAGTCTTTCATTCATCACCTTCTCTGATTCTGATCTGATGATAGCCACTCTTCAAATGAATCTTGGTAAAATACTTTGCGCCACTCAAACGGTCCATTATGTCATCCATCCTCAATATAGGAAACCTATATTTCACTATGATCATGTTAATAGCTCTAGAATCAGTACACATTCTCCATTCTCCATTTTTGTTTAGTGCTAATCTAGCAAGTACAACACATGGACTCAAACTTTCTCTAATTAAACCCTTCTACAATTACTTGTGCAATTGTTTGTTAAGTTCTTCATTCTTTGTAGGTGTCAATCTATATGGTGCTTTGTTTGGAAAACTAGCTCCAGGAATTAGATCCATACAATGACTTATACTTCTTACTGGTGGTAAACCATTAGAAATATCTTCAGCAACAATATCCTTATACTCATTCAACAATTTTGTAATTTCCTCTGGTACTCGGCTACCACTATCTATTGCTTGGCCATTACTACCAACACTTGGTCCTCTAGGAACTATAGCAAAACAAACTTGATTTTTTCTCACTTCTTTTTCAAATTGTTTCCCATTAACCATGCAAACTTTTATCATAGTACAATTAACCTCATCTAGACTTTCAATCATAGGCAGCAATATTTGCGTCTTCCCATTCACCCAAAGAGTATATTGATTCAATATTCCATCATGTACAACATATCTATCATATTGCCTAGGTCTACCTAACAAAATATGACAATAATCCATAGGCATAATATCACCCAACACTTTATCAAAGTAATGTCCAATCTTGAACTTCACAACACATTGTTCACTTACCAATATCTTATGCTCATCTTTGATTTATGAAACATGATAGGGTTTGGGATGTTTCAGCCTTTGCAACTAAAACTTTGTAACCATCTCTTCTAACACCAAATTTGTAGAACTTCCACTATCAATGATCACCTTGCAGCATTTTCTAGCCATCTTACATTTGGTCTTGAAAAGACTTCTTCTAAGAATAGGTTCCTCATCACTTCCCTTATTACATAAGGTTCTTCTCACCATCAAATTTTCTCCAGCCTCAGGTCCACTTGGTGAACTCTCAATGTCCTCTTGAATCATAGCATTTCTATTATTTTTCCCATTTTTAGAAGATCTACATTCAAAAGATCTATGCCCTTCATTACCACATCTAAAACAATTACCACAAAAACTTCCTCTAGAATAAGAATTACCTCTTCCTCGGTAATATCCAGTACCTCCTCGATATGAACTACCACCATTCCACTTAGTCTTGTATTTGTCATCATTCTTCCATTCAGATTTTCCTTTATCTTGCACATAACTATCAGATCTACCAACTTCACCATAAGATCTACCTCTACCTCTCTAGAATCTATCACCTCTACCTCTGTGTCTTTGTTCATGCTTCTTTATCAATATCTCCTCAACCTTCAAGGCTTATTGATATGCTTCTTCCTCACTTTCTAATTTCACAAAACTTGTTTCATCTTGAATTCTAGATCTCATTCCATTTATGTACCTTGCAATTTTCTCAACATCATCATCCACATGTCCAGATCTAATGCCCACTCTATAGAATTCCTCAATATACTCTTTCACAGTCATGCCTTTTTGCTTCAAATTTTGCATCTTTCTCAACAAGCTAACTTGGTAATCAATAGGAAGGAATTTTTTCTCTACCTTGTTCACCATTTTTGGCCAAGTTCTAATTTTCTCCTTTCCTCTCCTTTTTCTATATGTTTGCAAATGTTCCCACCATAATAAAGCATGACCTTTCAGCATAGTAACTACAATCTTCACCATTCTATTATTAGGAGTGTTTTCATACTCAAAAAACTTCTCCATATCTAAGATCCAATCCAACATAGCATTGGTGTCCAACTTTCCATCATAAGAAACAACTTCTATAGTAGGCTTTGAAAATGCCCTAGACAATACTCTCAGCAATCTTTCCTCATCTTGATCTTCTTCTAGTTCTGGATTAGGATTTGGTGCTACTGCTTCATCATCACTCACATACTCAAGATGCGCTCCTCTCCTCTAGAATGTCTCCACAGCATCTAATATGGCTGCAATTTGTCTCAATTGATCCAATATAGCATTATCGACATTTTCTCTGCCATGAACCATCTTTATAAATATGGTTCCTGCAAGATCGTAACCCTCTACAAGTAATAGGTCAAATCTATAGATCTGCAACCCTACAAAGAAATCTAAATTAGGGTTCTACATGATCCAATATCCACAAGGATGAACCTCAAGCTCTAATACCACCTGACAGAAGGAGGGCAAAGAATAACTAGGGCCAAAGGCACACCCAACAATCCAAACCAACCTTGCAGAGTTAACACAATGGAAGAAAATACACAAAGAGGGCAACATCATAGAGAGAGAACAATATTATTTTATTGATTCATGAAATAATCAGCATACATGCCCAATTGTAAGACCTTCTAGGTTACAGCTAGATACAAATATAAATTCAAGATCAAAGTTCTAGCATCAAATTTGCAGCTCCAAACACATATGCAAAAAAAAATTTGAACTTTTGCATTTTTCTCTTTACTCCCTCTAATATGCTCTAACTCTAAGCCTAAATACTCTATTTATACTTTCCAAAATGGCTTACAGAACATTCTACAAAATTACATAATAGAAAGGCCGACCATATAATAGTTTAGACAATTCTCAAGAAAAGATCTCATCATAGATGTCATGATCAAAATCAATCCCACAACTTGGCTTGCATAGAAAATGAAAAAATCACATCCAAAATGTTAACACTCAGCATAAATAGGACAACTTGACACATGAAGAGTCAGTCGGCATACACTAGGTAACTCAACGCATGAAGAGCAGCTTGGCACACACACTTTAGAGATGGGATAACACGTGAATTTGAGTGTTAACATGATGTGGGATAACCTCAACTTGGCCTAAACTACAAAATTACTGGCACTCAACAATTGTTGCAACTTGGAAATGACTAAAAGTCAGCAATAATTGGCAAAATGAGCAAAAATGAGCAAGATAACATGTCAACCTAGGACGCTCCTGCATCAACTTCATGGGTAGGAACTAATATTTTATTAGTATTCTATATAGAAGATTCTTAGGCATAACTTTTTCTAAATATTTTATTGTTTTGTAATAGAAAGTGAGATTAATTTATACTCTCCATATAAATTCCAGAGAGGAAAAGGTGCATCTACAGAAAGGTGTTCACAATGAGACTTATGCATTATCTTCCATTTTCATTTTAGGAGAACATGATTATGGGTTACTAATGGCCTGACTTAACTTCCCTATTTCTTCTAATTGCAAGTTGGATATTATTACTTGCATCTATGTAATCCAAAATTTTATAGGTACTAGAACTATCAAAGTTATCCATATTATTTTACATTACATAGGATCAAATATAAATGAAACTAGAAGATGCATAATCTCATATATGGAGTTTATATTTATTGAAACATATTGAGTCATTACTCATATGATCCATTTTAATACATGAACTTTTATTTTCCATAGCATCAAGATACATAACAGAGAACTTTATAATAAATCATTAAGTTTACATTTAATAACTCTTACAATGTTTTCTTTCATACAAGATGTCTATAATATTTGACCATTGATTTAGAAGTAAATCTTCATAAGGAAAAATAACTAAATTTTCATAACTTCTATATGGGTTCACAACAATGGTTGTTCTTCTAAATGAACTGATTCTTTCCTTTCTATACAACTATGAAGATGGTACAAACTTTCTCTTGCAAACACAACTATATATAACCTAAAATCTCGCTTTATGCAATAGGAAGTAAATCTCTCTCACATTACAAAGAACAACAATGGAATTTTGATATCACAACACATTATGAGATGACATGGAAAGGGTTGATTTCTTCACAACACATTATTCTTCAATAATTCCAAGGGTGAAACCCTAATCTCTTCATAGGATCCATTCTTAGAAAAACTGCAAAACAATACCAAACTAGGAACCATGGAGGCTCACCTCCCATCCTAGGCCTCCCAAGAGGCCACCCACCGAGTTGGGGAAACAAAGCCCAAATAGGACACATACAAACATTTGCCTACATCCACACAACACAACACAACAATCCCTTCCATGGCTTGCACAATGATTCACCATTAGAATCATGAATACATTGGAGAATGCCATATCCATAATACAAATATCAAATTGCAATTGCATTTTTACCTATCAAGGCTATCATAAAAATCTCCTCCTTCCTACACAATCCCTTATACCTCCCAAAACATCAAAATGCATATGGCTTCAATGGAGCCCATACTCCATGAAAGAAAGAATAACTCCTCATCATGAGGTAAAAAATTTCAATTACAATGTTTAGTCCAACTAACCCCTTCACCCAAGGCTACTCTTCCCTTCCAAGGGTGAGTGAAGCCTTCAAACCCATTAACAATACAAAATTCAATTCAAAACAAGGAGATCAAGAAAGAAAACAAAGTAAATACATGTAGCACAATGCACAATCACACCATCACAACACAACACAAAGATTTACAATAACAATACATAAACCCATAACAACACTACATGCTTTCAGATTCATTATGCAATGCTAAGAATGGTCATGGTTTGAGCACCAGCCTTGGTCCAAGCTAAAGTCAATGATAGTTGATGAAGAGATCCCTTCTTCTTAGCCTCCCTCCAAAACCCTAGATGTCTCTAAACTTAAAGAGTGGGTGAACACCCCACTAGTTTGTCCAAGTCTCCCTAAAAAGGCTTTCCCACTATCAATTTTGGCAAAAACACCAAGTCACTCCCTCTTACAATCTTGTCCCCCCCTCTCCCCCCCCAAGTTTTCTATTTTTGACTTAGTGGAAGCATGGGGAGAAACTCATGTGACAACTCAATTTTCGAATTGGTGGAAGAATGCATTGGTAAAGGGTCCCTCTAGGCTAGCTAAGCATTAACATGGTCAAATTTAGGCCCATAACATGTTATCCTGACATATGGGTAGCTTATTTTCACACAAAGAACACTTTGGGACCACCTAATGACCCTTCAAAACCCTAGTCAAGTCTAAATTTGACTTTCCCTTGATATTGACTCATCCCATCCCTTGTCAAGTGGGTTTACTTCATCTTTAATAAGGTAATTAGTTTAAGGGTTAAATGCTACCATGACCAAAACCCTAGGTGACATGTCATTAACACATAAATATCTACAAGTGTCAAGTGACACATTAAAGCACATTACATACCATCATGATATGTCTGTAATGCATCTTTGAGATTAAAATTTCCACACACACATGCAAGCTTACGTTTACAAAATAAAATACATCACAATGAGGCTTTTGAATCTTCCAAAGATTCACCTTGGTTAAATCATGTTCACATGAGTTTGGACCTTATTTCCCCAATAAATTTCCATGGTTCCACTTCCTGTACACCAAACTCGAGCATTAGTAGTCCAAAGGAAAATCACATACAATGCATATCATATCGCATACAAATTCCAATGTTACGTAATCCATATTAACATAATTCAATTAAATTTCTTTTCTAAATCATTTCAAATAAAAAATTTCAAAACATTGCATATCACATTTAATCTTAAAACACATGATCGAATTAACATTTGCATCACATAAAAATATAATTTCTATCTTACCATGTGTAAAATTGCATCCATATTTGTTCGATCATTCCATACAAAAATAAATAAAATTGGTTCTTAATTCATATCCTAGATTGAAATTACTACTATAAATGCCGAAATCAATAGATAATATAAGCCACCATCCATCTAAGTCTCAAATGAATGTCAAGATATGCAAACCCTAAGTATCAAAATGCAAGTAAAATATCTATGCTATGAAGGGTCAGAGTGAGGCTTCACATCCTCCCCCCTAGGCATGTACTTCCTCTTAGAGTTCATCAAAAAGGTATGGATACTAAGTTTTCATCTAAGTTGCATCCTCCCGTGAAGTCATGTCCTCATCATAACAATCCCACTAGACTCTAACCTTGTCCATCTCTCTACCTTGAAGTGTGAGGGTCTGTCAAGCCAAAATGTGAATGGGCTCCAATGCTATCTGTTTGTATGCTCCACCTACAAATCATCATAATCTATGATGTGAAATTTTTCATAAATATACTTTCTTAATATAGATACATGAAATACATCATGGATGCATGATAGGCTAGGTGGCAGGGCTAAATGATAAGCAACTAGTCCTATCCACTCCAAAATCTTAAAAGGACCCACAAAGAAAGGTGCTAGCTTAGAGCCCTTTCCAAAATGGATTAGGCTCTTATGTGGTCGTACTCTCAAGAAGAATCTATCACTAACCATGTATTCTCTATCCACCCTCTTCACATTTGCATATTTCTTTTGTCTATCTTGGGCCTCTCTAAGACATTGTCTAATCAGAATCACCTACCGCTCCATATCCTTGATTAACTGGGGCCCTATAGATATCTTGTCTTCAATTATATCCCAACTCAAGGGTGTTCTATAGTACCTACCATACAAGGCTTGATAGGGTGGCATGCCTATGGAAGTGTGATACCTATTATTATAGGCAAATTCTACAAGATGAAGGGCTTCCCACTTGGACTGGTGGTCCATTACATACATTCATAATATATCCTCTAGGATTTGGTTAACTCTCTCTATTTTCCCATTTGTCTGAGGATGATAGGTCATGCTAAAGTTGAGCTTGGTACCTAGTGATGTTTGCAATTCCCTCCAAAAGGATGATGTAAATAAAGAATCTCTATTTGAGATTATCTTACAAGGAATTCCATGGTGTCTAACAATGTCTTGTAAGAACACCTGTACAACTATAGGTGTCATGAAGGTAGTGCAAATGAGTGAAAAGTGTGAAAATCTAGTCAAAATGTTAACCATCACCATGATGGATTCATGATGATGAGAAGACATCAAAAGACCAACAATAAAATCCATGGAGATAGTGTCCCACTTCCACTTAGGTATCTCATGTAGTTGCAAGAGTCCACCTGGATGTTTGTGCACTACCTTAACTCTGTAACACTCTAGGCATTTGGTTATGATGTTTGCAATCTATATTCTCATTCTTGGCCAATGATATAATTGTCTCAAATCAACATGAAGCTTCTTAATGCCTGGATGTACTGCATAGGGTGCTCTGTGAGCTTCCAAAATAATGAACTCATATAAGTCACCTATGGAGTGTACATAAATGTGCCCTTTATGACATAGTAATCCATCTAGACTTAATGAAAGATCAAAAAATCTTCCCTCTAAGGGTCTCTAAGAGTGGATTAACTGACAAACTTTTGCATAAAATACATCTTTGGGTAGATGGTGTAGTATGCACTCTCTCAAATCTATCTCAATAATCATAGAAGATATCTTATGATGCCTTCTACTCAAGGTATCTACAACTACATTATCCTTTCCCTTAATGTAATGTACATCAAAGTCATACTCACATAAGAACTCCATCCATCTTCTCTGTCAAGCATTAACATTCAGCTGTGTGAAAATATATTGCAAACTTGTGTGGTTTGAATAAAGCTCAAAGTGATGACCTAGAAGAAAGTGGCACCATTTTGCCAAGGCATGAACCACTACTGCAAGCTCCAAATCATGGGTAGGATAATTGATCTTGTGAGTCTTAAGTTTCCCAGACTCATATGCTATAACTCGGCCATTCTGCATGAGAATGGCTCCAATCCCATCCAATTAAGCATCTATGCATACTACAAACTCTAATGAAGGGGTAGGTACTACAAGGATTGGTGTTCTAGTGAGTGCTCTTTTGAGTTCATGGAAGGCCTTCTCACACTTCTCTATCCATTCAAACTTCTTCCCTTTCCTTTGAAGGGATGTGATGGGATGAGCTATCCTAGAAAATCCTGCCACAAATCATCTATAATACCCTGCTAATCCCATGAAGCTTCTAACTTCTATAACATTAGTTGGTGCTGGCCAATCCATGATGGCCTAGATTTTGGATGGGTCCACTGAGATTCCATCTCCTTATATCAGATGGCCTAATAATGCACTTCCCTTTTTGAAGAAGGCACACTTTGACAAACTACCATATAGTTGATTTTCCCTTAAGTGTTGCAACATGTGTCTCAAGTGCTCTTCGTGTTCCTTCTCATCACGAGAATATATCAATATATCATCAAGGAATACTACTACAAACTTATCCAAAAATTTATAGAACACCCCATTCATAAGGCTCATAAATATAGCTAGGGCATTTGTAAGACCAAATGGTACCACTCTAAATTCGTAATGACCATACTTGGTACAAAATGTAGTCTTATGAATGTCACTTTCCACAATCTACAACTGTTGATACCCAAACTTCAAATCTATCTTGGAGAATACTCAAGTACCTTATAACTAATCAAATAGGTTATCAATTCTAGGGAGTGGGTATTGATTCTTAATAGTTACCTTATTCAATTGTTGTTAATCAATACACAATCTGAGTGATCCATCCTTCTTATTTACAAAGATCACCAGTGCACCCCAAGGTGATACACTAGGATGGATATGTCCTTTCTCTAAGAATTCCTCCAACTAAATCTTAAGTTCATTAAGTTCACGTGTATCCATCCTATATGGGGATCTAGAGATAGGCTCAACTCCTGGCACAAGATCTATGTGGAAATCAACTGCCTTAAGTGGTCACATACCTGGAAGCTCTAAGGGAAACACATCCTCAAATTCTTGTAATATTGGATGGTCATCTAGAGAAGGTTCCCTCTCATCTTCTTCCTCATTATTACTAATAGATATTGAAAAGAACACATCCCTTTCATAGACACCACTTAAGCTATGTGGCAAAGATCATATGAAGAGACACTAGCCTTTGCATCCTTGAAATTACCGTAGGAGTACCATGATCATCAAAATACTCAACCTTCTTCTATTTCTAGTCCATCTTAGCATTATGTACAAATAGGAAATCCATGCCAAGGACTACATCATAAGATCCTAGGGGAGTAACATGTAGATATGAGGTCATGCTCATGTCTCCAATTTGAAACTGACAATCATGAATTAAGGAATTAACTATCACCCTAGCCCTAGAGGCCAACTTAAGTTCCCAATTATTATCTTGTCTAGTTGCAACTAGCCTATTTAACACTCCACTACAAAAGGAGATACAAAAGAATTAGTGGCTCTAGAATCAAACAATATAGAAACATTAATACCTCTGATTATATGTATGGCCTTAATAACTACGGCCTGATGCTTAGCTTGGCAGTTATCAACCCCTACAAATACACTATGGAACCTACCCATGTCTCCTACTATAGGCTCTAAAGTAGCTCCCTGTTGATTACCTGTCGTTGGTCCCTATGGGCACTCTCTAGCTATGTGACCCATACCAATGCAAGTATAACATGGTCCAGAAGTCTAAATCTAAACATCATGTGGCCTAGACTATTGTTTCCCCCTATCCTACTGGATCTACTATAACCACCTTTGGAGGACTCTTGATTCCTAGCTAGCTGTGCATATTGAGCTCGTGGCCTACAATCTTGTCAAGAACCCTACAACTACCACTATTTGGGCTTAGAGCCCTGATACCCTGGCCCTGTGATGACTTTTTCCTATTATCTTGTTGGGACTTTTTTTGTGTCTGTGCAGCCTTAGAGGACCCTATTAAGTGACCCTAATTACCCTTCCATGAGATTTTTGTTGTCCTAAATGTTGGGAAGCTTTTTGGTTGTGAGACTGATCTTGGGATTCCTGTTTGTTATGGAGATCTTCTACAACCAATTTTGTCTCTATTGCCTCCCTAAATATGCTCAAAAAAGCTAGGCGTACTGAATTCTGAAGAGACAAATTAAGACCCTTGGTAAATTGATAGATCCACAACTTCTCATCCTTCATGTACTCAACATAAGGAAGGAGCTCTAGAAAACTACTCTCATATTATGCCACAGTAAGGCCCCTCTACTAGAGGTCATGAAACTCCTCGATCTAACTCTATTTGAAATGCTCTAAAGGATACCTATCTCTGAATCTGGCCACAAATATATCCCAAGAAAGAGTTTGTACCCTTACTCCACGTATGGTCTCTACTTGTTTCCATCAATTGGAAGCATTATCTTGTAAAATATGTATAGCAAGTCATGCCTTCAAATTGCTCCCATAAGGTTGCAACCCGAAGCACCTCTCTAAGCTCTGTAACCATGCCTCTGCCTATGTACCATCTGTGGTTCCAGTAAAGACAGGTGGTTTGAGTAAAATTAATTCCATAATCTCGTTTCATATGTGTCTAGGTGCTCTCACTATTGTTGGTGGCTCCATTACTAGTGGTGGTTCAATCTAATGAACCAAGGCCTCTTTATGGTCACCTTGTCCCTCTACATCTCTAGGTGGGGGCTCCTTCTTCTTTCCCTATTATCTTTTATATGCTCCTCTATTCCTTGTTGCCTGGGCTATGGAATTATAGGTGGCATCCTTTCCTAAACTACTCTGATAAGGTTCTAAATGGCTATGAAAAGCTAATTAAAGTTTTGAGGTTTCTCAGGTAGGGGTACACCAATTCCATGTTCTACTTGTCCTAGTGCCACTTGTGCATCCCTAGGGACTCTAGCCCTTAGACAACCATTATGGGTAACAATAGGCATCCTACACACAAGTTGCAATTTTAATGAGTTAAGCATAATGGGTTAGGCTCTAGTTTTGAAACTAGGCTTTGATACCAGAATGTCATGCACAAATTTACAATGAAGAACACAACCAACAATTTTTTTTTGAATGCTGAACTAAAGGAAAATACATATAGACCATGTATTGTTATGAATACTCTATCGAACTATGGGATATTTGGAATATAATAACTCATGTTTTCTCAAGTGCATTAGGTTATTACTTATTCAATCATTGAGATGGAGGTAATACTTAACAAAATTTAGGAATACTTCAACCATTTCTTAGGGTTCATGGGTAGAATTCTAGGGTATAGTTTGCAGAAAAATAATTCTAGTTGGTGTAGGAGAATTTGTTTCATACGAAATTCTAGAGTTCCAATTTTCAAGGGAGACCAATTAGTTTTCTAACATTTGTTGAAGATCTAAGCTATAGCATAAGAGATAGATGATCTTATCATTTTGATTCCTCATCCAAACCTTGTAATAATACATTGCATATATAAATGTGGAACACCAATAATCTATCAATATAGTTGCAAGAACTTAATAATTTGCAAATGTGTAGATGTGTATATTTTCCCTAAGTAATCTGATTCAATTTTCTTACCTTAATTCATTACATTTCATGCCAATTCTATTCAATTTTATTTTATTGTGTGTAGGTAACTTCCATTTTAAATAGATTCTTACATTTCCTTAATTATGCCTTAATCTCATTAATATCCTATCAATTAGGTCATTAGTTTAATCGTTAATTTTATATATATATATATATATATTTATATTTTAATTTGTTCGTTTATTTGTTTATTTATTTATTATTATTATTATTATTTCTTTTACATTACTTAAAATTTTAATTAAATATACTTGATAATAAAGTATCTTCATAAGCTATACTAATCCTATGTAAGATATTCTATGTACTAAATAATACTTAATATGCATACATATAGGTATGTAACAAACAACTACATAAAAATTTGTTAATGAACTTATTTAATAATATTTTTTCTAAACTTTTATCATCAATTAATATTTAAATTTAGTAATCCTAATATTGAACTAATTAAGCTTACATATAATTAATAACCTTTACTTACTTATCAACTAATCTAATTCCCCCCCCCCACTAACCAACTTTCCACTCATACACTCTAACACTTTATCCATGATATAATAGTTACTACTAATTAAGCATCTTAGATTTCTAACTATATCTAAATAAATTTCTTCTTACTAACCTTTTTACCTAGCTCCCTGACCTTAACACCTATCTCCATTTCATTTTCAAAAATGTGGTCCCCTTTACCTAAGACCCACATGACATACATGACATCATCATTTATTACATGTTCTCCTTTTGGGGCATTCCTCCTCCCTAGGTTTCAAAGAAAGGTCTTGTCTATATTGATAGGAGAAAAGGATGTTGACTTGCTCCCACCTCTCTTTTCACTTTTTCTTCCTCACCTTTTTAAGATGGGTGGTTTCCTTGGGAGAATGGGGTCCTTCCCATGTGTGAGGAGAAGGGGCTATGTGGTGTATCGAAGGGTGGTCAGCCTTGGGGAGGTTTCCAAGGATTTAATTTTTTTTTTTTTTAAAGTTAATATGGGATGTCCTTTTTAACCAAGGGGTGGCTCCTCAAGACTTAGTAGTTTATTTACTTTTGTGTTTGAGTGAGGCTATACACGTGATCCACTTTCTCGCAAGGGATGCCTAGGCTAGGTACTTTGTTTTTAGATTAATATATTTTGAGTACTACCCATATCTTGACCCTTGGGGTATTTGCATGTATTAATAAATATGTACGTATATATATGTACAAACACACACACACACACACACACACACACATATTGCTTCATTGGTATGAAAAAATATTTTATTAGTATTCTATGTAGGAGATTCTTAGGAACAACTTTTTCTGAATATTCTATTGTTCTGTAATAGAAATTGAGATTAATTTCTACTCTCTATACAAATTCCAAAGAGGAAAAAGTGCATCTACAGAAAGGTGTTCATAATGAGACTTATGCATTATCTTCCATATTCATTTTAGGAGAACATGATTATGGGTTACTAATGGCCTGACTTGACTTCCCTATTTCTTCTAATTACAGTTGGATATTATTCCTTGCATCTATCTAATCCAAAAAAGTAAGGGTACTAGAACTCTCAAAGTTATGCATATTATTTTACATTATGTAGGATCAAATAATATATGGATTTTACATTTATTGAAACATATTGATTCATTATTCATATGATCCATTTTAATGCATGTACTTTTCTTTTCCATAGCATCAAGATAAATAATAGAGAACTTTCCAAAGAAATCATTCAGTTTACATTGAATAACTCTTACAATGTTTTCTCTCATACAAGATGTCTATAAGATTTGACCATTGATTTAGAAGTAAATATTCATAAGGAAGAATAACTAATTTTTCATAACTTCTACATGGGTTCACAACAATGGTTGTTCTTCTAAATGAACTGATTCTTTCCTTTCTATACAACTGTGAAGATGATACAAACTTTCTCTTGCAAAGAAAACTATATACATAACCCTAGATCTCACTTTATACAATAGGAAGTAAATCCCTCTCACATTACAAAGAACAACAATGGAAGTTTGATATCACAACACTTTATGAGATGACATGGAAAGGGTTGATTTCTTCACAACACATGATTCTTTACTAATGCCAAGGGTGAAACCCTAATCTGTTCATAGGATCCATTCTCACAAAACCTATGAAGTAACACAAAATTAGGAACCATGGAGGCTCATCTCTCATCCTAGGCCTCCCAAGAGGCCACCCAACAAGTTGGAGAAACAAAGCCTAAATGGGACACACAAACATTTGCTAATGTAGATATCCACACAACACAACACATAACAATCCCTTCCATGGCTTGCACAATAATCCACCATTGGAATCATGAATATGTGGGGTGAAGGTGGACTCTTAAAAGAGGAGAATGTCATATCCATAATACAAATATCAAACCGCAATTGCATTTTTTCTTCTGAAGGCTATCATAAAAATCTCCTCCTTCTTACACGATCCCTTATACCTCCCAAAACATCAAAAGGAATATGGATTCAATGGAGCCCACACTCCATGAAAGAAAGAACAACTCATCATGAGGTAAATTTTGTTAATTACAATATTGAGCCCAACTAACCCCTTCACCCAAGGCTACTCTTCCCTCTCAAGGGTGAATGAATCCTTCACACCCATTAACAATACAACATTGAAACCAAAACAAGGAGATCAAGAAAGAAAACCAAGAAAATACATATAGCACAATGCACAATCACATCATCACAAAACAATACAAAGATTTAAAATAACAATACATGAACCCATAACAATGCTACATGCTTTTAGATTCATTATGAAATGCTGAGAATGGTAATGGTTTGAGCACCAACCTTGGTCCAAGCTAAATGCAATCATAGTTGATGAAGAGCTCCCTTCTCCTTAGCCTCCCTCCAAAACTCTATATTTAAACTTAGAGAGTGGGTGAACAACCCACTATTTTTTCCACGTCTCCCTAAAAAGGCTTTCCCACTATCTATTTTAGCAAAAACACCAAGCCATTTGCTCTTACAATCTTGTCCCCCCTCCCCCCCCCCCCTAGGTTTTCTATTTTTGACTTAGTGGAAACATGGGGAAAAACTCATGTGACAACTCAATTTTCGAATTGGTGGAAGAATGCATTGGTAAAGGGTCCCTCTAGGCTAGCTAAGCATTAACATGGTGAAATTTAGGCCCCTAACATGTTATACTAACATAAGGGTAGCTTATTTTCACACAAAGGACACTTTGGGACCACCTAATGACTCTTCAAAACCCTAGTCAAGTCTAAACTCGACTTTCCCTTGATATTGACTCATTCTATCCCTTGTCAAGTGTGTTTACTTCATCTTTAATAAGGGAATTAGTTTAAGGGTTAAATGCTACCATGACCAAATCACTAGGTGACATGTCATTAACACAAAAATCTACAAGTGTCAAGTGACACATTAAAGCACATTACACATCATTATGACATGTCCCTAATGCATCTCTGAGATTAAAATTTCCACATGCACAAGCTTATGTTTACGAAATAAAATACATCACAATGAGGCTTTTGAATCTTGCAAATATCTTCCTTGGTTAAACTATGTTCACATGAGTTTGGACCTTGTTTCCTCGACAAATTTCCATGGTTCCATTTTCTGCACACTAAACTCGAGCATTAGTAGTCCAAAGGAAAATCACATAAAATACATATCATATTGCATACAAATTTCAATGTTACGTAATCCATATTAACATAATTCAATTAAATTTTTTTTCTTAATCATTTCAAATAAAACATTTTAAAACATAACATATCACATTTAATCTTAAAATTCATGATCGAATTAACATTTGCATCACATCAAAATCTAATTTCTATCATACCATGTGTAAAATTGCATCCATATTTGTTCGATCATTCCATACAAAAAAATTTGGTTCTTAATTCATATCCTAGATGGAAATCACTGCTATAAATGCCAAAATCAATGGATAATATAAGTCACTGTCCATCTAAGTCTCGAATAAATGTCAAAATATCCAAATTCGAGTATCAAAATGTAAGTAAAATATCTATTCTATGACGAGTCAGGGTGAGGCTTCAGAACACTATCACTGAGTCACTATATTGTCAAGCATGAAAGGAAGAGAAGTATAAGTTTGTAGTTATACCAAGTTCAGTGGTTACCAAGTAATTGAATATTTGTTAAGCAAAGACCTCACCAAGCAAGACAGATATAACCAAGAAGAAAGGTCACTAAGAGACAACATTTTTATTGAGTGGAGCATAGGACACTTTAATGTTTTGAATGGCACATAATACAATGTGAAATGATTATACTGAGAAGGAAATGATTTTCTTATAGATTGAGGAAATTATTTTAATAGATTTGTTGGAGAATGTGATTTGATTATTGAATGATTCAAAGGTAGAAAAGAGCAATAAAAATGCATAATGAAAAGTATGGAATGAGGACTATTTCAAATCATTGATTTAGATCAACTAATATGTTATAGATAATTTCATTACCCTAATTAGGTTAGATTTCAAAACAAAAAAAGATCACTTTAAAAGGAGGAACAAAAGAATTGTTACAAGATTGATGAAAAAGTTGATAGTTTGAAGTATTATTGTTGAGATAGGTTATGATAGAGGGATGAATTAATAATTATATTATAGAATAGATTATTGATAAGATGAGGCTTGAAATGAATACATCTCTGACAAAAGGTGATCAATTATTGAGCAAAACCAGAGATCAAAATCAGCAAAGTAAGTTGCATTGTACAAACATATACTATTATTTTCTAATCATTGTAGATGCCAAATCCTTTCATAAGGTAGACTTGACAATCTTGATGTAAATCTCCTAACTAGGTGCACACTTAGTTCAGTGTTGATACATCCTTTCACAAGTTAGATCTTAGTAGATCTAATTGTATACTCTTAATAGAGTAAGTCACCAGGAGTGACAGCCATTATACCCCTAACAAGGCATCCTCTTACTGCATTAATGATGGATTTGTGGGTATCATCCCCACAATAGTTTTCCCTCTAACCAAGGGTTTTTTCCTGACCAAATACTTATGTTGTGTGATGATTTGATTTTTTATGTTTTTATGATTCATGTAGGTTAGATTAGTTGAAGTTATTTTCATTTACAATTATTGTGTTAAATGTTAAATAATAACTAAGTTGTGGAAAGAAAAAGGACAACTAGAATGCTCCACTACACTTATGTGACATCATATCCATCACCTCCTTCATGATACTATATCAGATCTAAATGTTAAATTTTCATGAAATATTTAGTTTAGTAGGAAACTCTACTTCATAGGAAATTCTAGAATCATGCCTTTTTAGTATTTTACATGGTCCAAGCTTCTTAATTTCTAGCTTGTTATATGTTCCCACTAGAAAACAATCCTTCCTCAAATGAACCATGACTTCATCTCCGACCTGAAATTCCTTATGCCTCATTTTCTCATATACCTTAGCCTTGTAATCCTTGTGATGTGCTTCCTCACCTCCTCATGGATGTTCTTCAAAAAAAAAAAATCAAAATCTTCAGCGTCATCACTACTTATCTCTCTTGTATCCAACTTCCTCAATTTAGAAGCATTTCTAGGACTACTCGCATATACAATCTGGAATTTTTGTAGTGCCTACCCCCAGTTTAATTTTAGTTATTATTGTCAAACTCTTTTAGACCAGTTTATGTTTATGCTTGATGATCAGTGACATTATTTTCTATATTATTGGATATGGTTTTCATACTCAATTAATTATATAATGAGACTATTTTATTACTAGTTATTTCATGTATGCATCATTATACTTTGATGATAATTATTTACAGTGATTATAGCTATTTGATGATGTTAATTGGATTATTTGTACGTATTTTCTATGGATACTTACCCCATATTTGCATATGTATGGTGTACGTGTATGTTTTCTTTATGTTTGACATTTTTGATGTGGTTAAGGAAGGGAGTCATAGTCACTTGTTAGTCAGGATCTACATGATGCACCACTTCCTGCCATGGTCTGTTTAGTTTAAAATATATGTATTTGTACATGCATGGATTTTATGCAGATTGCAAGTACCAGGTATTGACTTCCCTGAATTGCTAGGATGAGCATACCCTATTGCAACATCTCAATGGTAAGAGAGGGGAGATAAATTCTTGAGTCCAAATCCTGACCTTAAAACCAATTGTCTTAGAAATTAGGACAAGTATTTGAGATGATTACCCTTTTGAATTCATCCTATGATGTAAATTCATGATTATAATCCTTGAGTTTGATCTTGTATTTTGTATTTTATGATGGGTTTTCATATTTCATCTTATGGGTCTATGGTGATTTTTCTATTAATTAAGTCAAATTAAAAGAATATTTAATGATTTAATTTAATGAAAAATTATTAAGATAATTTCAATTTTTTATTATATTTAATTAATTGAGTAATTATTTAAATAAAAGAATTAAATTTAAAGATAAAATTATAGTTATAATTTTAGAGCGTAATAATATTTATTTAATTTAATAATAATATATTTAGGAGATCACTTTTAAATAAATGATAAATATTATTATTACTTAAGTTAATAAATATTTTTATCAAAAAATGCTTCAAAAATTAATTAAAGAGAGAAAGAGAAATTAATTTAATAAAGATATTTTAAATAGAAAAAAGTGTGCATGAATATTCAAAAATAAATAAAATATTAAAAAGATTGTGATCAACGAGTTTTCTCATGATTTCATAATTAGTGCCCCAAATTTAAGGGAGAACTCCTTATCAGAGATTGAGAGTTCTTTTCGTAGGGACTTGGATTTTGGAGGAAGGATTTTCAGAAAAAAAGAGTTTCAGAGGAAAGAGGATTTTCTTGCATTCTTCATGCAGTTGTGTATTAGCATCAAATTCAGGTAGAATATTGTACTTTATTCACACAATGATTTATGTTCTTCAAAATTCATTTCTTCATCATGTCTGTTAGATCTATTTGCAGAGTTTTACTTAGGTTGAATCTTTTCATTGTGAAATTTATTGGTGTTCATATTGAATTCTATTAGTTTATGAGGATTGAGAAATTAGAAAACCCTCATTCTATGAATTGAATAGTTGGTATTTTAATCGAAAATTGTTTTGAAAATAAATCAAAATTGTAGAATATAAAATTGACTAGTTTATTGTGTTTTCCCTATCAAAGTATTTTTCATAAATTTCCATATATATATATATATATATATATATATATATATATATATATATTAAAAAGACAATTATGGGGAAGGTTTGTTTTTGTTTTATGAAAAACAAGATACATTTTTTTTTTAAAATATGTATTAAAAAATTATAATAAAAGAAATTAAATTGAATAAGGGTGGGGGTGAGGCCACCAAAGCCCACACCCCCACCTCTGCTCGTAGCCATAAAGGCTATGCACGATAGACATTACTGCTACACACAATAGCAATACTAGTACCACTACTTGCGACAACAATAATGCCTATAGCCGCACCATACAGTTAGGCTGGTGGGCCTTACAAGAATGCAGAAAAATTAATAATTTTTTTAAAATTATGTTACTTTTTAATTATTTAAAGATTTAGTTATTTAAAATTTAAATTATTTAAAATTTAATTTAATTTTTAATATGTTTTATTAATAAGTTTATTAATAATTTTCTTAAATTAGTAAAATATGATAATTTATTTAGCATTTTTATTAAAATATTTGTTATAAATAATTAATATAATTAATTTAGTTATTAATTAATTAAATGTTGATGAAACATTATAAAAGAAATTGATTATGGAAATTCTTTATTTAAAATTTAATATTGTTAAATAATTGCTAACTAATTAGTTAATAATTACTATTTACAATTTAAGATCTTTTTAGAGACAATGTTTGTTTTGTGAGTTAAAAATAATTGTGTGTTTTATTTTAAAACTAGAAATGGGTTAAATTGTAAGCGGAAAAATGTGAACCACATCAACTCAAAAACTTACATTAAAACAAAATGGAAACTTGAACCTTTCTATAAACTCAAATTGTGTGTCTTCAAAATCAAGCAAAATTATGGAATTATACAGTTTATTGAATGTTTTCTTGTATGTCAGAATTGGGGTTGAGTTAGAGTGTTGACCAGTGCTAAGATGTTTACCAAAGGCCGAGAAATATTGTTTTGGTGATTTCCTATAATGTTATGATATGGTTTATGTCTACCTTCTTGGATCAATCTTAGGATGATCATATTAGTGATGTTTGCACTTTGAGCAAGTGATTTTGGTACGTGTCAGTTGCTTGTTTAGAGACCTGATGTATGTGTTTTGGTCTTTTGAGATCATTTTTCTTTGTTGAGCTTAGGGTAGGTTATCCCTATGTAATGTCTAGAAGTGGCTTGCAATGGAGGTTGAAGCCCAAAGTGGTTGCCTGGGTAACCCACTGTAGGTTATTTTAATAAGTGAAAACACTACACTAAATGAGAGTAAAATGAATTAATAAGAGTCTTTGTATTTCCTCGCCTATGCCTCGAGTGCTAGTATAGACTAGGATGGGAGTAGAGAGGATGCTTGGTTTCACCCATGCATTGTTAGTATTTCTTGTTAGTATGAAAGGATACTAGTGTCACATATAGTCACTAGAGGCTGAAGTCAAGTCAGACCACCAAGGTAAACTTAAAGTTGACACATGTGATGACACTTGCCTACTTGCATAGTATATTCCCTATGTATCTTTGTTTGCCTCTAGGTTTAGATGTTGTTCATATCTTCGTACCCTGAGTAAGATTTCTTTTAGGTTTTCCCTCGACCTAGATATTACTTTTGACTTTTGGGATTGTTATCCTATTTGGGACTTGACACTATCTCCTTAGCGCGGAGGGAGTGGACCTTTTTGGGTTACCACAAGGTCAAGTGGTAGTTCCTTTTACTTTTACCATTGAGATCCCTTAGTTGATGCCATGGTTGGAGTTCCTTATTCTGCATTTCCTTTCATTCTATCTTTGTGTATTATGATGGATGGTTATTCCTATATTATGGATGGTTATACTTATTGTATGTACTTTAATTTCATGGATCTTAAAGAGATGATGTAATATATTTTATGACGTATATTCTTTCAGCCTTTCATACCCTTTGAGATGTACAGTGGATGATTGTGCATTCTGATTATTGCCAAGTGGCATTTAGAACAAATGTATATTATTTAATTGGATTTGAACTTGTAGCTAATCTTTAATGTAGATGTGCTATTTATTAGATTTAATATTATCTAAATTTAAATGTGATTCAACATCTTGGGATCCTTAAGGAATATAATCTGTTATGTGTTGCTTATGTATGAATGTATGTTATGCTTCCATTGTTTCATAATTATTGTTATACGTTATCTTTAAAAAAATGTTTGGTAAGGTTAGTGAACAAACTTTAGGTTAGTTTCTATGGGTCCCTTGGTGGGGTGTTACAATGGTGATTTACTAGTACTCCTATTGAAAAATTTATTATATGAAAATTATGCTTATGGTAAAATTAAATCGCATTCTTTTGACTTATCTCCAACCAAACATCTCAGCAAGTTCCCCAAACTCTTATTCACAACCTTTGTCTATCCATCAGTTTGTGGATGATGTGATGATTTGAATTTCAATTTTATCTTCAACTTCTTCTAGAATATAAAATAGAAATACTCAACAAACTTGGTATCTCAATCTGAAACTATGTTCTTTGGAAAACTATGTATGTTGTAGTATGACCACTTCTCTAAAAAACAACTCCACTACATGAATAATATCACCAGTCTTCTTGCAAGGAACAAAATGTGCCATATTTGAAAAATTGTCAACCACCACAAACATCAAATCATGCCCATTCTGATTCATTGGTGAACCAGGAACAAAATCCATGTTGACATCCTCCCACATCTTCTTTGTTATAGGAGATGGCTAATATAACTATGTATTCTACTTCACTCCTTTTTCCATCTAACATACTCTGCAACTTTGTACAAACTCCCTAACATCTTGTTGCAACTGTGGCTAGTTTTAATTCTCACTAACCAAAGCAATGGTTTTATCTCTACCAAAATGTCTAGCCAGTCATCCACTATGCTTCTCCTTGATGATAATTCATCTCATTGAACTCCTTGGAATGCACAACTAATTTTCTTTGAACAACGTACCATCATGGATTATGAAATCCAACCACTTTCTCCTATCAAGTGTAACAGGTTCTATACAAGATTTCCAAGCTTCACCAAAATCAAGATTCTCTGGATACAAACATGGGAGTTCCTTGAACCTAGCCACCACAATTTGCATCTCTATTAGGAAAATTTGTCTCCTACTAAGAGCATTTGCATCTCTATTAGACTTCCCACTCATGTGTTTCATAAAAAATTTGTAACTCTACAAAAACTCAACCCACCTCAAATGCCTCTAGTTTAATTTTTCTTGACTATTCAAATACTTCAAAGCTTGATGATAATTATACAAAAAAAAAATCCTTCGGAAGAAGATAATATATCTACTTTTTCAATGCCTAAAATACAACATAAAATTCTTAATCATAAAAAGAATATTTCCTTTTGGCATCATTCAAATTATCACTGAAATAAGCAACAAGGAAATATTTTTGGCTCAAAATAACTCCTATTGAATTACTACTAGCATCACAATCTACTTAAAACACCTTATTAAAATATAGAAGTGCTAAAATAGTTTTCTCTATAACTTTCTATTTTTAAAAATTGAAACTCTTATCTACTACTATAGTCCATTTAAACTCTTTCCTATCCCCTCTCATTATTTTAGTAAAAGGTCCACAAATACTACTAAAACCTCTGATAAACTTCCTTTAAAAGCTAGCCAGTCCATGAAAATATCTTACCTTAGTATTAATCATTGGAGTAGGCCATTCAAGGATAACCTTCGTATTCTTAGAGTCTATTTTGAGACCTTCTTCAAAAACTACAAATCCCAAATACACTAAGTCCTTCTTTAAAAAAGTACACTTCTTTAGGTTTATTAGCAAATTTTATTCCCTCAACTTTTCAAACACATCATGAATATGCATCATATGATCCTCTAATGTCTTATGGTAGATCAAAATATCATCTAGGTAAACAATGAAAAACTTACTCAAAAATTGCTTTAGTACCTCATTCATTAGCTACATGAAAGTTCTTGATGCATTGGTTAGCCCAAAAGGTATGACTAACTACTCATGCAATCCTTCCCTTGTCTTGAAGGTAGTCTTCCATTCATCTCCTTCTCTGGTCTAAATTTGATGGTATCCACTCTTTCGATAGATCTTTGTGAAATATATAGCTCCACTCAAATAGTCCATAGTATCATCCAACCTTGGAAATGGAAACTTATACTTGATCATGATCTTGGTGATAGCATAAGAATTTGTACACATCCTCCATCCTCAATTCTTCTTTGATTCTAATAGTGTTGGTACAACACATGGACTCATACTCTCTCAAATCAACCCCTTATACAACAACTTGTGTACTTCTATGTTTAATTATTTACTTCCTCCTTATGTCATTCTATGCATTGTGTTGTTTGGAAAATTGGCTCCTGTAAATTTTCCTTACTAGTGGTAATCCACTAGGCACATTGTCAGATATAATATTTGGAAACTCATCCAACAAATTTGCAACTGCTATAGGTACCTCTTCTACTTCTTCTTTTCCATATTTTTGAATTTTAGCAAAACACATATGCTCAATCCTCATAACCTCTAGGAACTTCTTTCCACCAACAAAACATATTCTGGGAGAACTACATGTCTTTTCTTCTTTAGTATTAAATGGCTTCAGCTTATGTTTCATTCCATCTATTGTCAGAGTGCAGGTATTTGCACAACCATCATGTACAACATGCATGTCAAACTACCATGACCTACCCAATAGCATATGACATATATCCATAGCTATGATATCACATAGTGCCTCATATTGGTAACTCCCAATATTAAACTTTACTAGGGATTGTTCATTAACCATGACCTTGTGGTCATCTTGTACCCAAGAAATATGGTATTGATGTGGGTGTTTTTTATCTTTAAGATTTAACTTAGCGGCCATAATTTCTAACACAAAACTTTCAATGCTTCCACCATCAATCATCACATCACAACACTTATCTTCACACTTGCACCTAGTGTAAAATAAGCTACTCCTTTGATCATATTAATTTTCACAACTTAGCAGGACTCTTATGCTAACTAGGACTTCTCCTCTTTCAACATCTTTAGAATGTGAGGATTTGGCATCTTTATCCACATGCACAACTCTAGCTTGGCATTTGGTTCTCCTATTTTTCCTTCCTTCACAGTAGGGACATTCAAATGCCCTATTCTCTTCTTCTTCATAGTGAAAACATGTTCCAAGAAAACCTCCTCTTCTAGATCATTTTTCTCTTCCTCTTCCTCTCTTATCTCTATTATTCAAATCATGGAAACAATTAGATTTATTTCTCCTTTGATTTTTACCACTACTATTTTCCTTATCCTTCTTCTTCTTATCATCATTTTGGCCCACCTCAACATCTTTCGCTTTGTCGACTCTCAAACTTCTTGTTCAAATTCTCTTCTACTTTTAGGGAAAATTGTTATGCCTCCTCAATACTATTCATTTGAACCAAAATTACCTCCTCCTAAATGGTTGACCTCAACCCATTAAGGTAATGGGAAACTTTCTCCTTGTCACCTTCTACATGGCCTATTCTGATGACAACTTGATAAAACTCTTCTTTATACTCCTAAACAAATCTTCATGCTTGCTTCAACCCTTGCATTTTCTTTAGCAGATCAAGATAAGAATCAATGAGAATGAATTATCACTTTAACTTAGCTATTATTCAATCCCATTTTGTATCTTGATCCTTCCCTCTTCTATTCTTCTTCAATTGGATCTCCTACCAACAGATCTTCACATGACCCTTTAGTTTGGCCTTTGCAATTTTGACCCTATCAAGGTCCTCAATATCCTCATACTCAAAATATTCTTCTAATTTATTGATACAATTCATCAATTCCTCTAGGTTAAGATTTCCTTAAAATGTGGTAACCTCAACCTTAGGTCTTTTCCTAATCTTGGAAAGGGCCCCAAAAACACTTTTGTTCTTCTAGGTTCAAAACTTCCTTATCTTCAATGTTTTCTTCTTCTTCTCCTTCATCCTCATTTTCATTTATTTCAACGCGATTCATCCCTCTATGAATTTTTTCTTCCAATGCTTGCATTTGTCTCTAGAGGGATCTAAAATATTTAGGTGTGACACTTGCAACCCCTCCACCACATTCCCCTTGTGGAGGCATTTTTGTGCTTTCACTAAAACCTTTGTAAAAATTACCTAAAATTGACAATCTGTCTACACACTCAACCCAAACAATGGTCCTAGTGCAAACTACATCATAGTCAATGATCTTTTTACACACTCAAGAAATATTTTCCTAATACCACTTGATGAAGGGTACTCCCCTTAATACCAAAAACACATAACAAAAATGTAGAAATAACAATAATTTGCAAGAAATAAAATATGGACTTTTTATTATCTTGACTAATGCAAAATTATATAATTTTAAAATACAATATGAAACCCACATGGGTGCCTTCCTTACAATAAGTTACAAGACATATCCATGACCTATCACTCATATTTGTCATAAAAACCCTACAAATCCTCCTTATATAGGCAATTTTACACCACCTAGGAAGGTTTTAGATATCAAATGCTAAGTCAACCAACCCTAAAATTACATATATAGTCAACTCAAAATAGTTATGAATTTTATTATGGATTTTTTGGATGGCCCAAGTTTGAAAGGCCACAACTTGCGATCTATTGAGTCTATTGGCTATATGACCCCATTCTAGAATCTTCATCCTTTAATCTAAAGTTTTTGACTTACACAACCTCTAATTAGTCAAGTTTCAAAGCCCATTTGGAGCATCTAAGGCTTTCAAAACTAAATCTAAAGTTTTTATGCTAAAATTTTATACCAAAAAACATAACTACATAAATACTCATGATATAGAAGTGAATTGTTGATCTCTGATTGGTTTTGACTAGTGAGTATCAACACACTTAAGCTATTTACTTAGTTCATGTCAAACTAGCGATACATGCCAAGCACAACATGTCAATATTAGACCATGTCAAGTTGCAATGAGTGTTGAGTCACTCATGTGCCAAGTAGATAGACCATGCCAAGTGATTCAGGAGCTAATTAAATAGTGGATGCTGAGTGATGTAAGTGTTGAGTCACAGTATACAGAACAGTGCATGCTGAGCATTAGAGACTTCATATGCTGAGTGACATAGTTTTGACATATTTTTTTGTAATGGCACAAATAACTATTTAAACTATTTTTGAGCTTACTTCAGATTAAATTGTGATATTTTTTAGATAAGGACAAATTTTTATTTGGATTCCCTATAAAAATACATGTAGCCAATCAAAAAATGGGAAGGATTAAGTGGAAAAATGGATGAATCTCAGCTATAGATTCATACCTAACCCTAAGCCACCAAAATATTTCTTAAGGAGGATGAAGCCCTAAACTCTTTATGATATAGAGTGTGTAAGGAATCAAAGGAGCAAACATGATAGCTTGCATGCAGAGCATTCATGGTGACTTAGAAGTTATGAAGAAAGAGTGAATTGTAGAATCAATTAGAGAAGAATAGACGATAGAAAAAAGGATATAGCATTGAGACATCTGATCGAGAAGGATCAAGAAAACATTGTTTAGAGGTGATCAATTATTAGGCAAGCAAGTGCCAACTGTAGGATCTATGCTAAGATGTTTTAATAGGTGATTTCAATCAAATCTCTTAATAGAGTAGTCCTAATAGGTTATATGAAATCCTTTAACAGGGTGCTTACTTAGTTGTAAGTTGAAGTCCTCTAACAAGGCATACTTCTAACAAGGTGTTGAAATTCTCTAACAAGGGAAAACCTTTCACAGGGTAGATCATGTTTCATGGTCAAAACATTGTAACCTTCATTGGATACACTATATTACTATAGTAGTGAAGATTTATGGATGTCATCCCCACCCCAATTTTACCTTCTCACTTGGAGGATTTATGGGTAATCATATATGGTGTTATGTGTGTGAATGCTTACATGGTTATATGATTTAGATTTATATGCTTTACATGTTATTTCAATTTACTCATTGAATGCATGTGATAAGATGAGTGGTGAAAGTGTTATGGGTCCAAGTTTAAACTACTGATTCACCCCACCCCCGGCCAAGAAGTCTACCTTTCCTATTGTAATTCCAATAATTGGTATTAGAACCTTGTTCTCTGAAAGAGAAGCTTTGCATCTTTGAGGAAAGATCTTGAAATGGAAGTCTACAAGTTGGAAAAGACTATTGAGAACCAAGAGATTGAAATACATCTCATACTACATCACCTAAATGAAGAAAGAGAGGAACTAAAGAAATTCTTCAAGAGAATGAAAGAGATTGCTATTGTGGAGAATGACACACAATATAAGGAGATAGACACTACCAAGCTATTTGTAGAAAGAGACTCTAATGAGTTTGATGTAGCAGTTGTAGATCTAATCGAAAAGAATAGACGAGTAAAAGCATAGATCTCTGTCACTATTTAGGTTACCAAAACCTATTTTGGTCAAATTTTTTTTTGCTATCAAAAATCATTTTTTTTCAAAAACTAAAAATACCCTTTTATAGATCTCAGATTCAATATCATAATTATATAAATTTTTGAATTTTTTGATTAGTTATAATATGTTATAATTTCAAAACATTATAACTCGATATGTAAACATTTCAGAAGATGCTCCCTCAAAAAAGGGGAAAAAATAGTAAATCATATCAAACAAATAAAAAATGATATTTGTCTCTAGAAGAGAGAGTCCTCTTCATAAATATGTAATTATTTTTCAAGAAAGTGTAGACTTGACAGGGAAGTTTTGACAGGAGGAAAAAATTGTTGGATTCTAATAAGGTCGAGCTTGAATACTTATAACAAATAAAATATATATCAAAAATCATTATTTATTTTTTTGTTTCCAAGCTATATATTTCATCTATAAGATATTTTCAAATCAGAATAAAAAAAGATGATTTGCATATACTTGTTTGATGGGAACTACACCCCATATTTTGTATAGTTAAAAAATGGACTTCAAAATAAAAGAAAATGAATAAATTCTTACTCAAAAAAATTATAAAAATCATAAGCATAAAATTCATTCAATTTAACACATTTTTTCAGTTTGCATCATCTTCAAATTCTAAACACAAATACCATTTTTTTTGTCATTAATGTTGAATTGTCACATTTTGATATCTTGTTTCTTTATAAAAGGTGACATGGGCTTGTGCTTTTACCCAGAGTCAAAGTTGAGGAAATCATAAATCTCAAGTTAGAGGAAGAATCACAAGCTATATTGCTGTGTGAGGTAACTAAACAAAAAAAGAAAGATATGAAAGACAAAGCTATGATTGAAGAAGAGAAAAGAATTATGGCCAATAGATTGGGAAAGAAGTCAACAAAGCTAACTAAGATTTCCAATATGAAATTGGATACTCTAAGTCAAATGATGAATGCCAACTATGAATTGAATGTCAAGGACATTGAGATAACTGCATTGAAGTTGCATAATGAACAATTGTAGAATGGCCTAAAGAGATAAAATGAATTTATTGAAAGTTTAGCCAAATGAAGCCATCAAATACTTTGAGCAATTATTGAGATCTCCTAAATCCAAGAATGATACATTAGGACTGGGCTACTCAAGCATTGAAGAAGGAGAATCATCCAAAAGTGCAGAAGAAAGGAACACTAGAGGTAAGAACTCCAAACCTACTTGTCATAATTGTGGTAAGAAAGGACATACTGCTAATGTGTGTAGGAGCAAGACTACAAATCAAACTGTCAAGCCTAAGAACATGACTCATTGTCATAAATGCAACAAGCAAGCTCATCAGGCACATGAATGCAAGACCAAGACCATGTATACATAAAGATTTGAAGGATATTGCAACAATTGTCATAAGTATGGACATAGAGCTTTTGAATGCAGATCCAAATCCATGTGGTCATCAAATAAGAAAATAAAGGTAAGGAACAATGGAAACTCTTATAATTGGATTATAATACAAGATATAATTGTCAGTATTGTCAAGAATATGGACATGTTCCTAAGAATTGTATTAGGACACACTTCAGAGGTAACTACAAAAGATGGTTAAGTCAAACTACATGTTTCAGTTGTTTGAAGACTGGTCACATCAGTAAATATCGTCCAACTAGGTCAAAAGCACCAAGTTGTGAATTTGATGGTAAAGAAAAGGCAGATGTTAAACACATCAAAGATGAGATGAACAAGACATAGAAAAAGAAAGATGTTTGTAGCACATCAAATGGAGAAGGGATCACTTCACCCAATGGGTCAAGTGATCACACCTCATCAAACTAGGCAAACAAGAGGTATGTGGGATTGATATTTAAAGCTATATCATACATCAGTTCCAAAAGGAGATAGTACTAAAAAGACTACACTAGCATGAATAAAGATGCAAGAAGTTGTTAGAAATTTAAGACAAATCTTTAAGTCTTTGATGTTATTGCTGAGCATGAAAAGTTTCCCATATGTGCCAAGTGTAATGTTCAAAGATGTCGGGCTATCAGACTAGGTAGTTGATGTCAAGCTCATAGTAGCTACCAAGTGATGGAAATGCTAATGGATGCTAAGTGAACCCAAAATTAGTTAATGTTGAGCTTACAACTGTGTATGCACTAAGCATTAAATGCAAGGTTTTCAAAGGGTATATGATCAATTTGAGCTCATTTTTCATTTTGAAATCAACAAAGAGTGAGAAGAGATAGAGGCAATCTAGAAATCAGTTCGAAGCAATTGTAGAAGATTTATGCAGCAATTCATCACCATTTCGTCTGATCTTGCAAGGTATTTATCAAGAACTGAGCTACACAATTTAAATTTTCATAAACCCTATCTTGACATAATGGCATCAAGTTCAAAAAATGTTGAAGGGAATGAAGTTTTAAATGTTTAGCTAGTTAGTAGTGAAGTTAAGCAACCTTTATTTAAAGCCATTCCTAATATCACTTATAAACAAGAACCTTCTGGCGCATTGTCTATTATCCCACCAAATGTGATAATGGTACAAGATGTGAGGAAATGCTACAATTGCAAGATAGGAAGCATTAGTGACATGGAAATAATAGGTGCATACAAAAGGTTTTGTGAAAATAGTATTTAGAAGGAAGAATACAAAATTATGGAGAACTTAGTTGAATTCATGATAGTTCCCTATGGCTAGAAGGATGACCAATCAAGATTACCAAGAGACTAATTCATAGAGTTACTAGCTATCCAACCCTAGATTGGCCTAAGACACTCAGAAGTGATTCCAAGGAAATGATTGAAAAGAATACCAGAGTAGTTTGGAATAAGAGAGGTATGATTATAGATACAATCACAAATCCTCGTATCAACTTTGTTGTAAGGGTAATCTCACACAAATTCTATCAATCCAGTAGATTGAATAGTGTACCCTGCATAGTTTTAGATGTGGGTTATAAGATTGTTAAGAAAGATCATACATATGATTTGGTAGAACTTCAATTGTAACAACTAATGGAGAACATTGGAGAAATAAGGAAAACCAAGAGTGCACAATGCAATTTTGGTTCAATATTGATTTGTATATTCTTTTATGTACAAAACACATTCCTCTCATTTTGAATAGTAGGATGGAAGAGTAAAAAATCAAGTGTAGTACAAATTGGTGAGTACATTGAGCAACTAGGAGAAAATTTTGAATCCTTAATGACTAGATGCTTTGAAGACTTCAAGAAGTCAATGAAGCAGAGACTAAGGATACCAGTTTCTTTAGTTGAAAAACATTATAATGATGTATGTTTGTGCAAGCTACCACACCAAGGGTAAGATGGTTGAGACCCTTAGGGTATGAGGTAAATGTAGATGAAGCCTCAGCAACCATAACAGCTCTACTTGTAGGAGAAGTAGATAAGACTACAAAAAAATTTGTAAACTATTAGATGGTAAAATCTAAGACTACCATGGATTTGAAAAATGCCTCTACCATGAAGAAAAAGGAAAAGATAGTAAAGAAATTGAAAGCAAAATTTGGAGAGGATGTCGAAGAGGAAGAGGAAAAGGAAGAAGAGGATGAAGAGGAATAAAAAATTCAAGCTCAAGAACCTCTAGCATTAACACAGGGCATAGGAGAAGACAAAGAAGAGGAGGAGACTAAAGGTGTCGAGGGAGAAGAAGTTGAGGAAGCACCTATTCCTATTGAGAAAAAGAAAAGGAAGGCAAATGCATAGCCAATAGAAAGGAGAAAGAAAATTGTCAAACCAAGTCAGCCTAAGCCCACTGCACCTACAACTAGAGCCAGTACATGAGCTACAACACAAAAGGCTAAAGAAAAGATAGAGTAGACAAAGAAAGGAGGTCAATAGTAGAAAAGATAGAGAAGGAAGAATGTGGCTCAACCAGATTCTAATGAAGAGAAGATAGAATCAAATGACAATAGCTAATTCAAGGTGGTAAGTTACAATCCTCTCTTAGATCTTGAGAACTTATGTGAAAATGTCAAGAACAATATAGATTTATCAGGTTTTAGTCATCTTGATTTTGAAAATTTGGGTAAAGAAGAGAAAAAACAAATGGAAGAGGCATTATATGCTATGATGTCAAATTTTAAGACAACACCGCTAGAATTTTCCAACTCAATACCAAAAAGTCTATATGAAATTATTGAGCAAAACTAGCATTATTGTCTAAATTTGGAAAGACAAATTAGGGAGACAACACTAGCCCAAGTAATGCCTGAGTTGACTAAGGGACAAATTACTAAGGTAGTAAAGGAATATGTAGTTACATTCACACCTAAATATAGAGCCTTTATCATTCTCCAAAATAATATTGAAGATGTTGTTAAGAAATCAACACAAATATGGAAACTCATTTATGGGTTAACCACAGTCAAGAAAGGAGAAATTGACCCTTTAGAGGTTAAAGATGATAAGAAAGATGATGACAAAGACAAGATAGTTGGAGGAGAGATAGAAATAACAGAAGATGATAAGGCAACTACTAAGCCTTAACAACAACAAGAACAAAGTATGCATGACACATAATTGTCGAGTATCAATCCTCCCCATGACATTATAATTGTCAAAGATGTCTCTGAGCCATCAGCTCAAAACATCAATCCTCTTACTATAGAATATTTAAATAAAATCTTAGATCAATCTACATTGCAAGCCAAACTATGTGGCAATCCAGTTTTGGTTAGTGTAGAAGAACTACAAAAGGTAGTAACTAATGTCACAAGGGAAAAGGTGAATCTACAAGAACCACCTTCCAGCATTCCTTCAGTTACAAATGTAAATCTTTGATCCAAATGATAGTAGATACATCTACCAAGGTTGATACTATTGAGAAGAAAAAGACACCATTGCAGGACAATAGAAGGAAATAGGACAAACAGATTCATTTGTATCTACAGCACAAGAATAAGGTGCAAGACAAGTCATAATGATAGACTAGGGAAAGCCTGAAGAGATAGAACCAAAAGTAAAGGAATAAGTGGCCATCCAAGCATTACTAGCTTTACCAACATCTGGTACTCCTTCCACACAAACTCTTCAAAAGCTAAGTACAGATGCTACGTTATTGTAGATCTCAATGCGAAGCCCAAGCTCATCAAAAGTTGAAAAGGTAATACATTTTGGAGATATAAGCCTTGATGAAGAAATTTTTATACCAAAGTTTGATTATGATAATATGACATTGGAACAAATAGGCATACTACAGCAGACCATAGAAAGGAAAAAGCATCAAAAAATGCTTAGGAGAGAACATAGGCAGAAGCAAGCACTTCAAGATATTAAGCACATCTTTCTAGATGCATTTAGTTTGCCAAATCCTAAAGAGACCAAGCCACTAATAGAACAACTAAAAAACATAGTGGAGAAGGTCAGTAATGAAGGCCTTGATACAAATGCAAAACTATTATAATGGTTTGAAAAGAAGTTTCAAAATGGAGTAAATGAGAAAATATCTAGTGACATAGCACTTACTCAAGTTGCATTGGCAACCAAGGTTGAGGATGTGAAGAAGGTACTTGAGAATATCTTCTCATTTTACACAAAAGTATGCAATCCTACACTCTTCACCCAAGAGACCAAAATTCACATTCTGCGTCTGGAAAGCCAAATATCTACATCAAGTGCAAGATTACTATCAAACCCAGCTTAGAGTAAGAAGCATTATGGGACACTACTTCAGACACAAAGTTAGTTAGTTGTCTTAATAGTAGATGAGGCTAACATTACAGCCAAACTGGAAAGCATACAAGCTACACTCACCCCACACATGGAGATATTGTTCAAGGAGCTAGGCTACATTGAAACTCTATTGAAGAAAGACCCCAATCTTTCTACTTTAGATGGTCTAGTACACCTTGTTGTCGAGCTTACAATCCAAATTAAGTCATTAGATGTTGCATGTGATAACTGGGATGTAGCCCTCAAGATAATAATGGATGTCCATAAATCTTTTCTATACCAACACATAATAAGTGTATGGCTCATTTGACATAAGTGTCAAAAAGGGGGAGAATAAAAGCAAGCGGGAGAAACACAAAATGGGGGAGTTATATCATTGAGAAAGAGATATATTTTTGGGTATATTATTGGGGGAAAAAGAGCACAAAGGGAGAGATATCCGCTAAGGGAGAGCACATCAGATGAAAGAGTATTAGTACCATAGGGAATTGAAGTCAAAGTGTATCAATAGAGACACATTTACTTAGGAAGGAGCACAAATTTTGGATACAAATAGACATATTAACTCACAAGGAGTTATCAAATTTTGAGGTATATAAGTTAGTGCAAAATTTTAAAATTTTGAAGTTCTGTATAAATGGTGAGTCATGGATGTGTTATGCTTGAGAGATTAAGGATAATATTGTATATTCAAGTGTTTTTGCCACTCATGTCAAAGGGGGAGATTGTTGATCACAGATTAGTTTTGACTAGTGAGTGTCAACACACTTAAGCTATTTACTTAGTTCATGTTGAACTAGTAATACATGCCAAGCACAACATGTAAATATTAGACCATGTTGAGTTGCAATGAGTGTCAAGTCGCTCATGTACTGAGTCACTCAAGTTCCAAGCAGATAGACCATGCCAAGTGATTCAGGAGCCGAGTAAATAGTGGATGTCAAGTGATGTAGGTGCTAAGTCATAGTATATAGAATAGTACATGATGAGCATCAGAGACTTCATATTTCAAGTGACATAGTTTTTGACCCAACTTAAGATTAAATTGTGATATTTTTGAGATAAGGATGAATCTTTATTTAGATTCCCTATGTAATTACATGTAGCCAATCAAAAAATGGGAAGGATTAAGTGGAAAATTGGATGAATCTCAGCTATAGATTCATACCTAACCCTAAGCCACAAAATTTTTTCTTACAGAGGATGAAGCTCTAAAATCTTTATGATATAGAGTGTGTAAGGAATTGAAAGAGTGAACAAGATAATTTTCATGCAGAGCATTCATGGTGACTTAAAAGTTATGAAGAAAGAGTGAATTGCAGAATTAGTTAGAGAAGAATAAAGGATAGAGAAAAGGATACATCATTGAGACATCTGATCGAGAAGGATCAAGAATACATTGTTGAGAGGTGATTTGTTATCATGCAAGAAAGTACCAAACCCAAGATCTATGCTGAGACATTTTAACAGATGATTTTAGTCAAATCTCTTAACAAAATAGTCCTAACAAGCTGTAAGAAATCCTTTAATAGGGTGATTACTTAGTTGTAAGTTGAAGTCCTCTAACAAGGCACACTTCTAATAGGGTGTTGAAATCCTCTAAAAAGGTGAGACCTAATAGTCTTTGTAAGCCTTTAATAGGGTAGACCTTTCATAGGGTAGATCATGTTTCATGGTCAAAACATTATAACCTTCATTGGATACACTTTATTACTGTAGTAGTGAAGATTTGTGGGTATCATCCCCACCTCAATTTTACCTTCTCACTTGGAGGGTTTCTAGGTAATCATATCTAGTGTTATGTGTGTGAATTCTTACATGGTTACATGATTTAGATGTATATGCTTTACATGTTATTTCAGTTTACTCATTGAATGCATGTGATAAGATGAGAGGCAAAAGTTTTATAGGTCCAAGTTTAAACTATTGATTCACACCGACCCCCCCCCCCCCCCCCCCCGCCTCTCCTAAGTTTACCTTTCCTATTGTAATTCCAATAGTGAACCTCAACTAACAAGTTGACATCTCCAAGATGAACCTCCACCTCTAAAATTAGGACATTCTAGGATTATATGACCAACTTACTAAGTAGCAAGCTTCCACAAATAGGAACTCTACACTGAGACAACCCTTATTCAAGAGATAGAAAGGAAATATTTTTGGTTGATGCAAGATTTATCTTACACCCAAGATGCTCTTACATCATAGTAAAAATTTCATAAACATTTATGTGCATCAAAGATTAATGGAAGACAACATCATATGTTTATGATTGTGTAATATAAAATATTTTATGTCTTGAACTTTAAACACAACCAAACCCAGTCAAAACCTATTTCAACACCCCACATTGTTAAGTTAGGGAGGACAATATTACTTTTAAATGGCCCCTTTTCTCAAAATGGACTTCTTATATTTACAGCAACAAATTTTCTGCTAAAATTGTTTACATATAATTTTCATTATTCTTATACCTTGTTAAGTTAGTACTAGGTCAAGCACTTATGACTTGAAGCCACTAATGAAGGGCACAAAGAAGTTGAGGGAAAGTTGAGATTGGACCAAAAAATGTATTTTGAGATGAGGGGGAGTGGGAGAGCATATAGGTGGAGTGACTAGATGCCTATCACTCATAATCTATATAGGTGGTAGAACTGTCATTTGGTTGCCACTTCCATACAAAGATTCAAGCCACTATATCAGATATTTATTCATGGAATGAATGATGAAGCACACTAAATATGCTCTAAAATATTCATGTCTTGTTACCAAAAATAGAGTTCTAGATGCATGTCAGTAGATTGTTTTACAAATTGACCGTAGGACACAATAGTGTACCAGAAAAAAATTTAATAAGTATATATCCATAAGCTTATCTTTTTGAATTTTTTAATTATAAAAATGATTAAAACCCTCACAAAATTAGAAATAACCAATTATAAAAGATAAATTAATAAACAAAATAAAATTGTCCAACCTTAAATTAAAAATGTAACTTTTATAGGTAGTGAATAATAGTGATAAGCAGTGACTAGCAACAACTAATAAAAAAAAAAGGACTATTGTAAGATACTTTAAAATTTTATTGGAAGAACCAAATACCCTTAATTGACATTTGCATCATAGAATTATGAAAATCTATGATCAATAATATCCAAAAAGATACTCTAGTAGAAGAGCCTAATAAAATAGCATAAATTATGATGAACTATTTTAATGAAATTTAATAACTACAAATCTTCAAATCTAATAGCTCAAAACAAAATGTAAGAAAATATTCCAAAAATCATAATAGATGAAGATAATATAAACCTAAACAAGAAACTCTCCAAAGAAGAATTCAAAGAGGCTCTCTTTCAACTCCACCCTGATAAGTCACCAGGACTAGGTGGCTTCCAAGCCTTCTTTTTCTCAAAAGATTGGGACATATTAGGTTAGGAACTTTAGGAAGCAACTGAGGCCACTAGGAACTCTGGATCATTATTAGCAAAAATAAATAGCACTTTCCTAGCTATAGATAGTAGTTTTCCACAATCCATTAGAATTATTAGTTGTGTTTTCTAGGTAGACTGTGTTACAATTTTTGCATCAACATTTTGGATCACACTCTGTGATCCATCATTAGGATGAGAGAGTTGAAGGAAAAAAGTGGAAAGATTGCAAACCCAATGTGGATAAAAAGGTGGGGAAAGGAAGGGGGGTAGGTGCACAACAATCGAGAATAGTTTGAGGTTCAACAATAAGGTAAATGAGTGGAGTAGAACCCAAAGAAAATATGTAGTTGGGTTCTCCTCCCCTTATTTACCTTATTGTTGAACCTCGAACTATTCTTGATTGTTGTGCACCTACCCCCCTTCCTTTCCGCACCTTTTTATTGACATTGGGTCTACAATCTTTCCACTTTTTTTCTTTAGCTCTCTCATCCTAATGATGGATTATAGAGTGTGATCTAAAACGTTGATGCAAAAATTATAACACAATCTACCCAGAAAACACAGCTAAGAACTTTCCTAGCTTTTATTCCTAAGAAAACCATCCACAAGGAACCATAAGACTTATGTCTAATAGCACTCCACAATACTATATATAAAATTTTATCTAGAGCTCTTACTAATAGACTTAAGAAATTATTACCCAAACTTATTTTAGAAGAACGAACAGGTTTTGTCACTAACAAGTTAATCCTAGATGATATCATTATTATTCATGAAGTAATTCATTTATCTTAGATTAACAAAGAACCATGTATGATAGTGAAATTAGACATCAAAAGTCATATGACAAAGTAGACTGGTGATTATTATGTAAAACACTTAAAACATTTGGCTTCTCACATCAATGGATATTAAACCTGATATTCAATTGCATCTCTACACCCAAAATATATTTATTAGTTAATGGTAATCCTGGAGGTTACTTTGGAATATCAAGAGGTATTAGACACAGGATCCTATATCTCCATTTATTTTCATAATAATGGTTGAGGCCTTTGGAAGACAAATTAAAATAGCACAAAGGAGTGGTAGAATTAAAGGGATACAAGTAGTAGAAGACATTCTCAAAGTAACACACCAATAATTTGTAGATGATACAATTCTCCCTAGAGAAAGCACAATAGAGGAAGCATGGAAATTTAAATATATAATAATAACCTATATGAAAGCATCAAGGAAAAATAATAATGCAAACAAATTAGAAATCTTCTTCTTGAACATAAATGCAAACATAGAAAATAACATAAGTAATTTAATAGGTTACAAAAAAGATTCTTTCCCTTGGAAGTCCTTAGGAATTTTATTAGATAAAGGTACCAGGGGAGGTAAATCCTGGAAACCTATAATCAAAATTTTCATAAAGTTGGAAAGGCAAATGGCTTAATAAGGCAAGAAGATCTATAGTAATAAAATTTGTCCTAACAACAATACCTACGTACCAAATATCTTATCTCCCTCTTCTAGTGGGAACTAAGAAAATTTTAGATAGTAAGCTAAGGAACTTCTTTTGGCAAAAGGGATAGAAGAATAAAAGAAACAACCACTCCCAAAGAACATGGTGGTCTTGGAATTAAAAATCTATGTTGGCAAAATGAAGCATTCAGATCTAAACTAATATGGTACATGTACCAAGAGCAAGAAATAAAATGAGAAAGAATATTATATTCAAAATATCTAAGAAATTTTGAGCCTATGTCTATCTTTAGGACTAAAAATCTGCCAAAAGGATCAAGAGTATAGAATTTCATGGTGAATTCTCGACCATTAATAACTGACAACTTAACTTGGGATATAGGAATAGGAGAGGATATCATATTTTGGAAAGATTTGTGCGATGGACTTCATCCTCTAGATTCTTTGAACCCACCCAAAAATATCAAAGCTATAAAAACTAACCTATGGGGAACAGAAGTAAATGATTATAAAACTAAAATAAATAATAACATCTACAAGGGTTGCCAATGGAAATCACATGAGGAAACTCAATTAACACAACAAGAAAAACATATCTTTGAGTAAATTTTAGAACAAAGGCTTACAAATCATAATGAAAGGAAAGACATATTAATATGGAGGGTGTCAAAATATGAAACATACAATGTAAAAAAAGGATATGATATGATAATTAAATCTCAGCAATGGCAAGAGATTGAGACCCCACTAAATTTATGTTGAGATAAAGCATGCCTTCCTAAAGGAGGTTTTTTTTTATGGATAGCCCTTCAAAATAGAATATTAATGGCAGGTCATTTTACAAAGATGGGGTTTGAAGGACCATCCAGGTGCCCTTTATGTAAAAAAGCATCGGGAACAACATAGCACTTACTATTTAATTGTTAATACACAAAAGAAAGTTGGACATAGTTATGTCAAAAACTAAATTGGCAATCAACATTTCCAAATTTACTATTGGACCATCTAATAAGTTGGCCCAAAAATAGAAGATAGAGAGTTTATAATAATCTTTGGCTCATATCTCCCTCAATATTACTATGGGAAATTTGGAAAGAAAGAAAGAGAACAATATTTTGTAATACATCCATGGAGATCCCTTCCCTTGTTAACAAAATAGAGCCAAGTATTATAGAAGTCACAAATAACAACTTAAGGAATTCTTTCAAAGAAGAAGGAACATTCTTATACTAGGATGTAGAGATGTGACATAATTGGACTAACCTTATTAACTCATTGTTATTATATTCAAAAGTAAATAAGATGGCTAGAGCATAATGAAAATGGATTTTTCCACCCCCAAGTTGGGTAAAACTAATTTTTGATGGTGCCCCAAGAAGAAATCCAAGAAACATAGGATTAGGATGCACCGTACATTTAGAAAAAGGCCTATGCCTCGCTAAAAGAGAAAAACCATTAGGGGATATGAAAAATAACCTAGCAAATTTGGAAGCCCTAATAGAAGGTCTAAGCATATGTAAGAATCTAAGGATTTTGAAATTAATTATAGAAGGAGACTCATAAATCATCTTAAATCCTATGAGACAGGAAAGCACACCTAATTGGCAACTACGGTCTAAATTAGAATACACAAAAAAATACTCAAGTAATTTGAGGAGGTATTGATAAAACACATTTTTTGGGGAGGAAACAAAGAAGTTGATAAATTGGCTAACCTAGGAGCTAATGGGGACAATAAATTGACCATAAATTCATCAGTATAGAATAAGGATTGATGTTATTCTTGAAAATTAAGGATTAAAACCATTCCCCCAAATAAAGTCTATAACATAATTCCATATCTTCTTAAGAATAGTGTGCTCTTTAAAATTCCCTTTAGAATAGATTGGAGAAAACAACAATAATGTTTCTATATAAAATATTCCTTTTTGTTAGAATTTACATTGAAATGATTATCATCACATAAGCTAAGAGATTTAAATTTCAAGATCACTTCTTATCAATATATAATGAAAGACCTCAAAGAGACTCTAGATGAACAACTATAACATCTAAAATAAGGTAGTCATCTATTTTATCCTAATGGTTACTAAGCATATATGTTTAAGATTCTTGGTTTGTAATGATATAAATATATTCTAACAATGATCTTGGCCAAGATGAGTCATGTTGAAGCATCACTCTAATTAGGAAAAGGAGGAATCACAATCCATTATTACAAGTCACTAACAAGGAAATGAAGGTATAGAATGCTTGAGATCGTTGGAAAGCTCTGAAGCAACAACAATGAAGGATAATGTAGAATACAAATGAACATGATTTATTTAATGTATAAATAGAAAAATCATAAAGAATGGTATACCCTTCTAAATCTTCTCAAAGAAAGGGAATGACTAATGTAAAGGGATATACAGATAGTAAAAGAACTCGAGATCAAACAAAGCATTTAAATGATACTACTAATAAACATGAGGCTAAAACTCTAGAATCTATAATAAGTGATAAAATAATGCACAAGCTGCAAGAAAATAAGGAAGAAATAAAAGATACAACAATAGAAAATAATGTACAAAATGAAAGTACTAATTTAGACAATTTAGGTATTATAATAAATAGAGAAGGTATAGACCATCCAAAGTGTGGTAAACAAAGCAAAAAACATGAGGAAATCTCATGTGTAGCTCAAAATAGCTATAGGTATGGTTGGAAATCAAAAAAATAATAATGGTTTATTTAAAGTGGGGAAGGGGAATTTTTTTCCCACATAGCCATAAAAATTACATCATGGAATGCTAAGGGCCTAAACGCTCCTAAAAAGAAGTGCTTGCTAAAGTGTAATTTATCATTATTTGAATAAAAAATTATCCTAATATAAGAAACCAAAATTTAAAAAAGAGGGAGAGAAACTTAGCAAGAAAGTGGTGTTGGAAATAATTGATTAATTGTGTATTGTCTTTGATGTTACACAAAATGTCATATCATTTCCAATCAGTGTATGCTGAGCTCACTCAGGCATTGAAATCAATTTCCTATGTTTGTCGAGAATTCTAGAGTTTTCCTAGTTTAGAAGACAGTGTCTACCAAGTAAAGTTTATAGAAGTTGAGTGTTAACCAACCTCACTCGATTAATAAAGGAAATGATGGATGGAACTAGTGCTAATCGAGCTCACTTGGTTACCAAAGGAACTTTGTAAATATGTAGTGTTAACCGAGTTCACTAGGTTAACATAGGAAAATCACTTTTGAGCTAGTATCCACTGAGTAGGGTCAGCTAACAAAGGATTTTCTTGTTTCAGCATATTGAGTTCAATTTAATTGTTTGCTGGTTCTAGTCGACTAAGAAGATGAATATTAATTATTCTAAGTTATATTCAAGTTGGCTTGATAATGTGTAAGATATTAATATAAGGTCAAGTTAAGGATTGAATGTGTTGAACATAATTGAAGATTTGATGATACTTAGAGGAAGCGAGTTAGAAGGATAAGCAGAATATTCATATACAGATGAAAAGATACATTCGATCAGGAAGGATAAAGTATACAAGCCAAAATTGAGATTTGTAATCAATAATTCAATTGCATCAGAAATTAGGTCATCTCATTATTACTCTCTAACCATTGTAGCAGTGATCTAAATCTCTTAATAGAGTTGGCTTAACAACTATTCATAAATCATCTAACAAGGTGGCATTTCTTTTGAATTGTCTAAGACCTCTAACAAGGTCACTCCTAACAACGTGATTAAATCCTATACAGGGTCACACCTAATAGTGTGTTTTGTAACCTTTAATAGGGTTGGCTCTATTAGTTTATGGTGACTAATTAGCAAAGTACTGTACATACTTCACAAATTCTTTGGGGCTTAGGGCATCACCCTGGAAAAAAAAAATTGGTACTATTCATAGATTCGCCATTCATAGATTCACCACTAAAGTAATGGCTAATTTATGGCTGACATGTAGTAACCCTAAAGTGGTTTAATACTTGTATAAAAGGGCTTAGGGTTAGGGATTGTTTCATAAGGTGTGATGCGAAATTGGTTCTTGTGACAGTATTGAGCTATAAAGGATTACAGATTATAATCAGGTTGTAATCACTAGATCATAAAAATATTGGACTTGTTGTTTGGTGGACGTAACCTAGGGTTTGGGTGAACCACATTAAATCTTGGTGCCTTGTGTTCTTTTCTGTTTGATCTATTATTTTCTGTTATTGGTTATATTTGCGTGTAATTGTTATTTATGTCTGTGGTTTAATCCTAACAAGTGGTATCAGAGCCTAGTTATTTTTTCAGTTATCCTCTGTAAGAAAGTTTCACAGTTGAGTGGGAGTCTCATGGTTGAGTGGGAGCAATGGAAAATGAGGGTAAGCTGAGGGTTGATAGGTTTAATGGGTAGAACTTCTAATTATGGAAGATGTAAATGGAAGACTATCTGTATTAGAAAGATTTATGGAAGTCGTTGGAAGGCAAAGCCAAGAATCACGGATCTATGTCAAATGATGAATGAGATCTTTTGGACAAAAAGGCACTTGGAAGCATTCGATTATGCCTAACACCATCAGTGGCATTTAATATTACAAAAAGAAAAGACAATAGAAGAATTGATGAAAACCCTAGTGACACTATATGAAAAGCCCTCTGCTTCAAACAAGGTATTTCTCCTTAAGTGTTTATTTAATATGAAAATGGTAGAAGGTGGATCTATTATAGATCATTTAAATGAGTTTAATATTATTTCTAGTCAGTTATCTTTTGTGGGTATCAATTTTGAAGAAGAAATTAAGGCTCTCTTGATTTTTTGTTATTTGCCTAAAAGCTGGAATCACTTGGTAATTGTTGTGAGTAATTCTATTCCTAGATCTAGTACCCTAAAATATGATGATGTGATTGATGTTATTTTGAGTGAGAAAAGTTGTAGGAAAACATCAGGTGGATCTACATCAGGAAGTGTTTTGAATGCACAAAGCAGGGGCATAACGACTAAGAGAGGAAGTAATTTTGGAAATCATGGAAAATCAAGAGGAAAGTCAAAGGGGAGAAGGTCTCAATCAAGAGGACCAAATGATTACTGGTACTATGGGAAATCAGGGCACAAAAAGAAAGATTGTTGGATTCGAAAGAAAAATGAAGGAGATAAATTAGATGTAGAGAAGGAGGCAAATGTGGTAAGTAACAAATCTGAAGAGGATGCTTTTCTTCTGTCTTTAGAAAATGTTGATGATTCAAGGGTTTTAGATTTTGGTGCTTCATTTCATACTACACCTCATAGAGGTTATTTCATTGATTATTCCCAAGGGGATTTTGGGCTTGTTTATTTGGGGGATAATGAACCCTATCAAATTGTTGGAAAGGGAAAAATTAAGATCAAATTGCAGAATGGGAATCATTGGCAAATACATGAGGTAAGACATGTTCCAAGGCTGAGTGGGAATTTAATTTCAGCAAGGCAACTCAATGATGAGGGTTGTGTAGTTACTTTTAATGATAAAAATTGGAATGTTTCAAAAGGTTCCCTTGTAATAGAAAAAGGTGTGAAAGTAGGCACCTTATATCTTTGTATAGGTCATATTGTTCCTTCTACTTTAATTGTTTCAAAGAAGAATGAATGTTCAAGAACAATTGTTGTAATTGAGCAAGGAGAAAAAATAGTTGTTGTAGATTCTGATACAGTGTTATGGCACAACAGACTTGGGTACATGAGTGAGAAAGCTATGAAAGTACTTCATTCAAAACTTAATATGGATTTCTGTGAAAGTTGTGTATGGAAAACAAAAGAGAGTGAGTTTTGAAAAGACTGGGAAGGAAAATAAAAGGGAGAAATTAGAGCTTGTGCATACCGATGTATGGGGACCGGGTCATGTATCTTCCCCTGGTGGCTCTCATTACTATGTTACATTTATTGATGACACTACTAGAAAAGTATGGGTTTATTTCCTTAGACAAAAATCTAATGTATTTCAAACTTTTAAGAAGTGTAAATGCTTGGTTGAAAATGAAACTGGTAAAAAATTAAAATGTCTCAAATCCAATAATGGTGGTGAGTATTACAGTCATGAATTTGAAGATTGTTGCTCCACTAATAGTATTCATAGACAAAAAATTGTTCCAAGGACTCCACAGGAAAATGGAGTGGTTTAATGCATGAACAGGACTATAATGGAACTTGCAAAGAGCATGAGGTTACATGTTGGGTTGCCCTTACACATGTGGAAAAAGGCTATCAATACTACTATATATTTGATTAATTAAGGACCCTTTACTCCTTTGGGTCGTGGTATTCTAGAGGAGGCATGGACTGGTAAGAAGGTGAGTTATTATTTTCTCAAAACCTTTGTTGTGAAGCATTTGCTCACATAGATTCTGAAAATAGAACCAAGCTAGAAGCTAAGTTAAAGAAATGTGTATTTGTTGGATATGGCATTAATGAATTTGGTTATAGGCTTTGGGATTTTGAAAATCATAAGATTGTAAGAAGCAGGGATGTCATATTCAATGAAAAAGTGTTGTACAAAGATTTGTTGCAGCAACATGAGAAGAAAGAAGATGATTATGTAGTGTTGGATAATACTCCAAAAGCTGATGTTCTAGCTATTCCTTATGATGTGCAACAACCACAACAACAAATACCACATACACTGGTGAATGTTAGATGTTCAACAAGGAAAACTAGACCTCCAGAAAGATTCTCTCCCTCTTTCTATTCTATTTTACTTACTGATGCTGGTGAACCTGAAAGTTATGATGAAGCTATGTAGGTGGATACTAAGATTCAGTGGAAGTCTACAATGAAAGATGAAATAGACTCCTTGCTGAAGAATAAGACATGGAATTTGTGCAAGTTGCCTACGAGTAAAAAGGATTTTTAGAATAAGTGGGTTTAGAGGTTAAAGAAGAGGATGGAGGTAAGAAAAGATTTAAAGCCAAGTTAGTTGTAAAAGGATTTGCATAGAAAAAGGGAATTGATTTTGATGAGATATTTTCTCCTGTTGTTAAAATGACTTCTATCCGTACTATTTTAAGTTTAGTGGCTACTAAAAATTTGCATTTAGAGTAGCTGGATGTTAAAATAGCCTTCCTTCATGGTGATTTGGATGAAGAGATATATATGGCTCAGCCACAGGGATTTATGGTCAAATGTAAGGAGAACTTAGTGTGCAAATTGAAGAAAAGTTTATATAGCTTAAAGCAAGCACCTCGGCAATGGTATCTGAAATTTGATAGTTTTATTCATGAGCATGGTTACAGTAGGTGTCATTTAGATCATTGTGTCTACTTTAAGAGGTTGGATGATGATAGCTACATTATTTTATGTTTATATGTTGATGATATTCTTGTAGCTAAGTCTAACATAGATCACATTAAGGTGCTGAAAAGCCAATTAGCACATGCATTTGCTATGAAGGATTTGGGGTTAGCAAAACAAATCCTTGGTATGAAGATTTGTATAGATAGGAATAATTGAACATTGACACTATCTCAGGCTGATTATGTTGAGAATGTGTTGCAACGTTTCTCTATGAAGAATGCTAAAGTTGTCAGCACACTTTTACCTAGTCATTTGAAATTAACTAAGGAGATGTGTCCCAAGACATAAGAAGAGGAGGATAAGATGTCCAAGGTACCCTATGCTTCAGCTATAGGAAGCTTGATGTATGCTATGGTATGTACTAGCTCAAATATTGCACATGTAGTGGGAGTCGTTAGCAGGGATATGAGTCATCTAGGAATTGAGCATTGGAATGCAGTCAAATGGATTCTCACATATTTGAGAGGAACATCCAATAAGTTTTTACACTTTGGGGGATCTACTACTAATTTACAGGGCTATGTTGACTCAGATTTGGTAGGGGATATTGATACCAGGTGGAGTACTACAGGTTATGTCTTTACTGTTGGTGGGGTAGTTGTGAGCTAAGGTTAATGCTTTATCCACTACAGAGGTAGAGTATGTAGCTACTACAAAGGTAGCCAAGGAGATGAAATGGCTTCAGTTCTTCTTGCAAGAATTGGGACATCCTTTGAAGGATAATTATTTGTTCACAGGTAGTCAGAGTGTGATTCATCTTGCAAAGAATTCAGCTATGCATTCAAAGACCAAACGCATACAGTTGTGGTACCATTTCATTTGGTCAGTTTTGGAGGATGGATAGTTAAAGTTGGAGAAGATACATACCAATGAAAATCCAATAGATATTTTGACAAAGGTAGTAACAATGGAAATATTCCAAAGGTAAAGGAAAGTACAAAGGTAAGATTCCTTTAATCTTTTTTTCTTGTAAAGAAGTTGGTCACATTGTTGCAAGGTGCCCAAATAGAGAAGACAAGGATGAAAAGAAAAGCAATAAGTTTAAAGGCGGGAAGAAATTCAAAAACTACAAGGACTACAAGGAAAAAGGTAAGAAATCTTGTTTTATGGCTAAAGATTTTGATAATAGTGAAGATGAAATGGTATATATTGTTGTTAAAGATGAATATGATGATGAAGGAGATAAAATGGTACTTATCTCTCATGTTAGAAAAATTGATACATGGATTATTGATAGTGGTTTCTCACATCATATGACTAGAAAAAAAATAAAGTTTGAACACATGGAACATTATGATGTTGGTAGTGTGAGATTTGGAAATAATGAGCCTTGTTGCATAAAGGGAAAAGGATATATCTCATTAATCAATGAAGTTAGATGTGACAATGATTATTGGGTTGAAGGACTAAAGCATAATCTACTGAGTGTGGAACAGTTGAATAACATTGGATTCAGGGTAGAATTCATGAATGGGAAGGACAAACTGCGGGATGGAAAAGAAAATTTGGTTGGATCTAGCAATTAAACAAAAGGTAATCTATTCTATCTAGATCTTAATGAAACTTCATGTTTTATTACTCATGTAGAAGAAAGTTGGTTATGGCACAAAAGATTATGTCATGTAAACTTTGATAATTTGGTCAAGATAGCAAAAACAGAAGACTAACAGGTATTCCTAGCTTGAGAAAATCTGATATGCGTCTATGCAAAAATTATCAAATTGGCAAGATGGGAAAAAATAGTTTCAAAAGCAAGAACTATCATTCTAAAGAAGTCTTAGAACTTATACATACATACTTATATGGACCTATTCGAATAAAGAGTTACAGTGGAGATAAGTTTTTCATTCTTTTTGTTGATGATTATTCTAGAATGATGACTATAATGTATCTAAAAGAAAAATTTGAAGCTTTTCAAAAATTTAAGTAGTATCTGGCAAGAGTAGGAAAAGAAACTGGAAAGAAGCTAAAATGTTTAAGATTACATAGAGGTGGTGAATTCATTTCCAATGAGTTTAATGAATTTTTCATTGAAAAAGGAATTAAGAGATAGGTATTAGCCTCTAGTACACCTTAGCAGAATGGTATAGCTAAAAGAAGGAATGGATCCATCATGGATTGTGCAAGAACATTGGTGATAGAAAAGAGTGTTGCAATCAAATATTGGAAGGAAGCATTCAATACTACAGTGCATACCTTGAATAGAGTACAGTTGAAGAAAGATTCAAACCAAACTCCTTATGAACTATGGTATGGCTACAAACCTAATGTAAGTTACTTGAAAGTATTTGGTAGCAAATGTTATATCTGAAAGGAAACTAGGAAAAGTAAATTTGATGTCAATGGTGATAAACGTGTAGGAGTTGATGAAATCCAACTCCGCAGTCGCCAAGATCACCTACATGCAAATAGCTTGCTGAAGAGAAACCGAAAGAGCAAGAGCATGAAGCAAACAATGCAAGAGGAAATATTTCACAATAGGAAAATGAGATTGCTATGTGAATGGAATGATTTACAATGAGAGAGAGACTGTTTAAAAAGGCCTCATGGAAGCTTGTAGAACAAGCTGGAAGGAGGTAGAGGACAAAAATGACAACTCAGCACATATCCTCAAAAAGTGGAATATGCTAAAAAAGGAGAAAACTCCCGAGTTGTCAACAACAACCACTACATGCATTAAATACTAAATATGCATTAACCTAAGTAAGCTTAAGTAATAGAATAAATAATTAATAATTAATTATTTACTCTAACACCCCCCCTTAAGTGCAACTTAGGGGAATGCCTTAAGCTCCTAAAACTAAGATGAAATGCATAATGGGTCCCGGCAACGAGGCCATGTTAGGTACCCATGTACAATGCAAGGAGAATGCAACCTCTGTAAGCGAGGAAAGAGAGAAAACCACATGGGAAAAACCCTCCCCCAAAAAAGAGGTAAAAACAACATGCTAAAAAAAATATGAAGTGAAGGAAGGAAGGCCTCAACCAATCCCCCCAAGGACAACTTCCGCCAGAAATGTTTCAAGAGACTCTCTCAAAACCATAAGTACAACCAGCCCCCCCATGAGAATAGACACCAAGCCCCCCCCATAATGATGGAGCTCCTGTAGAAATGGTCGAACCCATGAAACTCCAATTCGGAAGGAACAAAGGCACGAAACAAGGAAATCCCTGCGTGAGAGGAGCAATTGGAAAGCCTAGCTGATGTCCAGAAGAGAATGTATGAGGAACCGAAAAGGGAATCCCCAAGGCAGGTGTGATGACATTGTCATGAATGTCCACTGAAGTATCTGCAACAAGTGTACCTGGAGTCTCAATAAATGAAGCTGGAAGATTAGGTAGAGCGGAAGGAGAATCTTGTAGAGAGGAAAAGCCCTTATCTGGTTGTGGTGTGGCAGTCAAAATAGGGATCTCAGGAACAATACAAAGGTTCAAGTGTCCTGACTGCACCACACGATGCTCCAACAATGGAGATGGTGGACCAAAGTGTGAGAAGGTATAGAGATGAGTGGAAGGATCAACTGCCCCTGTAGCAATAAGTTCTCCTGTAGCACGATCTCGAATGAAGACTGAATCAATAGTGAACTCAACTGTCTTCCCTGATCCACTGCGTGTAATCTGAGAAATTGAGAGAAGGTTGGCAGACAAAGATGGAACATACAATACATCATTGAATATACCATCTTGGATGGGAACTGAACCTTTCCCACAGACTGGTAATGCAGTGTTATTCCCCATGAGAATGTGAGGAATAGGAGAAGCCTCAAGAGTGGAGAAGACACCTTGAGAAGATGTCATATGGTGAGAAGCACCTGAATCCAGTATCCAAGGAACCTGTGAAGAAGATGCAATGGAAGCCTGTAATGCATGACCCTTTCCAAGATCTGATGTAGATGTTGAAGAGGTGGAAGAAGCCTGAAAAGAAGACCCTTGTGAGGTAGAAGAGGATGGAGAGGAAATAGTGCTCTTCTGAAGGAGAGCGTGCAAATCAGCAATCTGTTTCTCATAGCCATCACATCTCTTCTGAAAACAACGTGCCTCATCATGAGATCCTTTCCCACAATAGGAACAGGTAGGAGTTGCGGTCTTCTTTTTCTCCTTCTTGTTAGAAGATGATGAACTAGTAGAAGAGGGATCTGATAGCTGCTTCAACTTCTGTTCCTGTGTAACCTTGGAAAGCAATGCCTGTGACTGAGAACTTGAAAGTGAATCCATTTGAGTAATCTTCGATTGTTCACGGGTTAACCGATTACAAAATATCTCAAATGAAGGCATCCTATGTCTATCACCCAAGGCATCCATAGTGGAGTAGAAAGTGGAAGAGAAGATCTGATACTGTCCCTTTAACTTTGAGAGTACCAAAAAGATACACTCATCATCTGTTTTGTTCTTCCCACATCCCTGCAAAAGTGTACGTAGAGATTTGAACTTCATCAAGAAGTCCTCAATGGTGGGAAAGTGATCAAGTGTCAAAGAAGTCAATTCTGCATCTAGCTGAAGTGCCCGAAACTCATTCACTTGTCCAAACAAAGTCTGAAATCTTAGCCAATAAGCCCGTGGAGTAGTCAAACCATCCAAGTGAAACAACAAGCTGTCTGAAATGTTGAGTGCAATAAGCCCCATGGCTTCATCCATCTTGTTCCTGTGTTGTAGAATCTCAAAAGGTCGTTGGAGATTAGGCTGATGCTCATCCAAACAAGACCATAGACCTTTTGACATTAGAAGTCTAGTCATTTGTGCTTTCCATGTGTGGTAGTGTGGTGTGAGACGGGATATAGATGGATCCGCCATTGAGAGAAAGAAGAAGACGGAAGTAGAAGGGTCTTAACTGAAGTAAATTACAGAAAAGAAAGACACCCCCCCACAAACGTACAAAAATATCTCCCAAATACCACAAAAAAACAACTAAGGAAAGCAAAAAACTGGAAAGGAACCTAGATTTGTTGATGCAGAAAAAACCTCTACTTTGAGACCAAAAATGGAAGCTCAAACGAACTCAAAATCGTGCAAAACTAGCACCAATGTGTCCGTCTCTGAGTCAGCTTTCTGACACTTCTTTTGGATCGGAAAAAGACCTCTGTATGCTCAAGTTATAGCCAAAAATCCGACTGCTGCTCCAAAAATACACTTGCAGGAAAATTACAGACACTGGCATAAATTTGACGGCCGTATGCCCGTCACAAACTAGTCGCCGGCAAAAAAAAATCCGATTACCGAAAAAAGACGTCACTGTCGGGAAAGTGACGTCACTATCTGGAAAAGACGTCAGCGTCAGAAAAGTGACGTCACCGTCGGAAAAGTCGCAGACGGCGTCGGAGGAATATCCGCCGGCGGCGGTGGCGCCCGAGAGGAAAACCCAGCGGCGCGATTGTCGTCGGCGGGGCTGACGCTTCCGCGGCAGTGGCGGAGGCTCCGCTGCGGCTGCGAAGAGTGGAGGTGGTGGAGTCCGACTGCGCGGCAGGAGTTTCGGGTGGCGCCGCAGCGGGAGCGCCCGGGAGGAGCGGCCTGTTGGAGGCGCGTGGGCGGTGATCGGGTGGCCCCGCGGTGGCGCGTTGGCGCTACTGCGGCGGTGCCCGTTTAAAATTTTTTTTTTATTTTTGCACTGTCGCGCGTCCGTACGATGGTACGGTCAGACCCGAGATAAAAAAAATTTGCCTTCCGGAGCTCTGTCTCCAAAAACGAAAAGTTTTATATGAATTTTGACTATAAATGGCCTTCCGGATCCAATGGTGATGTCCGTTTGGGCTGAAAGTGCTCCAAAAATTCGCTCTACCCCTGATTTGAAGAAAAATTGCACAAACAAACTAGGGTTTGTGACTTCAAATCACGGCTTCAAAAATCCTTCAAACAAGAAGCAGCAGGGAGGCTCTGATACCATGTAGGAGTTGATGAAATCGAACTCCGTAGTCGCCAAGATCACCTACATGCAAATAGCTTGCTGAAGAGAAACTGAAAGAGCAAGAGCATGAAGCAAACAATGCAAGAGGAAATATTTCACAATAGGAAAATGAGATTGCTATGTGAATGGAATGATTTACAATGAGAGAGAGACCGTTTAAAAAGGCCTCATGGAAGCTTGTAGAACAAGCTGGAAGGAGGTAGAGGACAAAAATGACAACTCAGCACATATCCTCAAAAAGTGGAATATGCTAAAAAAGGAGAAAACTCCCGAGTTGTCAACAACAACCACTACATGCATTAAATACTAAATATGCATTAACCTAAGTAAGCTTAAGTAATAGAATAAATAATTAATAATTAATTATTTACTCTAACAAAACGAATATTCTTAGGATACTCCTACAAAAGTAAAGCATAAAAGTGTTTGAATTTGACTACTCATAAGATCATAGAAAGTGCATATGTGAGAATTGATGAATTTGCAGAAAAGAGTGAAGAAGAAAGCAACAGAGAACATGAGGATTACAAAATATTTGTTTACTATGAACTTGATACTCTACCAAACCTATCTAGAATTTAGGAGGCCTCAACTCTCGAGTCCCCAAAATCTCCAAAATCTATCGATTTGCAATTAGTGCAACCTGAGTCACAGTCTAAAGGACCTGAGTTGCAGTCAGAAGCTACCAAGTTGTTGCTAGAGAAAACTGAGTCCGATGCACCCAAGTCAAAGATAGTGGATCATGAATAAGTCAATGAAACAAACTCCAAATAAAAAGTATCTATGTTAGTAAGATATGTCAAAAGGCATCATGCATCTTATTAGATCATTGGAGACAAGTCAGATGAAACAATGAATTTGAACCTAGAAATGTTAAAGGTGCTTTGGATAATGAAAGTTGGATTGAAGCAATGAATGAGGAAATAGAACAGATAGAGAAGAATAAAACTTAGACTCTTGTTCCTAGACCCAAGGATAAAAATGTAATTGGCACAAAATGGTTATTCATAAATAAGTTAAATGAAGATGGAGAAGTTTCCAAAAATCAAGCAAGATGAGTATGTAAAGGCTATTCTCAAGAAGAAGGTATTGATTATGATGAAAAAATTTCTCTTGTTCAAGATTAGAAGGTATTAGAACTTTACTAGCATATGCATCTCACAAAAGATTTAAATTTTATCAAGGGTAAAAGCACAGATCTGTGTCACCGTTTGTGATACAAAAACCTGTTTTGGTCAAATCTCATTTCTCTATCAAAACTCAATTTTTTTCAAAAACTAAAAATACCCTTTTATAGATCTTGGATTCAATATCATCATTATATAAATTTTTGAGTTTTTTCATTAGTTATAATATGTTATAATCTCAAAATATTATAAGTCGATATTTCAACATTTCAGAAGATGCTCTCTCAAAAAATGAAAAAAAAATAGTAAATCATATCAAAAAAAAAAAAAAAAAATTATATTTATCACTAGAGGAGAGAATCCTCTTCATGAATATGTAATTTTTTTTAATAAGGTATAGATTTGATAGGGAAGTTTTGATGGGAGGAAAAAACTGTTGGATTCTGACAAGGTCGAACTTGAGTACTTATAACAAAAAAAAATATACATCAAAAATAATTATTTCTTTTTTTGTTCACTAGCCATACATGTGAGCTATAAAATATTTTCAAATCAGAACAAAAAACGATGATTTGCACATACTTGTTTTACGGGAACTACATCCTATATTTTTTACAGTTAAAAAAGGGACTTCAAAATAAAATAAAATGAAAAAATTCTTAGTCAAAAAAATTATAAAAATTATAGGCATAAAATTCATAGAATTCTACACATTTCATCAGTTTACATCATCTTCATATTTTAAACACAAATACCATTTTTTTTGTCATTAATGTTGAACTTTCACATTCTGATATCACATTTCTTTATAAAAGGTGACACAGGTTTGTGCTTTTACCCTCAAATGGATGTAACATCTACATTCTTGAATGGAATTCTTGATGAGGAAGTCTATATAGAACAACCTGAAGGTTTTGTAGATCTTAGAATAAGATATATGGTTTGCAAATTACACAAAATATTATATGGGCTCAAGCATGCTCCCAGAGCTTAGTATGAAAGACTTGATAACTACTTGATAAAGATTGGTTTTCAAAGAACAAATGATAATAGCAATCTATATATCAAAGAAGAACAAGACAAGAAGATTGTGTTGGCAGAAATATTCATGGATGACACTTTATTTATAGGAAATGATGACTTGTACATGGCATTTTCAGAAGAAATGAGCAAATAATTTGAGATGTCTATGTTTGGAGAGATAAAAAAAAAATTTGGATTACAAATCTAGCAAAAGAAAGATGATATCTACATTACTCAATCTAAATATATCAAGGAGATACTAAAGAAATTTGGATTGGAAGACTCAAGACTAGTTGGAACTCCTATGTCTATTGGACATAAGCTTTCCAAAAATGATGATTCCAAGGAGGTAGGTCAAACCACATACAAATCAATGATTGGAAAATTGTAGTATGTAGTACATATAAAGCTTGATATTGCATTAGCAGTTGGTATGGTAGAAATATTCTTAGCAAATCCCAAAGAAAATCACATGATGGCAATCAAAAGAATCATGAGATATTTGAAAGGTACTGAAGACTAGCATTTATGGTACAAAAAAGGAGGCATTTTGGATTTGAAAGCACTCATAGATGCTAATGGGCAAGAAGTGTTGATGACAAAAAAGAGCACCAGTAGTGGAGCATTCTTTCTTGGTAAAAGACTAGTGTCTTGGACAAGCAAGAAACAGAAGTGTATTTCTCAGTCCACAACAAAGGCAGAATATGTGACAGTAGCAATTAATTATTCTAATATTGTTTGGTTCAAGCAATTGTTGGTAGGTATGAATATAGAGATCAAGGATCCAGTGGGTATATACTATGATAACACCAGTGCAAATAACATATCAAAGAATCTAGTGATGCATACCAAAACAAAACAAATTGCCATAAAATATCATTTTTTGATAGAATTGGTACAAGCTAAAGAGGTAAGATTAAAATATGTGAATACTAAAGAACAAATTGTAGACATATTCACTAAGTCATTACCTAAGGATGCATTTTTGCATCTAAGAGGTAAGTTAGGGGTCATTCCCCTATCCGAAGCTCACTAAATAAAGTTTAGTGATGCATCAACCAGAGCATGTTAAAGATTAGTCAGTTGATGCAATATTGACAAGGGCATATTGAAAATGAATTATTGCATGAGGTACATTCAATATTGTCTTTGGCATGAGATGTAAAAGGGGGAGAATTTTACTATCATATCTCATAGAAATTTTATAAAGAGAAAGAAATGTCAAAGAAGTATAATGAACTTGGTCTCATATCAAAGGCAGAGTTTTGCTGACAGAGGAAGGAACTGAAGGCAGAGGGAGTTCACACTGATAGAGGGAGTTGAGTTTTCATAGATAAGAATTAGAATGAAACTGAGTATATGTTCCCTAACTTTATTCTTTCTCTAAATTTTATTGTATTATGACATGTTGTGTTGCCATCAATTCCAAAGAGAGAGATTGTTGGAAATAATTGACTAATTGTGTATTGTCTTTGATGTTACACAAAATGTCATATCATTGCTAGTCAATGTATGACAAGCTCACTCGATACTTGAAGTCAATTTCTTGTATCTACTGAGCATTCTAATTTTTTCCTAGTTCAGAAGACAATGTCTACTAAGTTCACTCGGGTGACAAAGTAAAGTTTGCATAAGTTGAGTGTTAACCGAGCTCACTTGGTTAATGAAGGAAATGTTGGATGGAACCAGTGTTAATCAAGCTCACTCAGTTACCAAAGGAACTTTTGAATATCTAGTATTAACTGAGTTCACTTGGTCAACATAGGAAAATCTCTTTAGAGCTAGTATCTACCAAGCAGGGTCGGCCAACAAAGAATTTTCTTATTTCAGCATATTGAGTTCAATTGAATTTTTTGTTGGTTCTAGCCAACTGAGAAGATGAATATTAATTATTCTAAGTTGTATTCAAGCTGACTTAACAATGTGTAAGATATAAATATAAGGTCAAGTTGAGGATTGAATGTGTGGAACATAATTGAAGATTTGATGATACTTAGAGGAGGCGAATTAGAAGGATAAGTAGAATATCCTTGTAGATATGCAAAGATACATTCAATCAGGAAGTATACAAGCTAGAATTGAGATATGTAATCAGCAATTCAATTGCATCAAAAAATAGATCATCTCATTGTTAATCTCTAACCATTGTAGTAGTGATCTAAATCTCTTAATAGAGTTGGTTTAACAACTATTTGTAAATCCTCTAACAAGGTGGCATTTCTATTGAATTGTCTAAAGACCTCTAACAAGGCCACTCCTAATAGGGTGATTAAATCCTCCAACAAGGTCACACCTAATAGTTTGTTTTGTAACCTTTAACAGGGTTGGCTCCTAACAGGGCTCACTTCAAAAGAGTGAAATTCAGTAACTAGTTACAATTGGTGGTTTTTTCCAAATTGGGTTTCTATGTTAAAATCTTGGTGTCAATTGTGTTCATGCTATTTCTTTCACATGTTTGAAGATAAGTTAAAGTAAGATCAATCACAGATAATATCTTAAGATTTTCATGATAAGCATTTGTCGAGTTATTTCAGTATTTACTGAGTTACAACATTTTTCTTGTGTGTTTACCGAGTTCAACATAATTCAATTTTGATTAACATTTAAGGGATCTGAGATTTTTTTTTCGTGGTAATTGATTCACCCCTTCCCTCTCAATTACTCCTCTTATATATCCAACAAGTGGGAATTTGGAAAACAGAAATGATAGAATCAGTTGGGGCCTCTAGAGGAATTGGAATCATTTGGGACTTGAGGAAGATTGATTGCACATCACCAATAATTAGTAATAACTGGATTGGGGTAGGGGGATCTGAAGTTTCAAAAGTGAAATTCAAATAATACTTATAATTGTCTATGGACTAATACCTACAATAGATACTATAGAATAAAATTAGTATCTTTATGGAATTCATTAGAAAATATCTTCATAGGAGGAAATTTCAATGTCATTTTAAACCTAGAAGAAAAATATGGTGGTGTTGAATTGGTAACATAGGTTATAACATATTTTAGAGGATTGGTTTTAAAAGATAATCTAATTGGAATCCCTACCTCCAATGAGATATATACATGGAACAATAGAAGAATAGGTTTCTGACATATAGCAGAAAGAATAGACATGTTTGTTTATAAAGGTGATCTAAGCACATACATACGCATTAATGTAGGATTTGACCATTTTCCAGATAGGTTAGAACTAGTAGAACAACATAAAATGGCTAAGAATCCATTCAAATGCGAGAAAATGTAGTTTTATAGATGATAGTTCCTAAATAATATAGAACAATGATGGCTGGAGGATTAATTTGAAGGTTCTTAAATGTTCTATTTTGTTGCAAAATTGAAGTTAATAAATGATATTTTCATAGAAATATTAGACCCTTTATAAAATGGAATAAAGACCATTTGAAAAATATTTTCAAAGAAAAATTAGATAGTGAAAAAGAATTTTAAAAAAAAACTTAATGAAGAAGTAACAGAAACTCAAATTTTCCATAATAGCAGTCTTGATAGAAGAAAAATTAGTAGAATAGTTAAAATTAAGGACAATACTAGAAATGAAACAAATAACCCAAGTCAAATAGTAGATATCTCTATTGATTATTACAAGAGACTCTTAAATAATTATGATTCCTCTAATCTAATATCTTAGAATAAGGTGCAAAGTACTACTATTCCCAAATTACTAACCATAGAAGATAAAAAAATATTTAAATAATAAATTCTCCTTAGAAGAAATTAAACAAGCATTATTTAGTCTCAATTTAGACAAGTCTCAAGGACTGGATGGCTTCCAAGCCCTTTTCTTTCAAAAATGATGGAATATTCTAGGATACAACTTATAGGAGACCATTGAGGCAACCAAAAACTCAGGAACTCTCTTATCTAAAATCAATAATATGTTTCTACTATTAAAACCCAAAAAAAGTATAACATGAGGAATTAGGGGATTTTAGGCCTATAGTATTGTTCTATATGATTTATAAAAGTCTATCTAAAGAATTAACTAGTAGGATGAAAAAAGTCCTATGAAAATTGATCTCAAAATAACAAACTAGCTTTGTCCCAAGTAGGTCAACGTTTGATGGTATAATAATAATAATCCAAGAACTAAACCTTTCATTTTAATGAAGTTAGAGATTAAAATAGCTTATGATAAGGTTGACTGGCATTTTTCATGCAAGATTATGGAAGCCTTCGATTTTTCTCATCAATGGATTAACTTGATATATAATTTTATTTAAACTCCCAAAATATGCCTTCTTATTAATAGAATGCATGAAGGTTTCTTCAACATGTCTAGAGGCATTATATAGGGAGGCATAATCTCCCCTTTCCTATTTATCATGATGGTAGAAGTGTAAGGACCCTCCTCGTATGTAATTATCAAATATGAATTCTCTATTAAAACCATTATAGGAGATTTAAATGGATATGAAGTAATGTTTATATTGTGAATATCCTAAGGAAATTGAGAGCAGTTGACACATCCATGTTTTAATGCTTAGTGATTCGAGAACAACTATAGTGTCTCGATTGTTTAAACATTAAAATTTCACTAAAGATGATACAAGGTGTTTTCATCTGATGATGATGGCATTGATTATGTACCTTGATGATTAGGTTACATGCTTTTAGATAGTTCAGTATTCCTTAGCTAGAGATGTTTATGATGTTAGGTATATGCATGCCTAACGATGATTATTCTAGTATGTTAATCTGAATTAATGAATAAGTTATGTTATATTGATTATGTGTTTACTGATGATTAAATGTGAGTAGAAATGAATTAAACAACTGATTAATTGAAAGATGGATATTTTAGTTATGTGATTTCCCTGATACATTATATACATATATGCATGTGATTTCTTGAACTACTAATGTGTGCAATGAGTGTGCAGGGTATTTTAGCCGAGGAACTTATTGGGGAGACAAACTTGAACCCTTTGTGCCATTGTGGAAACCTCGTTTTTCGTGTCTTAATTGTATTGTGAGATTATGAATGTATCTTTCTGTAATTTAGTAAATGTTAATGTTCGTAACTGTGTTCTTATAGTGTCACTTGACACTCATGAATTGTATATGCATTTTAGCATGCTAGTTAGGGTTAACTGTGTAACCTTTGAACCTAAGTCAAACTAAGTTAGTGTCCTTTTCACTAATTTGTTTTTAATCAAGTTTAGTTACCCCTAATCTAGATTAGAGCTTAATCTTCATTTTGGAGTTGTTAGATGGTCCTAAATATTCTTAGCATTTGTTTGGTCCCAAATCAATTCCTAAGGCCTTAAATCATAAAATCTTAATACCTAAGGGGTATGGGTATGGGTTGGGGGCATTTTCCACCCCCCTAGCCCCTTTTGTTGACTTTTGAGGTCACTCAAAAAGTCTATTTTTTCCTTAGTGCGAAAATTGAAAGTTGTTGCCATGAGTTGAATAACCTCAACTCCACTTAGAGGTTAACCTTAGGTTTGGTTGAGTTAGAAACCTCTAGATTTTTAGGTGAGTGGGGGAAGTTATTGCCCTTTTTGGTGGTTGAGTTTGGATCTTATTTAGAGGCCCTTTTTGAGTAGTTTTGGTTGTTACCCAATCTCTACTTTTAGAGAGAGGTCTTGGAAGATTGAAGGCAAGGAAGGAAAAACTCTTCTCAATTTTTTCATTTTACCATTACCTCTTTGTGAAGTTAGGAGTTCTTCATCTCCTTTGCTCATGTTGTTTCATTGCTTGGTTCATGCTTATGTTATTTTGTTGTTCATTGGTATGCTTGTATGTATGTTGGGTGTGCTTGGGAAGGATTAAAACATGTTTTCTTGATTGCTTCTTCTTCATGTTTTGCTTGAATTTTGAAGTTTTCTTTGTATGGGTGTTTTGGCATTACTCACCCTCGGATAGAGCAGAAGTGGCCATTTTTGGGGAAAGGTCTTCAGTTGGACCCCAACAGTGTAGAGTCTCTTCTCAGGTTAAGAAGAGGGAGAGAGGGTAGGATGTTATGGGCCCCTACCTGTCAGCACAAACCACGTATGAGTTTTGGCATGTAAGAATGGAAGAATGGAAGTTCTTAAATTATAACCCCGATAGGGCATTTGTTTTGGTGTTGTGCTTGACGTCTCCTATTGGGAAAATCCACCTTCTCCCTAGTTTTATATCTATTGTGAAAACCCAATATGGAAATGAATGTCAAATTTTGTCTTTTTGTTATGTTTGTTTGTCACCTGGTCAGATTTTGTTCCCTCCACGATCTCAACGATGTATTGCAGAAAATGATATGGATTCCTTGATAAGGGTCATGAAGGAAATTTAAATTTCTTGTTGAAATTCAATTATGTTTGGGATTAAAATCCTGTGTAGAAATGTGTTTTCAACTTTTGTTGCAGTGGCAACGATGCCAAGTTTTCTTCTTGGTTCTTTCTCGGTAGAGCCTTTGAATCAGGTGATTCAATAAAAAAAGAAATTGACTAATATTCTTGCATATGATCTTTCTTTTAATTTGGTTTATACGCTTATGTTTTCGATAAATGGGTGCAATGGTGTCTTACCCCTCCTGTGTCATTCTTGTAGTTGAAATTTGTATTCATTTGATTAATATTAATTGGACGAAACGATGATAGATATAAAGTTATGCAAATTTGAATACCAAAACTATGTTAAGAAAACTTGAATATTTGAACGATAGATTTGTTTTTATTCTTTGAAATTGTTGGAATGAAAAATAGCTCTACGTGGATGAATCAACAAAACATTAAACTCTATGATTAATACAACTTTAAAAAAAAAAAATCCCCCTTGGTTAAGTAAATATGTATATAATGGACAATCCAATACTTGGAAGGAAAAATATAAATGGGTCTTAAAAAACAAAATTGTCATTTTGGAGCTAAAAAGCCTCTGGAATTTGTATGAGGAAGATTTAAATTCAATTTGGAACAGAGAATATTCCCTTCAAAACCCTCTTTTAAATCATTTGTATAATCTTGAAAATTAAAATTTTAAAAAAATAATAATGATAATAATAGTAAAATGCATAGAACATAATTTAAAACATATCCTATCCTATCAAAAAAAAAACGAACAACTAAACTTTACAATTACTTTTCTCCTTCCCCTAGGCGCAGACAAGTTGGACTTTGGAGTGCTTTAAAATTTTGATAAGACATAAGGATGGGAGTGGGGTCTTAGTTTAAGATTTGTTTTGACATGGGTTATTAACCCCATTGTTTTCTCCCATGCGCAATTACTCCAGCAGACATCCTTGGGATCTCGTACCCCCAAGCTGACTTAGCATTTGGTATAAGGGACAGCTTTATGGGGAAGTAGGTTTGATTAAGTCTTGTACCCATAATGTTTCTTTAAAATTCCTTGCACTCAACCTTTTTTATAGCCGCCCAAATCCTTGTTGTGTTTTGTGTGCAGCTTGGGGCAGCGTGGGGACAATCATGGGGCCTTATGCCCACATGGGCATGAGAAGGGATTCTAGCGTGAGGGGTTAAGGAGATTAGATGGGTGGGCATCTAGGATAGAGGGGATTAGTAGTTAGGTTAAGTTGTAGGCTTTTAATAAAGTTTCTTTTTAATATTAAGACTAGCTTAAGTTATTTTATAGTATTAGTTAGTAGTTAATTTTTAGGTTAGTTTATATCTTAATTAAAGTTTCCAAGTTAGATAGTATTGTTCATGTAGTTAGTTTTAAATGTGTTAAACATTAGTCTTAGTATGTGTTAATTTATACAAAGTTTTTAAATTTGAGTTAGTATTAGATTATTAAATAGTACTAGTTAAAGAGTAAATTAGTGTAAATTAGTTTTAGTTAAGTATGTTTAGATAGTTAATTTTATTTTTTATTTAATACATTTTAGTATTAGTATGTATATGTTTATATTAAGGGATCATAATTTATTTTATTTTTTTATGGAAGGTTGATTTTTTTTAAAGTATTTTTAGATTAGTAAAAGTTTTTGTTCGAGTTAGAAATTGTTAAGTTGTAGAAAATATTCGATTAGTAGATAATGTTAATATGTTTTGTTTTAATAGATTATAGAGTTAAAAGAAGATGTTGTTCAGAATAAAGTCTAAATTTGTTATGTTGTTTAAAGATAAAGGTTAGTAGTTAGAGAACGATTATAAATTTGTTTTAAATTATTATTAGTTTTAGTATGAGATGAAGCATACTATGTAATAATAGTTAAATTTATCTTTATTTATATTGCTATTTGAATAATTTTAAATCTATTGTTTTTAAATTAATATAAAATGAACCAAACCTTGAAGTCAATCTAATAATGAATGTTCAGATTTAACGACCTTTTTATACTTATTGATTATAAACTTAAATGGATATGACAGGACATTGTTAGGAGATCCCGTATCTGCTTCACACTTTATCTATACTTTAACATGTGCAAATAAACATATCAAACTTAGTGGTGTTATTAACCTTTTAAAAAAAATTTGTTGGTGTGTTTTTTCCCGTATTTTGGGCATGACAAGAAGCATTTGGTAGAGCAATAAAAAAAGCTTAGTTAGATGGGAAAATTTGTTAACCCCAATTGATATTGTAATTGATAGTGGAAAATTGTTAGGTGATGATGCTATGAATGTATGTAAGAGAGTCATATCAATTGTTATATTGTCATTGATGTCAAAGTTTTAGTTGGCTAGACATTATGCTAACTCAAGAATGTACCATATCATTATATTGATGAATAGAATTTGAATGATGAAGTAGATTCGAAGAAAGTATAATGAAGTCAGAGTTGATGCGTAAGGTATTCAGTAGGTACTTGAATGAGTTGGACAATGATTATGTAATATTGGTTTGATTGTTTTAAATTCATGTATTATTGAGAAGTATTGAATATCATAAACTTAACTGAGTCACGAGGTTAATGAAGGGAGATTGTATTCACCGAGTGACTATAATATTTCCCAAGTGATTGGTAAAGAAGGAAGAACATAGTGTTAGTATTAACCAAGTTTTATGTTTCCTAAGTAAATGTGAAAATTATTGAGTGACAGCTAAATGAACAAGTTTGGAAAAATGGAATCTAAGGCTAACTTTTGATGGAAATTTGGAAAGTTCAAGATGGTCTAAAGCGCGAGTAAAATTTTGTTGCAAGATCTATGATGGAAAAACTTCAAGAAGGGTCTGATGAAGATAAGGATAGGCACAAAGTTGTAAACAAAGTTATATTTTCTATGTGTCTAATTCATTGTATGAAGTAATTCAATTTTAAACCTATAATTGATGATTTTTATTAAGCGAAAAAAGATGGAAGGATCTAGAAGCATTGAGAAAACTATTTAAGGAAAATAAGATAGTTTAAATTGCTAATTTTGAAATGTTGCTAAGATAATTTCATTCTATTTTTGGTTAGAAGGCAATTACGCTAAAGTGTTAAAGTTGTAGTGAATGTGAATTATTGAAGGAGAAGAGTTAAGTGTTGAGAAATTTGAACCAAGAAGAGTAGAGAGAAGACAAGAAAAAGAGTTTGTGGAAGATAGAATCAGTCAAGTGAGTAAAAGACATAGAAGGAACAAAAATAGAGATTTGAACAAGCAAAGGTAGTTGCTTATTCTTAACATATCACTTTAAAATGTTATTATTTAGCCATTGTATCTTAAAATTTCAGAAGTACTGAGTGGACCTAACAAGTCTATAAAATCTTATATGATAACATCAATTAGTAGTGTTTGTAAGTCGTTAAATCAGGTCACTCATTTTAGTCAAGGATAGGGAGTAACAAGGTATACATGATATTTTGGTGAAATGCTCTAACAAGGTCACTTTAAAAAAGTGTATGTAACCTTTAATGAGGTAGTCTCCTAATAGTGATCACTTCAGAAGACTAAAAATTTTGGGTTGTCTGTCCCAGGTGATTTTTTCCTTAACAGGGTTTCCATGTTGAAAATCTTGGTACCAATTTGTGTGAATGTTATTTGTGTTGCAAGTTGATTTATACATTTTTATAGTTTATTGCAACTTGATAATATCTAAGATATCACTAGGTAATAACTAGAAATTTACTAACAATCAATAATGCAAAGAATGATTTTAGAATAGTTTGGAAAGAAGTGGATGATGCGTTAAGTATTAAGTCGGTTGTGTTTATCAAGTGATTAGATGTACATTGAAGTTATTGTTGTTGATTTTCATGATGCTTTAATGGTATTGAAATGTTTGAAGGTACTATGAGATAACTAGACAACACTGATTCACCACACCCCCCCCCTCTTAGTTATCTAACAATTTGGTATTAGAGCTGAGTGCTTGAAGAAAGAAGTTTAGAGATAAAGATCGAGATGTATAAAAGAGAGCCACCAAAGCTGAACAAGAAGAACTTTTCCTCATGAAAAGACTGAATGAAGCTAGATATTTTTGGTATTGGAGACAATATCACACACTAGCTGGAGAATGAATATGGCACACATGTTGGTCCCCTAATTGTGGAACAAATAAATGAAAAGAGAAAATCACAATAGTATGATGATTGATATTGCATTTTCTCTCAATGATGTTAAATTTGATGATGTTAAGAATTGTGTCAATGCTAAGAAAATTGAGAGGTAAGTATGATTACGTGAGAATGAAATAAGGTGAAAATGTTGCACAATATGTGAACCAAATCAAGGATGTTGCGACTGCAATCATAGCTATTGGAGGTTCCATATTGGTTTCTAAAATTTTAAGTAAAGTCTTGAGAACTCTTTTACCTATTTATGCTATCAAAGTTTCTACTATTCAAGAAGTAAGAGTTATACCTGAAAATGATTTGACACTTGATGGTCTAGTTGGTCAGTTGACTACATTTGAGTTGAGAAATTATGATAATAGTATGGTTATAATGGTAAATTCTTTTAAGTCTTCACTAACCATCAATAATCCAAAGAAAGAGAAGAAAACCAAAGAATAAAGTGAGTCTAAAACTGAAGATGATCTTGATGAGATTGAATCATTTCTTGCAAGAAGGTTATCAAGAGATAAAGGTAAATACAAAGGTAAACTACCCTTAATCTTTTTCAAATGTAATGAGGTTGGTCACTTTTCTACTAAATGTCCTAATTGAGGCAAGTCTAATAGGAATAATAGAAATGACAAGAACAATTTCAAGTACAGGAAGAACATGGATCACAAAGACGAAGGCAAGAAGTCATGCTACATTTTTGAAGAAGAGCATACCAAGACAATTTCTAATTATAACAAAGAAGTAGTAGAAATGGTCAATGTTGCAATCAAGGAAGAGCCAAATGGTGAAAGGTATGAGAATGAAATTGCCCTTATTCCACATGTTACTCAGAATTACTCATGGATTATTGATAGTGGTTGTTCACATCATATGACTGGTGATCTAAGAAAATTTGAAGAAATTGATGATGATGGAACTATTAAGTTTGGTAGTGATGGTCCATACTCAATAAAGGTAAAGGATCACTAATGTTGAATGATAATATCATATGTGATGATGCATATTGGGTTCAAGGACTTAAATATAATCTTTTGAGTGATGCTTAGTTAAAAAAGTTGGGTCATAAGCTAGAAATTGAGAAAAGGAAGGTCCAAATCTTTGATGATGAGGTAATCTAATTGGAAAAGGAATGCAAACTAAAGGTAACTTATTCTGCCTTGATCCTATAATTGAAACATGTTTATTTCCTAGAGTTGAGGATGTTTGGTTATGGCATAAAAGGTTGTGTCATGTAAACTTTGAAAGTATGGTGAAAATCAATAGAAAGAAAAGAGTAAGAGGCTTACCGAATCTACAAAAACTTGAAAATGTTATGTACAAAGAATGTCAGCTCACTAAGATGACAAAGTATAGTTTTTATAAAAAGATACACACTTCAATGATATCCTAGAATTAGTTCATACTAATTTATGTGGTCTAATTGAAGTTGATAGTTACTATGGTGATACATGCTTTATATTGTTTGTGGATGATTATTCAAGGATGATGACTGCAATGTCCATGAAAATGAAATCACATGCTTTTGATATGATTAAATGTTACAAATAAAAATTTGAAAAGGAAATTGGTAAGCCTTTGAAATGTTTAAGGTCTAATAGATGTGGTGAGTTTATGTTTGTTGAATTCACTAACTTTTGTGCTAAGAATGGTATCAAAAGACAATTATTTGCACCAAAGACACCACAATAGAATGGTATTGTAGAAGAAAAAATAGATCTATCATGGATTATGCAAGGAAATTGATGATTAAGAATGATGTCTCTCAAACATTCTAGAGAGAAGTAATCGGTATTGTTGTTTACACTCTCAACTAAGTTTAATTGAAGAAAGGAACAAACAAGACACCTTATGAATTGTGGTATGACCATACATTGAATGTAAGTTATTTGAAAATATTTAGAAGTAGGTGTTAAATTCAAAAAGATTCTAGGAATGGTAAACTTGATGTTAAAGGAGATGAAGGTATATTCTTAGGATATTCATCTAAGAGCAAAGCTTTTAAATGTTTGAACAAAACTACCAACAAGGTGATTGAAAGTGCAAATATAAGATTTGATAAGTTTGTAGAGAAAAATGATCAAGAAAGAAAGAAAGAACATGAATATTACAATAAGTTTTTTAATGTCTATGAAGATGCACTATATACTCTACCCAAGTTACAATACAAGCCTATCGAGTGTCACACAATAGCTACCGAGTCTTAGACAATTATACCCAAGCACCAAATAGTACAACCTATGCAAGAAGTTGAACACCTACCAAATGAAGAAAATATTGAGAATCAAAGAATTGAACCTATATTGGCCAAACATGTGAGAAAGAACCATTCACTTGAATAAATAACTAGAGATAGAGAGTTGGAGTACAAACAAGAAGAAAACTAAGAGAAGTACATGTTTAATAGATGGTTTTGAGCCTAGATCAATCAAAGTTGAAATGGATGACGAATTTTGGATTAATGATATGAATGTGGAGATTGATCAAATTGAGAAGAACAATATCTGGACACTTGTACCAATACCTGCTAATAAGAATAAGATTTAAACAAAGTGGATTTTCATAAACAATTTAAATGGGAATGGAGAAGTGGTAAGAAACAAGACTAGATTGGTTTGCAAATTATATGCACAAGAAGAAGGAATTGAGTATGTTGAGACTTTTGCACTTGTTTCTAGATTGGAAGGTGTAAGAACTCTATTGGCTCATGCTACCTACAAGAAATTCAAGGTATATCAAATGGATGTTGGTGACTTGTTAGATACTATGTAACTTGGTATAAACTACATTCTATGTTTACCACGATTGTACTCAGTAAACACTATTCTCCATTCAATTTAGTTAACACTAGCTTCACTTGACTTAAGTTGTTAACTCGGTAGAAACTATAAAGCTCGGCAAACACTGAACTACTCGGTTTGAACTATAGTGTTTGGCAAACATTGTATACAAAATCTGAATAAGTGTTGTCACTAATAACAAACTTGACTAAATGTCAACACTCTATCCCTACAAAGTTACCTATATGATTGTCACTTTCTTTCAAGATTGCAATATGTATCAATTCTACAAGCGAATTAATTAAACCTTTCTAGTAGTTCTGAATTTCTCTGACTTGCAAGGCTCAAAATTAGGAGATCATTTGAGAAATTTGAATTCATGGTCTCTATATTCTACCTTACTATTGCATAAAAAATTGCTTCTAATAAATGAATTTTTAAAAAATCAATAAACACAAAATTTCTCATAAGCAACTTGGATTCATTCTGCAATTTCCTCTAGAGAGGAACCATCACCACACCACCCTAAAAATAAACCCAAGTCTTTCCAATGTTGGTACAAGCTCTATTTATATTCATTATCCATGACCATCTTCTTGCCTATCTTTCTTATTAAGATTTAAAACCTATTTCTAAGGAGGGATCTCTAGGGTACCCCTATTATTTTCGATCTTCCATCAAGATTCGAATATGCAATAAGGAATAAAGTTAAAAGTGAAGAAAAAAATACAAAATTGAGGAATCCACGATACTACAAGAAGAATAAATGAGAATGAAATGTTGTATCTCTATAACCAATGCTGAAAAAATCTCTGTTGCAAAGTGCTCCAACAATCAAGCTCACAATTTTTTAATTTGTAAAAAGTATGAGTGAAAAAGAAAAGACCTCAAAATGAGGTAAAAATACAATAAATAGAAGTCTACAACCCTAACTCAGATTAGGAAAATGTGCATTAAAAATAAGACTCGATACTGCTCCAAATGGTGAGGGAATCAATCCAAACTATCCTCAAGTCAATCTCATACAGAAAGCTCACTGAAATGTGCCTTGATCTACTAAATTTTTTGTAAAATTCATGAACTTGGGTCTAGGAATCAACCTAAAAATATTGCATGTCAAACTCCTCTAACCATTGATGAATCTACATTAAATGGCATCCATAGTGAACTACAAGTGAGAACACGCCTTGACTACCTCACATATGTCCAAAAATAGCACATATGTGCTCACTAAATGCATGGGATAAAAGAAGTCCCTCTAGACTGAAAATGAACTCCTTGTAACATGCAGTTGACTAAAAAAGTCTTCCTTGGCTAAAAAATGAACTCTATGATGAACTTGAAGTCTCTCCTAGTCTTTGAAAATATAACAACCAGAGTCTAATTTTTTTTGGTCTCATTGAGTCCTTTTGTATTTTAAATAATTAACAATATCAAAAGTTTTATAATTTTAGCCTTTTGATATATTAATTTAACAGTAATTAATGCAAAAGACTTATTTGATGTAGTGCCTCTCATATTTGCAGTCTGTACCTTGTCTATTTTTTATTTGAGAGATACTTGATACTCTTATTGATATTTGTACCTTGAGATGACCTGAGGGTCGAATGTTATACTTTGATTTCTGTACCATAGATTCTTTGTTGCTATGATGTTTAGTTTATCATATTTGCATGTTGATGATATTTTGAGATGACAGTAGATCTTTGATATATGATTATCTGGTTATATGATGTATTGGACACATCTGTGGTTTTTTTGATGTGATGGATCTTATGCTTTGTTTATTTACTTCATTCTTGTCTTTTATGATTAATGCGAACGTGAGTGGTGTAAATGGATTAATGAGTTATTTAATGCTTTAATTGCTTTGGCTATTATGTTATATGCAATTGCACTTGATCGTGTGTTTTAGTGTGCAAGAATTATATCCCTGGCAGTGGCACATGGAGATAGTGATCTAGTTGTTCATATTTTACCAATGTCGCTCCTGTATGGTCAACGTATCCTTATTTAGTTGTTTTAAATTAAAACCTTTCGGTGATTAGTAAATCCAAACTCATCTACATTATGTGATTAGACCAGTGAGCATGTCTGTGCATTTAGAAGTTCGCAATTGTCGCAAAAGTGTTAAGTGATTTTATGTGATTTCAGGTTTTCGGGTTTTAAATCTTTTCAGATTTAACTTCTGGCAGCTTTGCCTTAGGTGAATTTCCATTACAGATAATAGCCTCCTTTTTTTGGGTCGATTCTGAGTTTAACTACTCCAGCTAGCTATTTTCCATAATCAACTATTCATTCAAAATGAATAAGTATTGAAAAAGTGAATTCATTGTTCGCTTCTCACATTTTGGAAATTGAATTTGGAGAGCAAATTTGGAAATCCTCTTCTGAAGGATTATTGTTTTGTTTGTTGTGGGAGTTGTGAGCGTGGGATCTTTGCGAGGTTGGTCTTATTGGATTCAGCTTGAGGAGTTCTCGCTTTGCCATCAGTTTCAGCAGTTTTGGCGGATGGTTATTTTATTCTGCGGGTTTCTGTTTTGGCCCCTTTTGCTGTTAGGTAGGGCCTTCACATTTTTTATGTTTTTTCTCTATCTCTGCTTCTATTTCTTGTAGCAATATGTTAGGAGGTTGAGAACTAGTGTTCCCCTCCGTTTCTGTTTGCCAGTTCTGCTCGGTTGGTCGAGTATGAACGTTTTCCCTATTTTTGAAATGGGGGTTTGGGTTTTTGGGCTGTTATGCTGGCCGTTTTTGCATACGGTGTCTGATTCCTTTTATTTTTGGATTTTCGGGGTTTTTGAACCCAAAGGCCAATTTTCAGGAGTCTGTTTTGATCTTTTAGCTTGGTTGATCTCTTATGTTTTCTTGTTTGTGTTTTGGTTAGTGGTGACATTTGGAGATTCGTTGGGTGCTAGGATGGTCATTAAGTCTTCCGTTGCGATCTATATGATCCATGTATGTTGTTGTCATGTGCACTTACACTTGTTTAAAAAATATATATTCTGGCTTCTTTTTCATCTTTGTTCCAAGGATCTCTGAGCGGGGCATTACATTTAATATTTTTTTATTAATATAATTAATATATATTAAATGATATCATTCAATAAATATTGAGTTCTAAAAACATTTACAATAACAAGCAAAATATTTGTAAAACTTTACCATTGTTTTATATGATAAGTGATAAATGCACAAATCACTGAATCACATATAAATAATAATAACATTATATTTAAAAGATGGAGAATAAGAATTACAATTCCCTAAAAAGCACCCCTAAAACTCAATATGTTGGATTTAATAAAATTAGGGCTCTGACATGAAATAGGAGAAAAATGCAAAACGAGTCTTATTTTGGCATTTTCACATTTTTTTGGAGCTCTAGAAGTTTCTTTCAAACTCAACTCCTTCAATCTAAGAATAGCCTTATTTTTCACAACTTTACCACTCATCCATCTTTTTATTGAAAAAACAATTTAGTCTCAATCGCAATCTTTTCTGTCAATCTAGGAACAAGCTCCCAGGCATGATTCTTCTCTATCAGATTTAAGTCTTCTTCCATTACCTTTAATCCAACTCTAATTTATGTATCATTACTTGTATTAAAGAAAAAGGTCTCAAATTTTTCTTTATTTATGAGTTACCCTAAAGCCTTTGAGTAAGAGTCTAGGATTGTTTTATTATGACCTCATCAATGTCTTCTTTTCCATGTAACATTATATCAACGACAAAAATATGATGAAGAGTACCTTCCATTCAACTTGTGATTTTGATTCCACTCACTTCCCCATTACATCTTGCTTTTGTGAGTAATCTTCCCAATGCTTCAACCATGATAATAAATAGAAAGGGGATAATAGATCACCTTGATGCAAACCTCTAGAAATGTCAAAGAAACATTCCAATGATTCAATTACAACTATAGATATCTTTGGCTAGATATGCAACCAAATATTAGGCTTAACCATTGTCTCAAAAAATTGAACACTTCTAGTCATTTACACAAGAATCTCAGTCAACCTTGTCATAAGCTTTTTTAATATCTAACTCTATAAGTTTTCAAAGTTGATGGTTTTGTTGGACCAAGTGGATAGCTTCTTGGGTTATTATCACCCCATCTGGGATTGATCTTTTTAGTACAAACCTCGTTTTTTCACTCTAAAAAATAAATCTTGATCTAGTTGGCTAAGACTTCTGTTAAGATATATAAATAATATTACATAAGAAATAGGCTTAAAATCTTCAAAGTTCAACTTTTTCATAATAAGAGCATGTGTTATTCATCATCTTTAATAGTCTTTCATAGTTTCTAATACATTCCACTAGTTATGTCACCTAATTGATTGCCAAAGAATGTCCAACACTTCTGGTAAAATACCGAGTTTTATCGAGGTATAGTTTCTTCAGGGCATATTCAATCTCTTTTTTTGTAAATTTTGCATTCAAAATCTTATTTTGAATACTTTTTATGATTTTCAAGATGTTTTGTAGTATATTATATTGGCCCACCTAGTTTGAACAACCTTTATTTTTTAGGATACCCTCAAAGTATGATACTTCTTCCTTTTTAATTCTTTCTGGTTTCTTGATTGTTTAACCATCTTGCCTTGTAGTTTTCATAATTATGTAAACAAGTTTCTTCTTGCCTTTGTAGTAGTGTGAAAAAATATGTATTTTTGTCTCCTACTAACTGTGTTTCTCTATATTTTTTATACCAATATAATTCCACTTTGACTATGATGTTTTCATATTTATTTAATAATTCTTTTTTTTCATATATATTTGTTGGTTCATACCTTCAACTACCAATTTTTTATTATTCTCTAATCTCTTTTTATAATTTATCCTTTGACTCTAAAATGTTCTGAATATGTCATTTAGTCCATTGAATGTGTTTCTCCTTACAGATTTAAGCATAGCCATAAACACAAAGGCTTTTGATCATTCAAATGTTCCTCTTTCCACCATTGTTCCAAATGATTCATGATATTATCATCCCTTAACCACATCTTCTCAAACTTGAAGGGACACATCTTCAGATACATATCTTCCTCTATTTTTAATTGGACTAGAAAATTATTTTGATCCCAAATCGGCAAAAATCGTTGCTTTGAAATTATACTTAAAATTATTCCACTTTCCGTTATAAGAGAATCTATCCAACATTTCAGCAATGTGGCTAAAACTTCTTTGCATGTCATTTCATGTATATTTTTCATTTTCTTATTTGATTTGCATAAGCTGATTATTATTCACCTGATCCCTACATTCTACTATTGTTCATGATTCTTTAGTCATGTGTCCCTATTTTTCATCTTTTCTTAATATTAAATTAAATTCCCCTCCAATAATAAAGTTTTGTTAAGGGGAATCTACCATCGAATTTCTAATATCAGTCCTTACTATTTGTTTATCTAGGATTGAGGCTGGTCCCCATATGCTAACAATGAAAAAGCTAGATTTACTCTCAATGCTTTTTATTCTTCCACATGTCCAGTTCTTGTCATGCCTTATTTTGTTGTATGGAATATTTGGAGGGCTCCATGCCATCCTTGAACCTCTTGAAACCCCTTTTTTCGGAACCCCATCCACATCTCAAGCCCTACGTTTCTTTCTAAGCTCATCCATCTCCTCATAACTCAATTTTGTCTCCTACAACATGATAAAATCTGTTTTAAAATTATATATACATTGTTTTCACTAAGTATTGCTCATTAGGGACATTTATGCCCTTAATATTCCATGTAATTACTTTCTTTGTGTTGTGGGAAGGAACTTCCTCCTCCTTGCATACATTAATTTGATGATCTTTGCTTGGCTTTTCGCATAACCATCCTTCTGTCCTAGCTCATTAGCTAATTTTCTCCCCCTCTTCTTTGCTATTTTGGCACAATCTAGGGAAGTTCTTCATTTTTCAATTGTACATAACCCAAGTCCCTCTTCATCCTCATTCTTGTCATAGTTTTCTATATCTTGTTGATCCATATCCTCCATATTCATCAATTCAAGAACCTTGTCTATCATGTATTTTTTTCTCCGAGTAATTGATCATCATCCTTTTCATCTATAATCTCTAAGCCTAGAAAAAAATTAATTGCCTCAACAATATATGTTTCCAAGTCTCCTCGTTTACCTCATTCTAGTGATAAGGTAGTTGCTTCAAATCTGAGTCTTTATCACCATTCTTTTTATCCTCAGGAACCTCCTTAATTAACAAGATTTAGTCTTTCATTGTTCATTTTGTATTCATTGATTCTTCCTCAATATTTTCTTATTTCTTTTCTACTACCTTTTTTACAGCCTATGCTTGTCCCAAAATTATTTTAAGGTACTTTTATATTTGTTCATACTAATGTCATTTTCTTGATGTGCATTAATGACTTCTCTTATATCGGTGTTCATCCTGAAACCCATCCTCCCCATCTCACTATCTAATGGAAGGTCACATTTAGGGGAATGTCATTGTATTCAAGATCCTTTCCATTAAAAGTGTTTTCTATAGGCATATGTCCCTCTTTGTTTATATTCTCATTTGTTTCTACAATTTCCTTAATATCTTGATTTTGGAAATCCTTATGGTATTGATTCAATCCTATAGTACTCTAATTATTGTTTGAAAACTTATCCTCCATACTAATTGTTTCCTTCTCCTTATTCTTCTCCAGGCTACAACTCACTTTAGTGTTACCACATTTGAATTTTACATATTTAGGATCCTCAATAGTTTTTAGGTTTGTGATGGAGACGACAACCCAAGTACAGAATGGACACAACAAGAAAGGGAAAACTTTATTAACTATGAAAATATGCCAATACACTTAGTGCGAAGAAAACAGACTCCGAGACATGCCCTATGGGCTTATAATAGTATAAATCTGGAGATAATTTCTTCTTCTAGTACCTTCTCTCAAACTCCACTCTGAACTACCTCTTACAATGCCAGAAATGTCCTTAAATAGACTCCCAAAGGTTAAGGATTAGGAATACATTCTAGAAAGTGTTAGTTGGCAATCACCGCCAAAATAGAAGGCTCCAGAAGTCACATTAGAAGTGAGCGCAAAATTAGAAGAATCCAGAAACGGTAGCCGAACTTTTAGGAGGCATAAATTTTGAACCATAGCTCTGATTGACGAACTGTTTACATTTTCAGAAAACTCTCGAAGTGGTCTATAGCCCTATGGAGAGCTTTGCTTGTCTCCCATTTTTCAGGCTCGTACAAGGTCATTTTGTGCCTCAAACCTGACTTTGAAGCATTCTTAGGAGGTCTCCAGAAATTGAAAATCTACAATAACTTTCTAATCGCAGGGCCTTTTGACCTGATTCTTTTTCTGGAATGTTCTAAATTACAATTACCATCATCCCTCCAAATTGCACCTTCTAACTCACCATAATTATGGCTCAATTACATAGTCCTATTTTTTTGGCATTTACACGTATCCCAAGGTGCTTAAAAACTCTAACCCAGAACACTAATAGTGGACTGTGAGAGTTGGAACCTTAATTTGACCCAAATGGGTATCCAAAAATGAAAACAAATGAAATAGAAACTATGTCTACGTATATTTTTTTGGGTGACACAGGATTGCCCTTATACCTCTGGATGCTCCTACATCAGTTTGATTGATCCTTTATAAGTTGATCTACAATTAAGCCTCCCATATTGTTATTAAATTTAATAATGATCTCTGATTTTAGAAGTCCACTTCTAAAAGATGAAATTTTTTACCCTTCGATAATCAGAATAATAGAAGAACATTGGATTAATTTTATAAGTAGCATTTTTAGTTCTAAGATCAAATGAATCTAGCTTTTTAATGTTAATATCCATGTCTAGATTAAAAAATCCTCCTCCATTCCTACTAAGTTACCCATGTGATTGTCAATTTCTTTCGAGATTGCAATATGCATTCAATTCTAAGTGATTATCCTCCATCCCTACGAAGTTTCCCATATGATTTCCAATTTCTTTCAAGATTACAATATGCATTCAATTCTAAGTGAATTAATTAAATCTTTCTAGTAATTCTAAATTTCTAAATTTGGGAGGTAGGAGTCTACAACACAACAGTAACTTGTGAGCCCCTCATGTGGGAGGTCTTGGGTTCAAATTCGCTTAACACATAAAAATAATTAATTACAACAAATAACAATAATTAATAGACAAGAGTCTACAACACAATGGTAACTTGTGAGCCTCTCATGTGGGAGGTCTTGGGTTCAAATTTTCTTAACACATAAATATAATTAATTATAATAAATAATATTAATTAATCTAGACTTCAGCCATTTATTGATATAAAAAAAATCTAAATTTGGGAGATCATTCAAGAAATTTGAATTTATGTTCTTTGTATTCGACCTTACTATTGTATAAAAAATTACTTCTAATAGATTAATTTAAACAATCAGTCAACACAAAATTTCCCGTAAGCAATTTTGACTCATACTATAGAGGAGACATCACCACACCACTATAAAAATAAACTTAAGGCTTTGCAATGTTGGTACATGCTCTATGTATATTCATTATAAATAACCATCATCTTGTCTATGTCTTTCTTATTAAGATTTAAAACCTCTTGCTCAAGTGGAATCTTTGGGCCCCTATGTCTTGGTTTGCATATTGGTTTCGATGCCTCCAAAGTGTTTGAGAACATCTTGTATACCTTTTTCTTCTCAAATCTATTATGATTAACCTAGATTTCATTTTTATTCTTGGGGTTTTGCCAATTTATAATTTTAGGGGTCGGTTTTAGGGAACCCTCTACACAATTTTGCATTGAATTTGTGTGGCCTGATTGGGATAATCTTGATTTTGTACCAGGATGCTTCTTTGCTCTTCTTGCTCTTTTTCTTTTCATAGTTCCCACTCAAACTCTAGTTTTTTGTGTAGAGGGGGAGCCCAACCCCTTTGCAGGACTACACTACTATCTCTAGACAACCATAGTATGCTCATGCCCACGTCAGCAATGATTTACACTCTAATGCTAAGGACCCGTGTTTACAGTCAATGCCCTAGGTTTTAAAAACCTATTATGAGAAAACTTATTGTTGGCTAATGGAGAAAAGGCATTCCATTGCATGGTCAAACCATGTTCATATGTCAGATATGTAAATCTTAGAGCTTGGGATGAGAATAAATGGTTTAGCAAGAGTGCCCTCCTTCATATAAGATCATATTCTTTATTTCCCAGGGTAGAGTAAAAAGTGTATATGTATATTCCTTGGAATTACTCTATATGATGGTGAAATTCTTCCATAAAATTGTAGCAGCCAAATTAGTATTCCAAAATTATCGTGAGTGTTGATAACATGACACCCCTTCCAAGCCAAAAAGGCCTTTTGATTGAAGATGCAAGCTCTATAATTGAAATGCACCCTTCACCAATTAATAATTGCTGCCAATGGTGAAAGCTTTCGGTGTCACGTAGCCATTAGATGATTCAAATGTAGCCTAAGATGAATGTTGCTCTCTGCTATGCTAAGTCATTCAAATACTATTAAATCGCCCCTTAATTTTTTATTCCATCATTGTATTCATTACATCCATAAAATATATAACAAATTAGTTTTTATCTCATCCCTAATATTGATCTGCCAAAACTCCAGGAAATTAACTATTGTCTCATGAAGGAAAAAAATTGCTGCCAATTGGAAAAGAAAATCGCTGCTAGTTGGTGACGAAAATCATTGCCAGCACATGCAAAGTGTGCATAGTTTTTCCATGTCAAGCTCCTATTATTTACTCTACCATGCAGCAATAATATTTGATAGTAGTAAATGACCACATATTTTCAAATTTGAAGGAAGTGGGCAGTCTGCAACTCCGTACTGATCCAACTCATCAGAGTTCGTGGGACATTGCTGGCATTGTTGGCTAGACTCAGTGGCCCTGCATGTCATTGATGTGTTTTGTCCCTCTTTTTGTTATTGATTGTCATGCCATCTAGTGGGCTTTCTTTTTAACTTGTTCCTTGTGTTGTTTGCCTTTGTCATTAGGTCATGTCTTGTTTTTTTTGTGTGAGTTTGGTTAGGTTATTTGGCTCCTTCATTGGCTTGCGCATGTGACTTAGAGCAAATGGATGGAAATGATGATGTTGCAGCAAGTGAACCGCTGGGTGACGATACAGTGTGTGTAAATGATGATAAAATGGTGGAGGAAAACACTTTAGGTAATGATAAACCAGAGGATTTTGGTAATGATGGAAAGGAAGGTCTCAATGAAGATATCATTGGTAATGCAAGCCCTAAAAAGAAGAGTGAGAAGCCTTCTTATAAAGCGGTTCTTATTGATATTTAAGTTCCAGTAGTATGTCCCACATTGGCTTGTTTTGAGAGTAAGTTTGAAAAGAAAATAGTTGCAGAGTGTTCTAATGGAGTGGGAAGAACCATAGCCCATGGAGATAGACAGCATGTCGGAGATGGTGGCAAAGATAGACAGCATGTCGGAGATGGTGGCAAAGCCACTCCTAGAGAAGAAGATGGTAGGAATCTTTCTGACAGTTTGAAAACCCTAACCTTGTCTCCCAATGAGGATATGGTTTAAGTAATTAGAGCATAGTAGAGTTGGTTAAGAAATATTGTCATTTTCTTTGTTTTCTTAAATGTTAACGCTTTACCTTCACATAAATTTCTTGGTGAATGGTTGAATGTGTAGTGCCTCTCGTGTTTGCATTATATACCTTGTCCATTTTTTATTTGAGAGATACTTGATACTCTTATTATATGTATTTTGAGATGACCTAAGGGTCAGATGTTATACTTTGATTCAGTACCATAGATGCTTTATTGCTATGTTGTTCAGTTTATCATATTTGCATGTTGATGCTATTTTGAGATGACAGTAGATCTATAAGGATATTAGGTTATATGGTTTATTGGACATATTTGTTGATTTTATTATGAGATGAATTTTATTCTATGGTTATTTACTTCATTCTTATATCTTTACACTTTCTGCAAACGCGAGTGATGTAAATGGATTAAATAGGTATTTTTATACATGTTTGTTTGGCTATGATATTGTATGCAATTGCACTTGATTGTATATTTTAGTGTGCAGGATTTATATCCCTAATAGTGGCACATCGAGTTAGTGATTCAGTTGTTCATATTTTACCAATGTCGTCCCTATATGGTCAATGTATCCTTATTTTAATTGTTTAAATTAAAACCTTTCGGTGGTTAGTAAATCTGAACTCATCTGCATTATGTGATTAGACTAGTGAGTGTGTCTGTACATTTGGAAGTTCGCATTGTCACGAAAGTGTTAAGTGATTTTCTATGATTTTGGGTTTTTAGGCTTTAAATCTTTTTGGATTTAATTTTTGGCAGATTTGCCTTAGGTGAATTTCCATTACAGAGAATAACCTATTTTCATTTGGGTCAATTCAGAATCTAGCTGCTATAGTTGGCTATTTGCCCTAATCGACTATTCACTCAAAAAGTGAATAAGTGTTGAAAAAGGAATTTTAATTCCTCACTTTTTCTAATTTGGATTTTAGAATTTGAGAGCTTTTTGAGAATCCTCTTCTAAAGGATTCGAATTCTGTTTGTTCTGGGAGCTGTGAGCATGGGTTCTTCGCAAGGTTAGTCTCATTGGATTTGGCTCAGGGAGTTTATGCTTTGCCATCACTTTCAATAGATTCGGTGGGTTATTTATTTTATTGCATGGGTTTCGATTTCTACCCCTTTTGCAATTAGGTAGGGCCTTCCCATTTTATTGTTTTTACTCTGTTTCAGCTTTTGTTTCTTGTAGAAGTATGTTAGGAGGTTGAGAACTAGTGTTCCCCTTCATTTATATTTGTTGGTTCTGCTTGGTTGGTCGGGTATGAACGTTTTTCCTATCTTCGAGATGGGGGTTTGGGATTTTGGGCTGTTATGCTAGCCATTTTTGCATATGGTGTCTAAATTCATTTATTTTTGGATTTTTGGGGTTTTTGTGCCCAAAGCCCAAATGGGTTAATTTTAGAATTTTTCCAAATTTTGGGGTTTTTACCTCGTTTTATGTTCCACCCTATTTTCTTAGGTTTTCTTGGCACAATGTGGTTTGTGGACCTAGATGATCTGTTTGGATATTAGTCAAAACACTGTTGCATTTCTATGTTGCATTGGGATGTGTGTTGCATCTGTCCTCTCGATTCTATTTTCGATTGAGGGACTTTCTGCTTTGTGTTCTCATCCAGTCCTTCTGTTGATCTTCATGATGGTGGTGCACCACACACGAGTACGTATGCATACATTTTTCAGGTGACCTGCGGGCCTAATCTTCTATGGTATTTTCAAAAGTCACGATCATTGGGGTTGGGTTGGGAGTTTGCATGCCTACGAGCACTCATCATTGGATGAGCATGGGTAGGATAGAGTAGCATATGGAGGGTCTTCTATCCTACAACTTGGTGACTATTTCCCATTGGTTGGCAGAAGAAGTTTTAAATAAGTGATAACTAAATTAAAACATTTGGGAGGTAATAATTATAAGATAATAAAATGTTTGGGTTGTGCACCTTCTGTTGAGAAGAGTTGTTGCCTAGGTTGTGCACCTTCTATTGAGAAGAGTAGCTGCCAATAGTAGCTTGGGCTTGTCAATGTCAAGTGACTCTCCATGATGTCAACCCCTACGTAGTAACCCTTTGAGATGTCTGACCAAGACCTGTAGTTTATGCATTGTCTATATCTTGGATTTAGTCATCATATTGCTTGGTGTGTGTGTTAGCCATGGATGTTGTTCTACGTGTGTTTGTGGTTAGATCATTATCTCCATCAACACAGTGGGTGTGGACCTACGAGTGCTACGTGGTTGGGAGGCATAGCAACCTATACCACTGCTAGGGGCCGATGTACGGAGAACAGAGACGGTCTATTGTTCTAGCTCGACCATGGTTGGATGTTTCACTTGGTATTTCAATTTTCGGAGTATGCTTTCTGGTGACTTATGCTTTCATTGGGATGCTTGTATATCATGTTTTGATGATGTTAGTTACTAACACATTTCCTTATTATGATGATTAGCATGTGATAGGTGATGTTATTTACTTGTAGGATTATCTTATGCTTTGTTGCTAGCATGTTAGATTTCCTTATGCTTATGTCATAATATGCTTAGTAGTAACATCCCTATTATGATAGCATTGACGATCTAGTCAATGGCTCAGGATGTTATGAGCAAGGGATGGCTAGGGCCCACGATGGTCTTATAATGCTATTAACGATTGGGAGGAACCACATACTTGATAGTTGTTTCAATCATTGCAATATTGTTTTCAGTACACTATGATGTTTCCTTTTGTACTTTTACTTCTTACTATTTGTTAGATGGTTAGCTGTTGTGCTTTCTGTCTTTCAAATTTGGTTTGAGTGTTCTTGCCTCGAAATGTGGATTCGATACTCCCTGATGTGGAGGTTTTACACTTTGTTTTACCTTCTTCATTGTCTTTTTAGTGTTTCTTGTTTTACCTAGGTGACCATGTGTTAGCATGGTGTGATACAAGAAAGTATCGCATGCCCATTAGGATTTTGTCATGCGATACTGGAAAGTATTGCACCCCCTTTTAAGAACTATCATATGATACTAGAAAAGTATCGCATGTCCTTGAGAGAAATATCGCTCAATTCCTAAAAGTATCGCCTTGCTTCCTTAGAAATATCACGTGCTACTAGATAGTATCGTCCAGTGTTGATTTAAAGTATCACCTAGATTTTTGCAAAAACCTATGCGGGCAGGTAGCAAGCACTTTTTGGTAAGACCTGATCTTTTTGGGAGTTGTTTTGAATACCCTCTTCAATGTTCTTCAATCCTTTGGTGTTGCATTTTGATTCCGGTTGTGTGTCTTATGTAGTCAATCCTCTGGGGTTTTAAATATATCATTTAATTTAATTCTTTATACTTAAGATATATTTTAACATATGCAACGATTCATTTGAGATAGGTTCTAGACCTCTGCATGCTAAGATAAAGATTCTAGGAAATTTTAGGGCTTCAAGATTTCAAACTTAGCCAAATTTTTTTAGGAGTTAGCTTTTGTCTTTTAGCTCGGTTGATCTCTTATGTTTTTTTGTGTTTTTGGTTAGTAGTGGCATTTGGAGATCCGTTGGTGTTTGGATGATTGTCAATCTACTATTGCGATCTTTGTGATCTATGTATGTTGTGGTCTTGTGCTCATACACTTGTAAAAAAAAAAATTATCTTGCTTGTATTTCATCCTTGTTTCCAAGGATCTCCAGGCGGGGCATTACAAAATGTAGTCTGGGGAAAGAAATTTGGCTTACATGTTAGTTTATGCAAAATGCTTCAAAAAGGACTCTTTGTTATTTATTTTTTAAATCATAATATGTAGGAGAGAATCCTAAAAAAAGGGTTTTGGAATGTTGGTCATTCTTTATTTAGAGAATATGTATTGTCAACAAATGGTAATTTTGAAAAAGTTATAAAAAGATCCATGCTGAATTATGTGGAAATTAAAAATCTCCAAGCTGAATTTTGGCGCTTTATTTCGCATATCTTGACTCCTTTAGGATTTGTTTTGTAGATTGAAGAATCTAGAGTTACTCTCCCCCATTTGAATGCTCGTACTCTTGTGGCACTTGATCCCAATGTGGTTTTTCCTGATATTATTTCTCTAGACCTAGAAGGAGAAAACTTCTCATGGGAAATCTCTCTATTATGTAATCCGCATGCTTGTTTTCATTGTAAGCTTAACGAACATATAAAGAAAAATTGTCTAGCTCTTAAGTGCATTTTGATAAAGCTAAGGTGAATGTTAATAGTGTTAAAGAACTTGTTCTAGAGATGGTTAATAATGATGAGGCCGTAGCCAAGGATGGTTTACCACCTACCCCGAAAGAAAATTTGGATAATTGTATTTCTAATCACTCTTTGCCCTCGAAGATTTCTTCTAAGCCTAATTCAATGGAGTGTGGTGGGTTTTTTTCTTTAGATAATCCTCTATATGATAGAGAGTTTGAGGTGATCTCGACTATTCATCCCAGAGATCTTTCTGGTGAAGTTCATCCCATGACCCTCATTGTGTCCTATCATGTTGTTTCTACCGAGAATAGCCTTGGTTTGATCCCTACTAGATTGAATGCTCAACAACTTGCCATCAGATCTATTAACGAGAAGGCATGGTTTATTAGAAATACTATTGTTAAACTAAGGAGGTTAGTACTCCCTCACTTGTGATTCAGAAGACTTTAGATACAGACCTGGGGGGTAATTCACTGATGTTGTTAAAAAAGAAAGAAAGACATTTAAGCATGAGGAGGAAACAATTGGGGTATGTAATATATATGCCCCAAATGATTACAGAGAAAGAGCTAAGTTATGGGATTGATGCTCATCTAAGTTGCCTAAAGCATATTGGATTTTTAAAGGAGACTTTAATATGGTGGACTCCAATTGTGATAAACTAGGTGGATTGAAACACTCTTGGAAAGATAATGAACAATACTTTTGGTTAAAATTCAAAAGATATTTTAATTTGATAGATCCTCTGGAAAATAATAGGGAGAACTTCAAAGACATTTGGTTCATCTGGTGCAATAATCAAGGAGGTCATAACAAATTCTACTGCAGATTGGATAAGTTATACTATGAATCTTCTTTTTTCTCCTTTCAATTTGAGGAGGATCACTCTCCAATAATTGTGTCACTTGTTGCAATGTCGGTTCACTCTCCTATTTCCACGAGGATCCTGATAAATAAGGATGAAATTGTAAGCGATGAGAGTAACAGATGCAAAGCATTTAAGTTAAATGCCTCATTACTCAAGGATCTTGACAATAAAGAGGTTATTAGAATTGTGACATTCTTGTCAAAAATGTGTAATCAGTCTCAAACACCAGTTAAGAATGGTGCCAACTAGTGGAATCTTGGAGAAAAAAAAATCAAATTATTGGGAAAAAAGTGGCTAGCGATAGAAATCAGGAAGAGAATGATCTTCAAACAAAATTAAATGAAGTAGAATATGCACTTCAAAATAAATTGGATGATCTATTGCTTTTGGATGAATTGGTCTATATCAAGCATCAGTTAGGTTTTCTACAAAGATATAAGATCCAAGGGCAAAGGATTCAGGCAAAAATAAATTGGCTAAGAGAGGGAGATATAGGATCTAGATTTTTTTTTAACATCATTAGGGATAAACAAAAGACAGAAATGATAGAAGATATTTAGGTGGAGGGTGGCAGAACAAATGACCCAAAGGTAATTAAGGAGGCCTTTTTCAGTTTCTATTCTAAACTATTTTCTTTAGAGTTTGGTCAAGATCAGCATAAAGAGTTGAAAATTTGCTTGAAGACGATCCCCAAGAAGGTTTCTAAAATTGAAAGTGATAACCTTTATAGAAGAATCTCATTAGAGGAGATTCAAGAGGCCATCAAAGCTATGGCTAATGACGATTCCCCAGGACTGGATGGGCTACCTGTCAAATTTTATAAAGATAATATAGAATGGATTAGGGAAGAGCTTTTGCTATTTTACAATGATGCCTTTGAGTATGGCTTTCTGGGCAGCACAATAAATAGAGGGGTCATTAAATTGCTTCCTAAAGTTGGGGATAGATCCCTAGTTAAGAATTGGAGGCCTACCACCGTGCTTAATTTATCTTATAAAATTATTGCTAAAGTGTTGGCTAAAAGAATTGCAGAGATTACAAAAAATATTGTTTCAGTCACTGAAATTGGTTTCATAAAGGTAAGATATATTTTGGAGAATCTTATCACTAGTTGGGAAGCTATGAATTGGGCTAAGGCTAGTGGGCAAGATGTGGTTATTATTCTTCTTGATTTTGAGAAGGCATATGACAGAGTTGAGTGGTCTTTTGTTATTGGAATGTTGAAAGCTTTAGGATTTCCTCCTTACTTCTGCAAGTGGATTGAAATTTTGTTTCAGGATTCTTCTACTATTATTGATGTGAATGGTGTATTATCAGACTCTATTGTCCTTCAAAGGTCTATCAGACAAAGTTGCCCTATTGCACCCTCCTTATTTGTGATTGTTGTTTATGCTCTCTTTTACATACTTAGGGATTCCTCTTTGGGGCCTCCTATTAAAGGCATCACTCTCCCTAATTCAGAGGAATTGATTAATGCTCCTTTCGTAGATGACACTACTCTCTATTTCGAATTGTGTAAAGATAACTTCTATGTGGCTCTCAATAGACTTAATTTTTTCTACATTGTTTCTAGAGCCAAAGTGCCCCCCCACAAGTCATCTATTCTACGATGGATGGAGATACCTCCTAGTTGGTTACTCAAGATGGGTTGGAAATGGACTAGGCCTAATACCATTACTAGATATTTGGGTATCCCATTTTCTTTCGAACCTTCCTTTTTCGATATGTGTTAGTGGATGTAAAGCAAGATCAATAGAAAACATATCATCGTTGGCTGGGAGAGTTCAGGTTGTGCAGAAGGTCCTTTCTTCCCATCATGTTTATTTTGCTTTGACTTGGATGTTTACTAAATCTCAATTTGGTATGCTTGAAAAAATTCTTAAAGATTTTTTGTGGTCGGATGACTTGGGATCTAGAAAAAGACATTGTATTAAATGGGAGTGTTGTTGCCTCCCCAAACAGTTGGGGGGCCTCGGGACTAAAGACATTAGAATACATGGGATTGCTCTTGTGGCTAAATGGATATACAAAGCTTTTTTGAGGAATGAACCGTGGAAGGTTCTTGTGAGAAACAATGTTGAACGGTTTGTGATTAAGAAAGGTAAACACTAGGCTAAAATTCCATTTTGGGATATTATTATGGGAGACTTTAAGATAAAGATTTTTGGGTCTAAAGTGTTTAACTCCCTGTGGTCTACATAGTCACAAGTGAGGGAGTTCATCTCCTATAGGAATGCCATTGGGGCACCTCCTAAATATATTGTTGTTGACAGATCAATCTAGTGGGGTTTGTATTTGAATAATAAACCTCTTGCTCTTACTTAGAGTTGTTCTGCAAAAAAGTGGAATGAGAAAGGCATTTCTCCAATTAGTGATTTAATGGTGAATAACAGGCTTGGGTCATGGGATGAGATATCCAGTAAGTTTGTTATCCCCAAATCTCAAAGGAAAACCTATACATTCCTATCCAAAGTGGCAAGCAAGGAGAAAGTTAGGAAAATTATGAATGGTGATACTTTTATCAAAAATATAAAATGGAAAGATGGCACAATTATTGATAACACTTCTGCTAAATAGATTTATGGAATGTTTAAAAATGATCACTCTATGTTCCTGCATATAGTTAATGTTAGGGTTTTGACTGTCCTTTCTCAAACTAGCATTTTTTCTTTGATTATTTTTTGAAGGGTCCCTATGAGCCTAAGGTTATTCATTTTAGATGATTGTTATTTATTAAGAAGCTTGTTGTCGGGTCATTGTTGTTTTCCATTAATGTTGAGTCTGTGACTTGCAAGTTGTGTAATAAGCTTGAAAGTTTTGAGCATGTTTTTTTATAGTGTATTTATGCAAATAAAGTCTGGGCCATTTTCATTGGGTCTCCAATTGATTGGAAATATAGTACTAGTTTCTCTTGGTGTGAAATTTTGGCTGGTTATGTGAGATCTTTGGACTTATCTTTTAGCATATTTTGGTTTGCTCTTGTTGGTGAAGTACTATGATTTCTTTGGAAGGAAAGGAACAAGGAGATATTTCAAAATGTCAGAAAGTGCCCTACTGAGTTTAATCTTAAACTCATACATTTTTACATTATGTCACAAGTGTCCTTCTACTTGGAGATTTCAAAGCCTAGATTCATGAAGTTGATGCACGATGGAGTTTTGCAAATTTACAAAGATGAAATCAAGGCAGCACAATATATTGAGAAATATCAAAATTTTCTTACACAAGTAGAGATTGATGAGCTTAGCAGTCTTCTTCTAGAGAAATGTCATCTAGATCTTGAAGTAAATGATACTGAATACAAACATCACTCCGAAGAGAATATGAGTGATAGAGGGGCAAATACATGTGTTGTCTTTGTAACAACACCTGTTGATACTACTGTTCAATTGGGTCATGGTTATCAGAAATCATAGAATATACTCTTTTTTTGTCTATGTTGAGCTTTCTAAATCCAATATTGTTTTGGATGCTCGTGTGAAAAATAATATGTGCAATTCCTTTTAGGTTAAGTCCCTAGATGGTTAAGGTACCTCCCTCCATTTTTGTATCTTGTTGAGGGTTGGTTTATGTTCATGATGAATGTTCTATAAATTGTCGATTATACTTTTTCAATATAAAAATAATAATATGCGACAGTATTAATCAGACAAGCCCTAATTTTGAGTGCAATATGAAAATGGTTGTCAGTAATATTGTAGTGAATACATCATCACACAATTATTTCAATATGTCTATCTGCAGCCCAAGTCCAGATAGAGTTTATGGTCTCCTCCAATGTTATGGAGGGAGCAATGCTTTAACTGTTCACAAATTAGAAGACCCTACAGTCGTAGCTTCTAGTATAGTTCAGGTCATGTATGAACTAGAAGTGTTTTGGATATTTTGAAAGTAGATTTCATGAATTATTAGGCGTGCCCAAAGGGACAGATCCTTTTATTTCTTACATTTTTCTAAATTTTTTATTACGTTCCAAGAATTTTAGAATAAAATGTGCAAGTTTTAGATGTGGTTCTTCCATGCGTAAGCATTGATGTTTGAATGTCCATTCACTTATTTTAACTTCTTTTGTTTTATTATAACATGTGTAAATCATATTGTCTTTCTTTTGCTAACAAATCTAAAAGTGCAAGTTTGAGATGTGGTTTTCTTCCATGTGGTGGCATTGATGCTTGAACGCCCATTCACTAAGTTTCATTTGTTTTATTTTTAAATGTGTAAATCATATTGTCTTTCTATTTGACTCATTTTTTCCCTTCTCATCTCTTTCATTCTCTATATTTTATATTGTACTTTATGTTGTCCATTTTGAGGAAAATTGAAAGGATTAGAAATGGACTACTAAAAAGAGAGAATTTGAAATTAGATTTTCGTAGTTTAAATAGTACTAAATCTAGAAAAGAATTCTTCCTCCATATTTTTTGTAGCAAAATCTTTTTATATCCTATTTAGTTAAAATTATATTTGACTGTCCACCTATGAAATTAAAAGAGCATTGCATGAATGGAAGAATAATGATGTCTCATTCCATCCCTCTTTCATCTCATTAAATAAAATAGAAAATGCATTGAGAATGACAGTGGAAAAAAAAGCGCTAGCAAAAATATTTTTGAAAAACAGATGTCAAATTTATAATTCGAGTGAAAGCCTAACAATGACAATGTGAAGAGGAACGAGGTACTGTGATAAATTTCACTGTTAACAGGCTAAAAATTTTGATATGGCATTCTATGATAATTTTCACTGTTAACAGGCTACAAATTTTGATATGGCGTTTGAAGAGAAAAGTTGGTATGTTAGCCAAGGAAAATCCTAATTATCAATAGTACTAGAGAACTTACAACCCAAGCAAACAAAAGGAAGACAACTATGCCAGCTAAAATTGTTAAAAATGGAGGATTGCTTCCATCATTGTCCCTCTCTCCTATTAATTTGGTTTTCGTTTTCAACTCGCTAGTACTCTCTTGAGAGTTGCTGCTAGAAAATTTTAGCGCCAACAATTTCCTCCTGAAACTGCATTCCCCTGCACAAATTGTCAACTCCAATGAGCTAAACAAGGTTAACATGTACCATCTTTGGAACATCAAAAAATTGACATACAAAAAAATACCTCACTACATCTTTTAGCTGGAATTCATGGATATTTATACATCTTTGCAGAATTCTAAACTTTAGAAATTGAAAAGATTCTAAAACAGAATTTGAAATGGAGAGAACAGTTGGCATTGTGGATGTTTTCCATAATCTACAATCTTTTTAGACATTGTAAAGGGGAAAATATTTAATGCACACAGACAGAAAATAGAAATTTGAAAGAAGTTGATAAAAGTAAAATGCATAGAATATGTAAAATTGTACTGAACACCAATACCCCAACACAAGGAGGAGATCCAATGAGTTGTCACTTGTGCCAATGACTAAAAATAATCTATAGCTAAATCGTATAAGGTAGATTAGGTCATCATTCAAAGCATGAAAGTTCCAGTTGGTTTTTGTGTTTGATGCATGGGTGTGGAATTGGTTATAAGCTCAGCTACCGATTTGTGTGTATCTGGCCTAGCTTCCGCATTCGATGCAGACGGATGCGTGGAGCATCCAGATGCCCTGCGGGTGCTGGCTGGAAGCCATCCGCAAGCATCCGGATGGGTGTGGAAGCTGATATTCCACACGCATCCAGATGCCTGCGGATGGCTTCCGGCCAGCACCTGCAGGGCATCCGGGCGCATCCACGGGGCTTAGCCGGCAAAGCAATAAAATATAGTTTATTTTAACTTAAACTTCCATAACAACATGTGACTAAAAGCATTTTTAAAGTGTTTTTTCACAATAAAACCCTAAAACGACCTTAGAAGTCAACATAGAAGCATCCACAAGAGCCATTTTTAAAAAAAAATTGCACCTACAGCCACTCCTTCATTGTGAAGCTAAATTCAGCATTTTCGAAGAGGATCGATCGAAGAGGGAGAGATAGCTTTCTCAAAGAAGTTTAAACCATTCAAGGTAAGTAAGCAATCCTTTTCTTGAGTATTTAGATGAATTTTTTTGAGTTTTTGATGATTTTTTTCAAGTTCTTGAAAAAAAATTTAAAGTTTTTCTTCAATTTTTTTTTTTTGAAAGATATGTAGAAGCAACTTTGGGTATCTATTTTAGTAGTTTTTCTCACTTCTTTCCACTTGTATGCATGATCATTGATGTTCATAGTTGTTAGGAACTAATTAAAATTCATTTATTTTCTTATAAAATAGGTTGCAAAAAACTAAGCAAGAATGGATACCGGTGGTAGTGCTAGTCAAAGTTTAGTGGGGGGCCAAGGAGGGGAAGGGACTGATAATTTCAAAATTGATGTAGGTTCTCCTTTGTGGAGACATACAACAAGGATATCACAGGTTTCAAGAGGTGGCTCATACTATTAGAAGTGCAATTATTGTCAAAGTAACAAAGGAAAACCTTTCAATAGCTCATATTCCTAAGTGAAGCTTCATTTTATGGGCCCTGTTGGCAAAGGATTTGCAATGTGCAAAGGCAAAAATGGTACTAGGATGACTAGTACGGAAATACTTTCATTTGTAAGAGAACAAGAAGTTGTTGATGCATTGATCAATAGATCAAAAAAAGCTACTATCAAGGTCCTTCTTCAAAGAGCAAGCCACAAACACCCACTGAACCAATTGCATCCTCCCAACACCCATTCTTGCAGGTACCTGTGCCAGGAGAGGATAAAGAAGAAGTGAAAATTTCAACCCGCAAAAGAGGCCCATTGGACACCGCATTTAAAATGGGGGCAAGAGACCGCGTTGATGAAGCTATTACACGTTGCCTCTATGCGAATGGGCTTTCTTTCAACTTGGTGAGATCACCATATTGGAAGGAAATGGTGGCAACAATCAAAGAATCACCAGCTGACTACACAAGCCCAGGCTATGAAAAGGTGCATACAACTTTATTGCAACAAGAGAGGGCACATATAGAGAGAGGCCTTCAACCAATCAAAAAATCTTGAAAAACTTTGGATCTAACTATTGTGTTAGATGGTTGGAAGGATACAAGAAACTAGCCACTAATTAATGTGATTGCAATTTCCCCCAAAGGGGCAATGTTTTTGAAGGCCATTGATTGTGAAGGGCAAGTGAAGGATTCGGAATTCATTTCTAGAATTCTCATTGAGGCCATCGAGATAGTGGGTAGTGAGAATGTGGTACAGGTGGTCACTGACAATGCCAAAAATTGCAGGGGTGCGGGTGCTTTGGTTGAGAGTCGGTATGACCATATTTTTTGGACTCCATGCACTGTTCACTCCCTTAACTTGATCATGCAGAGGATTGGCACTAAAGTAGATTGGGTGAAGAAAATATATGAAGAGGGGGAGGACATACAGATGTTTGTGACCAACCACCACATGTCACAATCCATTTTTAGAACATACTCCAAATTGGAGTTGCTGAAGGTAAATTAATTTTTTTTAATTATTAAGTTAGGTTGCTGAGACCTGTTTTGCATCTCATACAATCCTTATGAGACGACTCCTCAAGGTAAAAGATGCATTAAGTCAAATGGTCATCGGTCATCAATGGGGTGTATGGAAGATCTCAAATTCAGAAAGAGCACAAAGGATGAGGGATTTGATCTTGAATGAGAGTTGGTGGGCTCGTGTGGCATATGTAGTGGATTTCACTGAGCCCATCATGACTATACTCCGTTTTGCTGATACAGATACACCTTGCTTAGGGGATGTGTATGATGGCATGGACACCATGGTTGAGAAGGTAAAACATTCTATACAAGCACATGAGAGTGACCCCACACAATGTGAAGCCTTATGCAAACAAGTGCAAGCAATTATCAACCATCGCTGGAATAAGATGACTACCCCATTGCACCTCCTTGCATATGCCTTATCTCCTAGGTACTATAGTGAGGAGATAGCTGGTATGCCAGGTAGAGTTGAACCATTTGCGGATGAGGAGGTTGCTGAGGGGTGCCACAAAGCCCTTTCAAGACTCTTCCCACTAGAAGAAATGCATGAAAAAGTGAGGGAAGAATTTGGGTTGTTTGCTTCGGGGTTAAAGCATTCTCCATTTGCACTAAAGGACCAAAATAGAATGGGAGCTATCACATGGTGGTACATGTATGGTCAACCTTTCAAGCATCTTCAACCTCTTGCAATCAAAGTCCTATCACAAGTAAGTTTTTTATTTTGTTTTGTAAATTTGTTTTAAAATTTTATGTTTACACTTGCATTGTAGAATTTAGTGTTTCACACATTCTATAAAATTAATTTGCTTTTCATTTGTATGTTTTGTGACAACTATATAGGTTGCTAGTTCTTCTACTACTGAAAGGAATTGGAGTACATACTCCTTTATCCATTCGGTGAAGCGCAACCGATTAGGCTCCAAGAAAGCTGAGGACTTGGTCTTTGTCCACACCAACTTGCGTCTTTTGTCACGTAAGAATGATCATTACAAGGAAGGGGCAACAAAGCTTTGGGATGTAGCCCCTAAGTGTGCAGATTTAGATGCAACACTTCATGATCTTGTTACAGTTGGAGACGGTGATGATGTTAGTGTGGCACGTGGTGCATCTAGCATAAGTGGAACCATTCTTGGTTCCAATGACCTTTCAGCAGTTGGAGATGACAATGAGAATGTGGATTTTCTTGCAAATCCCTATGATTCAGAGTTAGACTCTGATTGATTGAATCTTTAGACTTCAATCATTTACCAAGTTTTTAAATTTTATTTTGTTGGAATCTCGAACATGACCTATTTGAACTTATTGTTTAAGAGTCAAGACTAAACGCTAATGTTGGACAAGCACATATTGATATTGATATATGAATATCATATGAATTTTGAAATATCTTGAATTTTGTTTAAGGGTTCAGTTAACTGTTAAGTATCATAGATTCATAGTCATATTATGATTTATCAAATGATTTGTTTTTGTATATTTCTTGCATTTCTTTGCATATGTTAATATTATAAAATATATATATATATATATACATTTCCTCCCGCATCTGCATCCAAAAAAAAAAAAAAATCCCCGCATCCCGTATCCACTTCCGGAATCCGCTTCGGAATCCGCATCCGAATCAGTAACTTAGGTTATAAGCTGCAAGCTTTATATAGCAGCTATTAGCAATGTAAGAAATGGCTTGTTGGATTTAGTTTATATGGTATCAAATCCAGAAAAAATAAACCATTCATTTTGAAAACTGAATGCCATACTGCTGTAGTAGTAAGGCATGCGATGTAAGAGGTAAGCTGAAGGAGAAAGGTATATCGAGAAATGAAAGGAATTTGGTAGTGTAATTCAAAATCCAATTGAGTTTCCAAGCTGCTGCATATATTTAGTTAATAAGTCGGAATTTGGAGCATATGATCTGAGCCATTTTGCTCTGATGACAGCATTGGCCCTTTCCATAATTAACAGCCATGGCATATGATTTATTATTTTTAAAGTTCGTGAAGTTTTATTCCTTTGAATTTTGAAAGTACAATTATCAGGTATTTAGGGTTGATATATAGTTTAAAGTTGCATTAAATTTATAGACTACCAACATTAATTAAATATTTATGCATGGTGGGCTGTGTTTCAAATTCAGAATTAGTTTTGACATTAGAAATCAGGAGCTAAAATTTTGTCAGATTGTCCACATCAACAGATCTGACTTATTGGTCTTATATTTTTGGACAATGATGTAAAAATGCAGGTCAAGTTGGACCACTGGAGTACTATCTGCAATTGTCAGTCATATGGTGTAGTCCTAACCATTAACATCATGGAATTCAGTGCTTCTCAATGGGATCTATACAGCACAGAAGTATTTTGATCTAAGCCATGTGTGGTGTTTCAAGTCATCTCATCTGTGCTTGGGCATGGTTTTCAAGATGAAGTGGAAATCTCAATTGAGCAAAAATACAGTTACCACAGATGGTGAAAAATGAACACAAATGTCATTCCGTCAGGCCAATCTGTGGTAGTGGCAAAATTATCATGATACAAGTAAAATGTGATATATGAAGGATTTGGCATTTGATCCTCTATTTCTTCATGTATAGGAGGTTATTAGAAAATCATAGGCTTCTTGTAAATAATGGTACTTCTTTGTTGAGGGCATTAGAGATTCTGTACTCCTTTTTGTTTGCCTTCTTTGTTCATGTTTGATGACTCTAATAGAAGAGCAAGGTTTTGGAGTTGCAAAGACTAATAGCAGGTGTTGATCACTTTGCAGCTCTGTATACAATCCAGAAACATTGCATCACTTGTAAAAAAGACAAGACAGTCTAGCATGAGGAGCTTTGCTCTCTCTCTTACTCTGGTTCTCGCCCTATTTAGGGTTTCTCTATTTATAAATTGTGTTTCAATTTTCTGTGAATCTCATTGTATTCTTGGTTTCTTATACTTTTTTTCCTGCTGCAAGTCCAATGAATAAGAAACGTGATCTAAAGCAATCAGGTCTTATGTACAAGATCTTCGTGGGACTAATTCATTGGAGCATTGCCAAGTTGTCTAATGTGTGAAATCATTCACCAAACTAGTATAATGGGGATGTAGAAAGAATTGGTGCAAATCAAGGTATGGGATACAATGCATCAATTTGAAGTTGTAAAGCCACCAATGACTTAGAAAAGCAAGATTGACAAGTTTACTGTTTATACAGAAACAAACTCACCAATCACCACAAGTAAATGTGTCACAATGTGTTGAAAGGACACACCACTTGTAGATGTCCATCCTAACATGCCCATTCCACTCCTATTGGGCAGGGAGGAGATGGGTGGAAGCATCCAAAGAGCATTGAAAAGGAAGAAGGCTGTCAATCTATCCCCACCGAACTTGGCATAGTAGAGGCTTGGGCATACCAAAAATGGGCCCAACCAGTGGAGTCAGCACCCGCAATCACCTCCTAGAAGCAATATGCCATACATGAAAATCTTTGATGGCCCTCAACCAAATTCACGAAGCACTGAAGCTGATGGAGGAACCAAACTAAATCGAAGATGGCCCCAAGTCTAAAAGGATGGGCCCTAAACTCAGCCAAAATGATACTAAGGGGAGTGGGTTGGTGGTACCTAATGATGCACTAGAGAAGGGTTTGGACTCTCTCCACTAAAGCCCAACCCAACTCCGAAAGAGAGGGGCCCCAAACCACAAACCCATAGAGCATGGCCAACCTAATCAAGGCGTTCGAGCCATCTTGGAAATAGTGTCCTAGAATTGATGCTGGAAGAACTGTGTCTCAAGCAAAGCAAGGGAACCATACCCCTTGATGGCACATGGTTGCATGACATGTCTCATTCTGAAATGGGAACCAAGAACTTGACCTTAAGACAAAGAAATCACAACCTTCGTGCCCTGGAAAAAGAAATGGTGATGAGAGGTTTTCAAACAATTGAAGATAATAATCCAAGTCTTTCCTAGGTTAACAACCAGCTGTTGCAAATCACAAAAAGAGGCCAGACCATCCAAAAGTTCTTGAAGACCCTCCAAGGATGAGCCTAGGAGAATGACATCATCTGCAAAAAAGTAATATGGAGATCAGATCTGATGTAGAGAACAACCATCACCAGGGAGCGAATACTCTGAAAGAAAAGCCTTAAGCTTGTCAATGTAGATGCCAAATAAGGTAGGAGAGAGGCAGCATCCTTGCTTCAGCCCAATGGTGCTCTAGATAGGGTCCGAAAAGCCCTACAGCATCTTGAATCTGCCCACCACACACTCATTTAATCTCATGATGGTCATCAAGAGAATCTTAGGAATCCCAATGTCTCTAAGTCTCTAAAAGGAGCTGCATGTGAAATCAAACGCTTTGTGTAAGTCCACAAAGCAATAGTAGATCTTTGAACAATGGTGTCAAGCCTCCTCAATAATAGCCTATAGAAACAAATTCTAGTCCATGGTCTGAAAGTCTATCTAGAAACCAGTCTGCTCCCTCGCTCGACACTGATGTCGATCAAGCTCCTAGGAATGAATATTGTGCAGCTCTGTGGCATAAAATTTAGAGAAAGTATGCCCAATCATGATGGTCCTATAGTTATTGTAGTCCGAAGTTGGTCCAACCTTGTGGATTGAATGGATAACATGCCACAACCAAGGAAGAGGGAAACTAGCATACACCATCATGTTGAAGAGAACCATGAGGAAGCAGCCCAAAACCGTGATGCCAAGCTTGAAGAGTTCCTCTTGGAACCCCTCCTCATCTACTGCGCTACTACTATTCATGGATCTAACTGCCTCACAAATGATGGAGAAAGTGAAGAGATTGCAATGTGGTGGGGGTGAGGTGGATAGGGCGATAGCTGAGGATATCATAAAGGGTGGAGGCATGCAATACCAAGGAGTTGTCCACAATGGAGGGGGGAGGTGATGTGGGAAAAGGGTGCATGAAGGACTTGGGGGATTGCAAGAGTGAAGTGCAAAGGTATCTACACTGCACTAAGATGAAGAAATGCTTCTTATGGTGAAGGCAACAATGGCGAGAGAGTTTTAGCTGGATGAACGAGGGGCTATGGATACAAGAGGGAGTTTGAACCAAGTGATGGAAGGATTTGCAATTTTTGTCGTATCACTGGTTCATGTGACAAGTATTCTTGCATTTGGGGCTGCGGGATAAAGTGCAACGGTGAGGCAATCAAACATGGTGGAGGTACACCCAGTGGTAGTGAAGGGATTCGAGGGGAGAAGTCATTGAAGGTGGAGGGAAAAGAGATCCTAGTCACCGTCATCAAAGGAAATGAAGGTGTGGGCGGGGAACAGATCTAAGGGGAGTGGAGACTCTAATGGTAAGGATGAGGGCATGATTGGTCAATGGGAGGCAGGAGATGGTGAAGCGACCGATGGAGGGAATGAAGAAGGCATAAGAGAGGGCACAGTCCATAAGATTCCCCCGCAATGAGGCCAACCTTGCCTAACTAGATTAGATGATGACCATAGCAGGAGGGTTCCCTCTCTGTCCTCTAACAAGCATTGCAGGCATAGTGTGTTTGGATCTAACTTAGAAGTGCAAACAAAATCTATCACTCAATCGTGGAGGGGGGGATCTGGTAATCATGAGTTCGTGTATTCAAGATCAAGGCAATGAGAATGTCACCCACGGCCAAACCTCCTATGTAGTGTGTATAGCATATGATGATGAGGCAGGAAAAAAGTAGAAAACCGCAATGAAGATGTCCCTATAATGTGTAGCTATCTGGCTGATATAAATATACATAATTCTCGCCAAACTAACAAAGTAAACCACAAAAATTGCACTCAAGAGGTTGTCCCTGACCAAGCAAGTGACCCTACCAGAACTCCTCACCTCCTCTCAAAAAGCAAACAACCATTGAAAATTGGTGACACTCCAAAAAGGACTGACGAGGCCCTCATTAGTTTAGGTAACTAAAAGGACATTAGTAGAAGTTAGAACCAATCACATCATGAAGAAGACTCTATTATGATAATAGATAATTTCTATTATCTTTGTTCAGTATCTAATGGTATCTATTGTAATCTTCTGTAAATATTAGAATGTTTCTAATACTTAGTTTTGTGTTTCTACAATAGAATGTTTCTATTCTTTACGATCATTTCCCAAAGAAATATCATTCCATTCTTTTGTATATATAGACTTCTCGGTCTCTATTTATAACAAGCAAGTATTTTACCAATTACTTAATAATATGGTATCAGAGCTAATACTTAAAAAAATTTCAACAAATTAATAATTTCTTCCGAAATTATTTGTTCAAATTTTTGAAATTATTTCAGTCTCTTCCTCTACAACCCACCTAGGGTTTCTGCCTTGAGAAATTTGAATGCTAGAACGAGTTTGGTTTTTAGCTCCAAATCACATGTGAAACGCCTTTTTTTTTGGCTCCAAATTGTGTCTGAAACGCATCTGGCTTTTTGCTCCAAATTGTGTCTCATCCTAGGGTTTTTCCTCTACTACACTTGTCATTTTCTGAGGCTGTTTTCTAGCCGACATGTGACCAACAAACTTGCATTTTTTAGGGTGAAATATTTGTTGCTTTTGTGACAACTCTTCATATTGCCTCTATTGTCTTGGCAAAAACACCCCTATTTTGCAACTAAAATCGGCCAGTTCTATCCAAATTTGTCATTGTTTCAACATATTCAACCTCCATGGCCACTAACCTTTTTTGCTCGAAACCCTAGTTTTTGACCTTGAAATTTTTTTGTGATTCTAGATTCTTGGTGGGGTTTTCAAGAGCTCAACTGGGTTGTCCAATTTTTTAGGTGCCTCGATTTTAGAGCCAGCTGATCTAGAAATCGACAACATATTCTTTTTAGGATTTTTGAGCTCTCTTCTAAGTCATCCTTCAAATTTTTTGGGTCTTCAGTTTTTTGCCTCGAAGAATGTGCCTTCACAGATACTCACACTTTTCAGTGGAAAACATGTTATGGCATCTTTGACAAATATTCTACTCGAGAGCAATTCAAAATTCAAAGGTTGAAAGTATGGCACTTAGAAGCAGCAGATCATAGCAAATTTTGAATATCGGAATACTGATCAAATTGTTTTAGGTGTTACATAGCATCCGACTGCCCTTGGTACAGATCAGGATTCATGGGATTTGAATAATCAAGAGGTGATGATGCTTCTCAAATTATATGTGACTGATGATTAGCTCACTTAGATTCCATCCAACAAGACAGCTGTCAAGATATGGGCACATCTCAAAGGTTATCATGAGAGTTTTGACAAAAGCAGAGTTTTCTTCTTGAAGAAAACTCTGTTTTCTTCTTGAAGAAAACTCTGTTTTCTATTATCATGGATGAGCAAACCTCACTCCAAACTCACCTGAATAGGATTCAGGAATTCCATGATTAGCTGCTTGACATCGGTCACAAGATGGAGGAAGAGGACATTGTGGTTATCACTCTCTGGAGTCTACCAAAGTCCTACGAGCATTTTATCAAGAATTTCAACATCACATCTTCTGGTGTTGATCTAAAGTTCGCTAATCTTTGCACACTTTTGCTTCAGCAAGATCAATAGAAACAACAGTTCAATAGCAGTTCCAGATCCACCTCCACCGAGCAAGACCTTGCTACCAAATCCTTTCAAAAGGATATAGGCAAATCTCAGCAGAAATCCTTTGCTCCAGACTCAAAAGGCTCCCAAAAAAAGAACATTCAATGCAACTATTGCCACAAGTTTGGGCACATGAAGGTTGAATGTCGGAAGCACTTAGCTACACTATCTAAGCAATATAGTTTGCAGCCCATAGAAAACAATGTGAAGCACTGAGCAAACAAAATTTGCCTCTTACGCTTTTTGACAGCTTTGTGCTCTGGATAGATTAACCATTAAGGGAGGGTATTATGATAATAGATATTTCTATTATCTGTGTTTAGTATCTAATGGTTATCTATTGTAATCTTTTGTAAATATTAGAATGTTTTTAATATTTAGTTTTTTGTTTCTAGAATAGAATGTTTCTATTATTTACGATTGTTTCCCAAGAAAACATCGTTCCATTCTTTGCATATATGGACCTCTCGGCCTTTGTTAATAACAAGCAAGTATTTTACCAATTACTTCATAATAGACTCCACAGACCATATAGTACCATTATCATTCCAACAATTGACATACAGGACACCATTGTGAGTTTCCCTCATGCCCAATGCCTCTTGGACCGTCATCCGGCCTGGAGACTGGTCTTGATTCCCATCCTGGGAGGAAGGAATCCCTGATAACAACCCTAAGGTCCTTGATAATGGCCCACTTCCCACTGCAGCTAGCCTCTCCAACAAGACTTCAAACATGTTTCATCTCAACTACCTACAATTTAGTGAGGTCTTCGTCCAAGAAAATCTTAACGGGAAGACTAAAGAGCTTCCTCCTCACTCTAAGAACCCAAAAACAGTCAGCCTATTAGTGATGGAGATTGTTAGATTATTGGTTGAGAGTAGTATTGTTGTTGGTTATATTTGGCATATATGTTTGCTCATTGATGTCAACATATATGTTTATCAAAGTACTTACTATTGTTTAGTGTAGAGATAGGTTTGGTGGTGACACATTTTAGTTCACTTGTGCTTGCAGATGTTACCAATTGATGATCAGAGAGTCTACATGCTCTGATTGCCATCGCATATGGTGGTGATTTGTTTTAGTAAAGTTACAAAGGATTTGATGTAGATTGGTTATTGTCAATATTTACTTATGTACTATTTCAGACAGTGGCTTGGTATTTCGATCAAAAAGTTTTGATGGAGCGAGATTTTGATAAGTGATTTAGGATATGTCATGGAGACATACATTCTTATGCTTCTGCAAATTTGCTTGAGGATTATTGGTTAGGAAGTTAGTTTTCCTATTGGACATAGAGAGGGAATTTATTTCTTGGCCGATAGAGTCAGGAACCATGTTGTTTGGATTTTTGGGATTATCTATTTGAGTGTTAGCATGTTAAATATTATTGTAAGGTATTCTCTGTTTTCTAGCCGATTTTTATGGAATCGATTGGTTGATGTAATCTATTTTAATATTAGGTCTCATATTGAGCCAACCTAATGTGTATGAGACTTGTATATGTAAGTGAATACATTTGTGAATTTGGCAGGTACGGTATGTGTACAGATGTGAAGTTATGGATGCAAGATTGGACTAGAGTAGAAATCAAAGAAGAGATATGCGTGGAATCTAATATTGTGCTTCAAAGGAATTGTATTGGCATAGTTGACTCTTTCGGTCAGTTCATTTCAATGGATTGTTGCCCATAGTGAATTGTTTGTTCACTATTTGGGTTGTTGCCCTTATTGTAATTGAATTGTTGTTCACAAAATATTGGTTTTATGTTATATGGTGTTATTCTCTTTTCATTGCTTTCAAGGATTCAGATCTGATAAGTTCTTGATGGTTTAATGTTTTGATTTGCTCATAACTGATTCACCCAAACCTCCACACCCCCTAGTTGTGTGTGGTGGATTGTTTTCCTAACAATTGGTATCAGAGTTCTTTGGCCCTCTCTTTGAAGCTTAACCACTTGAGGAGATCTGCAATGGCTTTTAAGAAGGATAGTCCAAAATTTGATGGAGTTAACTATGCACTTTGTAAAGGAAGGATGTTTACACACTTGATATGCATTGGTATAGAACACTAAAACATTACAAAGGATGGTTATCAAATTCTAGATCTTGATAATGCAAATGAAGCCCAAATGAAGAAATTTTATTAGAGCATGGTTGCCAAGGAAGCATTACTCAATAACCTAGTTGATACTGAATATACAAATATGATGGAGCATGAGACAGCTCATGAGATTATTACAATCAGTTTATGAAGGAGATAAGTTTGTGCAACAAGTGAGGTTACAAAGTCTGAAAAGGAAGCTAGAATTTATGAGGATGAGTGAGTATGAGAACATAAGGACATATGTGCAGAAGATTACAGAATTTTCTTGTGGAATTAGAGTTGTTGGTGGAACCATTACCAAAGATGAGATTAGTGTCTAAGATTCTCAAGTCCTCGCCATCTTTCTATGACACCAAGGTCGTTGTTATTAAGGAGATCAGAACAATTCAAACTGTTACAAGGGAATTATTGGTTGGTAAGTTATATGCTTTTGAAATGAATAAACTAGGAGATGCTTTACCTAAGGTAAAACCGACATTTATAGCCATTGCTTCTACGGAAAATAATCAGATTGATCATGATGTTTCTACAAGTTCTGCTAAATTTGGTGGATATGCTAGGGAATGGGAAGAAATTGAGGAAGCAAAAAGGAAGCAAGAGGAATTGGAAGCCATGATTGTTAAGAGGTTACCAAGAGGTGAAAGTAAGTATAAAGGAAATTGTCTTTGAAATGCTTGGCATGTAATACAACTGGTCATTTTGCATCTAAATGTCCGGAAAGAGTTGCTCTACATAAACCAAGGAAGTTTAAGCCTAGATATAATAAGATATTATGCTACTAGTGAAGGTGCTAAAGATGATGAATATGAAACAATCAGGAAGAAATTATATTCTTCTTGTTGATGTTCCTTTTATACCATTACATAACATATAGCAATTGAATACTTGATATAGAATACCAAACACTCAACCCTCTCTTGAAAAGTAAATACTCATAAAGAACATGAGAAAACTCCAAGGTTCCTTACACCTGTGGATACTAACTCAGTTATATTAATGTGATTTGTTGGTTAATCACATAGGCGAGCTTATGTTGTTCTTTCAAGGATGTCAAACTTTTGCTATGATGGTGATGAAATCTAGCTTTGCAACATATATTGACTTGACTTTCTCAATTTACCTTTCCAATTTATCTCACTTCCAACTTTGCTCTTCAAAAAACTCCAACTACTAAAATACTTGCTGCTTTACTTCTACTCCTATGAATGGAAAGATTAGCAGATGAACGGAGATCAAATCTGATGAAAGCTTGCCAGCAGCGCTACCTCCGTAGATGCAATGATTCAAGGGGAAAAAGATTAGATTACCATGCAAGGCTTCCTAACAAGCCACTAGGATGCTAGTGGCCTAGTTTATAGATCCCTATCAAACATCCACTAATATCACCATGCAACTATCCATCTATTCCTACTCTTGTTTAACAACTTTCTTGAAATAAAATCTACTTTAACAACTTCAATGGAATATAACTTTAACTATTGGAAGTAGAAACCATGCAATAACACCAAGTGTTCTTAATCACCATGCAAGACACAACAATGATAAGAGAAGTGATATTGGTATTATGAGGACAAATGGCCTTATATAGGGCCAAAAATACAACCAACGGTAGAGATTAAGAGGTAAAATCAATGATCTAGATCAAATCCCAGAAACCCTAACTAGGGTTGCCACCCCATTGGGCAATGACAAGACATCACCTCATCAATGGACCAATGAAAAAAAGAAAAAGTGGCAACCAATGAGATGGCACCAAAATGGTAACCAATCAAAATCAGACACTTATTCCTACCCAAGAAGAAAGGAGAATTTGCCACTTGGGCTTACATCAAATAATCCTCTAATATAATTCTACCCTTTTCTTTCATCTTCTTAGCCAAGGCAATGAACTTGGCTAGCCTATCATTGACTTCCTTCGTGGGAGGGCAAGGCATGTGCTTCATCTTGAGCTTAGCTGAATTCATCATGTTGCTTGCTGCTTGTAGTGTCTTATCATGATCCTTCTCATATTCTTTTGCATATCTGATAAAGGCACTAAGGGAGGCAAGGGTGCCCAAATGCTTCTTCCTAATGGCAACCTTCCCCAACTCATCCAATCTCGACCCCAACTCTGTCTCATTGATGCCCTCCTCGATATATTCAAAATCAAGTGCAACCCCAACATTGCTCATCATGGTTGAAATGAAAGTGTCAACGCCTAGGCTGTGTTGTGCAATCTCATTCCTTATCCCTTCAAGTATCCTCAATCTGATGGTCAAGGCAACAAACTAAGACTCTGTTGTACTCGTTCCTCCTTCATCCACTAACTTGGTTCTTTCCAAATATCTCTCTGGTAGTCCAATTACTACCTGTAGCTTGGGAACGACTAAGTCCTTGACTGGAAGAAAATCCTTCCACTCCCCTTCAAATGTTCTGAATTTCTCTCTAATAGCCACCAATGACCTAAATGTCGAGATAAAGGCAAGAAATTTCGCCCATCTTGAATTATATCACTAATCCAATCTTTGACTTCGTGTAGCTGAGTCGATATCACTTCTATGTTGCTCCCACTATCTTGCAGAAGGGTTGCCTAATGCAATTGTTGGATAGGTTGGCAATCTCTCTAATACTTGTTTTCGACCTCCAACTTTACAATCCTCTCATTTTCCTTCCTCAACCTTTCTCTAATTGAAACCATGCCTTCCTAGATCTCCTCACACTTCATGTCATCCGTGATTCTTCCCAAGTTATGCTCTACTATCTCATACCCATGGGCTACAATCTCATCCACTGCCTTGCTAACCTTTGGTATAGCAATCTTAACTTTTTGATGACCCTCATCATCACTCCTGATTACCTTTGCCACAACTTTTGCAATTTGTTTCTATTTCTCACTGTCTTCCTTTTCCATTGACCCTTGAATATCTTCAATTGTTTGGACATTCACCACCTCACCTCTTAGCATAAGCATTTGTTGCCTTAACCATAGTGGTGCAGTGCATCTACCCAAATCTGGATTCAGTTTGACTAGCAAAGCATCACCAACCCCAGGTACCTTGCTTACTTCCTCAATATCAATTGGCCTATCCTCTTCTTCACTAGTGACTGTTATATCATCTCAATGCTAGTTCTCTGAGAGAGGAGAGTATTCGGTACTATCACTATAACCACTTGATTCTAAATCAGAGCTCACCTCTACCGCGACCCTTTGACCACTTGTATTAACCTCTTGGCTCCTAGCCTCAATTATGTCTCCCTTGAAAGTGTTGCATTCTGGCTCTTTGCTAGAGGCTCCTAATGCTCTTTAGTTTTCTCAACCTCCAAATTTCTCTTCTTGCTCTTAACTGCTCTTTGTTGTTGGCTACTACCCCCACCTTTCTGTCCAACTGACTCCGCTAGACCTTCTTCCTCCGGTTTCATCTTCTCATAAGTAAGGGGCACCTTCCGACTTTGTAATTGCCTTAACTTCTCATTGTACCATGACTCAATGTGTAGATCAATTGTCCTTGTAACTGCCTCTAAGGAAGGATCCTAATTATCATCCTAATCCACTAGACCCAATTCTATTTCATCCACTGTATCATAATCTTCTCTTAGCACATTTTCATCATCCTCCAGCTGATCAAGAATATCAAGGCCTCTCCATCTGATTGCCCTCGTCATGCCCACTGACAACCTTGAGAAAGCTAGCTTCCTCGCATGAAAGTCATCCTGTGCATTGGACCAAAAATATTCTATAGTAGGAATATGTTTGAATGTGTTTTTGTGAGATACCTTGATAAGACCATTAGGGTCGAATCCCTGTCTTGCTCTATACCATCCTAGATGATACTGTTCTAACTCCTCCACAGCTGCAAAGGCAATAGGATTGGGGCAAGTATCATTGCCTATTCCAAATGAGAAGGTAATCCCTATCTCACCTTTAAGTTTCATCATCTTGTCATAATGCTCAAGTTGCCTGGCCAACTCCATCAAAACTATTCTATGAGATGGGTACCTTAGAAGTCACTTGGGACAAACTATACTTCCTACTACTCTAATATATGTGAATTGTGGAAATTGGATGAACCAACTCCCATACTTCATAACTTTTGCTTCCGCTTCTGATAAGAGCCTTCTGGTAGGTGTCCCTTGTAATATTCTTACCGTCTTCATAGCAAAGGTGTCATAATACTGTTCGAAATTTGTTCAGCGCTCCCCTCAAGTTTCGTGACAAGGGCTTAACCACCTCTTGTGTACTATAAGTTGAGTGGTTGTATCAGGCATTGACAGATCGATCTTTTGGTGCAACGGCAACCCCACTCTAACAAGTGGTATCAGAGCTTGGTCATAGGTTCAAATCCTCAAACCCTCGGATAATGCTGAGGCGGAGATTGTTAGAAATTTGTTCAATGCTACCCTTGGGATTCATGACAAGGGCTTAACCGCCTCCTATGTACTATAAGTTGAGTGGTTGTATCATGCATTGATAGATTGGTCTTTTGGTGCAACGACAACCCCACTCTAACAAAAATATCTTATAATCTTTGGTGTTGTGTGAATGAAGTTGTGGATAGCACTCATGTGCCAAACATTGCCCTGACGCATTGCTAATCACTCCTAAGGCCTTAAGTCCAGGATGTCCATATAGTCCCACAATTAGATAGAAAAGGTAGGGCCCCATGTAGAATTGCTTTTGAATTTGTATTGTCCTTAGTTGCAACTCTAAATTTTTACTTATAATTCTAGCCCAATCAAATTTTCTCTTTCCATTTTCAATTCCATCAATAAAATAGTACATCCAGTTCCCAAATCGCATACCTTGAGCCACGCCCATGATTTGGCTGAGAAGCACAATAAGGTCGCCATACTCTGATTTGAAATCCGATTTGGTGAGCTTTGACAACTTGGTAACTCTCTTCTTGCCTTTGTGTAACCAATTCTGTTTTAAATGAATGAAGTAGGCATCCTGATTATCCTAAAAGAACTTGGTTGTTTGATCCATCATTACCACTCTCATGCCTTTATGCTGGGGAATATTGAATAATTCTTCGACCACTTGTCTACTGATGTTAGCCAACACTCTCTTCCCTTCATCAAAAATGATGGACTTGTTCACAATATCCAACTGGGATGCACACTCCATTACTAATTCTGGACAAGGAAAGGTAGGCGGGAAAGTCGCCATATATACAATTCCGCTCTTGTAGATCTTCTTGGCCATGGGGGATTGTCCTTCCTTCGATCTATCCTTCAAATGTACCATGTCCACCGTGCAGATATTGGTGTCACTTATTTGCCTCACTTTCAAGAAGAAGGTGATCTTAGGCATCGTGTCTTCCTTGTCTTTTTTGGTATTCATTCCTTTGGGTTTTTGCTTGTACTAACATCCACCATCCTAAACACTTATTTCTGCCTCTTCGCTCTAAATGATGTGGATTGCACTTATATCCCAACTTCTTTTTACCAATGGAATCTAACTTATTTCTGTCTTTCCAAATTCTCTCTCTACACTTATAATCGCCTCTCCAACCTAGCGGTAGGAGTACCACTTATTTTTGCCTCTTCGTTATCTTAGGATGGACTACACTTATATCTCCCAACTTCAATCCTAGGGTGGTCTAGCTTATTTCTGCCTCTCTAAGTGTCCTATCATGAAATCTACACTTATATCTCCCAACTTCAGCCTATCAATGGAGATGATGAAGTGGTGGATGAATAATGCAAGAAGATAACGGAAACGAACCAAACAAGAACAAGGAATAAAATCTGCCTTTAAAACCAATTTTCACCTCTAAAGATGAACAAAAATCTTACCTTAAATCTGCCTTCTACTAACAATCGAGCCTCTTCAAATTCAGATTTGATCTTAGAAATTTCAGTCCTCCAAAATGTGATGCCCTAGAAAATGGATTACTTGCAAAAATATGCTCCTTTGACCAAATTTCGACCTCCTTGCCAAAGTCGCCCAACTAGAAGGAAAATTGCTGCCCTAAGGCAGAAAAGTCTGCTCCAAATCAGAAATTTGTCCATCTAAATTCGCCCACACTTGCAAAAATTAGACCTCAAAGCACCTTGCCTCTCCACCAAACAAAATCGCCATAGCTGAAGGAAAAAATTCGCTGCCCTAGGAGGAAAATCAAACCTCCAAAATCGTCCAATCTTGCCTAAAATCAGATCTTCACTCACAAATTCGCCTTAGGGCAGAAATCGCCCACCTGCTATGAAGGAATTCGCTGCCCAAAAATGGAAATCCTCAAGCCAAAATCGTTGTTAAAGGAGAAATTCACCCAGCTAGAAGAAATTGCTTAACACCAAGCAAGAGGAGTGGAAATGGAATGAGGAAATAAGTGGGGGGAAGCCCCTTCTTATATCCTCTCGTTGACCTCCAGAGTGGACCAACTTGCTTGGAGGGAAACAAAACTTAAGTTAAACCCCCCAAAATGGCCCAGTTTTAAGCAAAACATGAAAATAACCAAGCCCCATAGTCAAATTGACCCTTTTAATTGCCAGTTTGACCCAGAATTGCAAAATAGAAAAAAGGTAAGTCTAGGAGATGTCAAAATTTTCATTTAACAATATTTTGGTAATTAAAATATCATTAAAATTGAATCTAGCAAGCCAAAAATCAATTTTCAATTCCAAATTACCAATTTCCTTTAACATTTCTAAAATGCTCTCGGCAAAATTTCAGCCAAATTAATGAGATTTTTGCAATTTAATCCAATTTCAATTTTGCAATACAATTTCAAATTTAATTTTTTTAACAAAATATATCCTTCTCCTGGCAATCGAAATTCAAACTTTAAATTCAATTTCACTATCAAAATTCTTTTCACCAAAAAAATTCAAGATTTTCCAAAACGACTAAATCTAAAATTCATTTTGAAAATGTTCAAGCTTGTTCAATTAAATCAAAATTTCAAAATATGTCTAAGTCCAAAATTTGCAATTTTATCTTGCCAAATATTGTTTTAACTTTTAACCATAAAAAAAATGTTGTTGCTGAAACCTACTAGGCCTAAGGACGACATTACATGTTCCGAAAAATCAAGTTTCGCACAGGGTGAAAACAAACCAAATCCCCTTCTGGCCCAAAGGCGTCTAAGGTGTAAAATTGCCAATTCAAAAACCTCTAGACAACTTCAAATTTTGCTAAGGCAACTGAAAAATTCCCCAACACTTGCGAAAAGTGCCAAGGCTTGCCTGAAAAAGGGGGTCCCCAAAAATTTTGGGGCGATGGTGTGAAAACCTCATAACACTTACTTTAAAAGATGAAACGCTTGTAGTTAAAGAGAAAGCTCTTGTTACCCGTATATAGAAGGATGAATGGATAATAGATAGTCGATATTCCCATCATATGATAGATGATGTGAATAGGTTTGTGAAGGTTGACAAGTATGATGATGGTATTGTTGATTTGGTGACAATACTCCCTATTTGATCAAAGGACAAGGCTCAATTACTCTTGATGGTAAGAATATTATTAATGATCTCTTATTTGTTAATGGACTAAAGTGTAATCTTTTGAGTGTTAAAACATGTTGATGAAGGTTACAATTTACAATTCAAGGATTAAATGTGCACTATCACAAATGATTCAGGAGTTAAGATAGCAATTGGAACAAAGACCAAATGTAATGTACTTCATTTGAATGCATCAGAGAATAGATAATTGGTTGCAAAGATTGATGAAAGTTGGTTATGGCATAAGTGGTTTTCTCATGTGAATTTAAATAACATTGTGAAGATCAATACTACTGATGTTGTGAGAGATTTACTAAAGTTGACAAAGCCTAATAACACATTATGTAAGGAATGTACTAAACTAGAGCTACTTTCAAAAATAAGACATTCTACTATTGCGATTTTAGATTTGGTTCATACAAATCTATTATGTGGTCCGACTAAGATAAGGACTTGGTATGGTGAGAGATATTTCATTTTATTCATTGATGATTATTCTGTAATGATGTGGGTTGCACTTTTTAAGGAAAAGTCAGAAGCCTTTGACACATTCAAGATATTCAAAGCTAAAGTTGAAACTCAGTCAGGAATAAAGATAAAATATTTGAGATCAAATCATGGTAGAGAGTTCACTTCAAGATCAGTCAATGCTTATTGTGAAGAACATGGAATAAGGAGACAGATGTCTACCCCTAAAACCCCTCAACAAAATGGGAAAGCAGAGCAGAGGAATAGGACAATCCTTGATACTGCAAGGACTATGATGTTGAAAGGAAAAGTAATGCAGATATATTGGAGAGAAGTTGTTGCTACTGCAGTTTATATATTGGATAGAGTTCAGTTGAGACATGGTACCGGTAAGACACCTTATGAATTATGGTATGGATATGTGCATACAATTAAGTATTTTAGAATTTTTAGAAGCAAATATTACTTTAAGGGAGATGATGACATTGGGAAAATTGGTTGCATCAGGGATGAAGGGATATTTCTTGGTTATTCTACTATTGACAAGTGGGAGAATGTTAGAATAAAGGTGTCTCAACCTTTGAGTCCAAATATGCTATTTTATTTATTTATTTCTTCAAACCCACTATGGAAGTCCTAATGTTAAGGAGTTAGTGTCACAAGTTTCTATCTTGAATCTATGTAATAATAATAGCAGTTACTAGTTTGGTGGAAGTGTCATGGAGAGTTAATGTTTGGCAATTAATATTTATGGTGTTGTTCACTATTGACAATTGTTGTGAGGTAGGTGCTGCATATGGAATGGTGACCATTATGGATGAGTTATGCTTTGTTGCATTGGAAATTTCTATGTGCAATGTGTCATTAGTTTAGCATGTTGACACCACATACCTCTTTGGCATTAGAGAAGGTTTTGGAAACCATGGACTCTTTCCACTTGTGTTGAGCTCTATAAATATGTAGCTACTTAGTGCATTTGATGATGTTAGGTTGGATATCTTCTAAAGAGCATTTATGTGTCGGATATTCTCTAGAATTCTCTATTGTTGTACTTACGCTTGATGAGCACTAGCTCAAGGCATTGTATTGTAACTGTAATTGTTATTGTTGTTGATAATACAATTGAGTCTAACTTTTGGAGGGTGGGTTTTGTCCTAAAAGGGTGTTCCCACATATATCTAGTGTTGTGAGTTTAATTGCTTAAATCTAATTTTGGATGTATTTATCTAGTTTGCAATAACTTAAGGATCTATAACAAATTTTTGCAACATCTCTCTTGTTAAATTTAGCATTTGGAAGCATTATTCCATAGCTGACTTCCTACCAATGGCTACTCCCAAAGGGTTATTACAAAGGCTTTCACCTCAAACTTTTCTCTCACAAAGAAAAATGCAGTAACAAGGCATTAACAAGGGCTTGCACCTCAAACTTTTCCCTCATAAAGAAGAATGCATTAACAAGAGCTTCCACATCAAACTTCTCTCTCTCAGAGAAGAATGCATTATAGTACATCTCTAGAAATCATTGACATTGAGACCCCCTCTCAATAAGGGCCCCATTCTCCACAATTCCAAGCTTGTCTCAAAAAAGCACAAACTTTACTCTAGCAATGGGTTTGGCAAGAATATCGGTCATCTAATCGTCGATGCTATAGTGCCTCAATTGACTAGCATTTCTTTGCACCATATATCTAATATAGTTATATGCTTTGACCTATCATGAAATACATGGTTGGAATCTGCATCAGTCTTGGTGAATCTCAAGATCACCAAGTATCCATCTATCCAGGAATATCATGACGTACATGTCAACATAAAGGCCTTCCAACCTACAAACATCGAATTACATCATGTTGTCAGGTTTTCACACCATCACCCATTGCAAATGGTGACCCCCTCATTTTTCTCACACTTGTTAGGTTAGGTAGATTTTGACATTTAGTTTGGCAGTTTGGAGCTCTTAAAAACTGAGGGGCATCAAAGCAATCAAGTGGCCAAGTTGTGCCTTTTCAAAGTAGGAAAGTTGAAATTGAACTCTGTCAAGGTCATGTAATAATGAGTTGAACGTAAAATCCTAAGTGTATTTAAATTTTGGCTAGTCAATTAGTCCAAAAATTTGTAGTGCCCCTCCACTTGGACTTATCTACTTTGATGTTCAATTCTACTTTGGGATGTGATGTGGACTTGAGATGATTCTCTATTGATGCTTCTAGATATATTTAAGAAAGTTCATACTCTTAGGCATGATGGTACTTTCCTTGCTAGTTAGTTGATAGTTATGATGTGACATTGTACATGCAATTATGCTTTTATGAGTTTAATGATTATATATGGAATTATTGAGTTTAGAATTGCTGATATTAATTATGATTTAGTTCCACCATGTTTGATTTTGTATGGCTACATACCTGTGTGTTTCTTATGAATATGGGGTGGGTTGGATATTCCTACACTCTGTATTATTACATGTGAATTACAATTATAAGATTTATTGCTTACCAAATGGCAAAGTCGTTTCAAATCTATGACATTTGTTTCAATTGTATGTATATTGGTTTATGATAATGTTATATTTCTTTGAGCATATGATTATACTATATCATGTTACTAACAATACTGACCCCCATGGATTATGTGCATATGAATACACTGTTTGCAATGTCTGTAAGATGAGGGGAGGCAATCGTAGTTACTTCTTTGGAAGATCAACATAATGCCGCACTCCCCCTCCTTGTTTACCATTGTGCGGAGATTTGTATCTGTATATCTATATGTGTATGCTTTGTCTTTGTGATGCAATTGTAGGTACTAGGCACATTCCCTTGAATTGGCAAGATCAAGTGTCTTCTCTTGGTGAAAAATCAGTTGTTGGAGATGTTCTTTAGAACCACACTACCCTTTTGTTTGGTTCAAGAATTTATTGGGTTTTGATATTGCATCCTTGTTCATCATGGTCCTGCTTATGTTTTGGATATTTATCCTGTCAATATTTCACCCTTGCTCCTACCAAGTCAAAACAAATTGAGTTTTAATAATTAGTATAATGTACAAAATATAAAAGCATTAATTATATCAAGGAAAATAAAGTTGAAAAGAAAAATTTGTCTAAGGATGATAGCGTTAACAGTAAGTATGAGTAAATAATACATATAATAATTACACCTTAATGATAAGAACAACATAAGTGATATCACTAATATTTGATCATGTTGACATTAATGACAATTCTAATTTTGTAATAAGCCATATTCAATCATTACTAAGATCATTAATGTTAACATTATATGATATCTTAAAGTTGTTACCTTATTGACATTGAATTATTGTGAGAATGATATGATGGCGATATATAAAAGTTCTAACGACCATTATAAAATCATTATCATTATTAATGGACAACAATACTAGTATACATAACAAGACAATTTAAATGCATCATGAAAATGATAATGTCAATAGAGATCGTAATAAGAACATTGTCATTATTTTCGTTAGGATTACTTAAACAATGATGATAACAAATCAAGAGTAAGAAAATACTATAATAACAATTATGGGTACGATATCTTTAATAATAATAATGATATCGGATAAGGAGCCATCATTTCTATCTAATAATTGAAAGTTTGATATTATATTTAGCAAATACTTAATTTACCTTTGCATATATGAGATGCTACGTAAGTATTGTATTAACTTACATTACCCGTTCGAGTTCAGATTCAAAGAACCATTTCACCAATACGGCAAAATTTTGGAAAGGGATTTGGGTTCATTTCTTCAAAAACATGTAAAATATATATATATATACATATTAATGAAGCCTAGAGGCATGAGTTAAAACAAGAATGTCACAGCATCATAAAATACTATGATTTAAACAACAAAAACACCAGAAATTTTGAAAATTGTAATCATAGCATCATGAATCGTGATCATGCCATCATATATTTCAAGTTCAACGTCAAAGATTCAAAACATTAAAATTAAATCATAACAGCAAGTTCTAGTATCATTGTTTCAAGTTCAACTAATGGATGAAAAATTTATTAATATTCTTCTTCGTCATCTTCTTCTTCTTTGGCACTAGCTGACTCGGCAATAGAGCTAAGGCCAATGAGATTAGTAGCAGCAATAATAGTATTAGTGTCAAAATCTTCAATTGCAAACCAACATAAGCCTTCCATTTCCACTTTTTATGGTTAAGGATGTCAAAACTTTATTAAATTTGGCAAGAAAATGTCACTATATTAACGTCCATGAAGCCCAGTTTGTCGAAGTCTCAAACAAGTTTGTCCAGTTCAATTTGTTTGGGCCTGGCTCCCCTAGGTTCCATTTTCCAGCCTGCCAGTTAAAAATATGGCCTTGGAATTCAAACCCTGGTCGAACCAGCAGGCAAACTAGACCGGGACCAAGTACCAGTTCATATCTAGGCTGGTCCAACAGGGTCTAGCAGCGAACCAGGGTAACTTAGGTATAACCCTTATATAAGGCTTGTTATTGAAATAATAACACTCCTATTATCATAGATAATCGCGCTGCTATATGTGTGCGTGTGATATATATATATATATATAGAGAGAGAGAGAGAGATAACCTTATTGTATAATGATGTGCTCAAGAGTTGGTAATTCAAAAAAAGCAATATAACAATAATTGTATTATTATCATATGTTTTAAATGTCAAATAAAGTTTGATTTTCATGGGGCGCTTAGAGACGCGTTAGCCTTGGAAGGGGCGCACAGTGTACTCCAAGGGTCACATTGGAAGGGAAGGTGAAATGGTGGGGTGTGAATATAGCTAGCATTCTTGGCATGTTAAACAAGATTGGATAGATTTGAAGGAGGTCAACATTTTTTAACTTGGAAAAGAGATGGTGAAAGAATGCCAGTTTGGAAGCACGTGACAGAGAAGGGACTCACAGAAAGAAAACTGCCCTGTGATTGTGAAAGGAAGAAAGCGCATGAGTGAAGGGAGAGGACAATATTTTGTTTGGTGATGAAAAGAAAGGAAAAGAGAGAATTTTAGGAAAAAGAATGCAGGTCTGGGGAGGAGAATAAGTGAGAAAGAGGGCACATTGAAAAGGGACCACATGAATCTTAACAATAAGGGAAGGAATTTTTTTTTTTTAAACTGCGAGCTTGGGGCTGAGTAATTGGGCATGATTAACAAAGAAAGAGGGACTCATGAATGAGTAGTGTGGTTGGAAAGGGAGTTCATAAGGGCATTGGCTGAGAAGATTGAGGTGCATTAAAACAATCAAATCTTGAAACTGTAATCAGATCTTCTCTTCTTCATCCCATATCAATTTGCAGATATAAAAGTTATGAAAACTTTTAACATGTGTGTGTGTGTGAATCAAATCTTGTAAATGTAATCAGATCTTCTCTTCTTCATCCCATATCAATTTGTGGATATAAAAGTTATGAAAACTTTAATGCGTGAGTGTGTGTGTGTGTGTGTGTGTGCGTGCATGCGTATTTGTGTGTGTGTGTGTGTGTGCATGTGGGTGTGCGTTTGCACGTGAGTGTGCGTGCGTATGTGTGTACACATATATCAATTTATCTCATCTTTGAATGAGATTGGTTATTGCAATTCCAACTCAAACTGAAAATCAATAAATAGTTATATAACAGGGAATATAGTATAAGAGAAATCTTTTCCCAAGGTAACAAGATTGCTAATTACCTCCATTTAATCTGAACGGAACCTAGTAGTTAATTAGCTAAGCCTATATATGTGTGTGTGTGTGTGTGTGTGTGTGTGTGTGTGTGTGTGTGTGTGTAAAAACCCACCCTTGCTTCTGATTTGAATATTGATGCACAATATATTATTTGCAATATTTAAATATATTATAATTTTATTTTGTATTTTCCCATGTTGATATGTGATAACAATTTCAGGAAATACTGAATTGATATCATTTGCACTGAGTTGAGACAACCATTAATCAGAAGTACATATATAATATTATTAAAAAGCACCTAGATTGCAAATAAATTTGACAGTTAAGCCACCAAATTGCCCCCTCATTGTTCATGTTGGCTTCTCACTGCCAATACCCAGCCGCAAACAATAATTGTCCTTTAGCCATCTACAAAAAGTTGTGAAGAATGATGTGTGAGGCCTGGGCTGAGACGTGGCTCCCAATTACCACCACATGGCAGCTACGTTTGGGTCACAGGCCCAGCAAATGCTAACGCTGGCTGTCCCAATTCAAACACAGGGCTCTGATTTCTAAAAGAAGCAACGTCCAGCTTTTTATGCAAACCACCCTTATTTCCAATCAAAATCGCAGACCTTTCTTTATTAATACAGTCAGCAAAAACCAATATAGAAACTCAGCATAAAATGTCAACCTTCCACACCAGATCTCCAAGCCACAATAGACACAATAAGGAAAATATCTAACCAATAACAAATCCACTATACTTCAGCAGTGGAATGAAAACACTTCTCAGCTATAGCGATGAACAATAGAGAAGTTAAGCAACCTTAGTTATATCTCAGCAGCTGATTTGCAGGGGCAATTCTCAGAATTTCCAACCCTTATACATTAGCAAGGGCATACAGTTCAGAACCCGAGAAAAAGCCACAAAGGCACAAAATCAAATATATAATCAAGCGTGCATTTCCCAATGAAATGAGCTCTCAGTTATAAGCTTTCATTCGCAAAAGTTTCCATAAAACTCCACTTTAGGAAATGTGGAAGTTTCCCAAAAGAACTCAACACTAGAAACTTTCCAACTTGTTTTTTAGAAATATCTCTAAAAGTCATTATTATAATAATGTAACTCAATGAATAATAAATAAATAAGAGCTCATGCAATTATTAGCCTGATCAACCATAGGTGACGACCAACTGCCAAGCCACCCACTGCACTGCTAAGAATAGCAACTACTAAAAATAGACTTACTAAAAATAGTAAATCCATAATTGAGACCCCCAAAATGCCCTATCATCTCACGAGGATTGCTATGATGAGCTAACTCTATCAACCACACAGACTGGCCAAAAATGGGGACATTACAATCCTCCCTCCCTAAGATTGCTTGTCCCCAAGCAATCTCGAAGCAAAATGAACTCACAATCCACCTGGATCCCAAAGTTAGAACTATGTACCATCCCTTTTGTGTACAAGCAACTCCTATAGCACCAACACCCAAATAACAAACATCAACATCAGAATCATCTGAAAACTGACCCGAGGTGCTGATGAAGGCAACAACCCACCAAAAATCAACGCAACTAAAATATCAACTCTATCCACCTGAGTTCCCACCAAACTGATAATCACACCCAACTGCACTGTGGACATGGTAACAACCATAGGTACTTGAATCACTAACACCAACTCCAACCTCTACCAAAATGTCTAGGGTGTGTAGATACTGCAAGTAGCTATCAATCCCATCTACAAAAGTTGGTGCTAACCCATCCTATAATGGATGGTATAAAACTAGAGCCAACCCACACCAATGTGAAACCAAGTCCTCTACCTGTGGGTTAAAAGAAAAATGATGAGCACTCCTCACAGTGTAATGCCGATAAAAACTTCCAATCTCTATCAATGGTGCATTATCATCAAACTGGGAATTAGAAGATGGCTCCAATCTCTGACTTCGAACCATTGGTTGGGCAAGATCTTGGGTAACCCTCTCAGGAAACCCAACCTCAAAATCCCTGTAGGGAAGCATAGCATACAGAGTCTCTACAATCTTTCCCACCAACCTGTGAATAGCATGAGAGCCTTGGATGAGAGTAACCTCAGACACTTTGTATGGATCCTCCCTCGCATTCGAACTCTCCAATAGATACTCCATGAAAGACTCTGTATAGTAGAAATTATATGTGGAAGCGTCCACCTGCTCCCCTACGACCCATAGTTGATCCCTCTAAAAATGTGGCATTGCCAACTGTGTAATGCTATCAGCTAGATGAGATGAAGAAATAGATTCACTTCCAACAGAAGGAAGCAAATATGCATGAGAGCCCAACTCCGCCAGTACTCTCATCTCATCCTTACGGATGTGTCGGACACAACATCACATCCATCATTCCCAACCGTAGAAGCAAACTCACCACCAACCACAATATGCAACTAAACTAGATCTGGGGTTGGTGTGGTCCGAACATGCTCCAACTCCATGGTCACCTGATCCAATCGTGACTATGACTCTTAAGAGCCAGTTGAGTACACTGAAGAGATTCCAAAATCACCTCAAGCTCTTGGGTGAGCTCCACCACCTTCTCTTTCTCTAACAATGTCTCATGATAGGTGCTACCCCACTCCAGAAGGTAATCTCGATCAGCAACTAGCTGTGAGTAATTATGCTTCAAGATCCTAACAGCCTCTCGAAGTGTATGAACCTTTGCTAGAGAAAGAGTACTATCACCACGCTCATCAGACATGGAAGCACCCCAACCAGATGTAGCTAGCATCTGACGGACAACATCATGATGCCCAAGAGATGAAGAAATGTCACCATCACTCACCTTTAGCTGACTGCTCGCATAATGTCTCTGTAACCCCTAACTCCTATACAATCTCTTTGTCTCATTAACTGCATTGTGATAGGAAACTGAATTAGAATTGCCCACCACAAGATCACTCATACATGTGCCATCATCCTTACACAACTCCTCATCTGAAGAAATGGAAGCCCTCACAATATCAATCTCCTCGCATGTCTCAGCTTCCACCTCAAACGTAAGATCATGTAAACATCGATCCTGGACTCATCAAAAACCTCCTCGAAGTCATCACCCAATATCTGACAAGGGATATCATTCCTAGTGTAGTTCATAGTGTCATCAAATGTGTCCATACCATCTACATCCACATCTCTTGACTTCGTTGTAACACCTATATCACCAACATCATAGTTGGGTGGCTCCATACGTGCCTCGGTCCCACCTAAGGAAGAAACTACCTCCTGTACTAAAGAAATACTATAGTAGCTGACATATAAGTCACCAATAACAACTCCCTCCTTCGGCAAGTCTAACAAGTCAGTGACAACTACATCATCAACTGCCTTTGAACTATCCATAGCAACTACTTTGGGAGCCTCAACCTGCTAAAGCTCAATGCTGCTATCCATCATGGGCACATCCAAATGTCCCTATGAAACTAGTCCATCATCAATACTATGGATCCAAGACTAGCAAGTGTCGTACAAAATATAAGTACATTAACATTATGGACACCCATCAAGGAAAACTCAAGCTTCTTTCCCTACAACCTCGATGGCGGCCTTCTAAAGGCAAAAACCATATACCTTGCTTCCCTCTGAACTGTCACTGGATCCGACAAGCTCTCTGCCAACCTCTGTTGATGAAGCTCAAGTTTCTCCATACTCTCCTACAAGGCATTCATTTTTACATTAACTTCCTCATTACTCCGTCGATCTCTAGAAATACCAGTCCTATGTCTGTCCATAGCTAGAGAAATTAAAGTGTTGTTCACTCTAGTAATTAGATTTGAAAATCTTCAAAGTTAGTACCAAACAAAATAAAACTGAGCCCAATTCCTACAAGCTAGCAGGAAATCGCTCTGATACCACTGTAAAAACCCACCCTAGCTTCTAATTTGAATATTGATGCACAATCTATTATTTGCAATATTTAAATGTTTTATAATTTTATTTTGTGTTTTCCCATGTTGATATGTGATAACAATTTCAAGAAATTTGAACATGAGGATAAAAATCAGACTACAACTGAATTGATATAATTTGCACTGAGTTGGGACAATCATAAATCGGAAGTACATATATGATATTATTAAAAAGCACCTAGATTGCAAATAAATTTGATAGCTGAGCCACCAAATTGCCCTCTTATTGTTCGCGTTGGCTTCTCACTGCCAATACCTATCCGCAAACAATAATTGTCCTTTAGCCATTTGCAGAATGTTGTGAAGAATGATGTGTGAGGCCTGGGCTGAGACGTGGCTCCCAATTACCACCACACGGCAGCTAAGTTGGGTCACAAGCCCAACAAATGCTAACGTTGGCTGTCCCAATTCAAACGCAGGGCTCTGATTGCTAAAAGAAGTCCATCTTTTTATGCAAACCACCCTTATTTCCAACCAAATCACATATCTTTCTTTATTAATTCAGTCAGCAAAAACCAATGTAGAAACTTAGCAAAAAACATCAACCTTCCACACCAGATATCTCCAAGCCACAGTAGACACAATAAGGAAAATATGTAACCAATAACAAATCCACTATACTTCAGCAATGGAATGAAAACACTTCTCAGCTACAGTGATGAACAGTAGAGAAGTTAGGCAATCTTAGCTATACCTCAGCAGCTAAATTGCAAGTGCAATTCTCAAAATTTCCAACCCTTATACATTAGCAAGGGCATATGGTTCAAAACCCAGGAAAAAGCCACAAAGGCACAAAATCAAATATATAATCAAGCGTGCCTTTCCCAATGAAATGAGCTCTCATTTATAAGCTTTTGTTGGCAAAAGTTTCCATAAAACTCCACTTTAGAAAATGTGGAAGTTTCCCAAAAGAACTCAACACTAGAAACTATCCAACTTGCTTTTTAGAAATATCTCTAAAAGTCATTATTAAAATAATATAAACATTATTATAATAATGCAACTCAATGAATAATAAATAGATAAGAGCTCACGCAATTATTAACCTGATCAACCGCAAGTAACGACCAACTGCCAAGCCACCCACTGCACTGCCAAGAATAGCAACTACTAAAAATAGACTTACTAAAAATAGTAAATCCATTACTGAGACCCACAAAATGCCCTATCAACTCACGAGGGTCGCTATTATGAGCTAACTCTATCAACCGCACAGGCTGGCCAAAAACAAGACATTACAATATATATATATATATATATATATATATATATATATAAAGACAATTGGATATAAAATAGGATTTCAAGTGATTTGCATCAAGTTTACACAAATCAATGTTTATCAAATCATGAAATTAACCATCTTGGGAAAAAGGAACTAAGCATCCATAGGTAGTAATCTTAGAAAGAGTTGGAATACTTGTTTGATTGATTATCTCAGTTCATTGATTTTTTTCTTTGTTTATTTGTAATGAAGGAATTTTGTTTAATATCATTAATATAAAGCAAAAACGTAATTCTCAAGCATAATGTACAAGTTACTTTTAATAATACAATTTCTTGATGAATTTATATAAGAAAAAAAGGACATATTGTAATCAAACCCTTGTCCTAGAACGTGTTATGGTTTGTGACCTAGATTTGTGATTGTGACCATCTTGTCCTTTTGATGGAGTCTTTTTGTTTCCTAGAGGCTTTTGATGGGATGAGTTTTTCTTAGGAACCTTGTAACTTGTTTCTTGTGAGATTCTTTTGTATTATGGAATTTGGGCATTTCGATAGTTTTCTAATACTTGTATTTTGGGCCTATAGTTATATTTGTTTGGACCCTCATTGAGAAACTTCCCCTTGTCTTGCAACATTGGCATATTAATTTGTGATATTTTTGAGGCATTAATGGCTTTGTTGCTTATTGTAAAAGGGGAATTGTGATTTTTGTTCCACTATCTGTTTTAAGGATCCTCTTTTGACCCTTGTGATATTTGTTTTGGGAAGGATCGCTAGATGCCTAGTTAAGGGGTGGCTCACATTGGGGTCGAGGCCCAAAGTGGTCAAATCCAAGGTAACCCAGTAAAAGGGTTTGTTAATAAGTGATAACATAAAAAAAAAATATTGGGTTTGGGTTTCACATTAATAAAGTATAATGGTGTCTAGTCATGCCTAGAGCATGCAAGTGCTCTTTTGTGAGGATGAGTGGAGAAGGCCCAATCCAATCGTCCATGGGAGGTTGATTTGGCAATCCGACACCTTTGTTCAATGAAAATTTGGTTTTTTCTTGAAAATTTTGGAGTGTTGGGAACAAAAATCCAAGCATACCATGAATTTCCACCACTTTGGATGATTTATGCTCCAAAAATTTTGAAGTGTCAAATTTGTCCAATCATGGGTCATTTTTCCCTTGAAGAACAATGATGGATTGAATTCTTTTCCCTAAGTGTTGGAGGTGTCCGGACATGGCATGTTTTTCCCTCAAAAGGAAGTATGGAGAGTGAAATTTTTCGAAGTCTAGGAATTGTCCAGACTAGGGGTGATTGGTGAGCTTGAAATTTTTCTAAGTCTAGGAATTGTCCAGACTAGGGGCAATTTTCCCCCAAGGGTGAGCTTGCAATTATTCAAGTGTGAGAATTGTCCATACAAGGGTCAATTTTCCCCTTGAATTATGGAATGTTTAAAATTCTCTAAGTCAGGAAGTTGTCCAAACTAGGGTCATTTTTCCCTTGAGTGGCAGATATGGATTCCAAAAAGAATTAAGTGTCGAGGGTGTCCATATTTGGCTTGGATCGTTTTCCCATATTAAGGCATATTAAATAAAGTAAATAATGAGAAATTAATAAAGTGATGTGAGAAGATTCTAGAAGAGTATTAAACTTTTATCCCACATTGTTTGTGGGTGGTAAATCAACAAGCTAAACCCCTTTAAACGGCCATCAACTATGAGAAGAAATCATAAGGATCTATAAAGACAAAGACTAAGTGGCTGAAAATATGAAGCAAAAGGCCATGTAGAAGAGTGATCTAGCCTTGGGGGATTGAAGTCTAAGAGAGGAGGGAGGTAGCTGCCATTGAAAGGGGGCATAGCATTGCTGCGAGTCTGAGGTAAGTCATGAAAGTGACTGAAGTCTAAGGATGGCCTCCATGGAAGTAATTTTGTGCCAAACTTGAGACATTCATCCTAGCTTCTAAACTGATCCAGCTATGATTGCAGACTTATGCAAAGTACCTACTGAGACATTGAAGGCCATTGGAGGGCCAAATCAAGTTGCAGACCAAATCTGTAGACCATGTGAGGCTAAACGATTTTCCTTTAAAAAATATGGCAATTCAGTAGTGCTTGAAGCTGACATGTTATTGTCCCAAGGTTGATTCCCCACCACTTGGCACCGTTTTGCAGCCATTGAAGGACTGAAACAGAGGTATATTGCAGGTCTGAGTCTAAAAATTCTCAGACTGGAACGATTTTTGGAAAATGCATAGGAAATTATCTTGTTGCTGAATCTGCCCAAACATACTTGCCAAATCTTCCTTGGTCAAATGCTCATCATTTGGAACCAATTTCAAATATGGGGGTGCTGAGGTAATGAGTTATGAATGAAAGTCTGAAGAGTACCTCTGGAAGTTGACTTTTTTTCAACTTCAATCTGGGCTTGTTCTTTGACCACAATCTGATCATGAATGTGTTGCAAACCTTTTGGGCATGGTTTTGAGGCTTATCTGAGGCCATTAGAGGTATGAAAATCCTATGTTGCAGACCCAAGTCTGCAGACACCTGCAACAAAGGTGATTTCTCTTTGACATTTCTCATAAATTCTCAGCTTCACCAACTCATAAGCTTGATATTGCTGAGTCATTGTAGGGTCTTTGGACATCTAAAACACTAAGTGTGTCACTTAAATTCGTCCACAAAAGTGCATTTGCAGCCACAGGTATATAGACATTTTAAAGATAGCTCTAGAGGCAAAGTGTGAGTTTGATACTTAGTTATTTCATCCTTACTCCATACACAAATACATGGACTTCAAGGGATGTTAGAACTAATTTTATATTGGCTTCAGACTTACAATGAGTTGTCCTTAGAAAAATCGTAAGTCTTTAGGGTCTGATTTTATCATTCTAATAGCTAAGTATTGATCAAATTTTGTCTTAGGAATCTAATCCAACTGCTTATTTAATCTACACCCTTCTTTGGATGGAATTTTGAATTCATTGCATTGAATTCAAGGACACTCAAGAATTTAGAAGTCTGAAATTTATTATTTTGTTTTAAGTCCCTTGACACCATATTGACTTCGAACTTTTTACAAGGTTTGATGCCTGGATAAGGACTAGCAAGGAAATGAACAAAGGTAGGTGGAACAAGTTCAAGCTCAAGGCTAAGGATAGAAGTTGAAGTGCACTAGCGGTCAAGATCAAAGGAAGACTACACTTCAAGATGATGCACTTTGAAACTGGAACGAAGGAAAGAAAATTCAAGGATCAAGAAGGAATTATCCGAAGACCAAACCTTTATCAGGAAAGAACATGGGACAAGTCCAGATTTAAAGGTGTCCATGGACAAGTTCAAGGATTCAATCCATGTACATTCATGTGTCCCCATGCAAGTCAACTCTACAATTGATTAAATGTTTGAAGAATAAAGACTATCTTGCAAGGAGATCAACATGTTCTCTATTCACATCAATTTTCAATGTGTCAAACGAGTACACCAAGGAATGTTTGAGGATGATTCTAACACCAAAGTTAGCATACGAGCATGCATAAGGACATAAGGACTAGTCTGAAGTCAAGAGAAAGAAAGAGTTCAAAGACAAGATTCTCATCAAGGAAGTGATCCATATGATGATAGAATCACACAAAGAAATGGATTTCATGTGCGAAGTAAGATGTTAATGTGTTCAAAGGATTGCCATCCAAGAGAACGATGAAGAATTTATAAGGATAAGGAGGTGGAACTAAGATAAAGATTACATGAAGTTAGAGGTCACGGAATGAGGTGGAACTAAGATAAAGATTACATGAAGTTAGAGGTCACGGAATTACAACATAACAGCCTTTGTAGTATTGACATGGAGAAAATTAGTGAAATTTTGCTTAAGATCATTGATTTTGCTAGAAGGGAGAGAAGAAAGACTATATATCTTGGATGATGATGTGTATGATGACTAGGCAGCTTCCATGCTTCTTATTGTTCTGCAAGTCCTCGAATTTTCTCATTGGCTTATTTTTTGATGCTTCATTTCTATTGGCTACTTTTGGTTGCCCTAACTAGGGTTTGTAATGGATTAATCTAAGCCATTGATTTCAAATCAATCTTGCCCATTCACTGTAATTGGGGCTCCTATATAAATCTTGACTGTTCATTGAAAATGCATAGGAAATTATCTTGTTGCTGAATCTGCCCAAAGATACTCGCTGAGTCTTCCTTGGTCAAGTGCTCATCATTTGCAACCAATATCAAACATTGGGGGGCTGAGGTAAATGAATTATGAATGAAGTCTGAAGAGTACCTCTCGAAGTTGAATTTTTTTTAACTTAAATCCAGGCTTGTTCTTTGACCACAATCTGACCATGAATGTGTTGAAAACCTTTTAAGCATGGTTTTGAGGCTTATCTGAAGCCATTAGAGGTATGAAAATCCTATGTTGCAGACACAAGTCTGCAGACACCTGCAACAAATGTGATTTCTCTTTGAAATTCCTCATAAATTCTCAGCTTCACCAACCCATAAACTTATTGCTGAGTCTTTGTAAGGTCTTTGGACATCTAAAACTCTAAGTTTGTCACTTAAATTCATCCACAAAAGTGCATTTGCTCAAGTACTCATCATTTGCAACCAATATCAAACATTGGGGGGTTGAGGTAAATGAGTTATAAATGAAAGTCTGAAGAGTACCTCTAAAAGTTGGATTTTTTTAACTTAAATCCGGGCTTGTTCTTTGACCACAATCTGACCATGAATGTGTTTCAAACCTTTTAGGCATGGTTTTGAGGCTTATCTGAAGCCTTTAGAGGTATGAAAATCTTATGTTGCAGACCGAAGTCTGCAGACACCTGCAACAAATGCGACATCTCTTTGAAAATCCTCATCAATTCTCAGCTTCACCAACCCATAAACTCGATACTGCTGAGTCTTTGTAGGGTCTTCGGACATCTAAAACACTAAGTTTGTCACTTCTTCCAGAAAAGTGCATTTGCAGCCACAGGTATATCTACAGACATTTTAAAGATAGCTCTATAGGTGAAGTGTCAGTTTGATACTTGATTATTTAATTCTTAGTTCACCCACAAATACATGGACTTAGAGGGATGTTAGGACTGATTTTATATTGTCTTTAGACTTACAATGAGTTGTCCTTAGAAAAATCGTAAGTCTTTAGGGTCTGAGTTTATCATTCTAATGGCTAAGTCTTGATCAAATTTTGACTTAGGATTCTAAATCAATTGCTTATTTAGTTTACACCCTTCTTTGGATGGAATTTTTAATTCATTGCATTGAATTCAAAGACACTCAAGGATTTAGTCTGAAAATTAATATTTTGTTTTAAGTCCCTTGAGACCGTACTGACTTTGAGCTTTGAACCAGGTTTCATGCCTGGATCAAGGTCAGGGATAGTCACAAGGAAATGAACAAAGGGAGATCGGAAACAAGTTTGAGCTCAAGGCTAAGGATAGAAATGAAAGTACACTATTCCAAAGCAGTCAAGATCAAAAGAAAACAACACTTCAAGATGATACACTTTGAAATTGGAACAAAGGAAAGAAAATTCAAAGATCAAGTAGAAGGAATTATCCCAAGACCAAGCCTACATCAAAAAAGAACATGGGACAAGTCCAGATTTAAAGAGGTCCATGGACAACTTCAAGGATTCAATTCATGGACATTCATGTTTGAAGAATCAAATCTATCTTACAAGGAGATCAACTTGTCCCTATTCACATCAATTTTAAAAGTGTCAAACAAGTACACTAAGGAATGTTTGATGATGATTCTAACACCAAAGTTAGCATAGGAGTGTGTATTAAGGACAAAAGGACTAGTCTGAAGTCAAGAGAAAGAAAGAATTCAAAGACAAGAATCTCACCAAGGGAATGATCTTAATGATGATAGAGTCACACAAAGAAATGGATTTAATGTGCCAAGGAAGATGAAATGTGTTCAAGGGATTTCCATTCAAGAGAAAGAAGTCTAAAAACAATGAAGAATTCATAAGGATAAGGAGGTGGAATTAAGATAAAGATTGCATGAAGTTAGAGGTCACAAAGTTACAACATAACAGCCTTCCTAGTATTGACATGGAGGAAATTAGTGCAATTTTGCTTAAGTTCGTTGATTTTGCTAGAAGGGAGAGGAAGAAAGGAGTATATATCTTGGATGATGATTTGTATGATGACTAGACAGCTTCCTTGCTTCTTATTGTTCCCCAAGTCCTCGAATTTTCTCATTGGCTTATTTGGTGGTGCTTCATTTCTATTGGCTACATTTGGTTGCCCTAAATGGGGTTTGTAATGGATTAATCTAGGCTATTGATTTGAAATCAATATTGACCGTTCATTGTAATTGGAGCTCCTATATAAACCCCCATCCCTCTCATTTGTAAAGTAGGGACTTCATGGAGAATTGTTGCTAATATAATGCCAAATTTGATCTATTTTCCATTGTTTTAGTCTTGCGTGGTGAATTGTTGTGATCAAGTTTGCACTATTGCATGGTGATCCATACTTCCTCACTTAGCTTAGGATTTCATTTCATGTTGTTTAGAAGTAGTTTAGTTGGATGAAAGAATTGTCAATGTTTACTTGCTTGACTCAAATAGAAATGAGGCCACTAGCCTCTTGTTGATGGTAGGAGTGCCTTGTGTGGTGAGCTAGTGAAAGTACTCAACTTTTTAACTAATATCCAATCTTTAGTTTGCATCCTTTGATCGGATTGAAGAGGACAGATATTGATTTGAAAACCATTTGAGTATATCCTTAGAAGCTTGCACTAGGTGAGTGGAGTAGTTAATAAAGCTACATCTAGTAGAGTCCAAGTCCATCCATGATTTTTTTCATCCATATAAGTAGCTGTAAAAGTTCAGTTGAAGTGGAAAGGTTGGAAAATCAAACCATGTCTTCATTGCACAATGTGAAGCTAAATCATTTGAAGTGCAAGCACTTGATATTCATTGAATGAATAGTGTAAGTCCCCTAAGTCATTGCACACAAATCCCTTTATTTCACTGTGTGTGTATCCACAGTTAATAGAACCTTGAAGTTATTTCATGATCTTACATTGCAAGCTTAGAAATGAGAGATGACCTTATATCAAGAGAGGATAGAGTATTTAGTGTTTCATTCTAAAAAATTGAGTATTAGATTTTGCATGTTATTATGGAATAAAACTCACATCCCATGAATCGTAGTCCTCTGACTGCTACAATTTCTGATTGCTAGAGAAACCGTCTCGACATGGTCTACTCACATGGTGTACTCCATGTGAACCACTATGATCAAGATCCTTAGAAGTCAACTAAAACAAATCCTCTAGTTACTCCCTTGACACAGAAGCATACCCTTCTCGCATGGGCCCAACATGGAGGATATCTTGCTTCAAAAATGCAACCAAATTTGAATCGTCTCCAATGAATCCAGTGATGGACAAATCAGCTTGCTCCGTTGTTGTTGGCTTCACATCCTTGCAACACAGCAGTGGCTGCAAATCTCTTTAAAAAGATTCTTGTACACAAGCTCAACTGTCCCATTGTTGTTCTTTCACATAAGGTGATGTATCAAACACATAAATGGTGGACATGTAACAGGTATAGTCCTAAGGAAGGCGATGGCCCGCAAGAATACAAAGCTTACTATGCATGGTTGCCATTGTCTCGAGTTGCATTTCTAAATCCTATGGGGCACTACATACTCCTTAGATGAGATCCTTCCACAATCTTCCACATATTAAGCTTATTGTCATATGCCTCAGTATGGCCTTTCCACATATTCAAGTAGTTGTCACAATCTGATTCAGCAGCAAATCCAGTTGTCACGTGCCATGGATCAAGCTCCACTACCTTCTGTTAGATCAAAAACCTTGACAGAACTCTGATCCAAATAAGGAAACATCATCCTTTTTGAATCTTTGGGTGCTACAAACCCTCTGACTGTGTAAATCCTCTCCTCCTAGGTCACTCTGACGGGTTTATACCTTTTCATGCTCATGCTCAACAGAGGAATCCAAGTATCGAACGCAGGATTGTACACATCAATGTTGGAAACCCAAGGGTTGTGATGTTCTACACACAAATGTAGAGTTTAAACCCAGCACACTAAAATGTTGAGTTGGCACAATCATGGACTATTCACAGCATCAGAAAAATTCAAAACTACGACCCTTCATCACTGCCAACCACTTGTTGATGGAAATATTGTCATTGATGTCAAAGGAACAAAGAAGTTATGATTGATGGAAAATGTGAAATGAGTTATTATCTCTGATGTCATAACTCAATTGTTCACAAGATAAAAACTATGTTACCACATTCGTTGCATAGACATGGAATTCAAATGTCGATTCGTACCAAATTCAAATTCAGGTCACATTCGCTCCTAATTCGGCGTCTAACTAAAATATTCTGTCTAAATTCTTAAAGTCAAACCTTGCCCAACTTTCCATCGAATTTTAGTGACTTTTTCCCATCCTACACAAGCCCGAACAGAATTTGAGTGAACGTGGAGCAAATTTGCATGTTACATCAGTGATTTCGACATTATAAAAGCTTTTTTAATTTCTTGTTAGGTATATTCAACCTTTTAAAATGTAAAATGGCGTATATAATTGTATTTTAATATAATTTTTTACAATGTTACCCGTGTAACCTGTATATTTTCAGCTGTCCCCGTCCTGGAAATGTCTCAGAGACTTGGAGACACCTAGGGGACTTTGACTCTAAGTTCTAGAACAAACTAGACTTTGACTCTCAAAGTGACACAAATTTGGCACATAAATTCTGCCGATTCTTAATTTTTAAGGTTTTATTATGTATAAGTATATGCTTTATCCATGTTTTCATATAAATATTTAAATTTCACTATATATTTTAACTTTCCCTATTGTTATATAGCCATCCCTATTTTCCATCCCCCTCCATCCCTAAAATCAGCAAAAAAAAATGGGCATCCCGAAAACCCGTCCCACTGTCCTTTGCCGTCCCCATCCCAAGAACTTGGGGGAAGATAGATTTTTTCTCAATTTCCAAAAGGTTGCATGCATTGGTAAAAAGAAGGCTATGTAGGGCTTACAAACAGAGATAATAGGGTTATCCATGTGCATGTATTATTAAAGAATAAGGAGCTATCATTCAGAACCTTGTTTTATGATTCTTCATGTTCTAGCAATTTCTTCAATGCCTTGTACAATAATCTCTTGTTTCATATCGAAGTTTATTATAAGCAAATTATGGTTAGCTGAGCTCCCAAGGTGATTCAAACCTTGTTATTGTATGTAGTAATCAGCATATGTTGTTTCTCGTGCTCTTAATGACTAAATGAATTTGTGACTACTCAATGGCAAATCACCCATGCTAACCATGACATCAAAATCACTCCATCATTACATTGCATTTTAATATTTATTGAAGAGGATTGTACTATGTTGCTTTCTTATTAGCATAGTAATGCATGAACTTATTTGATGCTGCAAAATATATATATATATATATATATATATATATATATATATATATATTTTTTTTTTTATTTTTTTTTTTTTTAAAATCTTCTAAAAACGAACCTAAAACAAATCCAAACCCAACCCCCCAAAAAATTGGATGAATTTTGAACCCAAATCTTGATCTTGCATCAGTACCAAAATCCGAACCGGCAACTTGGGATAAAAAGAACATACTATTAGGAGAAAAGATCAGAATTATTAGTGTATAATCAACAACATATACATTTAAGTATGAGACGAATACAAAGACATAATATCGATACCAATGAGTACCATTAAAAGAAGACACACAAAAATAGACAAGAAGAATATAAGAAGGCTACAAATTAGTAAGGGATGATACCGTAAGTGATTTTGTCTTACAAGACAGACAACTAATATGAACACTACTGAAACATTCAGTGGCAAACTAATACACATATGCAATATGCACTCTGCTATCTCGACAGAAAGGAGGATCTACAGCCTTGAAGATTGATGTTGAAATTATTATGAATATGAAGCATTAATAAACAATGATGATATAGAAGATATTAACTGAAATCAAATCTATTTGTAAATAGAAGTTGGGACTTGTTTTGTGCAAGTGACAATTCAGCAAGGAACAATAAAAATTACTTAAGACAACGATAAGGTCCAATGAAATTCAATAGTCAATACAGAGGTGTCATCGGGAGTTTAGAGGACAAATGACTTGTAAAGTTAAAGAACAAACCGCAATCATCATGTCTTTCCTAGTCAGCGTCAAGGAGAAATATGCTGTTGGAGCGATAAGTCAACAAGTGACCATTTAGAAATTGTTCTTAATAAAAGAATTCATAAACAAGTGATCCAATTGCAATAATAAAAATAAATTAAATTTATTTATTAATCTCATGTGATTCTGATTAATTAAATTGACCAGGGATGTCTAATTTATCAAAAGACACCACTGGTTAAATTGAAGCAAGATATCTCTTAAATTTTTATAGAAAGTCATGTCCTTCATAAATCAGAATTGGGATTAAGAAATGAAAAAGTAGTAGTATGAAATAAAAGAAGAATGTGAGCCATGGATTAGAAGCAGAAGAGAAGATCATGTGTAATAAGAGCAATGATTAAATGAGTAAATATATAAGTGGTAATAAAAGAATATATATATATATATATATATATATATATATAGATATATCTATATCTATATATAGATAGATATATATATGTATATAGATATATCTATATACATATATATATCTATCTATATATATATATAGATATATCTATATATATACAAAGAACTTATATCATATATTAGAATATGTAAAGAGAGGTACGTTGAGAATGAATATATAAGAATAATAAGTGGGTAAGCAGGGTTGACAAAAAGATGTGTGCTGCATTATATCAGATCTTGAGTAATATATATATATATATATATAGGAGAATTATTAGAGTATGTGTATGAGATTGAAGGAAATATACAGTGTATGAGAATAGTGTGCTTTGAAGACAATATAAAGAAGGGTTTTCGCAGATGTGAGTGTGAATCTAAAGTAGATATAAATATCAATTTGAGGAAGATAAGTTGTGCTAAGAAAGTCTCCATCATCAGCTGAGAGAGCAACAAAGAAATAGGTGGAAAAGCAATTTGTGTGCAGTGGATTGGTGCTCATGAAGACAGCAATGAGGGTTGGTGCTTCCAGTAGATTGGTGCCTGCGAAGTGTGAGAGTTGGAGCTTCCAATGAATCAGTGCTCATAAACATAGGGGTTGGAGCTTCTAGTAGGTTGGATCCTACAAAACATTGTAAAAAACACGTTTATATAAAAGGCATTTATTTGTCATGGTTTCCTCCAGCATTGGTTTCCACGTAAATCATTGTGTCATCGTGTTCATGTGCATAATAGTTTATAAATTATTTCAGCATTTGAAGTTATTGTGGTGATTAAAGTTTTAAATTGCAAAAAATTGTGATTGTACTGATTCATTTGTCAACAAACACCCGCATTGGTTTCAGCATTTCAACCTAACATGTAATGGGCTCACCACAGATACCAAGAAAATGATGTGTCCAGTTCAAACTTATTTCATTTGGAACAGAGGTCATTCTCTTTAAATCAACCATCAGCTTAATTGCCTTTGCCTATGAGGTAGAAGCATAGTCACAAGGATAAACCGAGTCGTTTTCAGGAAAATGTATCCCCTAGATAGCAATATCATAATGTTTCATATGTCCGAACTTCTTGTAGTCGCACAACTATGTGTAATATCGTCTTAGTTTAATTACGGAAACTTGAACTTATCTATTTATTGAGCTTGCCCAATATGACATTGAAGCCCCAACAAAGCTCTCAAAGATTACCTAGTCCATCACCAAATAAATATAAAGCCTTTGAGTACTAAGACCTCCAATTTATGATACGCCAAATATCTTGTTATTTTCAGGTCTGATAAATAAAAATCCACCGCGCATCAATATATTTTCACCAACCTTCTCCGTCAGACCATTATTTAGGACTTCAGAAATATTTCTTTGGAATTTTCAGCCTCACAAAATATTTCTCATATACTTGGACGCTGCGATTAATGTAATCTCGAACCAAACTCAGCTATAACTTTCAGAAAGAATCGCCACCAAAAATACAGGATAAATTTGCAGCTTCACATCTTATTAAATTGGCTCCTTTAAGATTACAGCATGTTTAGCAAACGCTTTGTTTAACACTTCCTGCGATCCTTCAGCAATAACTTTGATGGACTACAATGACGGCCATACCTTTTGTCTGTTCTGTTCTTTTCAAACAGTGGCTTATCTCTTCCTTTAGCTAGTGGCACTCAAATGCAACTGTGAATTACTGAAATCTGCAGGCCACATTGTTCACAAGTAAGCAGTTCTGCATTTATTTATCCAGTGATCTTTTGCTTTAACTACAGACTTAGGGACTTCTCCATCAATCATATACAGCAGTTTCCATTGTTGCAGCTGGAATGTTAAACTGAAACCCTGGCAAAACATTCACCAATCCTCCTCAAGCATTAACACTCAACAGCTTCTTCCAGTTGCTCTATACAGAAACAGCTAGTAACTTCCCTTTTTTCTTTGTGCCCTGTAGTGTCCCCAATTTTTAATGTAATAATTTAATTTAATTAACTAATTAATTGGTCCTAGAATTTAAATAATATATTAAAAGGACCTTTAATTAGTTACTTTAATTAATTAATATGGGCCCAAGTTAATATCTTTATTTGTGGTTCTGATTGATTTATTATATTTCAGACCTATTTTAATTTTTAGTTTCCGTTGGTAAGTGTTGCTGTCGGCTATCTTTGCACACCCTCGAAAAAGTTTCCCCAATAGGTATTTAAGCACGGCTTGTAGGTAGTAGTTGGTATGCTAGTTGGATTATTTTCTTTGTACTGCGAATTCTTGTTGGAGTTCTCTATTGTTCGCCATTTCGGAAGTGGAAGATCTTCCCTACTTGGCTTTCTGGTTTCAATGGGATTCAAACCTCACCCTATTCCATCGCCTGTAATACTTTGTTTGGATCTGGCAAATTGGAGCACCATCTTTGTCTGTGAGTATAAATTGGAGAATATCGGTATTCAATATCTATTCATGCTTGGCATTTACTTGATGGTGTTGTATTCTAATATTACTTGTATATGAGTTTGTATTCTCTTTCCAATACAATACCCTGCATACTTTCCCTTCGTACTCCTCCCTCCATCCACCTCTCTGTGTACTCCTCCCTCCACCCCTCCGTACTTCTTCCTCCCTCCACGCGTACTCCTCCATCCAATCATACTCCTCCATCTACCTCCCTCTGTACCTCTCCCTCCATCCGTACTCCTCCCCCCATCTGTCATACTGCCTCCCTCCATCTGTACTCTTCCATCCTCCCAAATTCCCGTACGACATTCCATTCCTCTGTACAGGCATATCCATTCCACCCTATGACTTCCTGCTCCATCGTACGAATTAAACATTTTCCCCTTTAGACTTGGACAAACGGTAAGGTTCAGAAAAGGAACATTACAGTGGTATCAAAGCTATTGATCTTGCCAGTCTATTGAGATGATTGAGAAATTTTGGTATTTGGATCACTTATGGTGCCAGACAGCGATGGAGAGTGGTGGCTGAAGGCACTACAAAAGATTGGCAAAGAGCTCAGTGAGGGTGTTGATCTTCCATTAGATATATTGGAAGTATGTTTGTGTTAGATGAACCAATTACCTTCAAGATTTATACATAAAATCCTCTCGCCGATTAAGGATGTCTTAAGTCAACCCGGGCTTTTGAGACACCATGACAAGGATAAAAGATTAGCTGTTGCAGCATGTCTCAGTGAGGTCTTGAGAATTTTGGCTCCTAAAGCACCATATGATGATAACACCATGATGGAGATATTGCAATTGAAAGTTGACAGCTTTCATAGTCTTGATGACTTCAGTAGTGACCCTTTTGGTAGGAGATCTACAATATTGGAGAATTGTGCAAATATCAAAGTAAGTAACCTTCTCTTAGATCTTAAATTGCAAAATTTGGTCTATGATATGTTTCATCACTTTTTGGTCAACATCAAGGAAGATCATGATACTAAGATTCCAGTTGCTATGGAGAGTCTTATGATTTCGTGCATTGAAGAAATGGATGAAATATCCCAACCCATCACATCTATATTATGGGCTATTCATAATCTAGAATCTATCCCCTCTATAGCAGCATATAGATTGGTCAGTAATGTTTTCAAGCATTGTGAAGAAAAACCAATATCTCATTTGCACAAGTGGGAGAAAATGGATGACAACGATAAGGGTGATGCTTTAAGTGAGGAGAATGAAGGCATGATTATAGGGTCATTCCAGGAAGATTTGTTAAATCTTTCTACTACACCAACATGGGGAGAACACCAAAAAAATGAAGAGGTTACTTGCATGGATCTTGTGAAGACATGGACGGATCAAGTTGTGCCCATCATTGAAGCTGTACCCGAGGTTGTGTCTGTCACCAAGGCACCATACTTTGAGGAAGTTCTATTAGTTGCCGAAGTTGTGTCCATCATAGAAGCTGTGTCTATTGCTAAGGCTCATTCTGTAATCAAGTTTGTGTTTGCCTCCAAGGCTATGTCTATCATTGAGGTTGTGTTTGTTGCTGAGGTTGTGCGTCTGTCACTGAAGCTATGTCCATCATCATGGTCTTGTCTGTCGCTGAGGTTGTATGTCCGTCACCATCGTTGTCTGTCACCATCGTGTCCATCACCAACGTCGAGTTTGTGTCCGTCGACGAGTTCCTGTCCACACTGTCATGTTCGTCACTGACACAAAGTCTGTATCCTTCGTCAAGTTCATGTCCGTCACCATCGTGTCCATCACCGATGCCGAGTTCGTATCCATCATCAAGTTCATGTCTGTCACTATTGTGTCCATCATTGACGCCGAGTCCATGTTCGTTGTTGAGTTCATGTTTATTACTGTCATTATGTCCGTTGTCACTATCACCATATCTATCATTGTCATTGTGTCCGTTGTCATCACCACCGCCTTTTCTGTTGCCATGTTCAACATTGTTGTTGTCGTCATATATGTCATCTTCATTGTGTCTATTTTCGTCACCACAACCATGTCTATTACCAAGTCCATCATCATGTTCCTCATCCTCATTGTGTTTGTCAATGTCATTGCGTCTATCACTGACGTCAAGTTTGTATCCATCATCAAGTGTGTATCCATCATTGTAGTTGTGTCCGTCGACGGCGTCATGGCTGTCTCTGTCATCATTGTGGCTGCATCGGTCGCAATAGCTATGTTTGTCGTCATTAAGACATTGCTCACTGTCAAGGCTCTATCCATCATTGAGGCTTTAACCGAGGTTTTGTGTGCCATGGAGGTTTTATCTCTAGCTAAAATTTTGTTTGCAGCCAAGGTACTCTCCATTCAAGTTTTTTCTGCCAAGGTTCCCTTTTCTGAGGTACTCTTTGCTAAGGCTCCCATGATCGCGACACCCTTCACCAAAGCTCCAGTCACCGAGATACTCACAGTCGAGCCCCCCTTCATTAACATTCTAAGCACTGAAGCTCTCTTCGTCAAGGTTTCATCTATTAGGATTATAATAGTGGTCGTCGTGATTGTGTTAGTGGGTGAGTTTGGGTTAGCATCAACGTCTTTGTGCATGACCATACCCAAAGAGATCATTGAACATAATGACGTGAAAGATTTCATCAATTTGTGTCATTGGGATCCTGGTGAAGGCTATGATAATGTTTATATTAGAGTGGCGCAGTGGATGCTTAATGACAATGTGGTGCAAGGGAGGTTTGATAACAATTCACTCATTTTGCCTACATGTTTGGTTTGGGATCTTGGTGACTCAGGATACGACAATATTTATATCAGAGTGGCACAGCGAGAGTTTGATGGCAGTGTGGTGCTGCAAAGGATTGATGGCAATTCACTTGTCTTGCCCGCGCGTTTGATTTGGGACCCTGGAGCTGTTGGTGTTTCATCAGATAACAGATTGCTTGAGGGCAAGCAATCTTTGGGCAGCGAGGATTTGTCATGTCCCCAAATTTAAAATTTAATAATTAATTTTAATTAATTAATTAATTGGTCCTAGAATTTAAATAATATAATAAAAGGACCTTTAATTAGTTACTTTAATTAATTAATATGGGGCCCAAGTTAATATTTGTATTTGTGGTTCCGATTGATTTAATATATCTTGGATATATTTTTATTTTAGTTTCCGTTGGTAAGTGTTGTCGCTGGCTATCTTTATACACCCTCGGAAAGGTTTTTCCCAATGGGTATTTAAGCACGGCTTGTAGGTAGTCGTAGGTATGCTATTTGGATTATTTTCTTTGTACTGCAAATTCCTGTTGGAGTTCTCTATTGTTCGTCATTTCGGAAGTGAAAGATCTTCTCTACTTGGCTTTCCAGTTTCGGTGGGATTCAACCCTCACCCTATTCCGTCGCCTATAATACTTTGCTCGGATCTGGCAAATCGGAGCACCATCTTTGTCTGTGAGTATTAATTGGAGAATATTGGTATTCAATATCTATTCATGCTTGGCATTTATTTGATGGAGTTGTGTTCTAATATTATTTGCAGATGAGTTTATATGTTCTTTCCAATTTCTATAAAATACCTGACGTACTCCATCCGTACTCCTCCCTCCATTCGTAGTCCTCCATCTATACTCCTCCCTCCATCTATCGTACTACCTCCCTCCATCCATACTCCTCCCTCCATCCACACTCCTCCCTCCAATCGTACCCCTCCATCCGTACTCCTCCCTCCATCTATCATACTACCTCCCTCCATCCGTACTTCTTCATCCATCCATGCTTCCCCCAACATCTGTCAAACTACCTCCTTCCATCGATACTCCTCCCTCCATTTGTACCTCCCCCTCCATCCAGTGCTCTTTGTACTCCTCCCTCCACCCCTTCGTACTCCTTGTACTCCTTCCACCAACTTCCATCTTCCAACTTCCATCTTCCATCATCCATCTTCCATCTGTCATCTTCCATCTACCATCTTCCATCTACAAACTTCCATTCGCCATCTTCCACCACCATCTTCCATCCTCCCAAATTCTCATACGACATTCCATTCCTCTATACGGGCATATCCATTCCACCCTATGACATCCTGCTCCACCATACGGATTAAACATTTTCCCCTTCAGACTTGGACAAACAGTAAGCTTCGGAAAAGGAACATTATAGTGGCTAACACCATGATAGAGATATTGCAATTGATAGTTGATAGCTTTCAGAGTCTTGATGACTTCAGTAGTGACCCTTTTGGTAGGAGATCTACAATATTGGAGAATTGTGGAAATATCAAAGTAACCTTCTTTTAGATATCGAATTGCAAAATTTGGTCCATGATATGTTTCGTCACTTTTTGGTCACCATCAAGGAAGATCATGATACTACGATTCCAGTTGCTATGGAGAGTCTTATGATTTCGTGCATTGAAGAGATGGATGAAATATCCCAACCCATCACATCTATGTTATGGGTTGTTCGTAATCTAGAATGCTCCACTGTAATGTTCCTTTTCCGAACACTACCATTTGTCCAAGTCTAAAGGGGAAAATGTTTAATCCGTACAGTGGAGTAGGAAGTCGTAGGGTGGAATGGATATGCTCGTGCAGAGGAATGGAATGTCGTACGGGAATTTGGGAGGATGGAAAAGTACAGATGGAGGGAGGTAGTACAACAGATGGAGGGAGGAGTACAAATGGAGTATGATTGGAGGGAGAGGTACAGAGGGAGGTGGATGGAGGAGTATAGATGGAGGGAGTAGTACAGAAGATGGAGGGAGGAGTATGGATGAAGGAGTACGATTGGATGGAGGAGTATGGATGGAGGGAGGAAGAAGTACGGAGGGGCAGAGGGAGTACACAGAGAGGTGGATGGAGGGAAGAGTATGTAGGGTATTGTATTGGAAAGAGAATACAAACTCATATACAAGTAATATTAGAATACAACACCATCAAGTAAATGTCAAGCATGAATAGATATTGAATACCAATATTCTCCAATTGATACTCACAAACAAAGATGGTTCTCCGATTTGCCAGATCCAAGCAAAGTATTATAGGTGACAGAATAGGGTAAGGGTCGAATTCTACCGAAACCGGAAAGCCAAGTAGAGAAGATCTTTCACTTCCAAAATGGCAAACAATGGAGAACTCCAACAGGAATTTGCAGTACAAATAAAATAATCCAAATAGCATAACAACTACTACCTACAAACCGTGCTTAAATACCTGTCGGGGAAACCTTTTCGAGGGTGTACAAAGATACCCGATGGCAACACTTACCAACAGAAACTAAAAATTAAAATAGTTCTGAGATATATTAAATCAATCGGAACCACAAATACAAATATTAACTTGAGCCCATATTAATTAATTAAAGTAACTAATTAAAGGTCCTTTTATTATAGTATTTAAATTCTAGGACCAATTAGTTAATTAATTTAATTTAATTATTACATTAAAAATTGGGGACATTACAAATCCTCACCGACCAAAGATTGCTTGTCCTCAAGCAATATGCAAACTCTAGGATCCAAAACCATGCGCGGATGCAGATTGCTAAAAACTCCATGTTTCTTTAGGATCACATGTGCATAATTGAATTCAATTGAGATGAGTAGACCATCATTCAGGCTTTGCTGCACCACTCTGATATAAATATTGTTCCGTCCTGAGTCACCAAGATCCCAGACTTGAAATTCATCTATGTAATCCATCATGATTGACACTGGGGAATAGATTTCACAATCAGCCAACTGTAAAGATTGCTCCTGCAAATAATCCTTGATTGAATCCGCATCACCAGGAGGCTGAACAACTACCGGTAGAGCTTGCTTATTTGGAGGGTCACTGGTAGAACCAAAAGCTTCATCAAGTTGATTGTCGAGCATTGGTTTAATGTTATTTGTGGAAGTACCTTCTTCCATAATCATTTCCTTCATCTTCGATTCGGGTACCAAATAGATTATGTCTTTTTGGTAAATGACATTGCCAACCACCTTGTATTTGTCATCCTGCACTTGACCATCCAATAGTTGGCACGCAAAATTATTCTTGGAGTATTCAACTAACAGATGTGCCCTCCAATCGGATGGAAACTGAGCCATAGTGTAATCTAAGTCAAAGTTCTCCATTCTCCCAACAAGCAGGCAAAATCACAAGCTCTAATACCACTGTATGTTCATTTTTTGAACCTTACTATTTGTCCAAGTCTGAAGGGGAAAATGTTTAATTTGTACGGTGGAGTAGGATGTCATAGGGTGGAATGGATATGCCCGTACAGAGGAATGGAATGTCGTATGGGAATTTGGTAGGATGGTGTTGGAAGATGACGAATGGAAGTTTGCAGATGGAAGATGGAAGTTTGGGAGATGGAAGATGGCGGATGGAAGTTGGTGGATGGAAGTTGGCAGATGGAAGATGACAAATGGAAGATGACAGATGGAAGATGGAAGACGGAAGTTGGCAGATGGAAGATGGAAGTTGGTGGAACGAGTACAAGGAGTACGGAGGGGTGGAGGGGGGAGTACAGAGAGAGGCGGATGGAGGGGGAGGTACGGATGGAGGGAGGAGTACGGATGGAAGGAGGTTGTACGACAGATGTTGGGGGAAGTATGGATGGATGGAGGGAGGTAGTACAACAGATGGAGGGAGGAGTACGAATGGAGGAGTACGGATGGAGGGAGGTAGTACGATAGATGGAGGGAGGAGTATGGATGGAGGGAGGTAGTACAACAGATGGAGGGAGTAATACGATTGGAGGGAGGAGTGTGGATGGAGGGAGGTAGTACAACAGATGGAGGGAGGAGTATGGATGGAGGAAGGTAGTACGATAGATGGAGGGAGGAGTACGGATGGAGAGAGGAGTATGGATGTAGGAGTACGAATGGTGGGAGGAGTACGAATGGAGGAGTACGTCGGGTATTTTATAGAAATTGGAAAGAACATATAAACTCATATGCAAATAATATTAGAACACAACTCCATCAAATAAATGCCAAGTATGAATAGATATTAAATACCAATATTATCCAATTAATACACACAAACAAAGATGGTGCTCTGATTTGCCAAGTCCGAGCAAAGTATTATAGGTGATAGAACAGTGTGAAGGTTGAATCCCACTGAAACTGGAAAGCCAAGTAGGGAAGATCTTTCACTTCCAAAATGGCAAACAATAGAGAACTCCAACAAGAATTCGCAGTACAAAGAAAATAATCCAAATAGCATACCTACGACTACCTACAAGCCATGCTTAAATACCCGTAGAGAAAAACCTTTCCGAGGGTGTACAAAGATAGCCGACAACAACACTTACCAATGGAAACTAAAATAAAAATAGGTCCAAGATATATTAAATCAATCGAAACCACAAATACAAATATTAACTTGGGCCCCATATTAATTAATTAAAGTAACTAATTAGAGGTCCTTTTATTATACTATTTAAATTCTGGGACCAATTAATTAATTAATTTAATTAAATTATTACATTAAAATTAGGGGACATGACATGCGCTTACCACTTATTTATCTCCCTCCTCAACAATTGGCTTTTACAAATCCTCTTATTTCTCTTTGCTAAGTTCAGACCTTTTCTACTCTAATTATTCCCAGCAAACGACCTACTCTAATACCATAGTTTTTATGTGCTCTAATGATATTGCCCTCCCCACCAAAGAATAATGGTTATCGTCTCCCCTGAGCACTATAGATTAACTTATTATTTGATACATTCTAGTATTGAGTGTATTTCAATTTTTTTAAAGTAGAAGACTGTATCTTCCTTAATACCTATTGGTGGTGCCCCTTCACCATGGGTCACCACTCTTCACATGTGGGCCAATTAATTTTAAAAATGTCTCGCATAACTAATTATATATTAATTAATATATAATTATACTGCCAATAGAATTATATTACTCCAATAATTATTTTATCAATATAATTATATTACCCCAAAAATATTATATACATATATCTATATATATATATATATATATATAATCACAATAATTATATTAACAATATACTTATATTATCACAACTTTTCTATAATCAATGTCAACTTGAAAGAATCTGACAATAGCTACAATAACATTAACATTAAATTATATGATTGTCTTCAATCTCTTAAAAACATTTATTGACTTTTTTAATTAATTCAAAGAGTGGGTTGTCAATGTTTTGAAGAGATTGAAGACAATCATATAATTTAATGTTAATGTTATTGTAGCTATTGTCACATTCTTTCAAGCTGACATAGATTACAGAAAGGTTGTGATAATATAATTATTGTGATGATATAGATACATATGTCACATTCTTTCAAGCTGGCATAGATTGCAGAAAGGTTGTGATAATATAATTATATTGATAATATAATTATTGTGATGATATATATATATATATATATATATATATATATATATATATATATATATATATATATATATATATAGCTACAATAACATTAACATTAAATTATATGATTGTTTTCAATCTCTTCAAAACATGTATGGACTTTTTTATTTAGTTCAAAGAGTGGGTTGCCATAGGCCTTGTTTGCTTCCACTTCAAACATATTGTGAATTGCAATCTCTTGTAAATTATTTGGAGAATGTATAGTGATAGCATTGCTAAGGTTTGTTCCAATATTCCAAGCTCGTCTTAATACTTCGTTGATAAGAGATGCATTGAGGTCCCAAATTCTATGATTGTCTTTAATCTTGCCAAAACTTTTATGGAGTTCTTTATTCAATTGAAAGAGTGGGTTGCAATAGGTCTTATTGGCTTCCACTTCAAACAAGGGATTATTAGCAAGCAAAAAATTATCAGGTTCCCAAAACTAAACCTATGCATGTTGTTTGATTCCTTAATTTCATCAGTTCCTTCCTTGTCCTCTTGTTCCTTGAAGTGTCATGTCATTACACCTTGATTTTCTACTTGTGGGGTTTTAAGAACATCGACCAACTCACCCTTTTTCGCTTATGACATCTTGTTACCATTTTCTTCAAACTCACATCCTTTGGAGAATCATCCTCCATGGCCTTCAATGCTAGTGGTTGAGACCTTTGTCTAGGTAAGTGTATCTGTGAATGTGATGTCCTCATTCTTTGCATGACATCAATGAATAAATAAGCAAATACGTGATCAAGGGCAAAACTGAAGTAATGCTCCTATAAAGGAAAACCGTCATGTTTATAAAACTTCTTGATTTTCCCACCCACCATCCTCAAGGAAAGCATATAGACAACATGGAGTGTTTCCATAATAAGATCAAGTGATTAATGGCTACTCATACATTCACATGATTGGAGTCTAAGGACCTGAAGAAATAAAACTCAAGATATTGATCATTAAAACAATTATAAATCCCTAAAGTGGTGGCAATCCACCCAGGACAGCAACCTTATGAACAAAAGTGAATATTAACAGTGTCAATTGAATAATGATGAACGATGATCAATATATGAGCTACTGCAATCACTTTAAAAATTACATATCATCCATTATCTGCGACGGGGATTTTGGGTATTTACTATTTCACGATCAAAAGGTTGACATCTCAAACACTATCAAAGTCTCTAAGTTGACTACAATACTGTCTCAATTTACTGTAAATGCTTACAGTTCGTGGGGAAGCTTTCAGATACTAACGATATTTATTTTGTATTCAATGATATCGAACACTCAAATAATATCATGGATAAAGTGACTTGTTTTATATGGTGCAAGTACTCTAATTATGGCGGAAGTTTCTACATTCAATAATATAAAAGTAAGACGTGAAGTATGCTTTTGAGCTAAGACATCCTTTCGGCAGTTCCTTGTGAGAATTGGTTACCAGATTCCTTGTAACATGGGTTGACATTTGACTAGCCTCTCAACTAAGAATAATCATTATTTGTAAACAAATGGCAATCCATGGGTAGCAATAATTTCTATTAACAGCATTTTGCCACTTCAGAAATAATACTCCACATCGAGAATACATTTGTAATAATCGATTAATATTGTTGTTGCTGAAGCAAATTCTTTTTGGGTCGATTTCCTACAAGAATAGTGCATGTTAAGATTAAGGGAAAGAGCGATTCAAATAAGTGAACAAGACCCATCAGTAATAACATAGGGTTGAGACTAGTTATTACTTTCTTAAGGAAGATACCACGATTCCCTAAATCAGCACTTAAGGAATCAATTAGAATAAGGCATGACATCACTGGAATGATAACATTGAAACTAAAAGAGTTATTGTCTTCTGGTTCGATAGTCAAGCCAATGCATTCGAACCAAGTGATAAATGTGTTTACACCTAAAACATTCCTGCACTAATAAACATTCTTCATGCACCATATGATGCATCACACAACCTATTTCACAGATCTTTATAAAGCCCCTCTTGACTTTCATTCATCAATGTGCATTTATTAAAAATGTTTTCCTCTTGAATGACTCTTGCGAGAATAGCATACCCCATAATTGAAATAGAAAACTACTTTATGCCCATCAGATTCATTACTATTACGAAAAAGCCTCCATAAGGTCAAGAAGAGCCATCTTCATTAAAATTGCATCGTAAATCAAACTAAAAGATTAATATAACTTACTATTTACAGAAAAGTTTGATAAATACCTTCAATAGCTTTAAAAGCATAGCCACTGGAGAACCTATGAACAGATATTCAATGAATAAGGAAAGAAGGAAGCTACATATGCGACAAAAAATATCAAGAGAATGCTAAAAGGAAAAATTTAAAGTATAAAAAGGAAAATAAAATCAGTGCCACAATTTTTACTACTTAGATAAGTTCCCATAAAGAACATAGAAATCAGAATCATAAAGATAAGAATTCAATTAGTTTTTTTATAAGTATCTTTGCATACTCCTTAAACTGCCATTTTGCTTTAATCTGATATTAAGTTAGCAAATCTAACTGATATGGGCTTATATACTAAATATCCAAGCGTTTAGGAATACACAAAGCATACTCGCCAGAGTTTAGAAACCACCTTGTAACTTAACCATACCATTGAGGGATCACATTACACTACAGTGACATGCAACAATAAAATATTTCTTATGTCCATAGTAAAGGCTATTAGGGAACTAATTTTACTAGAACTTGAAGCAAGACATTTCATTACACTCCCAAAGCTGACAGTTTGATAAGGACATCTTAATGGTACCATGGAACAGGTTTAGCAGGTTTCAACAGATGAAACATGGCAGTACCAACTGAAGGGGTGCAAATATAGGAAAAAGTTTACTGATACAGACATTGTTCACAATCCCATTCCTTCGTATCTTGTATGCAGTGTGAGCCATTATGGCTCATTCCACATTTTAATTATAAAATTATATGCATAGTTACATGCTACATAGAAATAAGAGATAACAGTAATTAAAAGATAATGACTTATCATATATATATTACAGATTGATTATCATACTAATTGATATGAATAAAGATAAGGCATTTTGAGTATAACTTTTTCAGCATTGTGATGTACATGGTGATGTAAATCCTTAATATGCATCAGTAATGGACCCAATTTAGAATTCTGAAGGAATGAACACATAATAGATTATGGTCAAACTAAGGCATGTTATTCTTACCTAGAGATTAAAATATGCTGACATACATTTAATCATTCAGTTTCATGTCATTATTTGATTCCATTATTGGAACTATAAATCAGCAATAGCCAAGATGAGATAATGCATTTCCGGAAACCTAAATTAACAAAGACTGAAGTGAGTGGAAAAGCAAGTTGAAAAATTATTTCATATCGAAAGCACAGAGAACTAGGGATTGCTTCAACCACACGAAAGCTCACTTTTCCAAAGACCAAAAATAAGTGTCTTCGCTGGATTTTCACCTTCTTTGTGGTGTAGGATTTTGGAAAGAGTAAAAGCATCCTTGAGGTTTGAAATGAAAAATTCTAATATTGTAATCATCAAAAACATTAGAAATGATAAGATATCAGTGTCCGCTCTAGAAGAGCCAACAACTATTCATTTGACACCACTTTCGGCTCATACATTGTCTAGAGGGTGTTGGCAGTAGTTTCACCAATCTCAATAAACTATCTTTTGATATGTAGAAGGCATTGTAATTGAATAAATAAGCTCTCAGGTAGCTGTAGGGAACCAGCGGTCGGCACCTTAACCAATCATTTGGTGCTTTATATTGTGAATTGGTATTGGAAACTGAGCTAGCATTGTGTAGACATTACATGGAATGAAAAGTTATATCTCTCCACAAATTTATTGTGTCATGTGTTCTATCTGAATTATTATATTCTTTGTATTCTGTGTATCTTTGTGTTAATTCCGAGTATTAAATACATAACTGAAGGGAGTAAACATTTTGGCTCTACTACTTAATCAAACTTTGAGATCTGAAGGAAGGCCAGCAGGTAGGATGGCAGAATACAGGGCCACACATTCAAACAAATCATAGTAATTGGCAGTAACCACAAGGACAACAGAGAAGAAACAAGAGAGGATCAATTGACAGAGGATTTGGTGCACAGGTGGAAGTTTCAATCAATCAGCATGTGCAAACGGAGTCTCGAAAGAGAAAGGTGTCTACAAGCATGGTAGGCAACAAGCTCACGGTGCAAACTGCAGTTTATGATCTTCTGGGAAGTCTTCCAAGATTGTTGGCTCACAATTTGATTCAATTACAAGAACAACGTGAGGAGAAGCAATAGGCGCAACATCATCAACCTAGGATGTCGATTCCGGTTCGGGTTCAAGCTCGGGCTTGGAGAACCGGTTCACTAGCATGGAAAATTTTGAAATGGAGTTTGGGATCATTAGTACGAAAACGTGTGAAAATTATGCGTGTGTATTCAACCTAGAAGAATTAAGATAAGAATGCCAAATAGTATCAACAAAAACACTACAAACTTGTAGTCATAGTATCATATCTATTATCAACTTCAAAATATTAAAATAATATAGAGTTATAGTATCATTTTTGGACTTTTTAACAATCGGAACTTTAGTTTCAATTAGCTAATGGATTTTGTTGGTTCCCGAAACCGCAGATTGCAAATCCAAGATCCTATGACTTCTTCAATAGGATTTCACAATCAATTCTAGCCAATGAACGAGAATCACCTTGATTCCCCTGCACTTCAGGCTCCACTACACCTAGGCGGGTAGACCTTCCCCTCGAACCTGATCACATGGTTCAGTACTTTTCTAAAGTGAATTTAAGCTTTGGAGTTCTCCGGCTGGCAAGGTCCTTGAACTCGAGTAATATTAAACTAAATGTTGAGTGTTTGAATTGAATGAGTTGTAAATATTTGTAAATAATGGATCTGATGCTTGTAGGAAGGAAGTTATAGATTTTCTGACTTCAATAATAAAAGACCAGTGTCTTTGCTCATTTGGGCTATAGAGTCAACTTCAGTGAAGATTTTTACGTGCAACATTATAATGTTATATGCACTTATACTGTCAACAATTAAATAATCAAGATGCGACAGATCAAATATATATGCAATCTTAAATTAGTCTAGATTGAACTTCAACTCCTCTCGTAGGGAGACAAACCGAATACAAATATGGAAACAATTTGATATTTCACAATATCTGTGATGATCGAGTTTAAGATGCTAAATGACCGTGTCCACTTATCTGACATTTACATTGTACATAGAATTCAAAAAATAATTACAAAGGACGAATCATCTGCAGTTTAAATCTCCATGCTATTTAGAAATAAACAAAGGACATTTTATTTTATTACTAAAATAAAATAATTGAATAATAATAAAATAATTGAACTCATATTACAAAGTCATATTATGCTCCTTATCCTTCTGTACAAATGAATATATAAATATTTCTTTGTAGAACAATGAATGTTCGAATATGTCCTTTTTCTAAAATGAGTTCCACATTATCTATCTCATACACTTCGGAATGTGACTTTTCAAAATAAAAAGTCATCTCTTTTAAAATAATTAATACCTTCTTCCTAATTATAATCATGTCTCTTCATTAAATCACTTTCCCACAGTAAACTTGCAACTTTTCAGAATTAACTGGAAATTATGGGCACATAATGAATTCTTAAACATTAATGTCTTCAAATCCCTTGTTTTAAAATATAATTGCTCTTATCGAAATTTGAAAGTATTGTCGTCTTCATAGTTTTGTATATCGATCCAAAAGAATTGCATTGATTATTCTTTTTCATCCAACATAATACGCTCTCTACTACTCCTGTGTGATGCTTGGCGATTGGTGATATGTTATCGCAAAAGAGAAACAATCTATTACTTGTCATGGATGACGCATTAACCTTTAATTCTCTTCTTTGTCATGAATTCATAGAGATCCCGAAGAGTCAGTGTCTCTCTTATTCATAATTTCTTGATAGTGGAAAGCCATCGTATAATTTCCTCAGCGATAGTTGTCCAACCGCCTGGTCATTTCTTTTGTGGACCGCATGTGAGACTTACACTACATGTCTTTTAAAAATTGTATCTTTTGTTGTCGTAAGGTATTATTAGGATATCCTTTGCACCTTTTCATGTCCACTCTTCTTGTATTTCTTCAAAAACTATCAAGGTTTGTTTCGGATGGTGATTTGGCAAACCATGTATTTAGACTGATTATATTCGATCATCAAGAAGGATGAGCAGAGAATTCTGAAGAGCTTTCAAGGAAAATGATAATTTTACTTGTCATCGCTATGACCTCCTTACGACTATATGCTGGGTCATGTGGTTCCATATTTGCCTGTGTATTTGGAACTCCCATCATGGCATGGTGTGTTAGCTTTCATAGTTACAGATTCATGTCATCCATATTGATTGCTTTTTATATTCTTTGCATCAAATCTTTCTCTATTCTTCTTGTTGATCATGACTAACATTTGTTGTTGTTTTCCATCGATGTTTTATTTGTTCTCCGAATCACTATCTAGATGCACCAAAGGGTCAGTGATTTCTTCTTCAAATCCTCAATTAGCTTAAAGGAGAATATTTATTTGGAGACTCGTCCTCCTACAACTGCTTAAAGCAGAGCTTGACAAAATCTATACATACTGTCTACATGTTTAAAACTGGCTTGGTGTTTGTCGTACTAAAATATGTGGACACACTGTATCTTTTATGTGGCATGGCTTCTTTGTTTTTTATAATATATTGCCACTATATCAATATGATATGGGTCCAAAACGTTTTTGTTGCTTTATGAGATTGCATATAACACATCGCTCTAGCTTGACTCCATGATTGATGGTATTTGAAGCTGATATAAAAACCAAAAACATTTATTCACCAAATGTCTCTGCCTTTGACATGTCAAAGTGATCGCAACCTTAATTTCATTACTGGCTTTATTTCCATCATGAATCTCCAATATTATTTCTCAAATGGAGACCACAAAATTAAGGTTCCATCAGATTCTTTAGATCTTCGTCTTCTTCTTCCTCTTCATCAAAGGCATTAGTTGATTCACAAACAATGCCAATGTGAATGACATCACTTGAACTAATAACATTCTCACTTTCCAAATCCTCAAATGCTTATTACTGTTTCACTATACAGGGAGCTGTTTGTTTGTAATTAACATCCTACTAGAAAAATGTTATAAAAGTAGCTTGCAACTCCCTCCAACTATTGAAGATATTGTTTAATGTTTAAAATATGATTTATCACTAGAGAGAGCTTCAAATTAATCGAACAAGGATCATTATCAACTATTGGATATAAAAAATTCTCTAGAAGAAATCTTGAGGGCTAGTTTAATTTGATATTATAAACATCTTAACTTTAGAAGATATAGTTTTGTAATGTTAAAGATTTTATTCAAATTGTGTAATAATTATTTTTTGCACTAAATTACAGAAAGTTTCTCAGTAGAACTCTAGTTGGTTTGCACTTGGTCTACCTCGGTCTGCCGTATAGATCAACCATGCTTTGGCCTAGAGGAACTAGCCTGCTGGTTCAAACCTAGGTGGAATGCACAAGCCAATAGGACCAAGTGTCATCCGAAGGAACTCAGTCATTAACAGCTACTACAACAGTACACGGAAAGGAACCAAAGGAGGAAGAGCATGATACAAACAAACATACCTCTGGCAATTCCATCAATTAATGCCCCTTTTTCCAAACAAAGATAGAGAAGACGTACTAGGAGAGAGAGGGAGAAACATTATTGAGATTTCTCTAAAAGAAGGAATAGAGTAAAAGGAAACAATGATTACAAAGAATCGTCAAGGAGTCTCACAGCCCAACACGAAGCAAAAGTCCAAGTGTCAGTCGAAGTTGGAGTAGAGAAAAGTGGGAGCCAACCAATGGGGAAGGCGAGAGCCAACGTGTGGCACAAGTTGGAGAAGATTGCTAGAAACTTACCACTCCCCAACGAGGTAGAAGAGGATCTTGTCGACCAAGTAGATAATTCATTAGCACAAGCAATGAGGAAGACTTAAAGTCTACATGGATACAAAGTGAACCATTAGTGCATTCTGCATGTGACAAAGATAACAAAGAGAGAAACCTCAAGAATGACGTAGTTGAATTATTCGATAACACTAAATTGGAAATTGAGAACTTATTCATATCGAAGGAGTTAAGGATAGAGGAATCTGAAAAAAAGACTTTAGGAAGAAGGGAATACCACCACAAGGGAGGTGAACCAAAACTGCCTCCATTCGTAGATTAAGAAGTATATTTCAAGAAGCACCCACAACCACTTCATGTTATATCTACATAGTACATATTCAATAATCAAGTTTTTTTAACCATTTATTAAATACATCCAAGTTTATCTTGTAATGGATATTGCAGTATCATTAACTACTACACAAACTCACCACGAGGATGCATAACAACTCGAAATGACCTAAAGAGAGCATTCATAGAATTCAAACCGCTATGAGATGACAATGAAATAGTGACAGAAATCTATAACAAAGGAAAAATGAGAATGTATAACAGGAAATACGGAAAAAATGAGAATGTATGGGCTTCCAATCGGAGTTTTAGAGAGTTGGTTGGTAACTTGGAAAGCCAGTCAAATAATGGGCTGGAAAAAGAGATAGTTTACTACAGGATTAATCTCTTCTACATGGAAAAATGAAGATGGTACCCCCCTTTTCATATTCCAGTGACTACAATTGGGCAACGTACATCAAAAGTAAGAACAAAGTGCCCCTAGTGAAGGTCAATGACAATGACAGTACAGATGAAAGCACCAACGACCAATCTAAGACCATACAGGCCCTAAGATGAGACATGATGTAGATGATAGAGTTGAGGACCGAAAAAGAAAAAGAAGGTGCCAAGGATGGCAAGGAGTTGTGATCACCTCGTGCAAGATTGTTAGAACAAGCAGGGCAATGGAGACTATTGTGCAAATGATATGGTCCAAGGAACCATGAGGACACTGACTGCCCAAAGCAAAGGGAGTAAATATGTTTGAAATAAAAAACGTTGTGGAGGTATTGGTGATCATTGGACTCCAAACCAAAAAAGTGACATAGCTTAACCCCTGTGCAGAGAAAGAAAGACTTCGAGAAGCCAAGACTGTAAATGAACAAGAAATGGAGAAGGAATGAAGAACCTCACACAACATTGCCACTACCCCCTATGCTCAAAGTCTGAAAAAACCATCATGAGATAGATGTTGCAAGCTACCATGCTCATATGGGTATCAAACCTCCTAGAGACCATGCCACAATTGAAGGTTGCTATTACCAACGTATTTGGTAATAACACACTCGGCCAAGACAATGGCAAGCCAATAGAGGAATAAAAAGGCAACCTCGCCACTAACCCGATGTTATTGGTAGTAGGCATTGGGAGGAAACCTATTGGGGTTGTAGCTTGAATGTATTGTCAGAGGAGACATGGAAGGTTGCCACACCAAACCAATTGGAATGCTCATGTCATAGAAGGTAATCACAAGCACCCAACACTTCTTGGAATTTGTTGTCATTCCAATGGAAGGCACATGATGCCCTACTTGAAAGAGGTTGGCTAATTACACCAAAAGAAAACCATAACTAGAAGAACACATTCTTTATCTCAAGTGATGAGAGAATATGTCATCAACCTGCAAAATCAAGCAATCAGGCAGGACCTAGCATTAAATTCCAAGTTTGAAGACAAAGAGCTTAAAATAGGAGGGGGGTTGGAACCCAACAATGAGGGGATACCTGAACTTGGACATTGCTCAGAAGATCAAAGAAGTTACCTTAATGGGTTGTTCCACTAGCAAATGGGGGACTATGAACCTTCCACCCAAAATGCAATATGTTAGAAATTAACGAAGTTGGTGTAGAGAGTGACACCTTTCCTCTTGAGTACGGTGAGTACAAAGTGGGTGTCGCAAGGGTGGATGACACAATTTCCCATTAGTTCGAAAGGGATAAGGTAGTTAAGTATGAGGAACCAAAAATACAGAAGGTAAACCTACGAGAGGAAGAGAATTTGAAGGTAATCTTGGTCAGGGACGACTAGGACCTCGTACTCAAGACAACCATGTTTAGAATATTCATGGAGTATAAAGATGATCTTGCCTAAACATAAAAATGTTTAAAGGGCATACCACCAAAACTGTATTTAAACCGCATTCCCCTTGAACTATGGGCACAACTCATGTAGAAGAGATCCTATCAGATGAATAAAAATTATGCCACCAAAGTACTAGAGGAAACAAAAGAGATGTTTGAAGCAAGTATCATTTTCAAAGTGCAAACAAGTGATTGGGTTTCACCTATTGTCATTTCCCTAAAGAAAGAAGCAAACTACACTCAAATTTGTGTGGATTTCAGATGTCTTAACACGGTCACCATTAAGGGCCCTTTCCCAATTCCTTTCAGTAATAGCATACTAGAGGGGGTAAGCGGGGCATGAGATTTTCTCCTAGTACAATCAAAATCAGCATTGTTGCAAAGGACAAATTACAACCAAGTTTATGGTTGAAGATGGAGTGTTCGCATGTGACTAGATGTAATTCGGTCTATGCAATGCTCAACCACTTTCCATAGAATAATATTACACATATTTGACAAAAAGTACATGGGCAACTTCAAATCCTTCCTGGACGATTGGTCTATTTATAGTGGGATGGACACTCACCTTATGACATTGAAAGAATGTATGGAACAACGTCAGAGGACACAAGTTGTGCTCAACCAGAAGAAGTGTCAGTTCATGGTACCACAAGGAAAATTAATTTTCCACATAGAATGTTAGAAAGGATTGAATACAAACCCAGACAAGATTGGTCATCATCCAGATGGAGAGTTCGGAGGACGTATTAGGGGTCAAATCGTTCCATGAACATGTAGGCTACTATCAAAGATTCATAAAAAAATTCACAGATTTTGTTCCACTACACCAACTAACAAGGGTGGACCATTTATATGGGGAACAGAACAACAAATAGCATTCAAAGAGTTTTAGTCCGAATTGGTGAGCCTGCCTATCTTGGCATATCCCAATTGGAATAAAGAATTTTATGTACATGTGGCTGCCTCAAGATACACATTGGTTCCACCCTTGCACAAGTAGGCTCTACAAGGCTGGACCACCCCAAAAAAAAAATCTCAACCGACTGCTCTAGAGAGTCAAATGGAACTACAAAATGACAAAGAGGCACTTGACATGGTGCACTCCATACAAAAGTTTCGACAATCCTTGTTGGCAACACCATTCACTTTCTACATGGACCATCAAGCATTGATGTATTTGGTAAATAAGTTGATCATCCAAGGGAGAGCGAGTAGGTGTTTGCTCTTGTTGCAAAATTCCCCTTCAACATTGTGGTACAAGAGCCAAGTAATTAAAGATCGACTCGTGGATCAAATTGAGAGAACCTTCAAAGGAAGTGAATAAAGACTTCCTCGAAGAAGTGTCAGTTCATGGTACCACAAGGAAAATTAATTTTTTGCATAGAATGTTAGAAAGGAATGAATACAAACCCAGACAAGATTGGTCATCATCCAGATGGAGAGTTCAGAGGACGTATTAGGGGTCAAATCATTCCTCGAACGTGTAGGCTACTACCAAAGATTCATAAAAAATCACATATTTTGTTCCACTAGACCAACTGACAAGGGTGGACCATTTATATGGGGAGCAAAACGACAAATAGCATTCAAAGAGCTTTAGTCAAAATTGGTGAGCCTACCCATCCTGGCATATCTTAATTGGAATAAAGAATTTTATATACATGTGGGTGCCTCAAGATACACATTGGTTCCACCTTGGCACAAGTAGGCTCTAGAAGGCTAGACCACCCCAAAAAAAATCTCAACCAACTACTCTCGAGAGTCAAATGGAACTACAGAATGATAGAGAGGTACTTGACATGGTGTACTCCATACAAAACTTTCGACAATCCTTGTTGGCAACACCATTCACTTTCTACATGGACCATCAGGCATTGATGTATTTGGTAAATAAATTGATCATCCAAAGGAGAGTGAGTAGGTGTTTTAGAAGGTTGGACCACCCCCAAAAAAATCTCAACCAACTACTCTCGAGAGTCAAATGGAACTACAAAATGACAGAGAGGTACTTGACATGGTGTACTCCATACAAAACTTTCGACAATCCTTGTTGGCAACACCATTCACTTTCTACATGGACCATCAGGCATTGATGTATTTGGTAAATAAGTTGATCATCCAAAGGAGAGTGAGTAGGTGTTTTCTCGTATTGCAGAATTCCCCTTCAACATTGTGGTACAAGAGCCAAGTAATTAAAGATCGACTCGTGGATCAAATTGAGAGAACCTCCAAAGGAAGTGAATAAAGACTTCCCCGATGTTCACCTATTTCAGATTGCAGCATTGTCACATTGGTATGAAAGTGTTACAAGTATTTGTCCACATCCATATTTAAGCGGGACATGCGACCAATTGAGTGAAGGAAATTGGCTCTAAACAGTAAGAGATTCCAACTCAATAGCAGGTCATTGTACAAGATGGACCCAAATCAAGTTCTCTGAAGGTGTATAATGGTGAAGGAATTTTTTGGGGTGCTGAAGAAGTCACAAGAGGGGTTTGGTTGGAGATCACATGGGCCCTAACACTACCACATGAAAACTGCTACAAGAGGGACTATGGTGACTGATCCTTTAGAATTATCCCTCACTATTGAATCCTTAGGAGAGACTTTATCTCGTCCTAAGGCCTCTATGGGTATCCCTTTAGGATTACCCATCCCTATAATCCTTGAGAGAGACTTTATCTCTCCCTAAGGCCTCTATGGATATCCTTTTAGGATTATACCTCTTTGTAATCCTTAGAAGAGACTTTATCTCACCCTAAGGCCTCTATGGGTATCCCTTTAGGATTACCCATCTCTATAATCCTTGGGAGAGACTTTATCTCTCCTTAAGGCCTCTATGGATATCCCTTTAGGATTATCCCTCTTTGTAATCCTTAGGAGAGACTTTATCTCATCCTAAGGCTTCTACGGATATCCCTTTAGGATTATCCGTCTTTGTAATCCTTAGGAGAGACTTTATCTCACCCTAAGGCCTCTATGGGTATCCCTTTAGGATTACCCATCTCTATAATCCTTGAGAGAGACTTTATCTCTCCCTAAGACCTCTACGGATATCCCTTTAGAATTATCCCTCTTTGTAATCCTTAGGAGAGACTTTATCTCATCCTAAGGCCTCTGTGGATATCCCTTTAGGATTATCCATCTCTATAATTGTTGGGAGAGACTTTATCTCCTCCCAAGTCTCATAGTGGCTTAGTGTCATAGAATTTTTCTAAAGTTTTTCTACTTTCATGCCATAAAATTGTCAATACCATTCATGCATTTTGGTGTTTCCTTTTTTAAACTATGGTGCTCTCTTACATGGTTCATCGACGTCTGCCAGGGTGTTATTTTTTATATTTATTTTTTTTGTTATCCTCTTTATGCATCTCATTTGAACTATCATCATCTTCCCTTACATTTGCAGATATAACATATGCTTTTGTAATAATCATTAATTTGAAATAATGTTGGAAATATTCAAGATATGATAAGTTACTGAGAGGGGAGGGGTGAATCAATAACTTCAAAACTTTTCTTTAAATTCACCATAAATCCATCTATACTACTGCATACATTAGTACTGAAAGATAAAACATTCATTACACAAAAGAACACAATGTTTTGGTGACCCAGAAACCTTCCAAATAGAAAGTAAAACTGGGGTGGGTATGATACCCACAAAACTTCACTACTACAACACAAAGTTGGCCTGTTAAGACTTACATTGACCACTTCTGGTGATTTGCCCTGTTAGGAGCACAAAGGACTATTAGGTCCACCTTGTTAGAGGATTTACAAACATACAATGAAGTATGCACTATGTTAAGAGATTTTTACAAAGATTGTTAAGTCTACCTTGTTAAAGGATTTGGAAACTGATTCACCTGTTAGGATGAAGCAGTGGATCTACTTACAACTGATTGCTGATAAGATCCTTTATGCACTGATCACCTTATGTGATAGATATGACTTTTCTGCTTCTGTATTGACCTTGTTGCATTCCTTAAACTGCTGCTGATAATCTTTCGCATCCACTTCTCAAAAATTACTTCAATTATACTTCGAATACAATGATATCTTACAATACATCTTACATATATATATATATACCTTTCCAATTTACAAAACTACAAGGTTAGCCAAAATACAAGTGAACAACACATTACAAAGTCGGCCCAATAGTAAATAACTCGGGTTCACTGAACTAACTCGGTGACCTTCTGATACTCGGCATCCACTGCATTACACGGCATCATCATGCACTCGGTAGAAGTGAAGGCTCAATCCATACTAATCACTTGATGTAGTTATGAACTCGATGACCACTGGTGACTCAGTAGATGTAGTGTCACTCGGTAGATACTGCACGCTGAGTTTACCTTGCTTTACTCGGTAAACACTACTTCTTCCAACACTTAGTTTACACTGAATTTCCATGACACAAACTTACTGCTCGGTAGACACTGTGAAGATCGATAGACACTGAGAGGCTCAGTAGACACTGTTGTTCTTCACATTGCCTGTGTTCACTCGGTAGCCACTGTTCTACTCGGTGTAAACTACTGAACACTTCGAAGCTTGGTTAATACTGGAATGCTCGGTGAGTGTAGGAAACTGAGTGCTGAGCTTGGTAGTTTTACTGATATAGATAAGTGTTGTCACTAATGGCAATAATAACTTAATGCCAACAATCTCCCCCTTTGGCATTAGTGACAAAACACTTATAAGCCAAAACATATGTACACAATCTTACTGAATTTTGATTTTTCAAAATTGATCTTTGTAAAGCTGCTGCATATACATTCCTACATATATCTCCTTGATGACACATAATGTATATACAAAGATACTTACGTACATAGCTATACACATATACATGCTGACTCTATTGAGTGCTATCTCCCCCTTTCACTTATACTGATATTTCTCCTTATATACAGAGTTCTCCCTTGTTTTTGCTTATACTAATATCACTCCCCCTTTTTTGGCAATAATGCCAAAGGGCTACATATACTATCTATATAGTTACACCAAAATGAGATAGAAATTCTTGATGTACCTTAAGAATGAGGGCAAATGAATTATCCCAATTCTCTTGCAAAATTTGACAGGTGGAGAGAGCAATCTGAACTTCTGCTGATAATTGGATCATGTGATCAGCCACTGAGAAGTTCTGATCCTAGACCAATGTTTTGCAATGAGCAATATGTTTTTGCATTGTATCCATTATTGGCAAGACCATGTTCTAAATATCAATTAGGTTTTCTCTTATTCTTGCTTCTCTCTTAGAAGTTCTGCCTGCATGTCTGCCAGATATTTCACCTTGGTGTGATGAGAGGAGTTGGAGGAGGGGTCAGTCTACAACTTTGATGCACTTGATTACATATCAACATCAATCTTATTTAGCTTCTCCTTTATTTCTTTAGTAAAACCGGAGACATCACAAAGTTTGCCAAAAAGTGATGCTGCATTATTGAAAGAATTTTCAAAGTTACCCAAAAATGCGGACAACTCTACTTGTTTGATTGCAATTTGCTGAGCAATATGTTCTAGCACTTTGTCATCAAACTACTTTTCAACCTTTTCAATTAGTTTCTCTTGTCTAGAGGAGTCCTCATTATATTTTTGTACAGCCTCTTCTAACTGAATCAAAATGTGTTGAGTGGAATCTACTTCAACACCTATAGCTTTTGTAATTATATTCTTGGCATTCTCAATTATTCTATACTCCTTGTCCCTTTCAGACCTTAACTGCTTCTACATAGCTTTCTTCTCTATAAGTTGACTTGCTAACCTCATCTCTTCAATAGTAGCAGTGTCAAAGTCAATCTTAGGTATTACTATCTCTATGTCTAAGCCAATATCTTCTTCAATTCCCTTTCCAGTGATTAGAAGTTTCAATGGTTGCCTTTGTTCTACTTCTGTGATTACTGGTTTGACCTTTGGAACAGACACAATAGTGGAGATAGAAGGGCTAGCAGTGAAAAATGGTAAGGATTGAATACCAATAGGAGTACTAACCGAATCCAAAACTGAACTACTTCCCAAAAATGGTGCCACACTAGGTAGAATACCCATAGAAATATCTGAACTAACTGGAATCAAAGTGGATGTAGATAATGCTGATGAAAACAAAACTGTAGAGCTAACTGGAATTGATGAAGACAAAATTGTAGAACTAACTGTTGCACTTATTGATGATGCAGGAGCAGAGGGAGCTAACTCGGTAGCTAAAGAAGTAACAGTCAGCTCGGTGGATGAAGTGCTTGACACTTCCATTGCAGAGACCTGGAGCTGGGAGGTGGCTGGTGAAGATTGAGCAATTGATGTTACTGTTGTGCTCACAATCTCACTAGTAGAAGTTGTCTCCACAAATGTGACTATATGTGGTGGAGTGTGAGGAAGAGATGCAATTGCTTCGGCTGCTATTCTGACCGGATCATCTTCATCCTTTTCTTCCTCTACTACTTCTTCCTCCTTTTCTTCTTCTTCCTTCTCCTCCATTAGAGCATGCAAATCTCGTGCTGTAACTGTGATTGAAGGAGTATTGTCATCATCATCGTCATTGTTGTCACTACTGTCATCATCTTTAATTTCAACAGTTTCTTCTGATGGCTTGTTGAGATGATATATATCTCTCCAAACATCTGAGGCATGCTTAACCACTGATTCTATATTCTTCGTTAATATGAAGCATTTGTTAAGCTTTAGAATCATTCTATCTTCATACTCTTTTATTGCCTTCTTCACTTCTGCATCAATCAGATTTGGTACCATCTCAGCTGTTGTTCAAAGATGTCCTTTACAATTTGCACTGTCCTCTCCCATCTGACATTGATTTTAGCAAAAAGATCTGTATGGATTTGAGGTTGTATTTGTACAGGGGAGTATTTCCAAATACCCATCTTTTCCACAACTAAGTCCTCAATCTCTTTTTGCTCCACTGGAGTCCAAGTCTCATATTTGAGAACTTTGAAGTTGCAAATTCCCGCTCCAACTCTTAGCTGTTTCATCCTTTCCTCAAATGTAGGTGCAGAGTGGATAAATACTAGTTCACTTTTACCTTTCCTAGATCTTTTGGTGAACACTGCAATTAGTTGCTTCTAAGGTTTGGTGATAATCACCCTACCTTTCTTCCTTGCTGGTTCCTCTTTCTCTGATTCTTCTTCTTCTTCTTCATATTCCTCCTCTTCATCCTCACCCTTGCCCTCGATAAGCATTAGAGGACCTTCAGCTACCTTTAATTTAGCAATTCTCTTCTTGCCTCTGCTAAGAGCTTGAGGAATCTTAATACTAAGCTCTATCCTCTTCTTGGCTTCCTCATATGTGCCAAATGCAAGAAGATTAGGATTGGCTGGCTCATTTACTAATGCCTCAATGATGTCTCTAGCTTCATCAATGTTAATTTCATAAGGCAATGGTTTTACAGTTACCCATGCCACTCTTGGTATGACTGCTTGAATGTACACTCTGTCACAGTCCACCATGAAACATATATCATCCTTGTAGTCTTCTACAAGCTTGGGTGGGATACGGAATATGTTGTTCATTTTCTCCTTAAACGCCTCAAAATAGTTATCCAACACCCTTTCAAAATTTTCACCCATTTCTTCAATAAATTCATTTATCTAATAAAGAACAAGGGTGTCTTTCCTCCACACAACTGTGCCCTTAGATGGAAAGAATTTTTGAACATAAAAGAATAAGCAAATAAGAAATGAACCGAACTTGAAAGAATTGTTCTTGGAAGTCTTCACACTGTCAATGTTTTTGTTCAATTGCTTCAGTAACACATCTGACAGATCATATTCAAGGTTCTTCTTTATAACCTTATATGCTAGGTCAATTGCCTCACAAGGAACACTGTTCAACTGACTCGAGCTGTAGATTTTGTGTGCAATGATGTGCATGCCAAACCTAAGCTCAATGTCAATGACGTTGTTTATTTTCAAACCTCTACCGTCCCACTCGGCTAGGATTTTCTTTTGCAGTTCCTCCCGACCTAGGGCTTTGGTTGTCTTAGCTTTACTTAGCATTAGCAGACCCGTAAGCTTGTGTATCATCTTCTTTGTAATCAAAATGGGTTGCTCCAACCATAATTGCCCATTGTGAAACCGACTCAATACGTACCTTATCCACTTACTTAGGAATTCCGTGGCATGTGAGAGATATGAGTTAACCCTTTCATTTCCAAATGCTTATGCTCGGGTTTCAAAACTCAGTCGACACACATTTCAGCTAGGGCATTATCCATTTCTAATGTCCCTAATTCTTGAACAGTACATTTAAAATGAGTTCTTATATCGTTAATCAAGAGTACCTTTGACGGTATTTGCGACTGAGCACCGTAAGGATCAAGTGATTCAGCAACGGTCGGAATGAGCTTTAAGTTTGGTGCTTTCCATTCAATGCCCTTAACTAGCATTTCAGAACCCTTCTTTGGTTTAGTGTTGCTTCCACTGGTAGACGCCATTACTGCTTGGTAGACGATAGAATTCGTGAAGATCTCGCTGCTAAATCGCTCAAATACACTGTAATGCTCTTTCAAATCGCTCTACTCTATAAATGCTATGAATGCGGTGAAAAAATGAAGTCGAAATTACCCCTTTTGTTGAGAAATTTTCATAAATGCTCGGCGCCATAATGACACAATGCATGACAGACTGTCATCCACTGACCTAACTCGAGAAGAGTATCAACTTGGTAAACAAACCAAATTTCCTTCACTCCCGACCTCGCTCAGTAAGGTCTTCAACCAACTTTCCTCGATGAAGTCTGATGCAACTCGGCAAAAGATAAACTTTATGTGATCCTTGTGTATCTGGAATACTAATTGGATTATTTGCTTTCTTCATATTTGTTGGAATTGCTTATGATTTTCTTGCTGAGTACAGCTCCAATACAATCTTAGGAATTTAGTTTGAGAGGATGGAGTCACCCACCTCTTGAGTGACTTCACTTCCATGATTTGAGCTTGTATCCTCGGTAGATTTAGGAATTCATTGCTGCTTCATTTGTTTCCTTATGTGGTCAGCCCTTGCTTTCTTTTCATCTTCAACTTTGCTTATATTCATGCAGTTTTTAGCTATATGACCGAGTTCAATGCATGTGTAACACCTAATAGTAGTATCCTTTTTTCTTAGGTGATGCCTTGCACAATTTATGCCAGTGTGTCCATATTCTCCACAATAATGAAATCTGCACCAGGTATTGTAGTCCCATCCAAATATTGCCTTTACAAGTTGTTCAACATGATTGGATGATTTGGATCTGCATTGAAATGCCTTGTGACCATGCTTTTTGCATTTGTGACATTTACCTTCAAACTTTGGTTTCTCCTTGCATTCATTAGCTTTGCGACCATGCTGATTGTAGTTATAGCACTTTCCATTGAATTTTGCTTTTCCATTACTCCAGCATTTGTTTGATGTATGACCAATTTTCCCACAATGATTGCATGAGGGTTTTTTATTCCTTTTTGCACCTTGCTTGGAAAATTCACCTTCATCTTCATTGTATCCAAGTCCTGCTTTACCTTTTTGCCTATGAAGATTCTACTCATTTTGCTAATTCAAATGATTCATGTCTTCTTGAGATTTCATCATTCTTTCATTGATTTGTTTTTCAGTATTTAGGTCATTCTTCAGTTTTTCAATAATTTTCTTTTCAGATCTCAGTTCTCTCATTGTTCTTTCATTAATTTCTCTTTCAAAATTTAGATCATTTCTTATTCTTTCATTCTGTGCTTTGAGAATCTTGATTTCCTCATTTGCTTCAGTGATTTGATCATTAAGGTCTTCATGCTGATTGGATTGATTTTGTTCTTCATTGTTTCTTGCCTCCAAGTCTTCATTTGCCTTATTCCTTTGTTCCAAGATTTCACACATTCTTATTGACTGAACTTCTTGTTCTCTTTTCAATTTTCTTACCTCTTCTTGCAGAGAGCCATTCTTTGCTAGGAGTTCTTTGACTGCCTCATTAGCTTCATCTGAATTGCTTGATGGGAAAAAGTCTTCAATCTTTTCTTCAACATACTGATGATCATTCATTCGTCTTGCAAGTTCCTTCCTTTTTTTCAGGGATTGGGAAAGATGCTCTTTTGCTTCCTTGAGTTATGGCCATCTCCAGATCTAGCTTTTCATTTTCAATTGCCTTGTCAAGTCTGAATATCTCCATTTGTTCTTAGATATTTGCTCAAGCTATTAAACTTTATCTTGAGAACCACAATGCTATGATACCAATTGTTGGAAATATTCAAGATATGATAAGTTACTGAGAGGGGAGGGGTGAATCAGTAACTTCAAAACTTTTCTTTAAATTCACCATAAATCCATCTATACTACTGCATACATTAGTATTAAAAGATAAAACATTCATCACACAAAAGAACACAATGTTTTAGTGACCCAAAAACCTTCCAAATAGAAAGTAAAACCGGCGTGGGTATGATACCCACAAAACTTCACTACTACAGCACAAAGTTGGCCTGTTAAGGCTTTCGTTGACCACTTCTAGTGATCTGCCCTATTAGGAGCACAAAGGACTGCTAGGTCCACCTTGTTAGAGGATTTACAAACATACAATAAAGTATGCACTTGGTTAAGAGATTTTTACAAAGACTGTTAAGTCTACCTTGTTAAAGGATTTGGAAATTGATTCACCTGTTAGGATGAAGCAGTGGATCTACTTACAACTGATTGCTGATAAGATCCTTTATGAATTGATCACCTTATGTGATAGATATGACCTTTCTGCTTCTGTATTGACCTTGTTGCATTCCCTAAACTGCTGCTGATAATCCTTCGCATGCACTTCTCAAAAATTACTTCAATTATACTTCAAATACAATGATATCTTACAATACATCTTACATATATACCTTTCCAATTTACAAAACTGCAAGGTCAGCCAAAATACAAGTGAACAACACATTACAAAGTCGGCCCAATAGTAAATAACTTGGGTTCATTGAACTGACTCGGTGACCTTCTGATACTCGGTGTCCACTACATTACACGGCATCGTCATGCACTCGATAGAAGTGATGGCTCGGTCCATACTAATCACTCGATGTAGTTCTAAACTCAATGACCACTAGTGACTCGGTAGATGTAGTGTCATTCGGTAGATACTGCACGCTGAGTTTACCTTGCTTTACTTGGTAAACACTACTACTTCCAATGCTCGGTTTATACTAAATTTTCATGACACAAACTTACTACTCGGTAGACACTGTTGTTCTTCACATTGCTCGTGTTCACTCAGTAACCACAGTTCTACATAGTGTAAACTGTTGAACACTTCAAAGCTTGGTTAATACTGGAATGCTTGGTGAGTGTAGGAAACTGAGTGCTGAACTCGGTAGCTATACTGATATAGATAAGTGTTGTCACTAATGGAAATAATAACTTAATGCCAACAAATAATACGCTAATGCTTTTCCATAGCTATCTTACATCTTCACATCTCTCATCATATTTTATTCTTGTAAATATTTGGTTTATCATTTTCTCCCTCATAGATTTTTGTTCACTAATTTTCCATAGGTTGGCAAGATCAAGCTCTGATACCACTGTAATGTCCCCTGGTCAACTATGTTAGAAATTGCGAACAATTGCTTTCACTTTTCCTTCAACTGCAATCAACTCCATTATTAAGCTATCTATTGTACAACTGTTCATCCCCTCATAGATTTGGAGGTATTATAAGGCTTCCAATTGTGGCTTGTATAATCTAATATAACAATTTGAGTCCTCTGATTTCAAATGCATGTGTATCTATCCAAACTGGATATTGGAAGATTTACTACTGATAATTGTTACAAGATTCAAGAAGAGTTGGCAGATTAACGGATTTCTGGATGATTTCTTGATTAACAGAGGAACAAATGTGTTCCTTATAAAGAATTACAAGGACGTTGTTTCTAAAAGAAACAACGTAGACTGAAGACAGAATTAGAAACAAAACTAGAGACAGGATAGGAAACATTCCTATCTAGACTGAAGACAAAAGAGACGGGATAGGAAACATTCCTATCTAGACTGAAAGACGGACTATAGACAAGTAGTTGACTATTATAGAAAGTATAAGATATTATCTTAATAATAATCACTTATCAATATATATAGGAACTAAGAATGTCTGATTATAACCTGCCTTGAAGATTTCTAAGAATTATTTTGCTTGTTCTAACAATAGTTATCATTCGTCACTGTGCCTGTATCTTCTGTCTGAACCTTTTATTCCTTAAACTTATGATATCAAAGAATAATATTAAGCTACACGATAAGTCAATATATTATTGGGTTATCATAATTTTTATCACTGCCAAGTGCAATTTAGTTATGTCTCTCTTCCTTAAATCTTTATCTGAGTAACTCTTCTTCAGTCTGATATATATCTATGTGTGTTGAACAGACCTTAATCTCCTCTTAATATGTAGCTATCTTCTAGTGTGACTCCCGATCAATAATCATCAATGATTCACTTAGTGACTGCGGTATCTCTTTGCTTGTGCCTGTATAATTTCATCGGAGTCTCTAGCTGTGCCTTTCTATTGTTTGGTATTTATGTACCCTATGACATCAGTTGTTGATTGATTCCTTACTCGTTCCTATTGGTTCTCGCTGTAGGGATGTTTGAAAGCTGCTGTGATTCATCCAGATTCAATGTCAAATGTATTAGTGACGATCGGGAAGTCTATGCATTTGGATATTTTGTCTTGGTGTGAGATTACTCTGATGTACTCGTCTGCTGCTAGGACTCTGATAACATTTTATCGTATATGAGCAACATAACTATAGTTACCTATCTTGCCATCTGCCTTGTAATGATAAATTCTGACCTAGATCACGATATCTTTTGAAATGATAATTGTTTGTTTTACCTCCTCCTTCACGATATATCCCCGGTGACTGTTCAGTGGTTTTCTTGCTCTTATTCCATTGATTGTTCTCCTTAAGGTTTCTAACAATCTCTATCGTGTCTGAAGATTAATTCTCATTACTGCAGAATATATATATAACTAGCATAGTCATCCAATGTTATTGTTTTTTATATTTTCACCTTACTCCTAACCGTTGCCAAATCATATCATTTTACCATTGTTCCTGACCAGATTCTTATCATTCCTTCTATCTTCGTATTTGTTTGACCTAGTCGCTACAAATCTGATATTGTTTGTCACATATTTAAACAGTCAACATAAAATGGTAATCTTCATTTCCTATGCTATCCATAACATTAATGGATTTTTCCCTTTTCTAACTAGCTGCCTGTTTAACAGTCAATGGTACGATGACTCTATGTGATCACTGTTCGTATACCATTGCGTGAATGTAAGCTCCACCCTTTGATATCGTTATTTGTACCTGAATATATATCTTTTCCTGAACAGTCATGACTATTCTTAGAGTCACTTATAATATAGTTTAATTATTAATTAATACAATTATATTATAAAATGCCTTGATTATTGGTTATTATTTGTATTTTCCAATTATATCATTCATATATATTATAATATTATTTAGTATATATTTTCTTTCATAATAACAATTCAGAAATAATCGTATATTTGATGTTCTACTTCTAATCATATTATTGTAATATATTATATTATTATATTAATATAATATATTGTATTAATAATATATTCATTATTTATTAACTAATTATTTAGTATAGATGATATTATAATTATATCATAATTATATTATTATAATTATATAATTTACATTTTGCCACTATATTAATTGATATAATATAATATTATATCAGTTTGATATCTTGTTGATAATAGATATATATAATATTTATTTATTTATTATTAATATTACTTGTTAACTTTAGCCTTTGAAATGGGGACATTACAGTGAGTATTCCCTTCTTTCCAGATGGTTCTACTCTTGTTCTTTTCTCTTCAAGAATATGAATATAAACAGGAAACCCAAATATTCTTAGGTGAGTTAGATCTGGTTTGATGCCCATAAATACTTCTTCAGGAGTGATGTTTTCTAATACTGAGTGAGGACATCTATTCTGAATGTAAACTGCAATGTTAGATGCTTCGGCCCAAAAAGAAGTATGGAGATTTTGGTCGTGCATCATAGCTTTGGCTGATTCAATAATTGATCTATTTTTACGTTCTGCAACTCTATTCTGTTGAAGATTATATGGTACAGAAAACTCCCTTTTAATCCCAACAGTAATGCAAAAATCTTTTTAAATTTTAGAGATGTATTCACCTCCATTGTCTAATTTTGATATTTTTATTTTCTTTCCTGACTGATTTTTCAACTAGAGCTTCGAATTCTTTGAATTTTGATAATATTTCCATTGATTCCTTTTGTTTGAGGAAGTAAATCCAATTTCTTCTAGAATAGTCATCAATAAAGATTACATAATAGAGACACCCATTTAGAGATAGTACAAAAATAGGACCACATAAGTCAGTGTGAATAAGTTCAAGTAAAAATTTTGATTTATGAATACTTTTAGGAAAGGATTGTTTGGTGTTTTTGCCTAGGGCACATCCTTTTCAAATGCTTAAGTGATCAGATTTGAAACTAGGTAATCCTTCAACAATTTAAGTTCCATGACTTAGGGCTAAATTTTGTTGATTACAAAGTCTATATAAACTTTCGTCTCTAAATCCAATAGATATAGCTTTCTTGATGTTAGAATTCTTTGGCCAAGATAGAACTCTGTCCTCTTAAAAGGTGATTCTTGTTTACCGCATAGGTTAATTAAGAATTGCACACAGATAATGAACATGAACACGAACAGCAGAACTCTTCTTATTATTATTCGCATATGCCAGAACATTACATTATGCTTTCATGATAAGATCTAATCAATACAATGCTTCCCGAAAGGGTTATAAATACTTTTCGAAGAACTTTCCCGAAGGAGTCCGTTGCCCACATACAACATGTCGCTACATAGCAAAAACCTTTCCGAAGGGACCCGTCGGCTACATAACAAGAACCTTTCCGAAGGGACCCGTCGGCTGATACACAATTTCCTTTCCGAAGGGATCCATCGGCTGATACACAATTTCCTTTCCGAAGGGACCTATCAGCTGATACACAATTTCTACCGATGACATCATCCCCCCCAAAAAGAAAAGTCGTCTCCTGACAACTATTACAAAATCTGAGACAAATCAACAACCAAAATACATTGACTGACTAACTGGTCTTCAACACTGTCACCTTAGCCAATCTGACATCTGACCCTGATAGGCACCTGTGCCGCTTTCTGCCTTCCAATTCTGAGTACACTAAACCAAGTGTTGCTGCACTGCCTCCAACTGGATGATCAGCTCCTCCCGAGCTCTCTACGCATCCACCAAGACAGCGTCACGGCCAACACCTACTCTCAATGCCTCTAGTACACAGACACTCCATGCCTACAGCAGCTCCAAGCCTTCTCAACTGGTCAAACTCCCACAACTGATATCCGCAACGACTGGGGGTCCTCGCCGCCAAGACCAAATTAGCAATCTGAAACCCACACAAAACTGCACGGAACACACCATTTCTGTCATTTTCTGCCGATTCTACACTCTTTCTGGCAATCGTTGTTTCTTCCTCTACCCTATGGCATCATCTGATCCTCATTCTGAGCATTCTTCATTTGTCAACGTTTTTTTTTTTTTTTTTATAGAAAATCTCCTGTCACCCTTCTGTGCTACCAAATAGCAAGTAGAAGCCATACGCCAAAACCCCACTCTTCAAAATCTGTAATCTTGCAATCCAAATCTGTACACATGATATGCTTGAAAAATCCGTACAATTACCTCGCATTCCAAATTATAATTTTTGTACGCTGTCTTTACTTCCAAATTAAAATCCACAGTGTCAATGGCTTTCCTCAAAAATCCATACAGCACATGTAGAAATTCGTACTGATCAAACCCTCCAAAAAATCCGCAGTCACTATACTAGAAATCCGTACCATAACTTTTGTTGAAAATCCGTGTTGGGATACCGTACGGTGATTTCAATAAATTTTGTACGGTGCATAGTTAAAATAGCTTAAAATACCGTACATTCATGCGTGAAGGAAACTGTACAATTTTATGCCAATCCGTATGCTCTTGCCAAACTGAAAAATCCGTATGGCAACCTTTACTTAAAAACTGTACACTGCATCATCATTTTAAAATCTGTACGATACATATCAGACTTGATGCTTTTCCGTACACTACTCGAAACCTCCAAAAAATCCGTAACAAGATGCAAAACCTGGCGAAATCCGTACACTAGACTGGAAAATCCATACACTTCCTTCAAAACCGTACGGTGAACATTTAAGAATCCGTACGGTGCTTTGTTTCCAAAAATCCGTACAGTAGCTTTTTCATCACTTCTTTTTTTTTTTTTTGTTTGCCATCTTTTTTTTTTTTTCATTTTTTTTTCAATAGCAAAGTCAGTTTTCCCTTCGACCGTCGGCATCATCGGTCTGCAACGACGAAGGGGTCGCCCGAAGGCCATTCCCTGATGCAGAAGTCTTCCGGCTGTGGTATACCTTCAGCTTCGAGCCATTCACCGCCTGAAGCACTTCTTGTCCATCCAAAGTCCATAATTTTATTGCTCCATTGTCCCCTACTGCCCGGATTTGATACGGCCCGACCCACTTAACTTTGAACTTGCCTAGTTTGATCTCATTCCAGTCATCGTACTTCAACACCCACTGTCTGAGTTGAAACCTGCTACGCCTGTTCTGTGTCATCTCCATATCGCCCAGTTTGTTCCCGAAGCTCACTACCATGGACTCCGTCAGCTGCCCCTTCTATCTGTCACTAACACATTCACTCTGTACTGCTACAACTTTTATTGAACCCTTCCTCTGTTGCCTGTGCAAACCGTATCGTGTGTCTTCCTTGCCGCCGGTACCTTTCTGCTATATCTGTGGTTCGACGTAATACTTTCTTCCTGCGCAATCGTACAATAGAATCTTTCTTTCTTTTGGGTTCGTACTGTATGTTCTGTCCTTCAGCTTCAGTCATACCTGCGTTTCCTTCTTCGGCTTTTCTGTGTTGCTTCGAACATTCATTTCCTCCTTCGGCTTCTCCATGTTCCTTCAAATATTCATTTCCTCTGTCGGCTTCTCTATGTTCCTTCGGACATTCATTTTCTACTTCGGCTTCTCTATGTTCCTTCGGACATTCATTTCCTCCTTCGGCTTCTTTGTGTTCCTTTGGACATTCATTTCCTTCTTCTTTCTTACCTTTGTCGATCCTTAGCATATTACAACTTGGAAAGAGCTCATAATCCTCTATCTGCCAGTGGTAAAGACCATTTACTGAATCCAGATCGTCATCTCCTTCCAATCGTAGGACTCCCTCCTGATCAAGTTCCATACTCTGCCTCCTCTCATCATCTTCTCCTTCGGAATCCGACGATAGAGCTTCTTCTCCAACCATCTGAGTGTATAGATCGATGACACTTTCGGCCTTTGCTTTCGAGTGATAAAGTATTTTTCTTTCAATCGTGCTTTGCCTTGGCTTGTATCAGCCACCCACGGCCCAAAATGACATCATATCCTCTCCACTTCAGTGGGATCACGACAAAGTCCAACAGGAATGGTTGTGTTCCAATCGTCACTGGTTGCACTGTGAGTACTCCAATGGCTTGATTCCATGTTGATCGGCTGTTAACAACTGGAAGGTAGGTGGCCACAATGTCGACTGTCCCAACTTTTTCCAAGTGTCTTTAGGCAACACATTGACACAGGAACCTCCATCCACAATCGTTTCCGTCAATACAGTCCCGAGAATTCCCATTTTGATGACTGTCGGGTGGCATCCAGATGAGAGGGCTAACAGCATCGGATCTTCTGCACTTGCGCCACTTTCCTTCTCCTTTTTGTCCGCTGTACTTGCTCCACTTTCCTGCTCCCTTCCCTGTTCTCTTGGTAGTTTAGCAACGGGAACGATGTTTGTGAGTGCCAATCGGAGCTGAGGCATAGTGAGCAACAGATCACTTATCCTAACGGATATCTCGACTTGCAATATTTGCCGTACAATGTTCTATTCTGTGCAGTTCCGTACGGAGGTACTCGATGTGTCCTTTAGGTGTGCCATTTCTATCTGCGTTACTTTTTGGATCTCTGCCCGTGCTTCCTCCAGTCTCTCCTTTTCTTCCGCCGGGTCCGGGTACACTTTCGCTTGCTGCCGTGTGATGGCCAGAACCTCTTCTTCGTCCGTCCCGACGGTGATCAAGTTTACTCCCGACTTCGGACACCTAGCATCTTCATGATCACCAGGTCCACACCATCTGCATAACAACTTCAGTGTGTTTGCCGTTGTACACTCTCGGGCAAAGTGACACCACATATTGCATCCACGGCATTGAACTATCGGCCGACCATTGGCACCGTACTGGATTCGACTCCTCCCGCCATTATTGTTGTTGTTTTGACCGCGCTGATTGTTTCTATATCCTCCCGATGTGGCACCTTCCGTACTGGTATTCCCATTCCCTCCTAACGGGGATGCCTCCTGTGTCAGGAACACTTGCTGCGGTGTTCTTGTTTTCAAGTTGAAAGGGCATTCCTTTACCGGGTGTCCCATAATTTGGCAAATCTCACAAAATTGATCTTTCGGGCATGATCCCTTCGTATGGCCTTCTTTCTTGCACTCTGTGCACCATAGGTCGTTGCCCTTAGTCTCCTTGTTCATGTTTTTGAACTCCCTCATCATCTGAAGCATGTCCTTCTGAAGAGCACGGACTTTCTTGCTGCTGCCTTCATCGTCGCTGCTATCTTCTCCTGAAGGCTCGTCGTTATCTGAATCGGATGAGCTGGTCTTCTTCTTCTTCTTTGTCTTCTGCTCACTTTCGAGGTTCATTGCCCGATTGTACGCTTCAATGTATGTCGATGGTGGCACGATCTTCATCCTTTTTCGCAACTCGGGCGAAGGCCTTCAATGAACCATCTTTTCTGAAGCCCATCTGCCGATTTATTCTCCATTTTACTGATTAAGTCCTTCAACCTCCTGGCGAAGACCCGTACTGTTTCATTCTTCTTTTGTTTGGTATTGAATATCTCCGCTACAATTTCATTATCATCGTGCAAAAGTTGAAATTCTGCAATGAACTCCTTAATGTTATCCCAACTGTTTAACTTTTGTGGAGTATCAGTAAACCAATCAATCACAACACCCCGTAGGGTAGCGGAAAATTGTCGGATCCATTCGTTTGTATCTGTTATGCCATTTGCCCTCCAGATTGTTTCACATGTTTTACAATGTCGAATGGGATCAGTTGCTTCATCACCATCAAATTTAGGCAACTTTTCTTTCAGACCTGCCATTATCACTGTATGTTGGGGGTTTTGTTGTGTACCTGCACTGTTTTGCACTCCCGCGCTGTTTTGAGCACCCGCGCTGTTCTGAGCTCTCGCGCTGTTTTGAACACCCGCACTGTTCTGCACACCCGCGTTGTTCTGGACACCCGCGCTGTTCTGCACACCCACGCTGTTCCGCACACCCGCGCTGTTTTCGGCTTTCGCGCTGTTTTCAACACCCGTGCTATTGTCAACACCCGCGCTATTTGGTGAAGAAGAGGGTTCATCAACTGAAGCTATTCGTTCCGGAAGTATATCTCAGACGAAGAGGTCACTCCACGCTTGTGCTCCTTCGGCACTCCAAGCCATGCAAGTCGATCTCCTTCCGTCAGGATTCTCTTCCCGTGGCATATGCAGGTTCAGAAACTCCTCCCTCGCTTCTTCCACCAAATCAAGCCATTGTCGTGTCTCCTTCAACAATCCTTTCGCGCTCTTGTTTCCATCGGCAATCTTTTGAAATCTCCTTCAATGCTCTGTCTGCTGTGCCAGAATTAAATTTTCCTACGCGATGCGTATGTCATCTTTTTCCTTCAGCTTACTCTTATCTTTGTTCAACTGATTCGGCATTTAATTCATATCCGCCTACCTACGTCCCAAGTCCATCGGGCAATGGCGTCAAATGTTTACAGCATAGGTTAATTAAGAATTGCACACAGATAATGAATGCGAACACGAACAACAGAACTCTTCTTATTATTATTCGCATATGCCAGAACATTACATTATGCTTTCATGATAAGATCTAATCAATACAATGCTTCCCAAAGGGGTTGTAAATACTTTCTGAAGAACTTTCCTGAAGGAGTCCGTCGGCCACATACAACATGTCGCTACATAACAAAAACCTTTCCGAAGAGACCCGTCGGCTACATAACAAGAACCTTTCCGAAGGGACCTGTCGGCTGATACACAATTTCCTTTCCGAAGGGACCCGTCGGTTGATACACAATTTCCTTTCCGAAGGGACCTGTCGGCTAATACACAATTTCTACCGACGACAATTCTGAATCTTTGATCAGCAAGGCCAGAGATAGAGACCAAATTCCTTTTTATGCCGGGTACATATAAAACATTTTTAAATTGGAGAGTGATGCTTGAATTTAGATTAATTGAGCATGACCCAATACCTTTAATCGGATGAGTAGGATTATCTCCAATGGTTATTTCTTCTGAGGAGTATTTTGAGAAGCTTTCAAATTTGTCTCTAAAGCCTGTAATATGTCGAGATGCTCCACTATCTATAATCCAAGTGTTTTTGTTTGAGTTTAATTCAGTTGAGAGAGCTAGATAAAATGCAAGGATTTCTTCTTTTTCCTCTTTCTCTTCTTTGACTTCTACTAGTGTTGCTTGAATCCTTTTTCATTCTGGGGAGAAGTTGTGAGAGTGACCAATTTTGTCACATTTGAAGCATTTTACTTTTGACCAATCTCGTTTCTTATAAGGTTTGTCAAATTCTTTCTTATTATGTTTGAATTTTCTTTTCTTGTTTGAATTTGCATGAAGAGCTTGAATGTCTCCCTCTTGATTTATGCTTAATCCTCTTGAAACTAATCTTGATTCTTCTTGAGCGCATTCATTTTTGAGTAATTCAAACTTAGGAAGTTCAGGTTGAGAGCTTAGACCTCAAATGAAGGTTTCCCATGATAGTGGAAGTCCTCTTAAAGCTATCATGCTAAGTTCTTTGTCATCAACTTGGCTTCCAATTGGTGCAAGTTGATCTTTTAACTCAAAGATTCTTAGAAAATAGGATGTGATTGACTACCCATTACTCATTTTTATGTATAGAAGATCTTGCTTTAAAGTTAGCAATCTCCTAGTATTATTGATTTCAAATGTGTTTTTAATTGTAGAGAACATCTCAAATGCAGTTTGAAGACTGGATATAGAAGGGAGAATGTGATTCTTCAGGGAGTCCATAATAATTTTCATGGCCTTGTTGTGTCTTTTCCATGTCGTTTTCTCTAGATCATTTTTAGGAATATTTTTGTTTGATTCTATGCACTCTTCTAATTCCATTTCTCTAAGTATTATCATGACTTGAATTTTCCATGATGAAAAATTTGATGCTCCCTCAAGTCTATCCTATAATCTTACCTGATTAACCATTTTTTATTTAGAGAATAAAAATTCTAATATTGAAATCTAAGATTTTAGTTTTAATTCTAAATAATAGAATTTCTTATCAGGATGGCTCTGATACCATGTTAATGCATAGGATTTCTGATAGATCAGATTACTTACTTGATCTCAGATTGTGTATTGCAGATCTTCAACTTCAAAATAGTATTCTATGCTTGGAGAATATTCTACTTAAATAAAGGATTGATAATCTAGACTTCAATAATATGCGAGAGAGAGATTGCTAGGACTGCATTTATGACTTGTGATTGATATATGATTAGTCCCCACCAATGCAACAATAAAATATCTATATATATATATATATATATACAACGAAGAGTCATGTGCCCGTAGGGGCATGACTCTACGTGACCAAAGGTCATGTAGGGTCATGACCCTACGTGGGCATAGCTACTCGATTATGCTTTTAACAATAATGCAATTGCAAGTTAATGATCGATAGTAGTAACATGCCCGATACATATTATAAACCAATGCATCAAACCCAATATGAATCGGTGACAGTAATATACTCACTAACAAATGGAGCCCGATATGAATCAGTAGCAATAATATTAATTACATATATAAATGTATATAAGCACATGTATATATATATATAGATATCTATTATTCTTACCTGCAATATAATTCATAAAACCAGATTCAAATGTTCAGTATTACTTTGATCGATGCTATACTTCAACACAGGAGGCTACTTTTGTGGCCTTACTAGTAGCACCTATAGGCAGAGCTATTATTCCAACAAAGGGTGTGGTCCCTACAACCAAAGGTGCAACCCTTACGGCTAAAGACTTGATCCCCACGACTAAAGGTTCAGATGTAGCCACCATGTAAGCCAAAGATGTTGAAGGGAAGAATATGAAACTTGTACATTGCGATACCACGGTTGTCCCTGCAAGGGAGGTAATGTAGACAATACAATGGATAGTCTTTTGGACAAGTTCGAGATGGGCATTGTTAAAATCCCACCCCCTCCAACTATTTTGTTGATGGTCCAGCACTTCCAGCAGACGTCCAACCTAAGTTGGAGCCTATAGTTGGGGAAAGAGGTGGTACAAGTAGATGTGATTAAAATTGCAAAAGAAAGCACACATCATGCCAATATCTCCCAACAACAAACTATGGAGAAAGGGGATGCTAGTAGAAGGGTAATGTCTTATAATGATTACACTCAAGTTTCAAGCTTAACCCATAGGATGTCATAGGTTTGTTGCATAGGGATTTTGCAGAATTAGAGGGAGTGGTTGTAGTAGCATGTGGTATGGATAACCTCACCAAACAAGTGGACATGGGTCCCATCTCAGCTGAGGTACAAATGCTTTTGGAGTTCATGACACAAGGATGCCAACACAAATTTGCAAATCATTTTATAGCTCAAGGATGGTCACCCACACAAACATCAGAGATGGTAGAGATGTAGTGTAGATCATACACTCCAAAGGGGTAGAGTGGTATGATGGGCACCCTCCATAGCATGTACCATGTATTCAAGGACACATTCCCTCAATTACAAAGAGCCACCCAGTACGGGAGGAAGGCAAAAGAGGAGCGTTATAATGAAAAGGAGAACTCATTAGCTGTGCATCACGAGCTTGTTATCCAAGAGAAGCTCACAAAACTGGGAAAACATTCTACTACCCTAGAGGAATAGTTAGAACAGGAGCATGTAGTGAGGTAGACAAAGCATTCACAAAGTAAACATATAGATGCATTAAAACATGAAGTAGGCACATGATAAAAATATGAAGCAAACACGGTATATACTATAGACACATAATACATGCAATCTTGATTAATGCCTTACAGTTCACTAGAATCAAGAAGTTTACAAAGTTTGCTTCTTCAATAGAATCCTGCAAACACAAGTGATCATTAGTACACATGTATATATAAGTTTCAAAGAAAACGTGAGTCTTGATAAATTACTCCAAGCCAATCCCATACTAAGTCCAAGAGCAGCACTTAGGTCCCTTTGGCCTCAGTGGCGGTGTTTACGCATTCACACGAGGTGGCCTACTTAGCGAGATGTTGTTTTGTTTTGCTCTTATTATCATTCTTAGTTGAGAAGAATTCTTAGGATGTAAACAAATTGTTTAGGCACCAAACTCAATGATCTTCCTCAAGGTTTCAGTGGATCCAAGCCCTTAATCCCATCTTGGAATAACCTCGAGGCAACTTGATCTCATTCTGGTCAATCCTCAAGGCATCTTATAGAGATGTTGATCCTTACCCATCTTGCAATAACCGATTGGTTGGACTAGCCTGAATACACATTTGTTCTCTTTCCAAGGCTACCTTTATAGGTAAGTAATAAATTCTAGGTGAATTGAAAAAGTCATGATACTGAATAAGGAAGCATGTTGAGATACAGTAAGGTGTTTATAACCAAACATCAATAGCCTTGTACTGGTATGTTTCTGGATTCGATTGTGTTAAGATACAATCGAATCCAGAAACATACCAGTACAATGTAATGGATTGTGGAAATTTGTTCTCTTTAATCAATAGCCTTCCTCGAGGTTTCTTTGGATCCAATCCCTTCATCCCACCTTGGAGTAACCTTGAGGCAACTTGATCCCATCTTAGTTAATCCTCAAGGCATTTTACAGGGACATTGATCCTTACCCATCTTGGAATGACCTATCAGTTGGATGAAACAGACCTACACTGTATCTAGTTCTTCTAATTCAGTATTATAATGAGTATGATGTTATGCACCAAATTAATATTAATGACAGAGGGTGTGTGGAACCCTTACCTCAATGTTTCGAGGTCAAATTAATGATTTAGAGCATCTACCATGTATGCTTATGTTCTGACGCTCGTCTAGATATACCAGATGAAGATAATTATTGGTATGGGAATTCCCTTAAAACTTGTTGATGGCAAACTCACCAAACTACACCCAACAATTTTACTTAAATTCTGTAGAATAGTATCAGTTGCCCCTTTAAGTGTGCTTATCTCTGTTTCCACTGTTCAATATAGTTACAGATTATTTTAAAATTACTCTTCGAAACCAATTTCTTCCAAACTAAATTTTCAGCAAATCTGAGGCACACTCTCGTCTGAAATTAATGTTTGACAGTAACAAGGATACAATCAGTTTTTCCAAATATTATTCATAAAATGTTTGGATCTTTCCCTTTGCATTCATACGCAATCTTTCTTTGAATACTTCTGTAGCAGAATTAAATACTCAAATTAAATGCCTGGCTCTGAAACCACTGTAACGAGCCCTTTTCTATGCAAGATCTGATAACTTTATTGAACCTTCCAGCTCTCACTTATTCTGTTTCTTGTTCACATTACAACAGAGGTATACCAGTTTTGATTCTCTAATGCTATAAGCTTGAGTGATATGAGAAACCACACTTGGTCTTAATGTTTTCTGTGAATGCTCCTGGACTGTTAATATTCCTTCCTGCAACCATACACGTCCAGATCTTAGGCTCTAATAGCAGACATCATGTAATAGTGATCTGCCAATAAATCAAATGCCAAGTCTCAATCTTCAGCACGACTTGCAGGTGTTATTATTTCCCATTAGCAGATACATCTTCCTCATAAATGTGCAGTCCAGGGACAAGTTCGACCAGAGTAGTTTGTAAAAAACATCCAAAAATCAACACTCAAATTCAAGTTGAAATGTGGCTCTGTCTGGGCATTGAACAACAATAACTTCCCTTTGACTCCTTGCTGTTCCCATAATAGAATGTGCAGTTTCAACCCAATAATCAGACCCTGACAAAAAGTATTACCTGCAGATGAATTCTCATGTCACAAAACACAATGAAAATCTCCCTGAATGATTTGGACCAACTTCCATTGCTTTTCTTTGATAGGTGACTGCTCGTTGGATTTAGATTGCAAAGGCATATTGAAAATGTGATGTTCAGCACTCAGCATGCCTATCCACAGTAGACTTGTATCATGAATGGTCTCTACACAAGATCTTTTCAAGTGTTTCCAATAATATTCACCTGAGATGTGATCATAGAATCTGCGAGTAAAACCTGGATACCAGTGTTGTAAAATATATGCTTCTTGTCCCTCTGGGTAGTTCTGATCTGTTATAGTTTGGATTAAGTCACCAGTCAGCTGTATCCTCCAAAATAGTTTGGCGAGTATTATTTATTTGTTTAAATTTTTCATAGTTCGAAAGAAACCAATATAGTGGTTTTCTCAAAAGGTGTCGTTTAATAAAAATTTGATTTCTTTTAATTCTCACAATGGTAATAACGAGTCAAGACCCACTTTTTCTTTATTAAAAAAAACCTTTGACTCCCCAAACAATAATGTTAAACCTCAAATATTTTGGCTCCAGTAATGTTGATGACAGAAATCAATCTTCGAAGTATTCAAGTGCTCCCTCTCAGACATATAAAACATTACAAATAGCTTTAAAATGATTTCCTGATTAGAAACATTTGTGAGCCACAAATGAGCCTTTGTCAATTAAGCCGTGCACGCCCAAGGCTCAATTAAATTAACCGCCAACTTAAATCTGCCGAATTTCAGAATCACCAGAAATCACAATGAAACCCAATAATAAATTGACCAATGTAAATATAATAATCAGAATCAAAGAATCTTTATTTCCACAATATTCTACAAATACTTCAAAAGTACAAATTCCTCTCTAATATAATCTTTTGTGTAAAATAATCAATGGTAAAACTTTACAGACTGGCAGGGATGTTGAAATTTAATGCAGTAGGTTTGCCCCTAGAGCCAAAAGCCCACCTACCACCCTAACGGCTAGCAACAGTCAAAAAATATTCAATGCGGTAGGTGAGTTCAAATTCGAAATGAAAGGGAAAAGTTTTTGCCAAGAGACAAAAAAGGAATGAATCAATTTCATTCGATCAGTTGAAGGAGTTGCAGAGTTGTAGAAGAGCAAAGAGAAGGATTGAATCAGTTGCAGAGCAGAGAAGGAAGTTGATCAGCAGATCAAGTCAGAAGTTAGAAGACAAAAGGCAGTTCCAGTTTTGTGTTTGTCGTTACACGTGTTGGATCCTTTTGGTTATTTTGTAAGTTTGTATTGATTCGACCTGTGAAGCAGTGATTGCTCCAGGCATTGTTGTATGCAGCCATTAGAGCTGTAAGTTTTAAGTTTTAAGTTCTAAGTTTTATCAGTTTGAAGATTTTAGAATTTTTTGATTGAAGTAGAATGCTCCCAGATTTTGTAATAGTTTTTTATCTTATTTGAATAGAAAACAAGCAAGCAAGCAGGCATACTTGGCAATCTATTGTTCTTCTTCTATTTATCAATGCATAGTATTTTACATTTGAGAAGTTCATAGTTGAAATCTTCATCCTTCGGCTCTCTACGTTTTAATAGCAGTTTGGTATACGGCTCACTCGATCTAGTCTTTGACCGAGTTCTGTCTTTATAGTTTGTGCCGAGCTCACTCGGCATACCTTGTTGTTGAGCATCATCTTGTAGTGGTGACCGAGCTCACTCGGCATACACTATTTCCAAGTTGCCCTTGTGTGTCAAGTTCACTCGGTTTCCTCTTGTGCCAGACTTACTCGGCACCTACTGCCTGTCACTTGGCATCCATTGGTGCTGAGCAAAATTGTCACTCGGCACCTTCTTGTGTCGAGCAAAATTTTAGGGCTGTGATTTATTCTCACATGGTATCAGAGCTTTGAGGCCCTACATCCACAGTGAGTTAGGGCATTTTTTTTTCTGGGATATTTGACACGGCAGAAGATACAGGAAAGATATGGCAGTAGCCACTGTCCTTTAATGGACAAAATTATGATACAGGGGTAAAGAAGATGAAAACCATAATGGTTGCAAATGATTTGTGGGAGTTTGTGGTTAATAGGTTCAATTATGTGACAGACCCAATTCAGTATGCTACCCTCAACAATAATCTAAAGACTCACTTGAAAGAGTCAAGGAGAGAGGATGCTAAGGCATTAAGTCTGATTGAGGCAGCAATGACAGAGACAATTTTTCCCAAGATTGCAGCAAGAAATTATGCCAAGGAAGCATGGGATATCCTTAAGATGAACTTCAAGGGGATTGATAAGGTCAAAGTAGTAAAGCTACAGATGATCAAAAGGGAGATTGAGAACCTTCAGATGAGGGATAATGAACCTATTGCAGAGTTCAACTCACGAATCTCCACTTTGATAAACCAGTTCAAATCAATTAGAGAAGATTATGATGAGCAGAGGATTGTGGAAAAGATATTAAGGAGTTTACCTCAGAAATAGAGGAAACAAAGGACCTTACCACATTGACCATGAATGAGTTGATGGGAACTCTTCAAACCCATGAGCACCAGATAAATAGATCAGAAACTACTTCTCAAGAGTGGTCTTTCAAGGCTCAAGAGAATTCAAGAGGCAGTGGGAGAGGAAGAAATGGTCAAAGGAATGCTGGTGCAGAAAGCTCAAGGCAAGCAAGCAACCAAGAGGGAGTAAACACCTCTCAAAACAGCTCTAGAGGAGGTAAGAAGAATTACAACTCCAATAAGAGCAATGTTGAATGCTACTACTATCATAAGTATAAGCATTATGCAAGTGAATGCTAGAAGAAACAGGGTGATCAGTCAAAGCAGAATGCTAATGTGGCTGATGCGAACATGAGAAATGCAAACAATCCCATAGCCTTCATCATGTGTAAAATAGGTGAAGAAGGAAACCCTGAGGTATGGTACCTAAACAACAATTGTAGCAACCACTTGAGTGGTAATGAAAATTTATTCTCTTTCATTGATAAGACTTTTAAGTCTGATATTAAGATGGGAAATAATGGAACCATTCTCATAGTGGGCAAAGGATCTATCGTGGTCCGCACCAAGCAAGGTGAGAAGAAGGAAATACAAAATGTATATTTTTCCCCCGGTATGAAACACAATTTGATGAGTGTTGTACAACTCATTCAAAATGGATACAAGGTGCTGATGGAAAATGACAAGTGTGTCATTCATGAGAAAGATGGGAGTAATAGATTACTTGCAGTAGTCCAAATGACAAAGAACCGAATGTTCCCATAGAGACATGTTTCTCTTCTCAAGTCAGTGTTGTACCTCCCAAGCATGCATGTACAGTAGTACATCAACAATCAGCTCTTAGGAGTGTGATTGAAGGCTCCTCCAAGCTTTGGCATCTCAGGTATGGACATCTTGGCTTTGCTAGTTGAAATTTGTTGTCCAAGAAAAGAATGGTAGATGGTTTGCCAAGCATAGTAGATTCTTATGACAAGTGTGAAGCTTGTATTTTGGGTAAGCAACATAGGCTTCCCTTTAATTTTGAAAATTCTAGAAGGGCTAGAGCACCATTAGAATTGGTGCATTCTAATTTGGTAAGCCCTATGCAAACTACTTCTATTGGGGGGAGTACTTATTTTATGACATTCATAGATGATTTCAATCATAGGACATGGGTGTATTTTTTGAAGAACAAATCTAAAGCATTTGATAAATTTGTTGAATTCAAAGCCCTGGTTGAAAAATAATGTGGATACTATGTTAAGCTCCTTAGATCAGATAGTGCAGGGGAGTATACCTCCAATATGTTTGTAAATTTTAGTAGGAAAAATTGCATAAGGAAAGAGCTTACAGCCAGTTATACTCCACAGCAAAATGGAGTGGCTGAGGGGAAAAATAGGACCATTATTGAAATGGCTAGAAGCATGATGAAAGCAAAAGGGCTCCCAACTGAATATTGGAGAGAAACTGTAGCAACAGCAATATATTTGATCAATAGGTGTCCTACAAAGTCAGTTCATGACAAGATTCCTCTTGAGGCATGGTCAAGGAACAGATGGACAGTTGAGCACTTGAGAGTGTTCGAATGTGTAGCATATGCACATGTGCCTAAAAAAAAAAGGCAAAAGTTGGATGATAAAAGTGTGAAGTGCATCTTTACAGGGTACAACTCAGAATCAAAGGCCTATAGGCTATATGACCCAATTGCCAAGAAGATCATCATTTCAAGAGATGTGGAGTTTCATGAAAATCAATCATGGGATGGCTCGATAGATGAATCCTCAAGCACGTCAAGTAAAGTGCCTACTATTGAAGAGGAAGAAGATGACATTGGTGATCAGCAAAAAGATGGAGCAGCTAGCATGGATTGCAGACAAAGGCAAAAAGGGAAGCAACCCTTAACATGCCGAGCAATAGCTCTGAGCACTTCAAGATAGCCTGAGCTAGTATGCAAAACAGTGGCAGCAGCAATATTGAGAATTCAAATCCCACTTTCGCCTCCCTACTGCCAAGAAAGACTAAGAGTCTAAGGGAGAAATACAAAGATATAAGGTATGAGGAAGATTATGATGAGAGTGTAAATTTTGCATTATTTTCTAATAGTGATCCAATTTATTTTGAGGAAGCTGTGAATGAAGAGAAATGGTCTAATGTCATGGATGAGGAAATAGATGCTATTGAAAGAAATGAGACATGGGAGTTAACTACTTTGCCTCCCAAGAAGCAAGTAATTGGAATGAAATAGGTTTACAAGACCAAGTGCAATGCTACAGGAAAAATAGATAGGCATAAGGCACGATTAGTGGTCAAGGGGTACAAGCAGCAATATAATAGAGATTATAATGAGACATATGCCCTGGTTGCAAGAATGGAAACTGTGTGTGTTGTCATAGCAATTGCAGCCCAACACAAATGAAAGGTATATCAAATGGATGTGAAGTCTGCCTTCTTGAATGGTGTATTGAAAAAAGAAGTTTATGTGGAGCAGCCACCTGATTATGAAGTTGCAGGTGAAGAACACAAAGTGTACAGATTGAAGATATGAGCTCAAGCAAGCTCCACAGGCATGGTACAACAAGATTGACTTATATTTGATGAGCAATGACTTTAGCAAAAGCAATGGTGAGCCCACTCTTTACATCAAGACAGCAAATGGTAATGTGTTGATTGTTATCTTATATGTTGATGACTTAATATTCACTCGAAATGATAATTTCCTAATTGGTGAGTTCAAAGAGGCCATGAAGAATGAATTTGAAATGACAAACCTAGGTCTCTTGAAGTACTGTCTAGGCATAGAAGTAAAACAAATGCATGATGGCATCTTCATCTCTCAAGAGAAATATGTGAGGCAAATCTTGAAGAGATTCAAAATGTAGAATAGTAAGGCAGCCCCAATACCAACAATAGTAGGTCTGAAGTTGAGCAAGGAAGATTGCAGCAAAAGTGTGAATCCAACACTATAGAAGAGTATGGTTGGAAGTTTGATGTATTTGACTGCAACTCGGCCAGACATGATGCATGCCGTAAGTTTGATTTCAAGATTTATAAAAACACCAAAAGATTCTCATTGGCAAGTGAGAAAAAGGATCCTAAGGTATGTGAATGGTACCAAGGGATTTGGAATTTTGTATACTGTTGTAAATGATTTCAAGTTGGTTGGTTACACGGATAGTGATTGGGCTGGAAGTATAGATGATAGGAAAAGCACTTCCAAATACATGTTTCATATGGGATCAGATGCAATTTCATGGGCATCCAAGAAACAGCCTATTGTTGCTCAATCTACAGAAGAGGCTGAATACATAGCAGCGAATGCAGCAACATGTCAAGCTATTTGGTTAAAAAGGATCTTGACAGATTTGAATGAAAGGCAAGAGGATGGAACCATAATTTATTGTGACAAAATCTCCTCAATTGCAATGTCCAAGAATCCAATCTTCCATGGGAGAAGCAAACACATAGAGATCAAATATCACTTCATTAGAGAGTTAGTGGAGAATGGAGATATCAAAATGGAATTTTGCAAGTCTGAGCAGAAGCTAGTAGACATATTTACTAAACCTTTAGGCATTGGAACTTTTGTACACCTAAGAGACTATCTTGGTGTAGTTGATTTGGATCAGGAGTGATCCTTGTTTGGTTTGGCTCGGGACAAAGGGGGAGTGTTAAAATTTCATACAGTAGGTTTGCCCCTGGAGCTAAATGCCCACCTACCACCCTAACGGCTTGCAACAGTCAAAAATATTCAATGCGGTAGGTGAGTTCAAATTCAAAATGAGAGAGAAAAGTTTTTGCCAAGAGATAAAAAAGGAATGAATCATTTTCATTCAATCAGTTGAAGGAGTTGAAGAGTTGCAGAAGAGCAGAGAGAAGGATTAAATCAATTGCAGAGCAGAGGAGGACGCTGATCAGCAAATCAAGTCAGAAGTCAGAAGACAGAAGGAAGTTCCAGTTTTGTGTTTTTTAGTTTGTGAAGCAATGATTACTCCGGGCATTGTTCTATGCAGCCATTAGAGCTGTAAGTTTTAAGTCTTAAGTTCTAAGTTTTACTAGTTTGAAGATTTTAGAGTTTTTTGGTTGAAGCAGAATGCTCCCAGATTTTGTAATAGTTTTTTATCTTATTTGAATAGAAAGCAAGCAAGCATACTTGGTAATATATTGTTCTTCTATTTATCATTGCATAGTATTTTGCATTTGAGAAGTTCATAGTTGAAATCTTCATCCTTCAGCTCTCTGCATTTTAAAAGCAGTCTGGTATATTGCTCACTCAGTCTAGTCTTTGACCGAGTTCTGTCTTTACAGTTTGTGCCAAGCTCACTCGGCATACCTTGTTGCCGAGCATCATCTTGCAATGGTGACCGAGCTCACTCGGCATCCACACTATCGAGCTCACTCGACATACACTATTGCCAAGTTGTCCTTGTGTGCCAAGTTCACTCGGTTTCCTCTTGTGCCGAGCTTACTCAGCACCCACTGCCTGTCACTTGGCATCCAGTTTTGCTTGGCACCTTCTTGTGCCGAGCAAAATTTTAGGGTTGTGATTTATTTCTCACAAGGGAAACCAGCTCTAAAACCCATTTGTAATGTCCCCTACTAAGACATTAAATTATTTATTATAAAATTTTCCATTCAGACTTTTATAGACCAAAGATTTTTTTTTTCCATCTTCAGTGATGATTTCTCAAAGTTTTTATATTCTATATATACTCTTTCATTCGAAGAGTCATGTCTTTACATAAATAATAATTATATTGTATTGATAATATAATAATAATAACATATATTATATTAATAATATAGATTATATCAAATATAATGATTATATTAATATTATAACTATAACGTTATTAATATTTTATTATTATTTGTATTTATTTATTATTTATCTATATATATGAATTTTATCTTGACGGGGATATCACAGCAAGGGCATCTTCTCACCCTCCCCCCAATAGTTATATTGTAGTACATCAGCCTGGTTTTACTTTGTCATCTAGAAAACTACTTTTTGTGGGGGATTGATTTTGGCAGTAGTTTTACCAATCTAAATAAGTTAAGTTTTGTCATGTATAAGGCAATGTAATGAATAAGTAAGCTCTCAAGTAGTTGTAGGGAACCAAAGGTTGGCACTCTTGACCAATCGTCAAGAGCTTTATATTGTGAATTGGTAGCAAGAACAGAGCTAGCATTGTATATACATTACATGGAATAAAAAGTTATATCTCTGCCAATTTATTATGTCTCCTATCTGAATTATTGTGTTCTTTCTATTCTGTTTATGTTTTTGTTTACCCTAAGTGTTAATTACGTACCTGACGAAAGTAATTAGAGGGCCATTCAAGGGTTGTCAATGTTAACACCATGAAGGCAAATTATGTATCAAGCACTGAAAAAATGTTTCTAAGAGAGGAGACATTATTGAGATGGATGCTATTTGCAATGAGGTTCACTTCCCTGGCTGTAGAAGTTCACCTAGGGGATAGTGCAATATAAAGAAGAAAAAGAATCAATGATGATGACAATTTAAATTGAAGTGAAAAAAGAGAATGAGAAATAATGAATGGGCGAGAGGTTGTACTGTCCCCATTTTTATGCAATCTTGTTCTGGAGGCATTAGCCAGTTTTCAGGGTTTTCCATAGGTTTCCTAATGTGTAGGGAACTTTAGAAAATTTCACTGTTTTTGGTGAGCTTAGTTCTCAATTCCAAGGGGTTTTTAACAGCAGTTTTTATTTTTAGAATCTTAGTAAATTTTTGCATAGCAGCAACCTTTCTAGAGTCTTTTAGGTTTGTTCTCTTTGGTCCTTAGAGAACTCTGTTATTTATAATAAGAGGTTGTATGGCACTGATCGTTTTGGATTGTTCAGGGTTTGTTCTCTTTGGTTCTCAAAGAACACTGTTATTTATAGTATTTGCTTGTGTCAGCATCAGTTATCATACATGCCTTAGTGAGTTTAAGGTGGTGGAAATTGTTCTAACATTTTCACTTAAGTGTTTCAAAGGCAGCTTTTAATATTTTAGTAAATATTTTGAAAGTTGTCTCAACAATTGGGACACATGGGCTATGGGAGACATAAGTTGATTTCAAAAGTTATAAGGGGGATTTTTACAAGGGAATATTATATGCAAATATTTGAATTTTCCCTACTTCCTCCCCCAAATCCAGATATTGAGATTTTGGCTCTCATTCTATCATTCTATTTGGGCACTTATAGCAAGATCTTGTTGGAATGAACCTGGAGAGTTCTTTGGATTGTTGAGGACAAAAACCCTCTTCAATCATACTGGTTGTGGTGCAAGACCCGCCCTAGCTGTTTGTTGGTTTCAGTTAGAACTTTCCATGCTAGCTCAAAGTTTGGTGATAAGGGTTTAATGACGATGAAGGTTTATAAGGTATCTAGATTCGGGTTACCTTGTTTTGGTGTGATTTACAATTTTTCTGAGTGAAGTCCTAGTTTCAAGAGGTTTATAGACATTTTCCAGTGCTGGTCGTATCATTCCAGCTACCCTGAGATTCACATTTTGGCTCGTATCTGTGAAGTAGAACATATATTATTCTAGGTGGTCTTGGAAGTTATCTTATGGCTAGACAATGAGGATGCATATATAATATACGGGATTCGGACATTGGTTTATCATTTATTTTCTAGCTCAAGTCACCCCTTGCAGGCAATGCCCAACTGTGATAGTGGCACCTGGGAATTTGTGAGGTATTTTACTGAGTTTGAAGGCTGCAAAACCATCATTTGGAGGTGTCTAAGGGTTTTTAACAGATCTGGACGAGTTTGGACGGTAGAAATTTTATACAAATCACCCTTGGTGTATGAGGATGCCAGAATTGCTGTAGTGTACTTTTCTGAAGGTATTCCTGAGCTTAGGAAGGCATTAAAGCCTTTAAATTCTGATCTTACAAGTCTGCAAGTGAATGGTGTTGTTGTGCTGCTGAAGTAGACTCAAAATATACTCCCTGGAGCCTTGTTCGGAGCATGAATCAGACCTCAAACTTCTATTGTGTGTTGCTCTTCACAAATCACAATCAAATCTGCATTCTACAGGCATGCAAAATTTGTAATCAATCTATCTTTTGACTTTATGTAACATGAATTTGATTAAAAAAATAGATCACTTGGTGAGTCTACACACTTGCTCTTTCAGTATGCTATATGTTGAATGCTTTAAAATGTCGTCACAATGAGAACATGAACGAAAACTGAAAATAATAGAGATAGTCAGAAAACAATGCATTTCCCTCCCTTACAATCTTTCACATCAGCAAACAACTCTCAAAAAGGAAATCAAAGCCCAGTAGAAAGAAAAGGAGGAAAAAACCAGTATAAAACATACAAAATGTGAAAAATCAAAGCCCAGTGGGAACAGAGACAGGAAGAAATTATATTAATGTCCTAAAGTGACAAAAAAAACAAAAAACAATATAAAACATTAAAAATGCAGAAATCAAAGCCCAATGGGTCAAGAGAAAAATAATAAAGAAATTATGTTAATGTCCATGAAAGACTAAAGGGGTCTCTTCCTCAAAAAACAATTACTTAACTCAAATTGCAATTTGTGAAAACAACGTGATGCCCAAATGAATGAATATGCTCATAGATATACATTCCACACCATAATAGGGCCCATTGGACCCATATAACCAATTTGGTGCCCAGATTTGATTTTTTTAATTTATTATTTATAATCTTAGTTACCACATTCTTTCCTCACAGGCCAAATTCAAGTTTTGATTTGCTCGGAATTCATATTCGGTTCGAATTCTGTCCAAAGTTGTTATTTTGACAAATTCCCTGCAGATTCGGTATTTCGAACCCTGGTCAAATTTGAAGGAATTTTGACCGACTTTTCAAATTGACTGAGGAGTTTGGACAGAATTTCAGCAGCTTGCCAGCGAATTTGGGGGAAAATGCCAAATTTGGTTGACTTTTCAATGTTTTCATAAACTGATTTTTGGTCTATTTAATTCATTCAACCTCCCCAAACCTAAAACGATGCACATTTTGGTATGTTTGCAGCAGCAGTTTTACGAATGCAGCAGCAGTTTTTAAGTTTTATGAAGGCAGTCTTTTTGTTTTCTCTTAGCCTGCATTCGCACTTCAATGTTGAGCAACAGCTGTTGATTCTTGACTGCAGGCAGCAATTTCTAAGGGTAGACTGTTGACTGTAGCAAGGTTGATTTGTTGTCTCAGTTCTGGGTCTGCAAATCTGGGGCAGCTTTCTTCTGAAAATTTCAAAATAATAGAGATAAAAAAAAGAGGTGTTGTGATTGTCCAAATAATAGTAATACTATAATTTATTCATTGTTGATTGTGGTAGTTTTCTGAGCTTTTTGTACATCCATTAGTTACAAGTTACAACTTATAGTTTGTGTGCATCCATCCGTTACAGTTTTTGTGCATAAATGAGCTTTTTTTATTTAAACTTTTAGTTTTATTTGTTGTGTATTATTTGTAGATTTAAAAAATGGCTGCAAGTGCTTCTAGCACCCAAAACTCTAACTTCAAAATCGACAGATGCTCCCCACTTTGGAGATATGTAAAAATGATTCGACCAATGCCAAGGGGAGGAGGTTATGAGTGGATTCACAGGCAAAGAGGAATTTAGTAGCTCTTATGGTAGAGTGAATGCATATTTGTGCTTCAGTCCTCAATAAGGCATTAAATTTTGTACCGAGAAGCCAAGAGTATACAAAGTGCTACCTAAAACCATCCTTCCAAATCACATTGTGAACAAATACATTCAAGAACAAAAGCAAGTAGAGGAAGCTACTAGGAGGGAAAATTCTTCTCATCCATTGGCAAGTGGCAGGCTTTCAAAGAAAGGAAAGATATCATCTATGTCTTCAAATACCAATCCTAGTGAACCACCTGCAGAGGCCATCCATTCTTGTGTCCTCCTCAACAATAGGTTGTAAGTAAGAGAGCAATGAGACCCTTAATAACATCATTTCAAAATAAAGCTAGAGACATTGTAGATGAAGCCATAGCAAGTTGCGTCTATACACATGGATTGCTATTTAATGTTGTTCGCTCATCGTATTGGCAATTCATGATGAGAGCAATGCATGAGGCTCCAAAGGGGTTCAAGGGCCCTGGTTATGAGAAGATACGCACCATTTTATTGAATAATGAGGTGGTCGGTATAGAGGCTACTATGCTTTCCATCAAAGATTCTTGGATCGAAATAAGTGTGACAATAGTATCAGATGGGTGGAAAGATGTGACAAATTGCCCTTTGTTGAATGTTATTGCTGTTGAAGTTTGTAATTGCGATAGAGATCATCATATCTGGTTTTATGAGATAGAAATATGTTTGTTATGACCGTTATGGTCATCTTCAGCTGAAAGAGATATTGGTAATTATATTTAAGCTAATATTATGCAAAAAGACATGTGTCATACATCATGCAAAGAGGCATGCATATGGAAATGTGAAGGGTTGAATATGTGGAAATATAAAGGGTCTTATTTTTGGGACTCAAAGAGACTTTCGTTTGAAAGATGAAAAGTCTTATACAATCTATTTATATGATTGCTTGGTATATTGTAAATCAATCAAGTGAAAGCTTTGTACTTGTACATTTTATATCAATAAAAGAGATATTTTGCTAGTTTGGTTGGGTTTTTCCCTTCAAGTGGAAGGGTTTCCCAAGGTAAATGTATTGAGTCCTCTGTGTTTTGTTTATGCTCTTTTATTGTTTATCTCTATTTCTAGGCTAAGAACTTAACAATTTCAATGTCTACAAGAGGTGCAATGCTTTTGAGAGGTAAAGGATGGTCTTTTCATTGCAAACATTCTCATCCAAGCCAATGAGCAAGTTCTCTCTCGGAGTGTTGTTCAAGTAGTAACTGACAATGCCAAGAATTGTAGGACTGTCGGCTTATTGGTTGAGTAGTATGAACACATTTTTTGGACACCTTGTGTTGTGCACTCACTCAACCTAATGCTGGGAAAAATTATAACTTAAGTTGAGTGGATAAAAAAATGTATGAAGAGGCATAGCATATCCAAATGTTTGTCAGGAATCACCATATGACGCAAGCCATATTTAGACAATTCTTGAAATTGGAGCTCTTATGTTTTAAAATTTTAATTTTAATTTTAATCTTGACTCAAATTTTTAATTTATTAATGTTTTGATCTTAAAATAGGTTGTTGAGACCCGCTTTGCCTCCAACACTATCATTTTGAGACACCTTGTCAAGGTTAAAGACACTTTGTCTAGAATGGTAACCAGTACTAATTGGAGCATATGGAAGCAATCTAATAATGCCAAGGTAGTTATCATTAAGGCATTAATACTAGATGACTCTTTGTGGGATCGTGTGTTAGTATTTTTCATTTCAATCTTCTAGGCTAAGTGGTTTGTTTCCATGAGAAAATGAAGTCCACGGAGAGTTAGTCCATAGGAAAGTTTGTCAACGAGAAAGTTCTCCACAAAAAATTTTATCCACAGGAAAGTTCTCCATGGGAAAGTTTGTCTGCAGGATAGTTCTCCAAGGGAAAGTTCTTAACGGGATAGTTTCTCCATGGAAAAGTTTGTCCACGGGAAAGTGCTCCACAGGAAAGTGCTCCATGGGATAGTTTCTCCATGGGATAGTTTCTCTACGGGAAATTTTGTCCATGGAAAGTTCTCCATGGGAAAGCTTCTCCATGGGAAAGTTGTCCAGAGGAAAGTTAGTCCATGGGAGAATGTTAGTCCATGGGAAAGCGAAGTCCATTGGAAAATATTTAGTCCACGGGAAATGGTTTCGTCGATGCCTTACTTGCAGTCTATCCCTTTAAATTGCCAAGTGTTGAACTCCTTGGCAGTATTTCTTCACTGCACCCCTTGTAACTATTGACACTCTCTGTGTGGGATTCTTAAATTTTTGACTGCAAGATGTAATGATCATACTTCAGTGGTTACTTTCAGGCAGGTAGCAATGAGAACATTATGGACAAGTTGCATACCCATGTCAAAGACACGATTTTGATATGCATGCAAAGAGTGAGGAACATAAAGAAGTTTTTCAATTCTTCAAGTAGAGTGTGAATCAGAGGGTGAAATTTTCATTTGAAGCGAGAAGATAGTGATAGAAAATGAGGAAGGAAGAAATTGTTGCGTCTTTATTCTTGTCTACAACATTTTATCACTTCATGATAAAACAAGATTAAAAACTAGTTGTAATATAGTTACTTCATCAATTAGCTAGAGGTTGTGGCCTCTAGAGGCCTTAGTCTGATCAAGTTGAAGCCTGCTTTTTGTTGAGAAGGTTGGATGAGTTGTAGCCCATATTTGCAATGATTAATGATACCATGGTTTTAAGCCAAAAGGGTTTCCATGAGATAAAATCCCGTGTCTTTGTTTTTCTTTGTGTTCTTTCAATTGCATTTACTATTAAAATTTTGAAATACTATTTCACCCCCTCTCCCTCTCAACATTTCTTAAGTTTTTCAATTGGTATCAGAGTCGAGTCTCTCCTTCGAAGCTTAAAAGCCTGAGAGTAGATTTGTCCTGTGTCACCATAAGTGCTTTAGAAGGTCTTGCCACAAACCGTGCACCCTTATTTGATGGAACCAACTATGCCTTTTGGGTTGTGCATATAAAAACGTACATTATGTCATTAGGTTGTGATGTTTATCTTAGTATGGTCAATGGATACACCATTCCAGCCCAACCACCCACTGATCTTGATGATGAAAAGGATTTTGAGAACAATGCTAAGGCCATGAATGCCTTATTATGTGGACTGGCTGAATCTAAATTTTTGAAAGTCATGCATTGCACCTCAGCCAAAGAGGTATGGGATAAGTTGTTCAATGCCTATCATGGAGATGTCAAAGTCAAGAACGCCAAGGTTCAAATACATACGGTTTTTTTGAAAGTCTTCGCATGAAAGAAGATGAGAGCATTGTTGCCTATTTTCTTTGGGTTGATGAAGTTGTCAATGCATTGAAAGGCTTAGGAGAAAATATTGTGAAGAAAACAGTGGTTCAAAAGATTCTTCGCTCTCTTACCATGAAGTTTAATGCTAAGGTATCTGTTGTTCAAGAAATGTCTGATTTAGATACTCTCACCATTAATAAGTCGCATGGTATCTTAACTGCCTATGAGATGAGAACCAATGTTAAAGGCACTTCCAAAGGTGAGATGACATTCAAAGCATCTAACACTAGTAAGGACAAGGAGAAAAAACCAAGTGAAAACTCAAATGACGAAATAATAGACCTTGTGAGGAAGCTGAAAAATGGTCTTAGCAAGAACATAGGTAAAATCTCTTTGAAGTGTTTCAACTGTGGGAAACAAGGTTACTTTGCATCTAAATGCCTTTTTGAGAAAGAAGATGACAGCCAAGATGAAAGGAATGAAAAGGCTAGAAGATGGCAGCAAAAAGGGTATTATACTCTAAAGATGACAGCAATAATTCTTCAAGCAGTGATGATGATCCTCAAAATGATGAGATTTTGTTCATGGCTAGTGATGATTTGAATCTGGAACAGCATATAAATTGCAGAGTTCCAAAGTTTGATGGCTCAAATTTCACGATTTGGAGCTTCAGAATGATGACCTACATCAACGCTCTTGGTCTTGAGGTTTGGGAATGTGTCTCAGCTGAATATGTTCCACCCCTTAATCCTCTGAATTCTGAAAAAGGGGCGACCGTAAATGCAAAGGAAATGAGTGCTATCATAAGTTGTCTCGAAGATTTTCTACGTGACAAAGTTCTACATCTCAATACTGCCAAAGAAATTTGGGATCTATTATACAATACCTCTGGCAAAGATCTTCAAAAGGACATGGCACGTATGGCTATGGAGGACACTGAACTTGAAGACCATGATTTCTTTGAAGACATGGTTATGGATGATGATGAAGTGGACCTAGAGCTTGAATTGGTTGCAGCTCTGGCAGAAATGAAGAAGCTCAAGAAGAAAAAATAGAATCTGGTTGATTTTCTGCAAGTAGAGAGTGAAGAAAAGTTGAAGATTGTTATGACTCTTAGTGAAGCTGAAAAACACTTGACTGATCTAAAAATTCAAAATGAGGAGGGCAAGATAATTCGTGAGAATCTTGAGAATCAGATTTAGTTGAAGGAAGGCAACATTTCCAAGCTAGAAGCTGAGATTCAATTAGAAACACTGGTAAATCTACTACCTTGTCCAGTTTGGAGTTCTCAAATAATAACATGTCCTTCGATGACATTCTTGCCTCTCAAAAATTAACTCTTGACAAGAAAGGAGTTGGATGGGAAGAAGGTGAAAGCTCTCTATCAAAAAGAAAGGGTCAACTAAATTCAAACAATGGTCAACATGCTATCTCTAAACACATGCAAGCTGACAAAGTGAACAAACCTTTCTTTTATGGTTATTGTTTTTCATCTAATTACTTTGGGCACAAAGTCATTGATTGCAAGGCTGGTTATAGAAGAAAGACCTACAACTTTGAAAGGAATGCCTTTGGTTCTTTTAGGAGATTTAATCTAATATGCTACAGCTGTAATAAGTTTGGTCATACTTCAAGGTTCTACAAGAATTACGGTACAAGGTCACTCACAAAGGCTGAAACTAAGAGCATGCCAAAAGTTGTCAAGGTATGGACGAAGAGGAACCAAGAGCAGTCTCTCGAGGCTATGGTTGTCTTAACTACTCTTCTAGCTAAGAATGAAAAGGATATATGGTACATTGACAATGGCTGCTCAAGACATATGATAGGCGATTTAAGTAAGTTTCACTCCATTAATCCTATGAAGAGTGGAAAAGTAAGATTTGTTGGTAGTTCTTCTGCTAGAGTTGCTGGAATAGGTAGATCTCTTATTGAATAATGGTCAAACTACTGTTGAAAATGTTCTCTATGTTAAAGTGCTAAAACATAATTTGTTGAGCGTGAATCAAATATATGATCAAGGGTATGATCTTGGTCTCAATTAAAACTCTTGCAATATTAAGAAAGTGGGAGATGTCAATGCAAATGCAACTAAAGCAGCTAACAATCTTTACACTCTTGAGGACTCTAATACTGAAACTTGTTTTTTGAGTACTATGGATGATGCTTGGCTTTGGCACAAGCATCTTGGGCACATCAATTTTGACAATCTAGTCAAGATCAGCAAGAAGGAAGCAGTTAGAGACATGCCAAAGATAGAGAAGCCAACTGATATTGTTTGCAAGAACTGTCAAGAAGGCAAGCAAACTAGAATTTCCTTCAAACCAAAAGAACATGGCAGCTCCAAGCCACCAAAGTTAGTGCACATGGACCTTTGTGAGCCAACAAGGACAGCAAGCCTTCAAGGTGAGAGGTATTTTATGTTGCTGATTGATGATTATACATGAATGACATGGGTTGCTTTTCTAAATGAAAAATCAGAAGCTTTAGAAAAATTCAAGGTGTTTAAAGCTCTAGTTGAGAATGAAATTGATTTGAAGATCAGATGTTTGCGTTCTGATAATGGTGGAGAATTCACATCTAATAAGTTTATAAGCTTATGTGAACTTCATGGCATTAGAAGACAGGTTCCAACCCCAAGAACTCCACAACAAAATGGTGTTGTGGAAAGGAAAAACAGAACAGTCCAAGAGATGGTACATTGTTTTATGAATCAAAGGAAAGTAAGTGATACATTTTGGAGAGAAGCTGTCCATACAGCTGTGTATATTCAAAATAGGTCCTTGTTAAAGTCCAAGTTCAGCAACACTCCATAACAACTTTGGAAAAGTAAACCAGCTATAGTCAAGTATTTCAAAATCTTTGGTAGCCCATGTTATATTAGAAGAGATGAAGATAACTTGGCTAAGTTTGATTCTAAAGCTGATGAAGGGATCTTTCTTGGGTACTCCTCAAAGAGCAAAACTTGTAAGTGTTACAACAAAAGGTTACATAAAATTGTTGAAAGTGCTAATGTTAAGATTCATGAGGTCACTAACAATTCTAGTGCGAATATGGACAGCCCAAATGAAGAAAAAAATCAGACCAGCACTACTGTATCTTCTTCATCACCTCCTAGTACCTACACAACACGGAACAGCCAACAAAAGTGTTGAAGATGCCAAAGAAAAGACTCAATCTCGGAGTGCAAAGGAAGGTCCTTCACATAACAAAGCTGAAACCTCACATGGGCATTTTGAGCATGATATTCAAGGTGAAATTGATGATTCCCCTTTATTTAAAACTTCTAAGTTTGTTCAAAAGAATTATCCCTTAGATCAAGTAATAGTTGAAAGAAGAACAAGGGCTACTAGAAAATGTTAATTATTTTGAGGCTGATGATCTTTTGTTCATGTCTTTGTATGAGCCATAATGTTATGAAGAGGCAGCCAAGGATGAGAACTGGATTGCAGCGATGAAGGAAGAGATAGAGCAAATCAACAAGAGCACTACTTGGGAGAATGTGCCAAGACCCAAGGACAAGAATGTGATTTGGGACAAAATGGGTGTTTCATAATAAGGAAAATGAAAAAGGTAATGTTGTGAGAAACAAAGCTCAATTGGTTTGCAAAGGCTACTCACAAGTTGAAGGTGTGGATTTTGATGAGACTTTTGCCCCCATTGCTAGGCTAGAAGCAATTAGAATATTTCTCGCTTTTGCTTCCTTCATAGCTTTTAAGGTATTTCAAATGGATGTCAAATCAGCACTCTTAAATGGTGACTTGAATGAAGAAGTTTATGAGGAACAGCCGGATGGTTTTGTATTGACTAATGATTTGGACTATGTGCAAGCTGAAAAAAGGCACTCTATGGCTTAAAACAAGCCCCTAGGGCCTGGTATGACAGGTTGGACAACTACTTACAGCAGCAAAGATTCAAGAAAGGGTATGTGGATAGCAATTTGTATGTCAAGAATGAAGATAACAACACTCTTATTGTTGTTTTCTATGTTGATGATCTGATTTTTGGTAGCGATAACTCCAAAATGAATAAGAAATTTGCTGATTGCATGAAAAATGAATTTGAAATGTCTATGATGGGGGAGCAATCTTATTTTCTTGGGCTGCAAATTAGTCAATCCGCTGAAGGTATTTTTATTTCACAAGCTAAATATGTCAGAGGGCTGCTTAAAAGGTTTAAGATGGAGATTGCAATCCGGATAGCACTCCCATGGAAACCAAATGCAAACTAAGCAAGAATGATGTATCCCCTAGTGTTGACCAAACTTTCTACACGTCTATGGTAGGAAGTTTTTTATTAGTTAGTTCCACCAGACTAGACATCATGCAGGTTGTTGGTCATGTTGCTAGATTTCAAGCATCTCCCAAGCAAGTACATGTTAAAGCTGTTAAGAAAATTTTTAAATATTTGAAATGCACTACTGAATATGATCTTTGGTTTCCTAAGAGTTCTGATTTCTCTCTTACAACCTTTACAAAATGCAGATTGGGGTGGCTCGGTGGATGACAAAAAGAGCACAAGTGGGTGTCATGTCCCCTTTTTAGCGACACAATTCCTACAGTAGATTTGCCTATCACCGACTCTCGTAGGCAAATAATTTTGGAGAGAGAGTCATCTCGTCGCCAGAAGATTGCATTTTGCTACATTCAGTAAATGGGGTCTACATATTCTAATGATGAATTAAGATTGCACTTTTAATTTAATAAAGTTATTTAATTTTTATAAAAGTTATTTGATAATAAAAGTGCATTATAATAAGATATTATAAAGGGCGATTCTGGAAGCTTCCAGTGACTTCTCAAAAAAAGTGAATAAATAGAGGACAAGAGGCACCCATTTGGACAAGCGGTTTTGTGGATTCGACTTTAATTTCAATTGGAGCAATTTGTAGTCATTTGGTCTGCAAATTCTCAAATTATCCTTGGAAACAAAAACTTCCATGGGTAAGCAATTTTGAGGATGTGGAATATCATCCGAATTATTGCAACCTGAAAGTGATATTGCAGTCACTTTAACAGAGCGAAAATTTGTGGCCTAAGGCCAAGTGGGAGATTCTTGAAGAATAAATTGCCATCCTTCAAGTTATTGCAAGATTGGAGGAATTCGTAATGAAAGCCAGAATATCGATTGGAATCAGACAAGTCTGATATACGTCTCAAGACAGAGAGGTGGAATTACAGTCAAAGTCGGGAATTACAAGCAGAGTTCGTCTTCTAACAAATAAATACAGACCATCTGAATTCCGGCAGGGTTAATCACGAGGTTATTGCAAACAACGATTTATCTCCAAATAAGCAAATTTGCATTTCCGAGCCAAGCGTCTTTTCTCATGCATTTTTTGTCACTGTTAGAAGACCTCTCTCATGTTTTTTCATCACTAGAAGGCCAGTTAATGTCGCAGAGTTGAAAATTTGTGGGTATTGTTTTCTTGCGGAAGATCCAGGGCGAGTTTAGGGCCAGAACGGGAATTACCTGCATTGCGATTTGAAATAAAAACTTACGCAATTGAATTGCTCAAGTCGAAAAATCACGCCATCATTCTTTCCGACCACAGTTGGAACATTTCCGTCGGGTATCAGAGGGTATTCTTGCGGGGGTCGGGACTTCCGAGTTTTCGAAGTTAATCTCTGGTGATCGGGTCAGGAGTTTATTCCGGAGTCGAACTCCGTCATTCGAATCCGCAGTATCAACAGAGGGCACGGGCCTGGATTGGAATCAGTTAAGTGCAATCTTTCCTTCGAAACAAGACAGAGGCGAACTTGAAATTCGTTCCAGCTCAGCCTGAGGATTGCCAACGATATTTCATGGATGGCTCGAAATTCAGGTTCTAATAATTTCTAATAATTATTAATAGTTTGTTCTTGGTACAGTCCAAATTATGATTAATGCAGATTTAGCATTTGAATAAAAAAAATTGTAACAATCAGACTTCTTAAATTTGATTATCGTTGCACCCCATTTGATGAATATTGTTTAAGACATTACATATATTTAGTGATCGCATGCCATCATTCAGTATTGGTTAGTTTCCCCTGTGATTTTTAAATAAGAACCATTTCAGTGGGTGTGCTTTCTTCCTAGGAAATTGTTTGGTTTCATGGCTCAGCAAGAAACAGCCTTGCACTTCTTTATCTACTGCTGAAGCAGAATACATTGCAGCAGTTTCATGTTGTACTCAAGTAATTTGGATGCAGAACACTTTGATTGATTACAAGATTCAGTTTGATAATCCCATCTACATTTATTGTGATAATACGAGTACCATTTATATTTCTAAGAATCTTGTTATGCACTCCCGCACCAAACACATTCTTATTAATTATCATTATTTGAAAAAGCAAGTTGCTAACAAAGCGGTCAAGCTAGAATATGTTTATTCAAAGGAACAAGTTGCTGAGATTTTTTTAAATACCGTTATCTCGGGAGCGCTTTGAGTATCTTCAAACAAGCTTGGTGTTCTTCTACCTAATTAAATAGCATAGTTCAGGGGAAGATTGTCATTGCTATATCTCATGGTCATTGATGTAAAAGGGGGAGTTATGTTGTATGCTTGCAAGGGGAGTTGTATGTTCAGCTTGAGGACAACTCAATTTCAAGAATATTGTGGTATCAATATGGGTTGTCATCAATGAAAAATAGGGGGAGATTGTTAGTATTTTTCATTTCAATCTTCTAGGCTAAATGACTTGTTTCCACAGGAAAATGAAGTCCACAGAAAGTTAGTCCACAAGAAAGTCTGTCCTCGGGAAAGTTCTCTACAGGAAAGTTAGTCCACAAGAAAGTTTGTCTACACGGAAAGTTCTCCATGAGAGAGTTTTTCCACAAGAAAGTTCTCCACGGGAAAGTTCTCCACGAGAAAATTTGTCCACGGGAAAGTTCTCCACGAGAAAATTTGTCCACGGGAAAGTTTCTCCACAAGAAAGTTGTCCACAAAAAAGTTACTCCACAAAAGAATGTTCGTCCATAGGAAAGTGAATGCCACTAGAGAATATTTAGTCCACGGGAGATGGTTCCATGCAAGCCCTTCTTGCAGTTTATTCCTCTGAGTTGCCTAATGTTGAACTCCTTGGCAGAATTTTTTCATTGCACCCTTTGAAACTGTTGACACTCTCTGTGTAGGATTTTTGAATTTCTGACCGCAAGATGTAATGATCATACTTCAACAGTTACTTTCATATAGGTAGCAATGAGAACATTATGGACAGGTTGCATACCCATGTCAGAGACGGGATTTTGATTTGCAAACAAAAGTGAGAAACATAAAGAGGTTTTTCAATTCCTCTGGTAGAGTGTGAATCAGAAGGTGAAATTTTCATTTGAAGCAAGAAGATAGTGATAGAAAATGAGGAAGGAAGAAATTGTTGCATTTGTATTCTTGTCTACAGTATTTTATCACTTCATGATAAAAAAAGATTAAAAATTGGTTGTAATATAGTTATTTCATCAGTTAGCTGGAGGTTGTGGCCTCTAAAGGTAGTTGCCTTAGTCTAATCAAGTTGAAGCCTACTTTTTGTTGAGAATGTTGGAGCCTTAGATGTACTAGGTTGTAGCCCACATGCAATGATCAGTAATGCCATGATTTTTAGCCAAAAGGGTTTCCACGAGATAAATTCCTGCGTATTTGGTTTTCTTTGTGTTCTTTCAGTAGCATTTACTTTTAAATTTTTGAAATATTTATTCACCCCCTCCCCCTCTCAGCATTTCTTAAGTTTTCATTGTGTTGAGTACCTTCTAAAGTTCATCAAGCCTATATTGAGCATGATCCGATACGCTGACATGGATAGGCCTTGCTTGGATGAGGTATAGGATGGTATTGCCTCCGTGATTGAGGATATTAGAAATATCATAAATGAGAAAGAACAAGATCCTAATTAAAATTTCTTCAAGGAGCTACAAGAAATCATGGTAGAGAGATGGAACAAAACGACTACACCTTTGCATCTACTTGCCACTTTGCATTGAGCCCCAGGGTCTATAGCCAATCAGTCCTCAATGGGAGTACCACTAGAGTTGATCCACGAAGAGACCCTGAAGTTGCTCAAAGGTACAAGGCAGCCCTTCCAAAACTCTTTCCTAAGCACCTACCTCGTGCAATGAGGATTGAATTTATGATTTTCGCGAGCACTGATGATTGTGGTCTTGAAGCTCTTGAAGACAAGAACAATGTTGATGCTCATAAAAACTTGGTCTTTGTTGCACTTGCAATTGATGATGGTGATTGTGAGAAACTTAGTGATGATGAAGCTGATCCTAACGTTGTGCTTGATGTGGCACTAATTGTGCTTCTAATCTGCAAGTGCATTAATGTGATGATTTTTTTGATGATTTTTGATGATATCTGATCACATGACTGATTAGTAATGTTGACATTACTGTTTTCTAACTAAAACATTGATATGGTGGTGTATTTTGACATTTTGTTATGTCATTCGAACTAAATCATTAATATATATGGTGGTGTATTTTGCCAAGTTGCTTTAATATTAGCATAGTGATGTATGAACTTATTTGCTGCAACATATTTTTGCATACATATATAAAAAAAATTAAAGAAAAATCCTTGTATCGATGAACCCAAAACGAACCCAAACCCAGCCCAAAAAAACATTGAGCAAATATTGAATCCGAATCTCAAACCCGCATCTAAACCGGAATCCGGACCAGCAACTTTGTTAATAATATCTAATTAATAATATCAAGTTTCCACAATCCATTGTTAATGATGATGTTGCTTCTGGATTCGATTGTGTAAGTTTTTTTATCATCAACGTTTCGGATCACACTCTGTGATCCATCATCAGGATGAGAGAAGGAAGTAAAAAAGTATGCAGACTAGCCAAGCCCAGCAGAATAAAAAGAAAGAAGAGAGGGGGAGGAGCACACAACACGAGGCAGAGAAAGAAAGAAATGAAGAGAAAGAATTTTTTAAAAAGTGGGGGGACAAGAGAAGAAAAAACAACAAGATAGAAGAAACACAAGAAAGAGGGAAGAGTAGAGAAATAACTCTTTAATTTATGAATCTATAGCAATAATTTTTAAGAGAGAATTAAAAGATTAAAAATATTAAAAATAAAAATAAACATAAATAATTGAAAAATAAATTAAATCAATCTAAAAATAAAAATAAAAATAAAAGAACCAAATGTATAAATATATATAATTATAAAGGAGAGATCGCAAAAGAACCCGAGACCAACTCGAAACACGAGACAAAGTAAATGAAAGCAAAAAATAAGAACATAAAAAAAACCATAAAAATACAAAATATTAAAAATAATGAATAAATTGATAAAATTAAAAAATTAGAAAAATAATAAAATTAGAAGACCAACAACATAAAGAGAAGCAAGCCGCACGCGAAAAGAAACAACCAAGAGACCGAAAAGAAGAGGACAGAAAGGAAGTAGAAAAAACAAAGAAAAAACAAGACAAAGAAGAGCCAACGTACCAGGACACCAAACCACAGACAGGGGAGGGGGGGCTATCCATGCTGTTGCCGGCAATCGAGCGAGCGAAGCAAAGGTTGCCACGAGGGGTTCAAGGACCACCCATCATCTCTATTAAGGTTGAGGGGGTGGTGGCTAATTTCAATGGCTTCTTTGAGCTTTCTCTTGAAATAATTGCTCTCTTTGCAAAGGATTTGCGCTTGCTCCAAACAAATGTGATGTTTGGTGGTGACAGAGTGCTCTGCTAAGGCCGATTTTTGGACCTTATCATGCAAGATGTCTGCCCCGTGCTCACGTATCCTGGTCCGAAAAGAACGACCAGTTTCTCCAATGTAGGGGGTGCCACATGAGCACACAATCTTGTAGACTCCTGAGTCAAGAAATGAGTCTTTGGAGTCCTTGAGCTGCGGGACAAGATTACTTAACTTTGAAAGGGGTTTAAAAGCAACTCGGAGGCCCCTTTTTGTTAAGATTTTGGCAATCTTTTGGGAGATGCCATCCACAAAAGGAATGGAGACATGCAGAGCGGGGAGGTTCGCGGACAGGGAAGGCCTAGAGCAAGAAAGGAAGAAGGATTTGGCCTGGCGAAGAGCCCTAGAAATTTGCTTGCACGGATATCCATTCAAGGAGAAGACCTGACGAAGATGAGATAACTCACTATCTAAGTGTTCTTCATCACATATTCTGAAGGCTCTCAAGGCAAGGGTTCTAAGGATGCTGGCTTTATGGCTGGGGTGGTGGTGGGAAGAGGAGTGGAGATATAAGTCAGTGTGGGTGGATTTACGATAAACCTGCCTACCAAAGGTGCCATCCCGCTTCCTGATGAGAAGAACATCAAGAAAGGATAAGCGGTTGTCTGACTCTAGCTCCATGGTAAACGATATGCCAGGGACCAAGTTGTTGATGTGCTTGTGAAACTCCTCAAGTTTTTCAAGCCCATGTGGCCAACACACATTGGTGTCATCTACATATCGTTTCCCACCAACCTAGATGGTGGAAACGATATGTAGATGACACCAATGTGTGTTGGCCACATGGGCTTGAAAAACTTGAGGAGTTTCACAAGCACATCAACAACTTGGTCCCTGGCATATCGTTTACCATGGAGCTAGAGTCAGACAACCGCTTATCCTTTCTTGATGTTCTTCTCATCAGGAAGCGGGATGGCACCTTTGGTAGGCAGGTTTATCGTAAATCCACCCACACTGACTTATATCTCCACTCCTCTTCCCACCACCACCCCAGCCATAAAGCCAGCATCCTTAGAACCCTTGCCTTGAGAGCCTTCAGAATATGTGATGAAGAACACTTAGATAGTGAGTTATCTCATCTTCGTCAGGTCTTCTCCTTGAATGGATATCCGTGCAAGCAAATTTCTAGGGCTCTTCGCCAGGCCAAATCCTTCTTCCTTTCTTGCTCTAGGCCTTCCCTGTCCGCGAACCTCCCCGCTCTGCATGTCTCCATTCCTTTTGTGGATGGCATCTCCCAAAAGATTGCCAAAATCTTAACAAAAAGGGGCCTCCGAGTTGCTTTTAAACCCCTTTCAAAGTTAAGTAATCTTGTCCCGCAGCTCAAGGACTCCAAAGACTCATTTCTTGACTCAGGAGTCTACAAGATTGTGTGCTCATGTGGCACCCCCTACATTGGAGAAACTGGTCGTTCTTTTCGGACCAGGATACGTGAGCACGGGGCAGACATCTTGCATGATAAGGTCCAAAAATCGGCCTTAGCAGAGCACTCTGTCACCACCAAACATCACATTTGTTTGGAGCAAGCGCAAATCCTTTGCAAAGAGAGCAATTATTTCAAGAGAAAGCTCAAAGAAGCCATTGAAATTAGCCACCACCCCCTCAACCTTAATAGAGATGATGGGTGGTCCTTGAACCCCTCGTGGCAACCTTTGCTTCGCTCGCTCGATTGCCGGCAACAGCATGGATAGCCCCCCCTCCCCTGTCTGTGGTTTGGTGTCCTGGTACGTTGGCTCTTCTTTGTCTTGTTTTTTCTTTGTTTTTTCTACTTCCTTTCTGTCCTCTTCTTTTCGGTCTCTTGGTTGTTTCTTTTCGCGTGCGGCTTGCTTCTCTTTATGTTGTTGGTCTTCTAATTTTATTATTTTTCTAATTTTTTAATTTTATCAATTTATTCATTATTTTTAATATTTTGTATTTTTATGGTTTTTTTTATGTTCTTATTTTTTGCTTTCATTTACTTTGTCTCGTGTTTCGAGTTGGTCTCGGGTTCTTTTGCGATCTCTCCTTTATAATTATATATATTTATACATTTGGTTCTTTTATTTTTATTTTTATTTTTAGATTGATTTAATTTATTTTTCAATTATTTATGTTTATTTTTATTTTTAATATTTTTAATCTTTTAATTCTCTCTTAAAAATTATTGCTATAGATTCATAAATTAAAGAGTTATTTCTCTACTCTTCCCTCTTTCTTGTGTTTCTTCTATCTTGTTGTTTTTTCTTCTCTTGTCCCCCCACTTTTTAAAAAATTCTTTCTCTTCATTTCTTTCTTTCTCTGCCTCGTGTTGTGTGCTCCTCCCCCTCTCTTCTTTCTTTTTATTCTGCTGGGCTTGGCTAGTCTGCATACTTTTTTACTTCCTTCTCTCATCCTGATGATGGATCACAGAGTGTGATCCGAAACGTTGATGATAAAAAAACTTACACAATCGAATCCAGAAGCAACATCATCATTAATATCTAATTTTTTGTTTTTTTTGTTTCTTTTGTTTTTTAATTTTCTATTTTCTATTTAGTATTAATAAACACATTTACAAGATCCACAATGACTGTGTCAAAGTTGGCCATGGTGCACAAACAAACAAATCAGTGTTTTGCAACAAAGAGAGCAAAAGGAAAAAAAAGCTAATTTCACAATTAATCCATCAAAAATGCTTCTAACATTCTCATTTTGCATGTAGCGTCTTAATTGTCTTAAACAACCCTCAAAATGTTAAATAAAAATTCACAATTATGAAAGACGTGTGCTTGTCAGCATGACCTAAACTGAAAAAAATGCTCTTTTTCTTGCTTTAAGGTGCCAAGAACGTGTTCTAATGCCACTTGTAATGAAATTTTCAAATTAGTATAATTTAGCACATGAGATAAGAAGATGCAGATACTCAATTAGGGTGGTCGATAGTAATCCCCTAATCCCATGAGACAGACTGACCTTACAATTGATGTTCTTAAGGACTAAAGGCCCAACCTATTCAACTATAGTAGTTCCTCCCACCCACCACTAGAATCCCTGCCTTTACTTTATAATAGTAGGGCTCGGGCTTGCTAGATTAATAAAGAGGTTACTAACTCCCATGGGGGCCGGGGAAATAATATAATAGTAGGGCAACGGCAGGGTCTAGTCATCCACCACCCAATCAAAAGTCCTAGGTCCAGGTCGACGATTCCCCGCTTATATTATTGGAGTTTTAGATCCAGTATTAAGGTGTAGTCATCAATTCTAGCTATCAGTTGGGTCGATAGCCCTATCAATATATGGCAGACATGAGAACCAACCAAGGTAGGCCCTACTCTTTTATAGGCGATCGGGACCTAATTGTAAACTATCGGAGCCAACCAAACGCCTATAGCTCCAGTGCAGCAGCAGGGTGATGTATCGGGCAACCTTGAGCATGGTAAATGAAAAAAGATATTCCCTATGCATGCACCACCCTGCCCTTTAGAATAGCAGGGGAAACTGGTACTAGAGTAGATAGAGGTGCTAAAATAAGATTTATCTGAGACATAGTTACCACCCTGCCCTTTAGAATAGTAGGGGAAACTGGTACTAGAGTAGATAGAGGTGCTAAAATAAGATTTATCTAAGACATAGTTAGGTATCGCATATCCAATACATTCATCGGTCAAGAACGCAACATTTTTGTCATTTATTCTCCTGCAACACTTAACTAGTTTTTTCCACATTGGGAAAGGAAGAGATGGGGAAAAGTACTAAGTGGACTGGAGGACTAGAGGCTCCATTAGCAAAGATTTTGAATAAAGTTGGAAAGCATTGTCAGAAGTGAACTAACCTATGAATGAATTCTACAATCCCTATTAACAGGTAAAGTCTTCGTCAATGGAGGATAAAGAAGATTAAGAGGCAAAGGAGTTGAGAGTGGCTATGAAGAAGCAAATAGGTGTGTAAAATGAATCTCATTGACAAACATGCATGAAGGTAAAGCACTTGCAAAACAAGGTTGTATTCCTATGATTTCTCAAAATTGTGGAAGGACTATTCATCAGTAAAGTTGCTAAGTAGACTCAAGCATAGAAGCAAAAACCAATTAAAAACCCAATAAACCACAAGTACTCAATCGCCAACTTTCCAATGCCACTCAAAATTAGAAAGCCTAGTATAATTCATAAACAAGTCAACACCGATTCAATACAGTAAAATCTGGGAAAACGTGAAAAAACATGTGAATTAAATGCTTTTTTATTGTAAAAATTATGAGATTTTTCAAAATGGCGAAGTATTAGTTTTCTTATAAACTCCTCAAAATACTTTTTAGCATTTTTCCACAATGCTCCCAAGGATGAATCCCCTGCCAAAAAAGCATGGGTGACATTTCCACAATGATGGGTAAGACATCCACCTTCAATCCCTTCTAGGGGGTTAAAAAAGGTTAATATCCTTGATACTTCTTGTTTCTTGAGCACCACAACTAGATGTTCCTACAACCCAAACATTTTTTGTTATCTTTTATTTTGAATAAAAACATAGTTTAAGGAAAAAAATGCCTCAAAGAGCCCCAAAAAAACTATAAATAGAAAAGCAAACTCATTTTGACATTTTCTAATTTGTGAAGAAGAGCAAAAGAAAGAGAAGTGATAAAGGAGCAGTAGTAGAAAAAGGCAATCAACCAACAAATTCGCATCATTTGGGGTAAGTTACCATCCATCATTCATTTATCCAAATTTCTTTACATTTTTTTTTGTGGATTTTTAAAGTTCTAAACAATTAGGGGGGATTTTTTATTCTACGTATATTTTAAATTTTCAACCAAAAAAACAAAGATAAGAAATAGTGAGAGTGAAGACATAGAACTTGATGTTCAACAAAGAAGTAAAGGTCACAAAAGTATGGCTACCACTAAGGATCCGTTTGGATCGCAAATTTGAGCTAGAATTGGAATTCGGAATTCTCAAAAATTCCTAATCCACTGTTTGGGTCTGCAAAATGGGAATTGGAATTTGGGAATATGTGGATTCGGTATCCCCATTTGACCCCCAAAACAAAAATTTTGTCTCCCCTTAAAATACTTGTTATTTGGAATTCCCATTTTAAATCCCATTTTTTTAAATGAAGATTCTAAATAAAGTGAAATTTTTAATTGAATTTGATATCTGGATGATTTTAGTTTTAAGATATTGGTGATTTTGTGGAGCAAAGATTGTTCAATGGCTGAAACATATGAGAAACTTGATACGAGAGGGAGTTACAAAGATTTAGATGCCAGGTTGAGCAGCATTCTGTTAGAAGAATCAATGCATCTTTTCTTTGTGGCAATGGTTTGTGTTGAAGACAAAAATATACAAAGGCAAGAAGTTGTTAAGATGCTTGCATATTGTCCAAAGACCAAACCCACTCAAATAATTTTCTCCTTTTACTAGCCGTATAATCATTGATTAATCCCTATGTAGATCACCTATAATGTTTAGTTTTCCTCTTCTTTTCAAACCCTCATTCTGTAGTGCAGTTAGGTGGACTTAAAAATGGTCAAAGAAATACAAGCTGGCATCTATAACTAGCAGGCCACATCACCATTATTCACTATGACTGCAAATTAGGACTCGTACCCACATGTTCCCATTGTATCTTATACTTGCCATTGATAGCCTCAGAGGAAGAGTAATAGGCTACTTTCGATTTGTGAAGACAACGACCACAGCTTAATGTGGGGAAGATGAACATTATAATCCATCCTGCACAACACACCATTTTCAACTCCATTATTACATATGTTTCTCAGATGGAAAGTAGGGAAATCATTCATTGCTTTATAGGAAAATAAAATGCAAGAAAGCCATTGAAATGCTGGCAAAACTGAATTAATTGTTCAATTGAAGGAAACAAATATCTGTTGGCCAAGTATAATCTCCCACTTTTTTCTTTTGTTCTTTTTCGAAGCCCTTAGTTTTCTACGTTCTGATATGAAATGCAGGATTTCGAGTTTTGAACCAAATAGGTCCCTAATAACAAATTCCAAAAACCAAATATTTTTGGATTTGAACCAAACGGTCCAAAATCAAATTCCCAAAACTTATCTGGATTTCAAGTCCCTGAATCCCAAATTCAGAATTTCGGATGCCAATTCTGAAATCATATTCCACCAACCAAACAGGCCCTAAGGGTTCTCCAAGGTGGGAGTGCTACAGGGACTAGAATTCAAGAAACCCATTTGAATGTCCTCAACTCCGAAACAATATGCAAAAGCCTTGTTTAATCCCAAAAAATGTCTCTTACAATTTGTGACATGCATAGGCAAAGATAAGATAAATATTCAATTGGAAGTAGAGTATAGCTATGTCATTTGTTCAAGAATGACCACAAGGGAAGCTGTACAAGAGTTTATTCTCATCTATTGTGTGTAAGTGTATTAGAGGTAAATGGTTGTGTAAGAATCTCCATAGTTCAACCTTCAACAAACCAAAAGGTGAGGATCAATAGAGCTGCATTAACCCAGTTTGACCCTACTGAATAGTAGATGTGGTATGGAAAGGACGCACCAAAGTCAAAGATACTTGCCACTCACCACCTTCATGGGTTGTCAATTCCTCAACTACAAGGAAGAATTGGTCCAAATATAGCTTAATTCAATCAATCAAGACGAACAACCTTATCTCTAGACAATCACAAAAATGATGGTTGTATATAGAGCATTAAGGCTATATGATCTACAAACCCACATAGGGGGAATGAATCAAACCCAGACTTATGCTCTATTTTTAATGCAATTCTAATAGAGGTAAATGCCGATTAGAGAGCACTACATATGTTCTACGTTCTTTAGTTTTGTAGTTAAAACGAGAAGCCCTTGGGCATTTTGTTGTAATACTTATTTAATATATATATGTGCACGTTGACAATGAAAGCAATTAAACTTTGTTAATTTGTTCTGAAATCTCAATTCAAGTCTAATGTTATTTATTAAGGTTTATAATATCTATGATGAAAATCTTATCAATATTATCATACAATTCCATTTTCCTAATATTTTAAAAAAAAACCTTATTTTTATAGTTGTCCCCTACCATTCCACTAAAAAATGGCCTCAACAACCATCCTTGCAACACATCCTCATGTGTATTGCTATTCCTATCAAAACTTGGGGAAGCATATTTTTTGTGATACTGCTATCAAGATTCAACTATGTGGATTTCAAGTAAAACACATTGACTCACATTTCATGAGTAGTGGTTCACAAGAATCCCACCTCTCATGAGAATGAATGGAACACTTAGTATTTGTTGCATTTAGGTGATGCTCACAGAGGTGAAGCATTGGGCTTTCCTAGGAAGTCAACCAACCCAGTACTGCTCCAACTCAAGCGTGTTGACTTGATGGGTTTGGAATGATTGATTTGAAGTAGTACTAGGGACAATACTACTCCAACTTAAGCATGTTGAACCCATCAAGTTATGCACATTTGAGTTGGAGATAATACTACTCCAGCACAAGCATGTTAACTTGATGGGTTCCACATGATTGATGTGCAGTAGTACTAGGGACAGCACTACTCCAACTCAAGCATGTTGAACCCATCAAGTTACACAAACTTGAGTTGGAGATAATACTACTCCAATGCAAGCATGATGAACCCATCCAGTCAAATGTGCTTGAGCTCGAGCAGCTCCAAGTTGGGTGACCTTGTTAATGTCATTGTAGCTATGGTTGGATTCCTTCAGGTCAACACAGATATCATAAACGTTGTGGTAATATAATTACTATATTGATTATAATTATATTATTTATCATTATATTATATATTATATTATATTATAATAGATAATATAATTATATTAATCATAGTTTAGAAACTCGGTATCGGCAATATCTCGGCCGGCCCAAAATTTTTGAAAAACTCAGATTCAGCAAAAACTAGGTAAAAAATTTGACAATAAATCGGCAATTTTATCAAACATTTGAAAATATAAAATTTCTTAAAACATACTTAAAAACGCATACATACACCAAATTTGTAGAATATATAATAATTTGAGAATTGAGGTATCCACCATATATCATTCACAGTTTCAAGTTAAAGAGTAATTCATCACAAGAGGAATTTAGTACTAGTAGATTAACATACTACTAGAATCGTATACCAAAAAATAAGTAGAACATCTGAATATAAATAAGTTCAATACATAGAAGTCAAACTCTATGAAACTACTACTTCTGAATACATATTAAGTTCAAGTTTTGCTATCAATGAAAACTGAAAGTAGCAATCATAAATTGCATCTACAAGTAAAACTCAAATGAGATCGTTGCTACTGGGTGGGTGGTGTTGAAGTAGTTGTTGTGGCAACATCCTCAACAGGTGCCCTAATAGGTGCCTCACAGTCAACAAAAGCCTCTGATGGATGACCAAGCTCATGTTCCTCCTCACGTGCTACTACATCTGCATCCCACTCATCTACTTCTATGTCAAACTCAGATAGCTGCTCATCTGTCAATAAAGGTTCACCAACATCCGCATCCTCACTATCAAGAGGAGCAAACCAATCGGCTCAACATGGATCAATGTCATCCAAGTCCAGTGCTTCATATGAAGGTTGCCCTTTCACCTTCTTCTTAGGCAAGAGAAGGTTGTACTTCACATAAACCAAGTCATTTAAGCGCTTTTGAGTCAACCTATTACGTTTCTTTGTGTGTATGTTTTGAAAAGTACTCCAATTTCTCTTGCAGCCAGAAGCACTACAAGGTTGCGATAAAATTTGGATGGCAAGCTTTTGAAGATTAGGGGTTGTGGCACCATAATCTTCTCACCATAGATCTGCAAGGATTAAAAAAACCATTTATGATGTGGTAAAACTTCCAATAAACTTCACGAGCAAAATAAATGGTATGATAAAACTAAACACGTGTTCTTTTTTACCTGGCTGCAAGGTGTATCTCCTACGTTTGCAATCAGGAGAAGAAAACAATGGCCCCTCTTCCCTCTTGTAGCTCTGCAACTCATCAAGTATGAGGTCTCGGAGGTCCGTATCAACAACCAATCTTCGAATACATGTGTCCAAGCCAAATTGAACCTCTACATCAGCTTTAAAAGTGCTGGAAAAATAGTACTTGGGGTTCAAGAAGTAGGTAGTTGCATGAATGTGTTGGTGGAGTTGTCAGTTCCACCTACGATCAATGATGTTCCATATGGGTCTATAGTTGGTCTCATTTGACCTATACAAGTGTTGAATGGCCTCTCTTGCACTATCCATGGCCTCATATAGAAACCTCATGGGGTTTTTATCCCCATCCACAATTTGTAGAACCTTCACCAACAGTTCTAATACCTAGACATAATAAAACATAAAAAAATAGCCAAAGAAAATATTTCAAAATTGAATACTAAATCATCAACGAATACTTGAAAACTTACTTAGAGGGTTTCTTCCATCAACTTTTCAAAGCTACCATCAAACACAATCCTCACAATCTTCTCTACTTCAGGCTTCTTCGCATAAGGGCTCTCCACGCTTGAGGTCTAGCAATGTATCAGATATGCTTTGCAAGTTTAGAAAATTAGTAGCAAAGCCTGTGACCCCTGCCCGTACAAGATCCTTACCACTAGTGTGCTCTCTCATAAGACTCAAGACCCATGTATGATTGTAGATGTACTTAGCAATATTCCTTCCATCTTCAACCACCTTCTCCACCCAACTCAATTTCCCTAAATCCTCAAGAAGAAAGTCAAGACAATGGGCAGCACAAGGGCTCCAAAATAATGTGGGATGTCTCTCCATGAGAAGTCTACCAGCAGCCACATACGCAACTGCATTATTAGTCACAATCTGGATGACATTAGCCACTCCCACTTCTATTACCACCTCATCCAATATGTTACACAAACTTTCTGCATTTTTTACTTGATCAGAGGCATCAACATATTTTAGAAATACCAACTTGCCCCCTAAAGCAACTATAAAGTTGATGAGCATCTTGTTCCTGCCATCTGTCCACCCATTAGATATAATAGTGCAACCTTTCTATTCCCAAACTTTTCTCTGCTCTTCCACAAGCTGATGAATATTTCTTACCTCGTCCTATAACAATGGCCCACTCACCTCATAAGGAGTTGGGGGCTTGAACCCCTTACCAAACAAAGAAATGGAAGTTACCACTTGATCCCAATACGGACTACATAAAGAATTGAAGGGAATATTATTGCGGATCCAAAATCTTGTAATTGCCACCTTTGTCTTCTCATGCATCTCTTTGTTCCATGCAGTGCCTAGCAAGCTGGGTTGAGTACCAAGAGTGTTACGTGGAACCCAAAAGTCTGCTAGAGACCCACTCATACTTCCCGATCCTCATATCCAAGGCCCAATAGAAGAAGAACCCTCTCCACCTGTTTCTGATCCTGTAGAACTAAAAGTCCCCATTTGGGCTGCCATGGCCTCAAATGTCCTCTTTTTTTCTGCCTTACCTTGTGCATATTTTTATAGGCTTGTCAAAGCCTCTCTTGTAACCTCTTTCGAACATTCTCCACACAGTGTAATATCATTGCATGGAATCTTCACAAGATGGTAATTTCAATCGGATTATCCCTAAAGTCATTTTCTTATGGGAATGGATACATTCGACATGTCCACTGATTACCCCCGAGGTCCCATGTTTCCATAAAGGATCCTTAGCTTTGCCACCACCAGTCATCATGTTTCTATAGGTATGTCACTGACACAAGTCTATAGTTGCACTCTGCAAGTATAAGAATGAACAAATTAAATAAGTTTGATATCAAACATAATTTGCAACAATTTTAAAACAATATGAATATATACTTATAGAATTTAATGATTAAATAAAGTTTTGAAATAGTATAGTGATATTCATTAATTTAATGACATCTATTTTTGTATTAAATAAATACAATATAGAAAGTTTTAATTTCATGAGCTTCATAAAATATTGTACACTATTACTATTTTTACTATTTAGTATTTAGTATTTATAGTTATTAATTTTAAATTTACATAAAATAATAATAAATACAATATTACAATTAATTATCAGAAAATAAAATACTATTTACTATTTACTCATGATATCAAATAAATTATCATCCTTAATAAATTTATAAATTAATAAACATGTATTCTGAAAAAAAATTGCTAACCTAGATTGTTCAAAGTCGAGACTATGCTTGTGCAATTGTTTAGAACTTCAAAAAAAAACTAGGAAGCTACAGATCTTTCCTAATCTATGGTTTTTGCTCATCAACCATCACTCAGTCATCACCATCCACGGCAAGAAGATGGAGCTACCAGTCCACGGCAATCACCCAGTCTAAGGCAAGAATAAAGCTACGAAATTGCAAGACAAGACCAATTTGTTAAAATGTTAAAGACAAACCTAAAACACGACTTTATTGTCCATTGAAACCTAAAACTTTTTTTGGCATTTTGCATTGACCTGGTCCACGATTTTAACTGGCAATTTTAGCAGTATCTCGCAATTTTTATTGGATTTTAACGCCACAATTTTTTGATAATATGTAATGTCCCCTCTTTAGTTCGACATGACATTGATCATGGATTTTGCCTATTCCAGACTCTCGTAGGCAAATGGTGTGGAGAGAGAGTCAATTCTGCGGATCAGATGGTCATATCTTGCTCTTGAAGAAGTGTTAAGAGGTTATATTTTATTATTATGTGTTATTGGGGCCTACATGTTATAATTTTAAGTTGAGTTGCACTTTTTATTTTATAAAATTACTTTATTATAAAAAGTGCATTATAATGAGATTTTATAAAGGATGTTTCTAGAAGTTCTAGAAAAAGTGCATTATAATGAGATTTTATAAAGGATGTTTCTAGAAGTTCTAGCAACTTCTTAGAAAAGTGAATAAATAGAGGGCTGGGCCTCTCATTTTGGACATGCTTGGATTTGAGATTTCTTCTACTTCTTCCATTGTGGAGCAAATTTGTAGTCTCTTGGGTCTACAAATTATTTGATCTTTGGGAACGAATCACTCCCTTGGATTGGCGACTTTGAGGGTGTGAAATATCACCTGAATTGTTGCATTTGAGGAGTTGGTAATTCAGCCACCTCATTTGGACTTCATTGAGATTCAGTTATAAGGGTTTACTTTGGTTGGAATAAGGGTTTCAGTTGTGCCCTAGCATTTGTGGATTGATTAACAGGGTTTGTAGACACAGTTGTGCATTATTTTCAGACTGCCAGTCCAGGGTTTGGACCCACTTTTTTGCTCATATCTCCTAATTGGCTTGACGGATGAATTTCATATTTTAAGGGGTTATTCAACAACCCTAGGCGCCCAGATTTATTGCTTTTGGAGTGACAAAAAACGCTGCAATATTTTTATCTAGCAGCCGTACCAGGCCGTACCTGTACGGCCCTGTCAGTTAGGCAGCAGCAACAATTTTGTGAGTTGGTTTGGGGCAGATTGTGAGGTCTTCGTGTGGCATTAATTCAGCATTCATATCCGGCAAAATTGGAGCTATTCCAGGTGCACAAACTGAAGTTTTGATTGCCAAAATATTGCATGTTCTGGATTAGAACAGTCAGCACTGTCATTGCATAAATAGTTATTTCCAGTCATTAATAACTGTTGTAAAAGTTTCGTCATTTGCATTCCAAATCTGAATTGGGTTATTGTTCATGTCATAACATTGCATTGTCAAGAGCTTGATGTGTTAGAAGTGCATAGTTGTGACAGTCTCTCATTGTAATCAGTTCTATTTGCTGTCATAAAATCAGAATTGCATTGGACTTCATATTTGAGTTTCATATTGTCATCTATCTCTTAGATTGGTAGTGTTATAATCTGGAATTGTTGTTCATACATTATTGGCATCATATATTGAGGTTTTGTTGTACAACAATTAGTAATATTGCAGCCTTATTCGGTTACATGCCAACTGTTTGACAAAATTCCTAAGTCCAGTTTGAGGGTTTCAGTGGCCTTTATAGTAAGGGTCATTACATAATATCAGTGCTGATTTAATAGCCATTATTATCCTTTTCCTAGGCATCTCGCAAGATATTGCAATTTTTTCAATATACCGCACGTATTTTGAACTATGATATTAATAATAGTATTCTATAATTATTATATTGTATTATATAATTATGATCATATAATCATATCCATTATATGTTTATTATGGAAGAGTGATGTCCCTTGGTGAAGAGAATTTTTAATTTAGATATAAGCAAAAAATCAACATGCTATAAGAGCATATTTGAACTTTTGGAATTATGAATGGTTTGGTTTTTTGAACAATTGAATGAGCCAAGGATGGCTGAAAGGATTCCTTCATGGCTCGGCCAAATGCCATTACTAAAACAACTATGGATGGCTGAAAGTCTATGTGAGGGTCCCAATCCTCTTGCGGTAGGGAACATATCGTCTCTCACCCTTTTAGCCATCTACGAGAATTTCCCACAGGTAATATTCTCTTAAGTCTATGATCACTATATCAGAGATAACATTGTGTTGTAAGGTTTTCACACCATCACCCCAAATTTTGGGGACCCCCTTTTTCGAACAAGCCTTGGCAATTTTCGCAGGTGTTGGGAATTTCTCAATTGCCTTAGCAAAATTTGGAGTTGTCTAGAGGTTTTTGAATTGGTGATTTTACACCTTGGACGCCTTCAGGCCAAGAAGGGGATTGGGTTTGTTTTCACCTGGTGTGAAACTAGATTTTTCTGGAACATGTAATTTCATCCTTAGGCCTAGCAAGTTGCGACAACAACATTGTTTTCGATGGTTAAAACGATACCTGGCATGATAAAATTGCAAATTTTGGACTTAGACAAATTTTGAAAATTTGATTTAATTGAACAAGCTTTAACATTTTCAAAATGAATTTTAGACTTAGTCATTTTGGAAAATCTTGAAATTTTTCAGTGAAAAGAGTGTGAAATTGAATTTAGAGTTTGAATATCAATTTCCAGGAAAACGATTTATTTTGTTAAAAAATTGAAATTGTATTGCAAAATTGAAATTGAATTAAATTGCAAAATCTCCTTAATTTGGTTGAAATTTGGCCTACAGGATTTTAGAAATGTTAAAGGAAATTGGTAATTTAAAATTGAAAATTGATTTTTGGCTAGCTAGATTCGATTTTAATGATATTTTAATGGCCAAAATGCAATTAAATGAAAATTTTGACATCTCCTAGGCTTACCTTATTTTATTTTGCAATTATGGGTCAAACTAGCAATTAAGAGGGTCAATTTCACTATGAGGCTTAGTTGTTTTTATGTTTTATTTAAAACTGGGCCATTTTGGGGGGTTTAACTTAAGTTTTATTTCCCTTCAGACAGGTCAGCCCACTCTGGAGGTCAACAGGAGGATATAAGAAGGGGCTTCCCCTCTCTAATTTTCTCATTCTATTTCCACTCCTCTTGCTTGGTGTTGAGCAATTTCTTCTAGCTGGGCCAATTTCCCCTTTGGCAGCGATTTTGGCTTGAGGATTTCCATTTTTGGGCAGTGAATTTCTTCCTCGAGGCTGGGTGATTTCTGCCCTAAGGTGAATTTGTGGGTGAAGATCTGATTTATAAGTGTGGTCCATATCGCTTAGAGCGAAGAGGCAGAATAAGTGTTTAGGATCATGGATGCTAATACAAACAAGAACCCAAAAGGAACAAATACCAAAAAAGACAAGGAAGACATAATGCCTAAGACCACCTTCTTCTTGAAAGTGAGGCGAATAAGTGACACCAATATCAGCATGGCAAACATAGTACAATTTAAGGATAGATTGAAGGAAGGATAATCCCCTATGGCGAAGATCTACAAGAGAGAAATTGTGCACGCAGCGGCTTTCCCTCCTACCTTGCCTTGTTTGGAATCAATAATGGAGTGTGCATGCCAATTCGATATTGTGACCAATTCTATCATTTTTTATGAAGGGAAGATAGTGTTGGCTAACATCAGTGGACAAGTGGTCGAAGAAGTATTTAATATTCCCCAACATAAAGGCATGACAGTGGTAATGATGGATCAAACAACCAAGTTGTTTCAGGATAATCAAGATGCCTATTACATTCATCTAAAGCAGAATTGGTTACACAAAAGCAAGAAGGGAGTTACCAAGTCGTCAAAGATCACCAAGTCGGATTTCAAATCAAAGTAGGGCGACCTTATTGTGCCTCTTAGCTGAATCATGAGTGTAGCTCAAGGTATGCAATTCGGGAATTGGATGTACTATTTTATTGATAAAATTGAAAATGGAAAGAGAAAATTTGATGGGGCTAGAATTATAAGTGAAGATTTAGAGTTGCAACTAAGGACAATACAAATTCAAAAGCAATTCTACATGGGGTCCTACCTTTTCTATCTGATTGCGGGACTATATGAACATCCTGGACTTAAGGCCTTAGGGGTGATTGGCAATGGGCTGAGGCAATGTTTGGTGCTTGAGTGTTATCCATGGCTTCATTTGCACAACACCAAAGATTATAAGATGTTTAATGATGCGTTTGTTATGAAGATGGTAAGAATAGTACAAGGGACACCTGCTAGGAGGCTCTGATTAGAAGGGGAAGCAAAAGTTACGAAGTATGGGAGTTGGTTCATCCAATTTCCACAATTCACATATATTAGAGTAGCAGGAAGTACAGTTTGTCCCAAGAGACTTCCAAGGTACTCACCCGATAGAATAGTTTTGATGGAGTTGGCCAGGCAACTTGAGCATTATGACAAGATGATGAAACTTAAAGGTGAGACAGGGATTACCTTCTCAATAGAATTCTGCAATGATACTTACCCCAATCCTGTTGCCTTTGCAGCTGCGAAGGAGTTAGAACGGTATCATCTAGGATGGTATAGAGCAAGACAAGGATTCGACCATAATGGTCTTATCAAGGCATATCACGAAAACACATTCAAACATATTCCTACTATAGAAGTTTTATGGGCCAATGCACAGGATGACTTTCATGTGAGGAAGTTAGCTTTCTGAAGGTTGTCATTAGACATGATGAGTGCAATCAGATAGAAAAGCCTTGATATTCCCAATCAGCTGGAGGACAATGAAAATGTGCTAAGAGAAGATTATGATACAGTGGATGGAACAGTATTGGGTCTAGTGGATTGGGATGATCATCAGGATCCTTCCTTAGAGGCAATTACAAGGACAGTTGATCTACACACTGAGTCATGGTACAATGAGAAGTTAAAGCAATTACAAAGTTGGAAGGTACACCTTACTTATAAGAAGATGAAACCAGAGGAAGAAGGTCCAGCGGAGTCAATTGGATAGAAAGGTGGGGGCAGTGGCCAACAACAAAGAGTAGTTAAGAGCAAGAAGAGAAATTTGGAGGTTGAGAAAAGTAAAGAGCATCACGAGCCTCTAGCAAAGAGACAGAATACAGCACTGTCAATGGAGAGCATAATTGAGGCTAGGAGCCAAGAGGTTGATACAAGTGGACAAAGGGTCACGGTAGAGATGAGCTCTGATTCGGAATCAAGTGGTTACAGTAACAGTACCAAATACTCTCCTCTCTCGAGAACCAACATGGAGATGATATGATAGTCACTAGTGAAGAAGAGGATAGGCCAATCGATATTGAGGAAGTAAGCTAGGCGCCTAAGGCTATTGGTGATGCTTTGCTAGTCAAACCGAATCCAAATTTGGGGACATGCACTACACCACTATGGTTAAGGCAAATGCTTATGCCAAGGGGTGAGATGGTGACTGTCCGAACAATTGAAGATATTCAAAGGTTAGTGGAAAAGGAAGATAGTGAGAAATAGAAACAAATTGCAAAAGCGGTGGCAAAGGTAATCAGGAGCAATTATTAGCAAGGCAGTGGATGAGATTGTACCCCAGGAGTATGAGATAGTAGAGCATAACTTGGGAAGAATCATGAATGACATGGAGTGTGAGGAGATCCAGGAAGGCATGGTTTCAATTAGAGAAAGGTTGAGGAAGGCAAACGAGAGGATTGTAAAGTTGGAGGCCGAAAACAATTATTGGAGAGATTGCCAGCCTATCCAACAGTTGCATCAAGCAGCCCTTCCACAAGACAGTGGGAGCAACATAGAAGATATATCGGTTCAGCTGCATGAAATCAAAGAATTGGATCAGTGATATAATTCAAGATGGGCGAAATTTCTTGCCTTCCGTTATCTCGACATTTAGGTCATGGGTGGCTATTAAAGACAAATTCAGAACATTTGAAGGGAATTGGAAGGATTTCCTTCCAGTCAAGGACTTAGCCATTCCCAAGCTACATGCAGTTATTGGGCTACCGAAGAGATATTTGGAAAGAACCAAGTTAGTGGATGGAGGAATGAGTACGATGGCGTCTTGGTATGTTGCCTTGACCATCAAATTGAGGATACTTGAAGGGATACGGAATGAGATTGCACAGCACAATCCAGGCGTTGACACTTCCATTTCAACCATGATGAGCGATGTTGCGGTTGCACTTGATTTTGAAGAATCAAGGAGGAGGGCATTAATGAGACAGAGTTGGGGTCAAGATTAGATGAGTTGGGGAAGGTTGTCATCAGGAAGAAGCATTTGGGCACCCTTGCCTCCCTTAATGCCTTTATCAGATATGCGAAAGAATATGAGAAGGATCATGAGAAGACACTGCAAGCAGCGAGCAACATGATGAATTCAGTTGAACTCAAGATGAAGCACACACCTTGCCCTCCCATGAAGGAAGTCAACGACAGGCTAACCAGGCTCATTGCCTTGGCTAAGAAGATGAAAGAAGAGGGTAGAATTATATTAGAGGATCATTTGATGTAAGCCCAAGTGGCAAATTCTCCTTTCTTCTTGGGTTGGAATAAGTGTGATTCTGATTGGCTACCATTTTGGTGCCATCTCATTGGTTTCCACTTTTCCTTTTTTTCATTGGTCCGTTGATGAGGTGGCATCATCTTCTCATGGACCAATGGGGTAGGAACCCTAGTTAGGGTTTCTGGGATTTGCTCTGGATCATTGATTTTGCCTCTTAATCTCTCCCACTAGTTGTATTTTTGGCCCATATATAAGGCCATTTGCCCTCATTTGTAAAGGGTTGAAGAAAATTGTTAGATAATACCAAAATTGCTTCTCTTATCATTGTTGTGTCTTGCATGGTGATTAAGAACATTTGGTGTTATTGCATGGTTTCTACTTCCAATAGTTAAAGTTAGATTCCATTGAATTTGTTAAAGTAGATTTTTTTTCAAGAAAGTTTTTAAGCAAGTGTAAGAATAGATGGATAGTTGCATGATGATATTAGTGGATGTTTGATAGGGATCCATAAACTAGGCCAATAGCATCCTAGCGGCTTGTTAGGAAGCCTTGCATGGTAATCTAGTCTTTTCCCTTTGAATCATTGCATCTATGAAGGTAGCGCCACTGGCAAGCTTTCATCAGATTTGATCCTCGTCCATTTGCTAATCTTTCCATTCATAAAAGTAAAGCAGCAAGTAGTTTAGTAGTTGGAGTTTTTTGAAGAGCAAAGTTGGAAGTGAGATAAATTGGAAAAAGTAAATTGAAAAAGTCAAGTCAATATACGTTGCAAAGCTAAATTTCATCGCCATCACAACAAAAGTTCGACATCCTTAAAAGAACAACGTAAGCCCGCCTACGTGATTAACCAACAAATCACATTAATATAACTGAGTTAGTATCCACAGGTATAAGGAACCTTGGAGTTTTCTCATGTTCTTCATGAGTATTTACTTCTCAAGGGAGGTTGAGTGTTTGGTATTCTATATCAAGTATTCAATTGCTATATGTTATGTAGTGGTATAAAACCGCCATCAACACATTGTTGGTCAACTTTCTTTTGTTTTTAGAAGGATACGAATACTCTGTTTCATAACTTTATTCTCTAGCTCATCTGAATACGACGATTATTATATCTGCGGTGATCCACCAGAGCAATGACCATATTATCATGGCCTATGGGTCTACGGCTTAAAGATAGAAGTAACATCAAATGCACACACTAAAGTGTAATGTCCCCTTCTGGGATATACCCTTGTATTCCCTTCTAATTCCCAACTTAGAGTTTGGAGTATATTTTTATCCCCCATTGTATCTTACTTGCATTTTAATTAGCAGTTTATAATCTTCCTTCAATACTCTTCTTTTATTTGTTTATTTGCCTTTGCCCTTATACAGAAAGCTTCTTTTACTACCTTTTATATGGACTTATACATCTAACTTTCTTTTTATTAAATTCCTTCATATAAAAATTACATTAGAATTAGCCTGCATCTTATACTAAGATGGGACTAATCCACTCCGTATATTTTTGGCCTTCTTCCCCCTTAAATAGCCCTTACTATGTGACTTCCAATGACCTTTAATTGTTGTTTATAAACTGTCCTTTAAGATTGTTTCCTAAATTTATGTTGGTGGGCTTAATATGTTGTCCTTTCCGTTATTTCGGCACCTTTATGCCTTCTGAATGTTTTCTTTTTTTGCTCCTTTTTTATTATATTTATTGCTGCCTTCCATGTAGGATCTCCATTTCCTTATGTTGTCAGTTGCTCTTTTTTTATACTCTGCTCCACATTATTCAATGCTTATATCTCCTATATACTTCTCCATGGTTTTCCTCTTATGATAGTGGTTGGTATATATTCTTGGTCAAAGGGCTAAAGATGACATCTTTTCACAAGACATAGGCCCCTCCAACCAAAAGGGGGTGGCATCCAATCGATGCTTTATTGTTTTTTAAATTTATAATAATGTGATCAATGAATAAGATATGGACTTTATATTAGCAGTGTTCTGAATTGTGAAATATATATTGAACATTATTATTGTCTCGGAAATATACATATTTAATTATTAGATTGAATAATTAAATATTTGATGTGATCAATGGATTATGAATATATATTCATTTATTTGCAAGGACTCTCTAATAACATTAAAATCAAGATGTTGTGATCATGAGAATTGTTCACCCCATGATAATCGATGTCTTTTCTATTGAATCAATATTATTCCATGATTTCATTATCTCAGTAGGGTAACGATATATTTAAGTAATTATTATTCATATATATAACATATATTAATGATGATATTATATTTATATTTTAAGCATGCGATATATTACTATTATATTTTTATTTAGTATATAATCATTTATAGTTGTGGGATTCCATTTTAGGAGGGGTCATGACATAAAGTCTGCATTAGCATTAAACCAAACACATCTTAATCGGCAACAGGTCAGTGAATAAGAGACAAAGTCCAGTGCATTACAACCATCAAGCTTCCAGATCATACACTGCAGTGATTGACATTTGTAAAGATACACTACATCATAGACTCTGCACACATCGGGTGTCAATATTGTTGTAGACCACTTGGGATCATTCATCAAGCGATGCATATGCCAACAAACATCACTTATCTCAGTCATCCATGACACCATCATCCAGACACATAAGGACCAGTATTATTCATATCTGATTCAATACTCACAGTACAGGTGGTATCTTTGAATTGCCGCATACATATCACAGTCCTTGGACCCCAGCACAGATCGAATTCTGTGATCTGTATATCAGAACCACCAATATATGAAATCTAATCAATTGATATTCCTATTTGGATCCGAAGGAAGTTGGTTTAACAGCACACTGAATGAAAACCTTAAATGCGTGACTCCAATCAGAGAATGCAAAGCATGCGATTATATATGATTGACAATCTACGCAGAGACAATGGTGTAGTTGAGCAGCCACAATGATATGACTGCACTCTCTAAATGATCTCACTATGCCTGAGCTGAATGCAATCAAGAACATCCGTGAACTGTGTATGATATGAGAATTGCGTATGTGATATGATATACAAATCAGAAGACAATCCGGGCAGCATAAAATTTTAACAGAGCCTCTGTTATACTCGTGGATATATCATCTGAAGCAGTACTTTCATGTTGTATGGGTCTCATTAATTCATTGTTGCCAAAGGATAGAACTGGGGCAACTCCATTATATCCATCGCATACTGTTTTCAAATTCTAATACATCCACGTTATCAAGAATGAACAGATAGCTAAGGGTCTCTGGTTTTCTTGAAGACTCCTTTCGTATTCATGAGTGGTCACCGCTGTATTCAACTGACTTAATAAGAGTGATCATATAATTGATGGGACCCATGGTATTGACAAGGCAAAGATCCAATTCATCGATGATCATATCAAATGAATTGATATAAGATGATACCAGTTCTATATTTGTGAGTATATAATTCAGAACGGATATTGTTATTGCTCAGTTTGTTTATCCACTTCAAACGGTTTTGCTATGTACAAATAGTCTCGTCCCAGTATCTTCCGAGGGCAGACATAGTTCTTAGCATCTGCTGGAAGTTTAAGTGAGGATGTTAAAATCCTTCCTCAGAGCTTTCTGTAGTATGCTTGCAGGCCCGCAATTTAATTCTTTGGTTGGAGCTCTATCATTCAAACCAGTCTCTATTTCACCATCATTTGGTGAATGAATTTTTTCACTACCATGATGGGAGGTATTTTGGGCCTCAAATAGTTTACTAAGTGAAAGGTATAGTGTGAGCACATGGTCATGTGATGGTGTTTGCCATCACTGGTTGCTACATTGTTTTCAACTAGCCACCATTTGCATTGGATCGAGCATGCGTTGTATCATAGTCTGGTTTGGTGATTGGTTAAGATTTACTAATTTGGATCTCTGCATGGATTATTGGATTGATGGTGATATATGACCATTGAATGGTTGATGGAATTTATTACTTCAATCGGCTCGTGAAGGTTTGCAGATCTGTCTTAAGTTGCCATGACAAGGAACCAGGGTTTGGCTAGTTGTTTTGCTTGCATTAAAACGTCAACACTCGTATGTGGTGGGTATTAAGAAGGCAAGGATCCAATTCATTGATGATCTTATCGAATGAATTGATACAAGACGATGCCAGTTCTATATTCGTGAGGTGTATATAATTCAGAACGGATATTGTTATTGCTCAGTTTGTTTATACACTTCAAACAGTTTTGCTTTGTACAAGTACTCTCATCCCAATATCTTCAGAGGGCAGACATAGTTCTCAGTATCCACTGCGAGTTTAATTGAAAACATTAAAATCCTTCCTCAGAGCTTTCTACAGTATTATTGCAGGCCCACAATTTTAATTCTTTGGCTGGAGCTCTATCATTCAAAGCAGTCTCTATTTTGGCTGACACTCCCATCAACCTTGGTGATCTACCGTGTATCAACAGCATATTGACTGGGCACCATCTTGATTTGAGTGTGGAGGCATCTAATTTGTATTGGTTGGCTGGCATAGTTGACCCTATTGATTATAATTGTTCAATAAATTGAGGTAAGTTGCAACTATTATGACAGTGTTCATCTTTTCTGCATAGTTTAAGAGTTAAGATCTTTGCATGAGTTTTTCTAAACTGGGTGGTGTGTCTTCCATTTCCTTGGCATGGAGTCCTTAGTTTGATATGAGCATCATTTGGTGAATGAGTTTTTTCAGTACCATGATGAGGAGGTATTTTGGGCCTCAAGTGGTTCACTATGTGCAAGGTATAGTGAGAGCACATCGTCATGCGATGGTGATTTACATCACTGGTTGCTACATTGTTTTTGACTAGCCACCATCTAAGTTGGATCGGGCATCGATTGTAACATATTCTGGTTTGGTGATCTATTAAGATTTTTTAATTTAAATCTCCACATGGATTATTGGATTGGGGGTGATTAATGACCATTGCATGGTTGATGAAATTTTTTACTTCAATCAGCTTGTGAAGGTTTGCAGATCTGTCTTAAGTTGCCATGAGAAGGATCCAAGGTTCGGCTAGTTATTTTGCTTGCCTTAAGACATAGACATTCATATATGGTGGAGGATGTTTTCACTAACTCAGTTTGACAAAGGCTTGTGGATCTTTCAAAACCAGGGTGCAGGACCTTCATTGGAGCAGCCTCCATCAGGAAGAATATCTGAGTGCTTGCTCCTAAATACTGAGATAAGTAATTATAATTATTATTTCTTGAGTATCACTTTTATTTGCTTGTTGTAGTCAGTCTCTTATCTACAATCCCATATGTACTATAAGAGCTATTTGCCCCGTTCTTTTACTTGGTCTCTAGGGATGAGTTTTGCAAGAAAAGAAGCACGATGCATTAGGAATGTTGCTGAAGCATCTATGTAGGTGATGCTAGCATCAAGGATTACAAAGCAAAGTCGAGACAAGAAGGCTCTTCCAATGAGAGGGAGTAGACCATGCCAAGATGGGTTCTCTATTGATCAGGAAACTATAGCAATCAAAGGAGGACTATGACTCGTGGTATAAAGCTCCATATGTGTTGGCCAGGAAGCCTTTATGTGGACATCTAGGTCGTGATATTCCTAGATAGATGGATACTTGTTGGACGAAGAGATCGTAAGGTTGATATCAGATTTAGGAGACTGACAATCCATCAAAGGAAACCTTGGACGAGGAGGCCAGAAGATTGCTATCAGATTCAGAGGAAGTTTGACATTTCATCAGAAGCAACCTTGGATGAGGAGGTCAGATAGTTGATATCTATTTCAGAGAGAGCCGCATCGCCATGAAGATTTGCTTAATGAGTTCTTCTCTGATATGGTGGATCCACCCTCTAATATAGTTCATGGCAGATGTCATGTATGTGATGCCATGACTACACCATGAAGTAATATTTATGAATAGCCATATTGGTGGATATCACATGAGAAGATTTCCATGGATAAGCCATAAAGGTGGACATTACATGTGGAGATATCTAAAAGCCATAATGGTGTATGTCACTTTAGGTGATATTTAAGGATAGCCATAATGGTGAATATCACATGAAGTGATATTTCTATTTAAACCATAATGCTGGATATCACGTAAAGTGATATTTATAGATAGCCATACTGGTAAATATCATAATGATGGATATCACGTAAAGTGATATTTAAGGATAGCCATAATGGTTATACATCAAGTAAAGTGATGTTTGTAAGTCATAATGGCTAATAATGAGTAAGGCAATATCTTCTTCAAATATCGATGTATTCATTAAGGAAGGGTTGAAGATAGCGTCAAGAGAATGAACTACAAGTTATCAAGAAGGATTCCTGCCTAGCTAAGAGGGAGTGTTAATGTTATTGTAGCTATAGTTGGACTCCTTCCAGTCAACATAGATAACATAAAGGTTGTGATAATATAATTGATAACATAATTATTATAATATATATCATTATATGGTATTGATAATATAATTATTATTGTATTGATAATTATTACAATATATTGATAATAATTATATTAAATATTTTATATTATATTTATAATAATATTCTATAATTATTATATTATATTATACAATTATGATCATATAATTATATCTATAATATGATTATTATGGAAGAGTGATGTCCCTTGGTGAAGAGGCACCCCCAACATATATGAAGGAAGACTCATTCTTCCTTAAATGAATTTTTAATTTAGATATAAACATAAAATCAACTCTCCCAAGAAGGCTCAATGCTTCGCCTCTATGAACATCACCTAAATGCACCAATGTTAGGTGTTCCATTCATTCTTGTGAGAGATGGGTTCTTGTGAACCACTACTCATGAAACATGGGTCAATGTGTTTGACTCAAATACTAAACACCTAGATCCATATAGCAATATATGACTTGTTGTGGAAAATACCTCCCACTTTTCAACATAATTTTTTCCACCACGCAACAATTAAACATTCTTTCAATATTTTTATTTTTGTCAGTTTTTAATTTGCCACATTTTTTCCCATTTTAAACTCATGTAGGAAATTCCATTTACACTTTTGATTTGTCATAGTCTAAGTCACAGGATACGCCAAATTTCATTCATGGAGTTCGAATTTCAGTGAATTTTTACTCTTTTTGAACTTCATCCAAATTTTATGATATTAAACGCAATATTGTTATTTATTAAAATATTATTTTAATTTTAAAATAATATTGAATTATTTGGTTTAATTATTTAGCAATGTCAAACTATTTTGACAATTTTACAATTTTATGGATATATTACTTATATTTAAAAATAAATAAATTTATGTAAGTTAAATTTAATGTTGATTTTTATCTGAATTTTTACCCTTGCCAAGTTTGGTCCAAATTTTATGATCAACGAACTTGAATTCGAATTCGAACCTTGTGACTTAGGTCATAGTGTTGCAAAATAAGTATAATGCTACTATGGTCTCAACTTCAGTCACTTTGCTTGTCTTGATGGACAAAGGATTTTGCAAAGCTCTGCCATGAGAGCCTAGAGTATTATTCATTGAAGCCTTGCGGAAGTCATGTTGGTAAGCAGTCAAGGAATTTGTTATATGGTTGGAGTGTGGCAGGTGCTTAGTTGAGATATAGTGGGGGGATTTCTGTAGTGGTTGGGGCTTGTGAGGTTGATTTGTCTAGAGCTACAAGCAGCAACACAAGCAACATGAAGAGGTGTAACCAACATTTATTTGAAGAGCAACTAGACCAAGAACATTAGTTGGCAACTGATAAGAAATCCAACTTTAGTTGACGAGACCAACTTTACTTGAAGAAGAGACCAACTTTACTTGAGAATTGAAAAGAGTGTAATGTTCCCGTTTTGGTTGACATCGTTTTGCATGTCGGATCAGTCTATCACGGACTCTCGTAGACTGGTGGTTGTGATGAGAGAGTCATTCTGGCGTTTATTTGAGGATTGGATGGCTTATTATGCTCTTGGAGATATTATTTTATCATTACTTTTTATACGCGGCCTACATGTTATAATTCGAAGTTGAGTTGCACTTTTTATTTTACAAAGTTATTTAATTAAAAAAGTGCATTATGATGGGATTTTATAATGGATGTTTCTAGAAGTTCTTAGTAACTTCTTAGAAAGGGATGTTTCTAGAAGTTCTTAGTAACTTCTTAGGAGAGTAGATAAATAGAGGGCTTGGCCTCTCATTTGGACAGACGGGATTTGGTAGCTCAACTACATCTTCTATGAGCATTTGTGGAGCTTGATAGTCTGCAAATATTCAGCATAATCCTTGAGAACGATACCTCTCAAGAGATTGCATAACTAAGGAAGTGAAAGACCTTCTGAAGGGTTGCACTTTGGAAGTGGTATTCAGCCATTTCAAGTTAAGCTTAATTTGTATACTCAGACTACCTGAGGGTTTGAGTTTTTGGAAGTAGTCCGAAAAAGAAGTCCGAAAAAATAGTCCGAAAAAGAAGTCCGAAAAAGCAAAGCGAAAAAAGCAGATCCGAAAAAAGCAAGTGAAAAAGCAGATCAGGAAAAAGCAAAGCAGAAAGGTAGCATTGGAGAAAATTATTATAGCCATCTACAATCAACAAAAGCAAAAAAGGCAGCATTGGAAAAAATTATTACAGCCATCTACAACCAGGTTCTTTTGTTAGCATTGCATTTTAAGTGTTATAAGTTTCAGCTGTAGGTGTGCATTATACCAACATTATCATTTTGTAATCCATGTAAATGCCAAAAGTCTTGGCCATATTTCATGAGCATTGTATAAGAAATTTCATTGCAATTAAGGAGATAATAGTTGCTGGTGTCATTTGAGCAATTCAATATCATTATTTATCAGCTAGTTAGTTTGCATACCAACTGTTTGTAAAAATCCCAGTTGGCTGTAGGTGTTCATTTCTCATGTTTAGATCATATATATGCATTGTATATTGCCAAAATTAATTGCACATTCATGTTAGGTCATTGTTTAGTTAATTCAGAGTCTACTTGCAAGCATTCTTATTGATGCTAAGTGAAGGAAAGAGCCATAGAAGAAAACTGAAATTTTATATCAGTCACATGACCCTTGTATGCAAAGTTTTTTCTTGAACCTTTCTCAGCATTTGGGATCAGCTTTGAGCAGGCTCATTACAGTGGTATCAGAGCAGTTTCCTGCCAGCCTGATTGGGTTATTTCATATTGAATTCAATTAACAGTATGGCTTTAACAGGAGACAAGGATTTGGAAGAAAGAATGCACAATGTAAAGAAGAAATTAAATTGTCCATTTCAACGAACAGAGGACCTTCTAAGAACTTTGGAGGAGTTGGAAACTTATTTAGACAAGTTTGATCAGTCAAGACCCAATGCTATGCAAACAGCTTTATCTCCAGCATTTGGTTCGTTGGTTAAGCCCCAATTATTGAGACATCATGATGAGGTAATAAGACTTACAGCTCTCTCTTGCATTAGTGAAATCATGAGGATAATAGTTGGCCTTAATTCTTATGACGATCAAATTATGAGAGAAGTACTTCATGCCATGGTAAAAAGCTTCGAAAAGTTGGATAACATCCGGGACCCTTATTTCACAAAGAGGGCAAGATTACTTGAAGTATTTGCAAGGTGTAGATTTGAAAATATTATGCTGGCAGTAGGTTGTATTGGTGACATTCGCAGGATGTTTAATACATTTTGGAATATTATGGACGAGTTTCATCCCAGCAGGGTATTAGCATCAATGCACTCCATCATGTTCACAATCTTGTTTGAGGGGGAGGATGAAATTTCTAAACTTTTGGCAGAAGACTTATGGTATGTTTGGACAAAAGAGAGGAATTTTTCACCTATGGCATGTACGTGGTTAAAGAGCCTGATTGATAAGCCTAAGGATCGTACCTTTCCTATGACAAGCAGAAACTTGTATGAGGAGTTTAACAGACATGCGGATTCGATACAGGGAGACATTAGCACATCTTCAAGTAATGGTTTATCTGCATCATCTTCACAGGCAGAAGGGGTTACAGATGTTGTGCAAGTTGAGCCACTTGCATCAAAAGGTGATATCACAAGCACATCGGATTGCGTGATTGACACAAATAGTGATTCCAGTACAGTTGAGCTGGATGAAATTACAGCAGTTGAGGATACTGTCATGTTTGAGGATAGTACAGTTGATCAAAAAGTGAGCATTCAGGACTTTGCAGAAAATGAGTATCAAGCATAGTTGGATGCTTCTTCACATGAGATAGAGGCTAGTAGCTCTTCACTTGGTTTGGCAAGCCAGCTGAAGACAAGGGACAAGGATATTGTCACAGCTTTATCTCATCATGACAGGTTGCGTGGATTGATTGAGAATCACATTTGGATGATTCAACTGCAAGAAAGATAGAAAGGAGTCACAACAGGTTCTTCTTGTGACGACTTACAGCAAATCAAGGAAGGCATGGAGGCAATGAAGGTAAGTTACATAGACCTACTTTCAGATTGCGATCATCTCCTTAATCTTGCAAGGATCTATTTAGATGCATTGAAGAAGGAGGAGGAGGTTGACCGGCTTTCTCATGAGCTGGAGGATACTCGGAATTCCTTGGTGTGTACTCAGTTGGCTCTCCAGGATCCTGAGAGACATGTGGACGAGCTTTGTCTTGAGGTGAGTTCAGTTCGAGAGTTAGCGCGTATAGCAGGGACTCAATTTTCTTTTACAGTCAGGTCACATGTTGATGATGATATGAGTATGTCTAGCATTCACACTCCGGATTCGGAGATTGTAGACAGGTGCGTGAAGTCAGTTGGTATTGTTCACATTACTCAGGTGAGAAGTTTACTTGAATTGCCAGTTGGTTTCCATTTATGGATTAGATGTTGGGATCCTTATCTTAGTACTTGGGATCATTTTGACTAAAGATATCTATCATTCTTTGGTAGTAGTATCTGTTGTACCATCATGGACTTGATTAGTAGTTTGCCAGGTGTAGTTCTCATCCATGCCAGCAACTTGTCTGATGCTGGAATTAGTTTTTATACACCTATGTTGGGCATTGTTCATGTATCCAGTTGATCATTCTTGTCGGAATGGATTGATGATCTCTCAGATATGACAGAGTTTACAAAAGAGTCACAAGATTTGATTATTACAGATGACACCCATGGGGATGTTGTGGACAATGTTGAGGACTTAGCCTCTTCAGCAGGTTCCTTTGATACAAAGGTTTATGTTGATGCTTCAATCACTCCGTTTGATGATACGAGTTCAGTAGTTGGTCTGCAGAATTTGGATGGCAGTATTACAGATGATAGCTACTCTGAGGTTACTCCTTTGGACAGTGTACCAGGAGTATAGTGTAGGAGTTCGACCAACCAGCACAATCATGTGTCTAGTCAGTTGAGAGTTAGTGAGCGAGACATTGCCATCGTTTGTGAGCATTTTGATGCTACTTGTCAGTTGTTAGCAGTTTATGGATGGGGTTCTCCTACTAGTGATGAGGAGGGAGGCAGTTTTCTTTCCTTGATAGAGATCCACTCTTTGTGGGAGGCTATCCAGATTCTGAGAAAGAATTATATGCAGTTGGTAGCCGACAGAGATTATCATATGGAGTGGGGCAGTACAACATATGACGCATTATTGGTCAAGGAAGATGAGGTGAGTGAGCTTACTCAACAGCTCGAGGTGACTTATGAGTTTCTTAATAGTACACAGTTGGTTTTTGAGGAGTCACAATTTCATTTGGCTGAGGTGACCATCGAGTTAAAGCAACTTCAGTCTTTACCAGATCCTGTACAGTCACAGACCGCGGTGTCTGGTGATCCGAGGATGTCCATGGTCAAGGTTGATAGAGGCAATGGAGATGAGAATATATTTGTCCACGACACTAGTATTGGCATATTTGGTTCACTAGAGGCAGGTTCAGCTGAGTTGGGCGCTGCAGCTGAGCATTGTGGTATGTTTGACTTGGAGGGCACAGAGACTAGTGATGTTGTTGTTGATTCTGTGCCCTTGGCTATATCATCCTCTGACTTAGCTAATGATCAGTCATAGTTGGTTGTATCACATCTGCAGGATGAGTCTTTGACTGAGATTGGTTCTTTTTACCGGCATTATACTGCAGGATATGTTCATCGGTTTGCTTTTGATCCATGTGTTGAAGAGTTGATGGCAGACAGGTTTGGTTTGGGCTCTCGTTTCTACTATCTACCATGTAATGACTATTCACCATCAATAGTGCATGGGTGTTATGGTTATGAGACAGTGGTCGGTGATCTGCAAAGTTGTGTTCACTGCAGTAGATGTATAGTGTGTGGATTCTCTATATTTGGTGCAGTTTCATGTGGGAGTGGTCACCATTGTAGCAGAGTTGGAGTGTGCATTCCGCATAACACGGTGGGTTGTGTGGATGGTGTTTATTATGTTGACAGTTTGGGTGATCTACTCTACTTGGGGTCTGATATTTCGAGAGTTTGTGCCTCGTGGGTTCCTGACTGTGGCAGTAGTGGATTTGGAGTTCAGTTGCACAATGATTCACAATTCATTCATGGATTTCTTTTGGTTATATTTCAGAGGTTGTTGCAGGAGCCTACGTTGACTGATAGCAGTATAGTTCATGACTACATTTGGTATCCAGGTGGAACGACTAGTTTGTTGTTCGGCCATTGCTTGGGGACAAGCAATTTCAAGAAGGGCGGACTGTAATGTCCCCATTTTGGTTGACATCGTTTTGCGTGCCAGATCAGTCTATCACGAACTCTCGTAGACTAGTGGTTGTGATGAGAGAGTCATTCTGGCATTTATTTGAGGATTAGATGGCTTATTATGCTCTTGGAGATATTATTTTATCATTACTTTTTATACGCGGCCTACATGTTATAATTCTAAGTTGAGTTGCACTTTTTATTTTATAAAGTTATTTAATTAAAAAAGTGCATTATAATGGGATTTTATAATGGATGTTTCTAGAAGTTCTTAGTAACTTCTTAAGAGAGTAGATAAATAGAGGGCTTGGCCTCTCATTTGGACAGACGGGATTTGGTAACTCAACTACATCTTCTATGAGCCTTTGTGGAGCTTGATAGTCTACAAATATTCAGCATAATTCTTGAGAACTATACCTCTCAAGAGATTGCATAACTGAGGAAGTGAAAGACCTTCGGAAGGGTTGCACTTTGGAAGTGGTATTCAGCCATTTCAAGTTGAGCTTAATTTGTATACTCAGACTACCTAAGGGTTTGAATTTTTGGAAGTAGTCCGAAAAAGAAGATCTGAAAAAGCAATCCAAAAAAGAAAATCCGAAAAAACAGTGTGAAAAAGAAGATCTGAAAAAGCAGTTTGAAAAAGCAAAGTGAAAAAAGCAGATCCGAAAAAAGCAAGTGAAAAAGCAAATCAAGAAAAAGCAAAGCAGAAAAGCAGCATTGGAAAAAATTATTACAGCCATCTACAATCAACAAAAGTAGAAAAGGCAACGTTGGAGAAAATTATTACAGCCATCTACAACCAAGTTCCTTTGTTAGCATGGCATTTTAGGTGTTATAAGTTTCAGCTGTAGGTGTGCATTATACCAACATTATCATTTTGTAATCCATCTAAATGCCAAAAGTCTTGGCCATATTTCATGAGCATTGTATTAGAAATTTCATTGCTATTAAGGAGATAATAGTTGCTGGTTCATTTGAGCAATTCAATATTATTATTTATCAGCAAGTTAGTTTGCATACCAACTGTTTGTAAAAATGTCAGTTGGCTATAGGTGTTCATTTCTCAGGTTTAGATCATATATATGCATTGTATATTGCCAAAATTAGTTGCACATTCATGTTAGGTCATTGTTTAGTTAATTCAGAGTCTGCTTGCAAGCATTCTTATTGATGCTAAGTGAAGGAAAGAGCCATAAAAGAAAACTGAAATTTTATATCAATCATATGACCCTTGTATGCAAAGTTTTTTCTTGAACCTTTATCAGCATTTTGGGATCAGATTTGAGCAGGGCCATTACAAAGAGTCCAACCGATAGGCTCCACATTCATGGTGGATTAGTTGGTCTTTTCTTAAGATCATTTCTATGGGATGGTCAGAAGCAAATTGTTCAGACATTTAGCCAATTCAGCTGTTGATCGGATTTCTGTCTGTCTTTTGGTGGGGCCAGCTGTTCACTCTCTTTTTGTTTGGTCTTTTTCAGTCCCTAAGGTGTCTATACTGCACAGCTTTCACTGTTGGTTGTTATTAAGCATATGTTATTATTTGTTTTATGTCTTTGGGCCCAACTATATCCCTCATTGTAAAAAACACAAAAAAAAAACTGTACTTTTTAAGTTTAGAGCCTCTTTTATCTACTTTGGTCAATTGTGGATGCATAGACTTTCATTTTATTTCAATGATTTCATTTCTCCTCCCATATTTTTTATACTTTTGTGTTATCTCTAGCTTTTGATATTGCTTTCTGCATATTATCTTTAATCCAATCCATCTCAATTTGCCTCTCTTCTTTTTCATTGTTTGAGCAGGCAGAGGAAAGGTGATTTTTTCATATATGTCAAATTCCTTTTGAAGTTGGGATTAGTATCTCATTTCCTTGATAGGTAAATTCTCCATCAGATACATGTTAAGATTATAAACTCATTCGGATTGAAGTTATCAGTATATATATATATATATATATATATATATATATATATATATATATATATATATATATATATATATTTTTTTTTTTTTTTTTGGATCAAATTAATTGTAATAATTCTAATGGAATCACATCTTTACTGAAAGTTCAAATTAAAAGACTAACCGATAGTTATTGATCGGTGTTTATGAGTATATAAAGTCAAGCCCATGGAGGGCCATGACTCTCCATGGCATATGCCACAGGAGAGTCATGTCCATCCGTGAACATTGACTCTCCTTGTATATAACTAGTAATGCTATCAGTGACTGAAGGATCATATCAATATCAAGGGCATAGTGATTACTGCAGTCACCCGATACAAGTCATCTCCATTATATCATATTCAAATTTGAATATTGAACATTACAGTTTAACTGAAATATATATAGATATAACAATCATCCAAGTTTGATACATATAAGTGAATTGATTTTTTCCTCTATAAAGATCTGATTTCTTTATCATGGTATCAAAGCCTCATTAGAGGAAAATCATTGGAAACAAATCGAAATAAGATTTCTCTTATTATATCAGTCAGAGTAAATTAACACTAAGATGGTGAACGGGATCAAAGTAGAAGATAGATTGGAAGAGGCTGGAAAATTCTCTTCATGGGAAATACGGATTACAGCCTTACTTGAAGAACTTGAGTTAGAATCCTTCATAAAAAAAGATCTAAAGATGCCTGAAGAAGAACCTGAAAGGACAACTTGGAATAGACGAAACAAAAAAGCCAAGAAGATTATAATCGATGTCATTAGAGATCATATTCTCCCTTCAATAGCAAGATTGAAAACAGCTTATGAAGTATTTAAAACTATAAAAGATATATTTGAAATAAACATAGGAGAGGCAATAACGACTTATTTCTTAAGAATTGTTGAAATGAAGGATCAACTTGACACCATTGGAAACAATTTAGACGACTCGTAACTTTCACTAATTGCTCTAAGAGGATTACCTATATTATGGGAATCATTCATCCAATGTGTAAGTTGCCCTTCACTTCCAAAATTTGATCAACTCACGAACGAATGCACTCAAGAGGGGTCACAACTAATATCAAGAGGAATCTGCACAAATAAGGAAGGAGATATCCAAGCACTACATACAAACTCTAGAAACAAAATAAAGACGAGGAAGTTCAAACCAAAGAGAGGAAATAATTTGCAAAATCACAAGGAAAGATATCTATCCAAAGTATAGTGCTATCGATGTGATAAGTTTGGTCACAGTCAAAGATTTTGTCTAGAAAGGAAGGAAAAACAAGCTACCCTAGCTGAATCTCATGAAGTGGAATCCTCTATTCTATTTAGCCTTGTCAAGTGAATTAAACACAAGTAATGATACTTCGATAATAGATAGCGGAGCTTTAAGACATATAATTGGATTCAAAAATCACTTTGAAACATTCAGAGAGTATTGCATAGAAGAATTCACAATTGGAGATAATTCTACTTATTCAGTAAAAGGAATTGGGACCTGCTCCTTACAAATAAAAATAGGAGAAACTCTTCAAATAAAAGATGTGCTATTTGTAACAGGGATAAAAAGAAACCTAATCTCCATTTCAGGTCTAGCCGATCAAGGATACTGTGTCACCTTCAATGAGGATAAAGTGTTACTATGGCCTAAAAACTCCAACATAAAAAATGTCATTAGTATAGGATCAAGAGATGGAAGCCTATACAAATTAAGTATTAAAGCAAAACAACAAGCACTACATCATGAGTCCATAAATCAAATGGACTTTGGCATAGAAGATTAGGGCACCTTGGCTTTATTGCCCTTCCTACCATAGGGAAAATCACCACAGGCATACCTAATCTCGAATCTGATCACATTATTATTTGTAAAGGGTGTGCCCTAGGAAAAAATAAGAAAAGATATTTTCCTTTAAGTAAACACAAGTCAAAAATTCTACTAGAACTTGTTGACACTAATTTTTGTGGACCCATGTCAACACCCTCACTAGGGGGATTGTTGTACTATGTGACTTTCATTGATGATTACTCTAGAAAAATGTGGATGTTCTAAAACTTAGGGTCTAGTGAAGTATTACAAAAATTTAAAGAATTTAAAGCCCTAGCGGAAAATCACACTAGAAAGAAAATAAAAACATTAAGATCAGATAATGGAGGTGAATACACATCTAACATCTTCAAAGAATTATGTATTTCTATTGGGATTAAGAGGGAGACTAGAATACCTTATAATCCTCAACAAAATGGAGTTGCAGAAAGAAAAAATAGAACTATTATAGAGGCAACAAAAGCCATGATTCATGACCAAAATCTCCCTATGTCTTTTTGGGCTGAAGCATCATGTACAACAATAGACATTCAAAACAGAAGTCCTCATGTAACATTAGAAAATGTAACTCCCGAAGAAGCCTTCACAAGGAATAAACCAGATCTTAGTCATCTGAGAATTTTTGGTTGTCCCGTCTACATTCACATTCCCAAAGAGAAAATTAGAACCTTCCGGAAAGAAAGGCATATTTGTTGGCTATAGTGAAACAACTAAGGGATACAGAGTATATATTCCAGGACAAAAGTCTATTTAAATCAATAGGGATGTTAAGTTTGACGAAGATATTGCTTTCAAAACATCCTTAAACAAAGAAGACAAGAAAATTGAGAATCAGAGGGAGTTCATCATAAAAGATGATTATAATACTGAGAATCAAAGGGAGAACACTATAGAAGATAATTCAACTGGAAATCTGAGGGAGAGTTTTTTTGAAGACAGAGACACACCTGCATCTAATACTGAGATTAATGAAGTTTTAAATCACAAGAAAAGACCATTATGGGCCAAGAAAATGACTGAAGACAACAATGTAGAACCATATGAGATTTCTAGAGAAAATAAGAAAACAAAGAAATCAAAAATGCTATGTTGCCTTAATAACAGAACTCCCAAAAACAGAACCAACTAATGTAGAGGAGGCTTTAAAATTTCAAGCATGGAAAGATGCAATGGTAGAGGAATATCTATCCATTCAAAAAAATGATGTCTAGGATATTGTCCCTAGACCTAAAGACAAATCAGTTGTATCTTCAAAATGGTTGTTTAAAATCAAGTATGCACCTAATAGAAGCGTTGAAAAATACAAAGCCAGATTTGTTGCAAGGGGTTTTTCTCAAAAGGCCAGAATTGATTATGAAGAAACATTTTCTCTAGTTGCACATTACACCTCGGTAAGAACGATAATTGCCATTGCTACATCCAAAGGATGGAAAACACATCAAATGGATGTAAAGACAACCTTCTGGAATGGCATCATTGAAGAGGAAGTATATATAGCACAATCTAAAGGGTTCACCACACATGAGAGGAAGCTTTATGTATGCAAACTAAAGAAAGCTCTCTATGGTCTTAAGCAAGCTCCCAAGGCTTGGTATGAGAGGATAGACAGTTATCTCTACAAGTTAGGATACTCTAAAAATGAAGTTGATCCTAACATATATTTCAAAATATCTAAAGAGGACATGTTAATTCTTGTTCTTTATGTTGCTAACTTATTGATAACTATCAACTATGGGCCGCTCTCCCCGCTCTCCCCACTCTCCCGCCCAGGCGCTTTTTCAAACTGGAAGATCTGCTGCGACTCCCCTGTCTCCGTCCTGTTCCAGCGTGGCTGCTGGAGTCGCTCCCGCTCCTCCTGCGGGTGGGGCTTCTTCTGTGGGTGGGGCTAAGGCTCTTTCTGCATCTTGCTCGGCCTCTACTGCGGATGGGGGTAGGGTCCCGTTTGCCCCTCTATCGGCTTCTGGTTCTCCTGCTCCTGGTTCAGGCTCTTTTGGTTCCGGGGGAAGAACTTTCGCTGACGTTGCTGCCTTTGAGGCTGGGCTTCATGGTGCTTTCCCTCATGTTAACTCATCTGGCCCCTCTCTGGTTTCGCCTGTAAGTGCTTTAAAGCCTATTAGGGTCCCTTTGGATCCAGATTCAGTTGAAGACATTTTCCAAACGGTAGATGACCTTTCTTCTTTTGCTGCAATTTTTCACTTCCGTGGCTATTGGCCCTCCCTTGCTGATCTACATGGCTGGATCTCCAAGAACTGGTTGCCACTGATTGATTATAATGTTCACATATTTCCATGTGCTAAAGGTTTTTTTATAGCTAAGTTTCAAGATTCTAATGACAGGAAAATTATTTTATGTCACAATAATTTCTCTTGGCAGGGCAGATTTCCACTTATGGCCAAACCATGGCATATGGATTTTGATCCTCTCTCGGAATCCTTTAATAAGTACCCTATCTGGGTTCGGCTCCCTAATCTTCCGATTCATCTTTCGCAGGATTCAGTTTTTGAATCTATTGGGAACGCTATTGGGGATTTCTTATATGTGGATGCTGACACTTCGGATATTTTCCACTCGACCTGTGCTCGCTTCCTTGTTGACTTGGATGTTTCTAAAGGTCTTCCTGAGGCGGTCTGTTTGGATTCCCCGAGGGGGTCTTGGTCTCAAATGTTGGATTTCGAGGGTATCCCTTTTCGTTGCAGGAAATGCCACTTGATGGGTCATGTTGCTGCTCGTTGTGTAGCTGGGAAATCCAAACCCAGGCGTTCCCCCTCTTGGTGGACTGGGGCCTCCTTTGAGCATTATACGATGAAACAATCCTCGGTTGCTCCTGCGGTTTCGGAGGTTGAGGCTAGTGTTCCTTTCGTGCCGGTGGTTGCGGAGGTTGCTTTGGCGTCTCATCCTATGGATTCGGTGGCTATGGGCAGCGTTCTTTCCAAGCTGGTGGTTAAGGATTTGGTCTCTCCCCCTGCTTCGGTTGACCCTCCTAGGGGTCAGTTGTCGTCTGTCTCTCATAGGGTGTTTGTTGAGGCCTCTGCGTCCCCTGGGTTCCACGGGTCTTTGTCCTCTGAGGATTGGGTGACCGAGGCAGCGAAGTTTGAGGACGGTTGGATTGCGGTTAAAGGGAAGAAGGCTAAGCCTTCTACTCCCCCTTTAGATATGACCATTCGGTCGCGTAAGGGTAACCTCATTTTAAAAGGATAATCTTTTGTTCCCTTATGCTGACTAGTTCTTCTGGGTTGGTGTTATGGTCTTGTCTCTGGTTTTCTGGTATCTGGTTTAGATAGCCTTCCTAGCTGCTTTGCTCCAGTCTGTTTGTCCTTTCAGATTCCAGAGTTTTTGGTTATTTTTACTGGTCATATTTGCTGGTTTCAGGTCCCTGCAAAACCTGGTTTAGTTGTTTGGCTGGTTTCAAGTCCTTTTAAAACCTGGTTGTGCTTAATGGTTTATCTTTCTCTTTGATGTAATGGGTTTTGGGGCCCCTTCAAAACCTGCTTTTACCTTAATCTAAAACTTATTGATAACAGGTGCAAACCACCTTATAGCCAAATGCAAACAAGACTTCATAGCTGAATTTGACATGAAGGATCTTGGACTTCTACATTATTTTCTGGGTCTAGAAGTGTAGCAACAAGAGATCTATATTTTTCTAAATCAAGGAAAATACACTACTGATATATTGACCAGATTTGAGATGATTGACTGTAAGCCTCTTTTAACTCCAATGGAAACTAACCTTCATAAGGTTAAAAGTGAAGCAACAAATTCAGAACCTGTAGACCCTACTCACTATCATCAAATTGTTGGATCTCTTATGTACTTGGTAAATACATGACCAAATATCTGCTATGCTATGAATGTGTTAAGTCATTTCATGTGTGAACCCAAGAAGATCCATCTAATGGCTGCCAAGCATATTTTAAGATATCTACGAGGAACAATTGAACTTGGATTGAAGTATACGAAAACAGAGTTACAACTTCAAAGGTGTTTTGATTCAAACTGGGCAGGCAGTTCTATTGATCATAAGAGTACTACAGGATGTTGTTTTAGTCTTGGATCAGCCATGATATCCTGGTTCAGTAGAAAACAATCAGCAGTTGCTTAGAGCTCCATTGAAGCTAAATATATGGCTGCCTCTATGGGAGCACGTGAAGTAGTATGGCTAAGGAAACTTTTATATGGACTATTTGGAAAACCACTAAAGCTCACTATAATCCCCTGTGACAATCAAAGTTGTATTAAATTATCAATTAACCCAGTTTTCCATGATAGCTCCAAGCACCTAGAGATCCTTACCATTATATAAGGGACATGGTTGACAAAGATGTTATCAAGTTGATTTACATTAGCACTGAAGAACAAAATGCAGACATTTTCACCAAGCCTCTTGCTAAGTTGAAAACTGAGTACTTCAGAAACAAACTTGGTATGACTAAACTGTAACTTGAGATTAAAATCTCATATTATGGAACTTATTCATGAATATTTTAATAAAATCAATATTACAATATTGTGGGTGTGTTGTGGCATGAGAGATGACAATTTTTTATGCGGATATGGTCGCTATTGTAAGGTGACGATTTTATCAATAACTTGACCTGTTATCATGTGTCGCTAAATTGATTGAAACACTTGATGACGGATGTATCAAAATTGACTACATTAAATTGAAGTCTCGAATTGTGTTGGATATCTTGATACAAGTGTTATCACTAGATCTAGCTCCGAACTAGTCTAGAATTTTGATAATGGTTGTATCATAATTGTGATGGTTTGAAGACTTCATTATCTTCATCATCTAAAATTTATACTAGTGCATTCTTGAGTCGTATGATTTCAATCCTCTTTCTTCTAAGAGGGAGTGTTAATATTATAGTCTCATTCGGATTGAAGTTCTCTCTCTCTCTCTCTCTCTCTCTCTCTCTCTCTCTCTCTCTATATATATATATATATATATATATATATTGATATTCACTAACATACATATTTATAAATTTGGATCAAATTAATTGTAATAATTCTGATGGAATCGCATCCTTACTGAAAGTTTAGATTAAAAGACTAACCGATAGTTACTGATCAGTGTGTATGAGTATACAAAGTCAAGCCCACGGAGGGCCATGACTCTCCGTGGCATATGCCACGTGAGAGTCATGTCCCTCCGTGAACATTGACTCTCCTTGTATATAACTTGTAATGATTTTGGTGACTGAAGGATCATATCAAGGGCATAGTGATTAATGCAGTCACCCAATACAAGTCATCTCCATTATATCATATTCCAATTTGAATATTGAACATTACAGTTTAACTGAAATATATATAGATATAACAATCATCCAAGTCTGATACATATAAGTGCATTGATTTATTCCTCTATAAAGATCCGATATCTTTATCAGATCTTTCCCAATTAAAACATGCTTTTGGTAACATAATCTGCAAATTCTTCATTGATTATTTCCACATAGTCTATAACTTTTGGGTTTATGTATTAGGGCCCAAATATATCCCTCATCTTACTAATGAATTTTTAAAAAAAAAACACAAACGAAAACATAATTTTAAGTTTTTAGTCTCTTTCATCTACTTTGATAAATTGTGGATGTATAGAATTTCGTTTATCTCAACGATTTATTTTCTCCTCCTATGTTGTTTAAGCTACGTTGTTATCCCTAGCTTTTGACATTGCTTTCTGCATGTGATATTTAGTCCAATCCATTTCAATTTGTCTTTCCCTTCTTTTACACTCGTTTTAGCAGGCGGGGGAAAGGTGATTCTTCTATTTGAGCTCAATTTAATTTTAGCCCTTAATTTTCACATACATCAATTCCTTTGGTAGTCAACATTACTAGCTCATTTCCTAGATAGGGTAAATTCCCATCAAATGCAGATCTTTTCCAATTAAAACCTGCTTTTCGTAATATGATCTACAAATTCTTCATTGGTTGTTTCAAGATGTTGGAAAGTCAATCTACCACCAAAAAATTGAACCAATGAGAATCAGTAGCTGCCAAGGTCTTAGGTTAAATTCCTAGCTGGTTCATAGTTGTCAACAAGGCCGAAGACCCAGCAAAATGGGCTAGGTAGGACAGTGTGTGGCTAAGAGGTGGCTGTTGAAAAGCCAATCCAGACTTTGGAAAAATAGTATAGAACTTGTGAGGGGCAGGTAGCTACTGCTTGGAGGTTCCACGTTTACCTTGCAGCAAGCAAGGCTCCCATGATTCTAAACCACCTAGCCCTCAAAAAAGGATCTCACATGCTACAAACAAATAAATTCAATCACTCCACATATACCATGATTTGAAATTTTAACTTCAACAGAAACACCATGATACAAGCACTCTTATAGAAACATCGTGAGACTTTACAGTATTCATTTGCAAATGCATGCCCCCAAACATCATAAGGCCTAAGCTCTACGATTGGGAACCAAGTTTCTGTGTAAGTGCATGAGTTATTTCTTAGACTGAGAATGTTCTAATTCTCTCCGCAAGTTCAGACCTGCCTCTTATGCCTATTTTTTTTAAATGTAATTTAGCCGTATGAACAAGAAATGAAAAGCAAGCCCCAGAAGCGAAACCATTAGCAAAATCAATTAACGAGGCAATAGTTTACAAGAAAGCTTCTTGCGGAAGTAGTCTCAAGTAAAGCTCTGACAGAAAACAAATCTATCTCTGTCGGTAAACAGATTTGTCACTTGAAAATGGCCCAAAGGAGTGTATGTGGCAAACTGTTCACAATAGTTGGATAGGCCCTTGATATGTGGCCTTCCTCTACGTTTAGAGGGGGGCAACTCCCTCGTATGATATAATTTTGAAGTTTTTCAAATAAAGATGAAATCAAACTTTAAAAGATCAATAGAAAGCCATTGATGATGAATGCACCAGACGACTTCAAAGCTTTCCTGGACTAACTTAAACTGCTAATTACAACAATCAAGATCTATGCTTGAGAATCATTACTAGCACAATATTGATCCAAAGATTCATAAACATCTGCACAATACCATGAAAATGCTCACTACAAAGAGAATCAATATTTCTAAAAAATTAGATTCAAAAGAAGAGAACTCAAATTGCACGTTCCTTTATTTTCTTGCACCAAGAACCTAAGAGGAATTTTCAATTACAAAGACAAAATTTGTATACACTTTCCAAATATTATCTTCTGATCAAAACTTTAGCATACTGTTCTCTTTTTCTAAAGTCCAAAAAGTCCCTTTAAAAAGCCAAAAATGACTCCTTATATAGACATAGAGGTTAAGAACTACCCCTTCGTGGTTAATAACTACCTCCAAAATACGTAATTTAGGAGAGGTTAATTAACCTCTACAAAATTAACCAAGTATGACTTGAAACTTAGACCTTACACCTTTCGAGGGGAAGATTGAATAACCAATCCTTGTTGATCTCCTTTTGATATTTGAATGATTTATTCAAATGAACGCATATCCTTCTTTTCATAAAGAGATCAAGAGCATGAGGCATGTACGAGTGCACCAAATACTAACTTTATGTTCACGATCTCTCCATTTGTGCTTATATTTACCAACTGTGCTTTTCTTTCATGATGACATCTATTGAAAGGTTGGCCCTTGTATAAACACAAGTACCAAAATTCTCATCTGTCTTGCAATTATCACATATTGTGTGAGAGTATCTCATAGCATTCCATTGAAATAATTAGGTGCCTGGTCTATAATTTGATTCATGCCTCCACAAATAATTGATAAAAGTTGACGAACTTTATGATTCATGTAATTACTGCATCCCCAAGAGATGGCATTCTATTGTATGATTCCAATGCATTGACTTCAGCGACCTGCGCATGTAAGAAATGTGCCCTTCCTCTATAGTTTTGATGTAATTATGCAATGGTGAACATATTCTCACAATCCATCATTATCCTTGACATATATGTATCCTCCTTGAGACATTATTTGAGATGTATCAGACGCTTTGTCAATATGGAGGGAATGCTCAATTTGTGGAGTCTGAGATTACATCTCATCACATTATATCTTCTACTCAAACATTAACATCTATTTGGTACCTTCTCATATTTTTCATCATCCTTATGTAAGACAACACTTCCTCCTTGGCACTCATCGAGTTAGTGATGGTCTATTCCTCATGATTGCATGATCTATTTGACTTCTTCCTTTGGGTAACCCATTCATAAGATGTAAATGAATATACCTTATGCTCTGCCTATCATATACATTCCACATCTTTTAATGATTCTCAATATGTCTCTGCAATCTGTTCCTTCCATTGGTGTTGAGTGTTTCAAACATCCGCCACCCACTCCAATTTCAACACTTTAATATACTATTAATGCCTCACATAATAATGTCTTCTGTAACAATGCTATTCAAGCCGAATCAAGGGTGGCAAATGAGTTTTAACTCACTAGAGAATTTGAATGCTCTTTTCCAAACCACATACATTAACTATATATTCATATCTGGTGTTTGCATAAAATATTCTCATAAGGACCGTGCGGTTTATCTTGCATTCATGATTGAGCATTAAATCAAACAATTCCCGCTCATCCTCTTCAAACTTACTTCTTGAACCTTTACCACATCTGTGACTATGCTTGCATCGTGCGATGGAAAATGAGTGTGAATGAAATTTAAGCAGTGTGGTCTCATCTATGCCCAAACTAGAGGTGAGACATAGATCATGATGCAATATTCCCTAATACTCGCAACTATCCACCGATTGCTCTAGGACTTTCTTCTCATGTTGACATCATTTAACTCATATTATGTGTGATATTTCTCCTATCAAGTTAGTTTTCAAATATTCCTTCCTCATGTAGGCTCTAAGTCATTGGGAATTGATTGTCTAACACCATCAAATGTGCCGCGAGCTGAAGATCTGGAGTATTGTATCAAATAATTGCATGTGCCTTGGTTCATTCTTTTAACAATTCATGGGCTTTGGTTCAGTTCACATGCCTTGGTTATGTTTCCATGATGCGTGTCCATATCAGCATCCATGTATCTTCGAGTCCTTCTGTCAAACAATTCTCGTACTAGTTACAAAATTATCCACCTCCAGATTGATTCCATATTGGGCCTCATAGCCAATGCTTATTTGGGTGCTTTGCGCAATATTCAACGTGTTGAGGCAGGAAGAGATGACTCTGATGGAATCTTAGATGACTTCAAAGGAAGATGATGCGATCTTTGCTTTGCGCCAAGAACTTTCACTAGTTTCAAATAACACCAATGAGGTTCCCCTGTTGTGCACCTGCTCTCACTTTTTGCAGATTCATTTAAAAATTCTAACTTGAACATGGCATTTTGTGGAATGCTATCACATTCCTCATTTTTGGTTTCATGTTTCACCTTTATATTCACCACACTTTCACAATGAACATTTGATCAAACATATTCTATGTTATCCATCGATGTCTCAAGTATACAGTTTTAGAAGACATTTTGACAAACAATGAACATGCCACTTTGTTGTTGTATCCTCCACTGTTCTGAATATTCTAGTCTTGACTACGTGGGCTATCAAATTGGTGGTGAAAGCCATTACCAGCTTCTTCACATCTTCGCCTCAAACCAAGACTCAAGGAGCATGTGAGTTGGAAAGTTTGGATGAATTACTGATCCGGCAATTCACGCATTTTGTTCATGATCAAGTCAATCAATAGACATTTTGTCAAGCAATTGTCGCATCTTCTTCTTCATGCCTGATCAAGGTGCCACAAACTCCAAACTCTCTTCACGTAGTGAATTCAATTCATTTGAAAGCAATTTAATAACACCATCCAATGTGTCACGGGCTGGACTAAGGAAAGGGTAGAGGTTCATTTGTCAAGAAAGTCACATGCTCAGGTTAGCAGTTGTTACATCTATATTCAAATGCCTTTCAACTCTTGGAAAGCCAAACTAGCCCATTGCTCACTGTGTGGATTCTCTTTAATATATATGAGTAAGTAGTTTGAGAGCTTTTCAAACTCAGACGCCTTTTCTTTGATTTTGCATCATTACCCATTGTCTCTACCTTTCATTTTCTTTACTCTTATCAATTGAAAGGTTAATAACCGTCTTAAAAATACATGTTTTGAGCCTCTAACCTTAACCTTTTCAGATGAGAGGTTAAGGTTAATGGTTAGGAATACGTGTTTTGAAAATTTATCTTAACTTTTTTTTGATGGAGAGGTTAAGATTTCAAACTGAAACGCATGTTTTGGACCACAAACCTTAACCTTTTTAAAGGTTAATGGTTTGGAATATGTGTTTTGGCCCCCGAACCTTAACCTTTTTAAAGGTTAATGGTTAATGATTTGATTGAAAATACGTATTTTGGTGTCTTTCATTAACCATTGATAATTTGAGACTCAAGAATCAGAATCCAAAAATTCAAAAGGCGTAATGGAACTGGGAACAAGCCAAAGATATTTGAAGGGCGAAATTTCTTAAAAGCTCTGAAGGAAAGTGACCATTTTAATGCTTTAAATGAGGCATATTCTAAAAATTACAATAACTTTTTTTTTTAAAAGGCAAGGATTGGGGTAATTTTGATCTGGGCAACAATCTCAAAGCTCAAAAGTACCCGCACCAAAATTAAGCAGGCCCATTTGACCAGCCCTCTTAAGCGAAGTATTTGGAGATTGAAAAGATTTCGTCACTATGTACGCTGCAAGGATTGTCAGAAAAAAGTATTTATAGTTACCTGGTATGAGAAAAATTCTGTTGGGTCAGCAAATATGCTCGTTTGCGTGATTTCGAAGTTGAAACTTTGAACGCAGAGAAAATGGCATTGGAAGGGAAAGAGGAAACAGCATTTACCGCCATGACCGACATCCTAGCCTGCTATCGATAATTATGCTTCCGAATATTTTAATTTTGTTAAAAAAACATAGTACTAACATGGTACGTTGATTAAACAAAATGTTGAAAACCAAACTTTTCAATGTTCCTTTAGTTTTAATGTTAACATTAAGTTTGATTAAAAAAAGCTGCCAGTGTTTTTTAAATGTACTATTCCATTCACTTCGTACAATTAATGATTTATTACTTTAATATCAGTCAATTAAAAAATAACTATTTCTTCTATAACAAATATTTACAAAGTTACTATATTAATTTGTTATTATAATATATTATCTATATTATTTATCTCAAGGATAATTATTAATTTGTTATTATAATATATTATCTATATTATTTATCTCAAGGATAATTAGTTGATTTATTAGATGTTATAGGACCCCTTTTTTTTGGTCTAGTTAATATAGTTTTTTAATATTAACATTGTTTCTTTTGATGAATCATTTATACATACTTTAATGTACTATATATAAATAATTACTTATTATTTCAAAATTAGGTAAGCTATCAACTATTTTTTTCAAAATCATATATATGTTATCATTTAATTATTTTTCTCAATATATATTTTATTTCATTTTTTAAAATAATAATCATGTCATTAATTTAATTTTCTTAAATATTTTTAGTGATTTCAAAATTAAACAAACATATCAAATTAATATAAAGAAACTTTATAATACTAAATATAATATAATACACAATTCACTATGAATATGACTATATGTCTACTTTTTACTCTTTAATTTACTATATCTTTAACTATTAAAAAGTTAATTATGTTTGGATCATTACAAATTTACTATAACAAATTTTATTTCAATAAGTGATTATCTTAATGTTACGAATAAGTGGCATTTTATTGTAAGTTCTTGCTAGATGTTGTAATTTCTCTCACTCGAATTTTAAAAGAAGAGAAGGTACAATTATTGAGGTAATGGTAATGGAAATTATCACATAAGCTTGAGACAAAATAGAGAGCTTCAAGGCCCAAAATCAAGGTCTTTGAGATTCCAAAGGTTTTGGAGATTACCATCTTTGCAAGTGTTGCATTCAATTAATCAACAACTAAGGTAGGTCCTCATGTGGCTGCTAGGCTTATTTTGGCTAGTAGTCCCTGCTCAATTTTTTTAACAATTATTTGTGTAGCAGGTGGCCTCATGTTTATAAATTTTGGTTGTCTATTTTCATCATATTGATCTTTAAAATGACTTTAAAATAAAATCTTTATTAAAAATGGTTTGGAGAAAAATTTGGAGACAAATGAAAGGAGGAAAAACAAATTGTGGAGCCATGTATTGCTTTTCCCAATTAGCAATGGTTGCTTATTTCCACACTCCCCACTTTTTCAATGCTTATTTTCATATTTAAGCGGTGGATGCTCCACCAAAATAGGTGGAGATTCTATTTTATCGTTTTCCTATCATGTAAAATATGCATGGGAACACTCTGGCTACTTCAAATTAAGCAAAACTTAGAGATAAGCAGTCACATGGGGACCTGGAGTTAACAATTGGACTTTCCATTTTGGGATGCAAGTGATAAGTGGACCACATTCATGAACTATGGCACATAGGTTTTACCAATATATCATAGTTTATGCACATTGTCATCCCAGATGCCCTTATGATGTAGTCCAATTCGCCCATACTCTCTGAGATTGACCTAGATAACAATTTTTTCTCACTACAATAAAGACATTTGATGTTTTGATTTAGAAGCTAGATCTTTGCGGCAATGCTTCATTGTAATTTAGTTCAACTGAGATCTAAAATCATATTTGCTATGTCAAAAAAATGGCACATAAAAGAGAGTATTTTAACATGTGAAACACTACCAAAGGGAAAAGATTGTCAATTTCTTTAAATACATAACTGATAATAATATTTACTTCTAGATTAGGAAATAAAAAGTAGTTCAAAAGCTTCTAATTTTTGTTGCAGGCAAAGAAGTCACTAATATCATTTATTTCTAGATTTAGGATTATGTAATATCTTACTATTTATTACATTGTCATTGTTAACAACATAGAATAGTAAAATTTTGGGATAAACCATTTGCCACGATTTCAATGAGTATTTGTGGTTTGAATCTGGACAAAGCCATATAAGTTGAGGTTCTATTTATTTCATTCTAAAATAAGTAGGTTGTTATTTGCTGAAATAGGACATTTTTCTATGTTTAATTTTTTTTTTGATTATTTTGGTTTGCTTAGCTTTGAGGTTATTTTTGTGACAATTCAAAAAAATAAAGATTTTTTTTGGTCTAGATGGCAACATCTTTGCTTTAGGGCCTTCAGATTTAGAGTCCTTGAAGAGTTGGTTGTATTCCATGGTCTTCTCTTCAAGGATAGTGTGACATTGTATCAAATGAGTCCTTCCTCATTTCTTATGATTTATGGCATTTAAGTATTTTTTAATATTTGAAAAGATTGTTTAAAATGGAATCGCAATATGGATGATGTTCTCTAAGAATCTACGAATGATGAAAGCCAACACAGAATCTAATGAATCAACCGATTTGTCAAAGTCCAAGTAGAGTCATCTCTAATTCTCTATTGGAGGAATTGGATTTAACAGAAATGGTAATACTCTAATTGGGCTTGATCATTTAATTGATCTCCAAGGTTTTGATAGTAGATGAATGAGACAAAATGCAGGAGCTATCTGAGTAGGTAGGTGAGTTCTATTCACTATGAAAAATTGAGTATTTGTGGTGGCAATTCTTTGAAATATCTACCAAAGATGGAAGCTAATTGCAAGGAGGTGGTCATGGAGGATTGCATAAAAGATTGAAAAATGCTAGAAAATGAGAACTCGAGCTAATTAAGGGATGAGTTAACTCTTTGATAAAGCCATGCTTAGTACAGTATTGTTCCATGCTAATATTTTTTTTTTTATAGTAGCATTGGCCATGGGCAACCAAGAAATAGAGATTCACCTATTTTGAATATTAATTGTAGTTAGCTTGGTTTTCTTTTGTGTACAAGAAAATAACTCTTTAATCGGTTTTCAAAGCTAGAGGGTTGCTCAATATGTTGTCTATATTTCTTCTCAAAGAATGTGACCTTTTTGGCATTTATGGATGGGAAGCATTCTTCGCATGATTAATCATTTTACCTTTGGAGCTATCATGTAAGTTCCCCAATGAAAAACGTTTAAGATTATTCAAACACACCCATTAAAATAAATTAAAAATATAAAATTAATTTACAAAATTAAGGGAAAATATTTATTTTTTGAATTATTAACATGTAGCCTGAATGCTAATAAATTATTTTTACATCATTCAGTGATAAAAAAGAGTGCAAAAAATAGATAAGATAATGTTTTTTTTGAAACAAACCTGTTAAAATTAAATTAAATTTTAAAATTAATTTACAAAATTATAGAGAAGTGTTTGGTTTTTGAATTATTAGCATGTAGCTTGCATGTGATAAACTATTTTTACGTCATTTGGTGATAACAAAGAGTTGTAGAAAATAGATGAGATATGTTTTTAGTCTATTGTGGATTTTATTTCAATTTTTGTATAATTGAAAACATCACAAAATTGTGGTTATGAGTTTTTGAGGGTCATACAAGCATCAAACCTTAGAATTTTATTTAATTTGCAATTACAAAATATTATTTTAAGATTTAGAATTTGTAAATTACATTTGTGTACTATAACTACATTAGCCACACACACACACACACATATATAATAGGTGATTTTTAACTTTATTGTACACAAAGATATGATATGATGTGGATAATGTGATTGTGGTAGACTAGAAAAATATATGCAATATGTGATATTAAATTTATATAATAATATTTTTGAGGAGGCGAATTAGATACTACTTCAGGTTTTGATACTTATGTGGGTCCATAAGGGAGGTATGGTTATGTTGTGTAGAGATTAGAAAAGAATGGTCCATTATAACACATAGTCATATTGCATTCGTCTATTGAATAGTATAGTATCATTTGACATGTCAACTATCCTTAAGCATACATTCTGACTTGTCATTACGTTGACATGTATAATGGAAATAAGGACCCCAAAACCCATATCTAGTCATTTAGCATTAAGAGAATTCCTAAAAATTATTCATGAAAGTCATTTGTTAGCAAAAATAGTTCCTCAAACATTAAATTGTGATGTTAAAAAAGTTTTACTCTATTCTAAATAACTAATCTGATTTTATACCCAAATCTAGCAAGTTGATTCCGTACAGATCACTTTCAAGTCAATATTGCCTTGAAAGTAGCTTTTTAACTTTTGTATAAAACAAACAAGGAAACATTGAACATGTTTATGTATGTATTTCATGGATACTATATAGTCATTATTAGTTAGGATGTGTTTCCAACTTCATAATGATGAACTTTAAAATGTCTCTTTGTCACTAATTTACATGTATAAATCAAGAATAATCTAGTGTTATGATTTTTTGTGAAAACTTAAGCTTATTTGTGTACAATTATTAAGCACTATGAGTTCAACCTTATAGATACTCATATTTTGATGAGTGGATTTCCTTCTTGAGTTTCTCACCTTCAGTCAATAACCATGTTTCAGGAATGCTTTTGCAAGGGTTATTTACAAACTCTATTTGTTCTTGTGCAGGTATTATTTTCCATTTTAGTCATTTATATTTTAGTGATAATGGATACTTTTTGGAAAGAACTACCTACATATTTCAAAAGTAAGATGAAAGACAGAAAATGGGAAGGACAACAAATAACAACAGATCGTGTTACCCTAGTATTTTGTAAAATATTTAGTTCGATGATTTTTGTTTTTTAGTGAAGTACATAATATTATGAATGTCTTAAGAAAAACATTTAAAAATAAAATGTGTGAATATCCAAGGCCCTAAAATGATGCTAGGATGAAGAAATGATACAACATACGAGCACATGGATAGTTATCACTAGTTTGTTTTGCTTGGGTATTTTAGTACATTTTTCATAAAAGTTATTATAGTTAATTGAAGGCACCACACTTTTGACAAATAATCCAAATTTTCCTCCAAACATGTTCTTATCGTTGTGTATCATAGACACCCTAAATCTAAAATAAAGGGTGAGAAGCCTTTTTAAAAAACAAAGAGAGATAAGGAATGAGGTTAGGAGAATGTACCATATATTTTGCTCAAGATAAGGGCTTAAGAAGTTTATTGTAAGCCTTGATTACTTGCATTGATTTCCTTCTCTTTCTAGTCCCCAATACATTTTGACAATGGGCCAAAGATATGATGTAGACATCAAAAGATAACTGAGAGTAACAAAATATTTTTTTTAATAAAATCTTAGATATGCTTGTGTTTATACAATTTTATACAAGGAAATTAGGTAATAGCAGATCTTTTATTTACAACTCATATTTTCCCTACATTTGACCAGGTAGTTATATATCACCATTCTACAACTTTATCTATTATATTTTAAGTTTATTATTTCTTTTGTGTGACATAGCCATTTCTACCATCTCCTTCCTTGTCTTCTATTTTCCAAAATTTTCTTGTGTGTAAACTAACTTGCAACTACTTAGGAGGAACTAAGCTACTCTACAACCCTTGTTAGTTCTACAATAGCATGGAATACTCATTATGTTTTACATAAATTAGATTTGTTTTTATTAGTTCCTTCCTATATAGGTAATTATGCCTATGTCTATTAATTTGTACAGTAATAATAATTTTAAAAAAACTTAAGGTTGGACAATTTGTTTTTTTTCGTCTTTTTTATCAACAAAATGATTTTGCCAATATTCATTAATTTTTAAATTTTACATTGATGTTTATCCCCGTTCAAAGTGCATGCACTATGAGGAAAAGAACGGGGAAGAAAACCCCTAGTCTAACTTAGGACCTGAATGTCCTATCTATTTTATGATACAATTGCATCTATTTTTTAGCAAAGGACTTTTAGAAGGCATACCTACTCTTACATGAGAGACAAAACTTAGTACATCATTATTGTATCTTCGATCTATCTCCTTTTTACATTACTAAAATTTGACTTGTATTCTCATTATTAAACTTCTTTCAAAAGTTTGATTGCTTTTTAGAATTCCCTCTTTATTATGTCCTCATGATTCTAAATTTCAAAATTCATGTCACAAAATGTTTTTTCCTGCATACTTTCTTTTGGCTAAGATCCTTGTTAGTAGTAGTGAATCATAAAAATCACATTGAATCAAAAATATTTATGTAAATAGTTGTTTTCTTAATAAATAGAGAAAGTATCTTTTTTTTAAAACTGCTTTTGAAAATTGAATTTATTTTATGATAAAGTAAAAATTGAATTATTAGGAAAGTTACTATTAGCAATGTCTTGTACTAAGAGGCACGAAGAATCCTACATAGCCTAATTCTAGAAGAGGAAATGCACATCTATGCAATATGATAATATAGAAACAAATTACAATCAATTAATAGTGGGTGGCTATTTAAAGAGAAAGCCTAAAAGAAAAATGCAAAGAGACACCATAACTCAAGACATCAAAAATCCTACTTATTGTGTAGAACCTATGAAAGGATTGTTCATCCTAGAGTAATAACTAAACTAATTGAATATTAATGCACCTTATTGTCCATTCTAGATGAGAAATATATATGATCCTAAAGCTTATATCCTATATTATTATATAGAGGACTTTTACAATTATTGGATTATTGGCTAATTTGATTGTTCTTTATTAGATAAACTCCATTGTATACTCCTTCATTTGTGAATCTATTTTCTTCCTTATTTCCTTCTCAATATATGTGTTTGATGTTCGATTCTTCAAATTTGTCAACTATCTTTAACGCATATTTAAGTTTAGAGTTTAATATCCAATTTGGCATACTTATTTTCCTTAGTGCATTTAAAATGATTTGTGAATCTCCTTCAATAACTAGCTTTCTTTCACCCAATTTCAAACTAAGGATCTATCCTTCGATTAGAGCCTCTAATTCTACTAGATTATTTGATAGTACCCCCAGAGCCTTGGATCATTTTATTATCAAGAAGCCTTTATCAGAGTGGATAATTCAACCTAGTCCAATGGGGCCTGAGTTGCCTCTTAAGGCTCCATCAAAATTTAGTTTAGCCCAAGATTTTGGGTGAGGTTCCCATTTGCATAGAGTCCTAACTTTTTTATTATATTTTGAATAGGTCATAGATGGGTTAATGAGCTTAAACCAATTTTTGTGCATTTCTACATCCCACTCAAAAAATGAGCCTTCTTCTTTGTTAGAATTTCTCAAGTTATTGTTTTCTACTTTACTAAGAAATATAATTGCATCCATACTTTCATTTGTAAATATTATTCTATTTCTTTCCTTCCAAATTTCTCACATAAGTATGAATGGAGATATTTTCCATAAGTTATTGTAGACCCTAGAATGTCCATTTTTGGGCCAACTAGTTAGAATTTTCTTGAATTATCTAGGAATGTAGTTGACTAGTTAAGTTTTTGATGCAGGAACATCTTGGGTTAATGAGAAATCTTGCATCAACCAAAAATATTCCTTGTTTTCTATTTTGGTTTGTTGTTCATGAGGTAATCATTGTTTCTTTTGGTTTCAGGTTGAGCACAGTTTATATCATGATGAGGACTATCCTAGATCCTTTCCTAAGTGTGTGAATCTGATGTTTCATATTCTTCAAGTTTTGTGTTATTCTTTGCAGTCTTTGTATCTTGTAGTTTTCATCCAATGAGGCATGATGTCATGATGTCTTATGTAATTGGAGGTCAACTCCTAACTCCAATGTGGACCTATCCTTAAGTGTGTATGATCTTATGTTTTCCTTTGCTTGGATTTTGGTTTACTCTTTCAAGATGGGACCTATAATGTAATTAAATGCTTGACTAGTCAACTGGTGGCTTAGCTACCAATATAAGAAGCTTGGTTAGATGTAGGAGATGAGGAGTTGTTAGAGAAAGATAGGAGATGCAATATTGGATTTTGATTTTGTAATTCATCTGTGTATAAGGTTGCAACCTTGGAAGGCCTTATAGCTGGGCATGTTGTTCTCTTTATATGTGAAGTGAAATAATTACCCTATGAAATATTGCATGTGGTTCTTTTTGTGTATTTAATTAAGTTTTCATGTGTTACTCTGAGAAAGGGGGTTGTTGGTAGGTTTGAGTTGGTTTATTCCACCTTGATCCTTCCCATTTCTTCCTTCCTTGCATCATTTTTTGACATAACCATTACCAACACTTCCTAGAAAAGGGACATTGGAACAACAAATGTTTAGTCGTCTTAGATTCATTTTCACATAAAGAGAATCTTGAGGGTCCCTTGAAGCCCATCTTGGTAAACCTTTTTGTCATTAGAATTATCTCTTGCAGACTTGCCCAAAGGAAAATGTCAACCTTGGGTAGACATGTTGCAATCTGTTGGTTAACAATTTGTCCCTCTTGCTAACTTGGTTTTACCTTGACTCTAGATACCGAAAATGTAAGGAAACAAAAGGATGTCACCAAAAAATGGGTCAGTGTATGTGTTATATCACTGTCCTCTAAGCTATAAGGTATAGCTCCCTTATATGTAATATATGTAATGAATTGTGTTTTCAATAGATCATTGGGATGAGGAGTATGCTCTTAACCTGAGAGCAAAATAGGATAAACCAGGATGCTCATAACTACAAATGCCCTAGGCAAAAATAGATTTGGGCAACCTATAACACCTAGTGGAATAGATATCACAAGTTACCTTAAAGCCCTTCTAATACTACTCCTACTCTAATCTAAATGTAGATTAGTCCTACTGAAATGTAATCTAGGGAAAGAGAAAAGATGCACGTGAAAGATGAAATGGAATCCACCTTGACTAATAACCCTCCACTGAGATGGAATCTAGTAAGATATCACCAGCTTCAAATACTTTTGTCCTACAATCCCATAGAAACTACTCTAAGATGTAAGGTTAGCTCAGCCAAAGGAGACAATGAAAGAAACCTAGACATGCTAGTCCTAAATAGATATAGAACATCACATTACCTAATTGACAACATCATAAAAATCCTTCACTCCATCTAACTTTTTGATTCTCACTCAACATCTAGAAATATAGGGGGAAAGTTAGATAGAATTTTATAATCCTTTCTATTAACTTAGAAAATTACATATATAGGCCCCCTCTTAGGGTTCTTGGCCAGTTACAAATTCATTAGTTACATTAATAGAGCACTTGAATCACTAAGAAATCCAATAGTCACTGATTACAATTCACTTCATCAAAGAAAGAAAATAGAAATGAATAGAAACCCTCAAACTGGTTCATATTCTTCTCTTATCTATAATAATCACCTTGGCACCAAATCCTTATAATTTGAATCTCAATGATCACAGTAGGTTTAAATCTCTACCGTTGATATCCTACCAACGTTCATGATTAAAGCATGAAAACCCTTTTTACTTTTCTCTATTGACTTCTTCACAATTGTCATTCATACGATGCCTTCACTTGATTGATGATGCAATGATTAACCTGGTTTATTGTTCATAGTATCGTAACTTAGAACTTCTACTTTTGACTTAACCATGCAACGGTGTGATAACCGTATGAAATTGACTATTATCATTTATTGGGACTTCGCAACTTGACATGTCTTCATTCTACTAACCACAACGAATTAGCAAAAATTGCACATTAATCATGATCGCACTTTCACAACATTAAAATTAACTATCATTTCTAACTTGTGACCTTGCGATGACTGTTTGAGGTTGATTGTTATCACTTTTGTTGGGTCACAACTTGAAATGTATTGAACACTTCTTAACTGGTGACCTTGTGATTGTCCAATATTTGAATGCCCTAGGTTACTTTTTGTAGCTTTGCCACTTTGAGTCCAAGTTACCTTCAACTACTTACAACTATACCACCTTTAGCCTTCATTGCATCACAACCTTAACCATAGGTTACTCTTAACCCTCTATAATGATGTGATCATTCTATTTTTGCTTTGTCACTACCTTAACTCTTGGTTTCTTCTAACCACTCACAACCATGTGATCATTGGTTTTTTCTTATTTTCCATGTTAGACCAAGGTTGACTTAAACTACCTGTGACTCTACAAACACAAGCTTTTCACTTGTTGCGACACTAACCTCAGATCATCTTTAACCCCTGATGACCTTGCAAACAATAGTATTTGTTGCTTCACCATGTCAACTTTGGATTACCTTAAATCACCGACGAACATACAATGATCATTGATCTTTATGATCTGAAGGCTAGGAAGATACATCTCTAAGTACCATTATAATTCCATCTTAAAATGCCATCTGTCGATCAGGTTTTCATCTGATGATCTGGATGTAATCTTTGAACCATTTGACTTGTCAACTTTGTAACATAGACACATGGATTAAATGTAAGCCATCAATTGGATTTCAAATAAATTCATACCACCTTTAACTAGGTTCTTTCATAATTTGTAAAGATTTATCTACTTCTCTTACGATCGATTTAACTTCTTTCATTTTCATAATGTTCATGTGACCTGCACCTTAGACCTAAGCTTCGATCCAAATTGTTGGAATTACAAGTGGGAAGAGAGTAAATTTTTAAGAGGGTGGGGGGTGGGGTGAATCTGGAGTTTAAACTTGGACTCATAAAACTTTCACCATTCATATATCACATTCATTAATATGGTGAAATAACATGTAAAGCATATGCATCAATCATGTAAACATATAATCAAACACACACATAACACCAAATATGGTTACCCAAAAACCCTCCAAGTGAGAAGGTAAAACTAGGGTGGGGATGACATCCATAAATCTTCATTACTGTAGCAATAAAGTGTATCTAATGAAGGTTAAAATGGTTTGACCATGAATCATGGTCTATCCTATGAAAGGCCTACCCTGTTAAAGGCTTACAAAGACTATTAAGTCCTACCTTGTTAGAGGATTTCAACACCCTATTAGAAGTATTACTAGTTAGGACTTCAACTTACAATTAAGTAAGCACCCTATTAAAGGATTTCTTATAGCTTGTTAGGACTACTCTATTAAGAGATTTAACTAAAATCACCTGTTAAAATGTCTCAGCATATATCCTGCAGTTGGCACTTGTTTGCCTGATAAAATATCACCTCTACAAAATCTCTAATTGATCCTTCATGATCTAATGTATCAATTTTGTATCCTTCTCTATCTTTTGTTCCTCACTTAACTAATTTTGCAATTCACTCTTACATCTAAGTCACCTTGAATGCTCTGCAAACTATCTTGTTTTCTATTCTAATTCGATCATTCACCACTTGTACATTGTCCACTCATAAAGAATTTAGGGCTTCATCCTCCTTAAGAAGACTCTGGTGGCTTAGGGTTAGGTATGAATCTATGGTTGAGATTCATCCATTTTGCTGCTTAAACCTTCCCATTTTCTGATTGGTTGCATGTTATTACATAGGGAATCTGCATATAGATTCGTCCTTATCTCTAAAAGATCATAATCTATTCTTAAGTCATTTGAAAAATGGTTTACATAGTTGTTTGTACCATTACAAACAAATATGTCCAAACTGTGTCACTTGGCATATGAAGTCTCTAATGCTCAGCATACATTGTATTTTTGCCTCTAACTTGACACCTATACTACTTGGCATCCACTATTTACTCGGCACTTGAATTCACTCAACATGGTCTATCTGTTTGACACTAGAGTGACTCCGCACATGATTGACTTGATAGTCATCGCGACTCGACATGGTCTTATATTTACATGTTGTGCTCAACATTTATTACTAGTTCAGCATGAACTAAGTAAATGGTTTAAGTGTGTTGACACTCACTTGTCAAAACCATTTTGAGATCAACAATCTACCCCTTTCACATGAGTATCAAAAACACTTAAATATACAATGTTCCAATTAACTTATCGAGCATAACATATCCATGACTTGGCTTATATATACAAAACTTCAAATTTTCAAAAATTCTACAATAATCTATATACCTCAAAATTGATAACTCCCCTTAAATTAGTGTGTTTATTTGTATCCAAAATTTGTTCTCCTCTCTGACTTCAATATGTTTTTTCTTATATTATTTCATCTGATCTAATACTATTTTCATCTGATATGCTCTGCCATAGTTGATATTTGTATTTGTTTACTGCTTTTGCTTTAAAAAAATGAATCTCAAAAAAATCTCAAGAATGTATATTGCCCCAATGATATAACTTTATTACTAGGCTCGCCCTTTTTTATTTCTTGCTTTCTTTTATTCTCTGCTCCCCCTTTGTTCATGCTCTAAGCTCCTCTGCTTTATCTTCCTTTCTACATTTCTCCCCCTTTCTTTATATCTCCCCCACTGTCCAATGTTATTTATTCTCCCCCTTTTTGACGCTTATGTCAAATGGGCTATACATGTATAGTGTGTTTGTCCAAAAATGATTTATGAACTTCCATTGTGATTTTAAGAGTTGCATCCCAGTTTTCACATGCAACATCCAATGACTTGATCTGGATAGCAAGCTTGGTAGCAAGGTGTACTAGGTCATCTAAGGTAGAAATATTGGGGTCTTTCTTTAGTAGATTTTTTGCATAACCTAGTTCCTTGTGCAATATTTCCATGTGTGGGGTGAGGGATGCCTATATACATGTCAATTTGGCTCTTATGTTAGCCTCTTCTATTGTTAACACAACTAATTGACTTCGTGTCTGAAGTAATGTATGAAAATGATTTTCACTCTGAGTAGGGTTTTGAGGTAACCTTGTACCTAATATGTTGAGATTTCTCTCCAGGCTCAGAATATGATGTTTGGTCTCTTGGGTGAAGAGTGTAGGGTCACACAATTTGGTGTACAATGAGAATATATTCTCAAGTACCTTCTTCACATCCTCAACCTTTGTTGTCAATGCAACTTGAGTGAGTGCTATATCACCAGATATAATTTCATTTACCTTGCTCTAGAATTTCTTTTCAAACCATTCTAAGAGTTTAGCATTAGTATCAATGTCTTCATTATTGACCTTTTCCACTATATCTGATAGTTGTTCTAGTAGTGGCTTGGTCTCTTCAGGAGTTGGCAGACTAAATGCATCCAGAAAGATGTCCTTCATGTCTTGAAGTGCTTGCCTCTACTTATGTTCTCTCCTAAGAATTTCTTGATGCTTTTTCTTCTCTAAAGCTTGTTGCAAAATGCATATTTGGTCTATTGGCATTGTATCATAATCAAACTCAGGTATAACAATCTCTTCATCAAGAGTGATAGCTCCATAGTGAATTTCCTTTTCAACTTTTGAAGAGTTAAAGCCTGGCACTGAGATTTGCAATGGTATAGCTTTATGCTCAACTTCTGAAGAGTTTGTATAGGTGGAGTGCTAGATGTTGGTAGAGTTACCAATTCTTGGATGGTTTCTTGCTCCTTTACCTTTGGTGTTTGCTCACTCTCTTCAAATTTTCTCTTGTCTATCACAATGACATGACTAGCACCTTGTCCTTGTGCTTCAAGTACAAATGAATCTATCTATCCTACTTCTTGCTATCCAATATTAATGTCTTTTTCTTTTGCAGTCTACTTCTACTCAACTATGTCAATTTTAACAAATATATCAACCTTAGTAGATGTATCTACTATTGTTTGGGTCAAAGGTTGTACTTGAGTAACTAAAGGGATGACATGAGGTGGTTCTTATGGATTCAACTTGTTCCTTGTGACATCAGTTACTGCCTTTTGGAGCTCATCTATACTGACCAAAACTGGATTATCACATAACTTAGCATCTAGTGTAGATTGGTCCAATATCTTCTTTAAGTCTTCTACAGTTAAGTGATTTATGTTATGAGCTAAAAGGTCTAAGACATACTTAACAATGATAGTTTCAATAGGCTTGATTGTGTCATGTTGGGGACTGATGCTCGACACTTGTGTGTCCTGCACACTCTATTCATCTTGTTGTTGTTTAGTTGTTGCCTTGTCATCAGTTTGCTTTTCAATTTCCTCCCATACTGTATCATCTTCCTTATCATCTTTTTATTTCTCATCATCATCATTATCATCCTCTTTATTATCAGGTTTATCTTCAGAAGGATCAACTTCTCGTTGTTTAATAGTGGTCAACCCATAGATAAGCTTCCATATTTGGGTTTATTTCTTTACCACATCTTTAATATTATTTTGAAGAATGTTGAAGGCTCTATACTTAGGTGTAAACCTAACTCCATATTTCTTAGTAGCCTTAGCAATCTTCCTTTTTGTCAATTCTGGCATTACTTGAGCTAAAGTGGTTTCCCTTATCTGTTTTTCCAAATTTAAACAATAATGCCATTTTTGCTCAACTAAGTCATATAGTTTCTTGGGTGTCGAGTTGGAAAATTCTAATGGTGTTGTCTTAAATTTTGACATCATTACATACAGGGCTTCTTCCACTAGTTTCTTTTCTTCTTTTCAAAGTTTCTCAAAATCAATATACTTTAAACTAGATAAATCTACATTATGCTTGACATTTTCACACAAATTTTCAAGATTAGAAAGTGGTTTGTGACTTACCACTTTGAATTGGCTTATATCATTTGATTTAGTCCTTTCTTCGTCTGAATCTGGTTGTGCAACATATTTTTTTCTTTGTTTCTTTTGCACCTGGCCACCTTGCTCTATTTTCTTCAATTTCTCCTTGGCCTTTTGTATTGTGGCTTATGTGTTGGCTCTGGTGGTAGGTGCATTCAGCTTGGCTTGGCTAGGTTTGATAGTTTTCTTTGCCTTAGCCATTCGCTATATCTTAGCCTTTCTCTTCTTTGGCTTGGCATGAGTGGGTGCTTCCTCATCACCTTCTGTTTCCTCCTCTTCCTTATCCTCTCCCAGGCCTTGAGTCAACACAAGTTGTTCTTCCTCTTCATCATCTTCATCTTCTTCCTCATCTTCCTCATCTGCACCTTAACCAAATTTGGCCTTTAGCTTCTTGACCAACTTATCTTTCTTCTTGAGTGTGGAAGTAGTTTTCAACTCCATGGTAATATTTGATTTTACCATTTCATAGTTGCCAAATATCTTTTCACTTTTATCAATCTCCTCTGCTAGGAGTGTTGTGATGGATGTTGAAGCTTCATCAACATTGATTTCATACCCAAGTGGCCTTAACCATCTAACCCTTGGTGTGGCAGCTTGCACAAAAGTGTAATTAGCATCAACTAGAAAACATATATCATTGTAATATTGCTCAACCAATGAAACATGTATCCTCATTCTTTGCTTCATTGATTTCTTGAAATCTTCAAAATAACTTATCATCAGAGTTTCAAAGTTTTCACCCATCTGTTCAATGAAGTCATTGATCCACATTGCAGTTGACCTGTTTGTTTTCCATCCCATAGTACCAAAAGAGGGAAATTTATTTTAAACATAAAATAATATGCAAACTAGAATTGAACCAAATTTACATTAAGCACTCTTGGTCTTCCTGATTGCTCCAAGATTTTCCATTAGTAGTAGTTGAAGCTTAGCCAGATCATAAGTATGATCTCTCTTCACAATCTTGTAGCCAATGTCCACAACAATATAGGGTACACTATTCAATTTGCTAGATTAATAGAATTTATGATAAATTACCCTAACAACAAAGTTTAACAATGGATCAACAATAGTATCTATTGTCATGCCTCTCTTATTCCATTTTTCTCCAGTGTTTTTCTCTATTACTTCCTTGGAATTGTTCCTCAGAGTCTTGGGCTGATCTAGGGTTGGGTAGCCAATAACCCTATGAATTATCCTTTTGGTAATCTTAATTGGTCCACCCTCTAGCCATAAATATCCATCATGTATTCAACTCAACACAATTTTAATCCATTTTGTTTTAAATACACGAGGAAAATCTAGGGCACGCATTAAACCCTTCTTCTCAACAATTTTATACTCTTCCTTTAGAATATCATTTTCACATAACGTATCATATGCAACTCTAATTTCTAATTCCCCAATGCTACCGATTTTGCAATTATAACATCTTCTTACATCTTGCACCATTATAACATTCGGCGGGATCATGGATAAAGTGTCAGAAGTGTCTTGTTTGTAAGCTATGTCAGGAATGGCCTTAAATACAGGTTGTTTGACTTCATTGCTAACAATCTAAACATTCAAAACCTCTTTCCCTTCTACATTTTTTGATCTAGATTCCATTTGTCAAACTAGGGTTTATGCAAAGTAAAACTACATAGCTTGGCCTGTGATAAATACCTTGTGAAATCCATAGAATTGGTGTGAGATCGCTGTCAAATTCTCTGCAAATGCCTTGAACAAGTTTTTGAATCACCTTTCACTCTGCTTGCTCTTGCTTGAATTTGAAATGATGAATAATGAGTAAAATCAATCATATATCCTTCGAAAAACCATTGCATTTAATGTTTAGTGCTTGTACAGCTATAAGCTCAGCATCAACTCTATTTTAGAATCACTCAACACCCATAGATATTTCATCACTTAGTAGCTACTATAGGTTCAACATCAAATAGATAGTCCTATCGCTTGACATCTACTAGCATTCCACTCAGCATACATAGAAAACATTTTCATGCTCGACAAAAACATGGAAACTTTAAAATTTTAACTTGAATTTTCAACAACATCTTGCATCTTTATTCATGCTAATGTGATCTTTTCAATACTATCTCCTTTTGGAATTGATGTATGATATTACACTTGAATATCAATCCCACATACCTCTTGATTGTTTAGTTTGATGAGGTGTGATCACTTGACCTATTGGGTGAAGTGATCCCTTCTCCATTTGATGTGTTGCAAGAATCTTTCTTTTTCCATGTCTTGTTCATCTCATCTCTAATGTGTTCAACATTTTCCTTGCCTTTTCCTTTATCAAATTCACAACTTGGTGCCTTTGACCTAGTTGGACAATGTTTGCTAATATGACCAGCCTTCAAATAGCTAAAACATGTAGTTTGGCTCAACCACCTTTTGTAGTTACCAATGAAGTGTATTGTAATACAATTCTCAAGAATATTTCCATATTCTTGACAACAGTGACAGCTATATCTTGTGTTGTAATCCCAATTATAAAGGTTTCCATAGCTTCGTACCTTTGTTGGCTTGATTGATGACCACATGGATTTGGTTTTGCATTCAAAAGCTCTATGTCCATACTTATGATAGTTGTAGTAATACCCTTCAAAGCTTTGTTTTTGCATAGTCTTGGTTTTGCACTCATGTGCCTAATGACCTTGTTTGTTGCACTTATGACAATGAGTCATGTTCTTAGGTTTGACATTCTGATTTTCATTTTTGATTATATACATATTAGTAGTATGTCCTTTCTTACTACAATTATGACAAGTAAGTTTGGAGTTTCTACCTTTGATGTTCCTTTCTTTAGCAACTTTGGATGATTCTCCTTCTTTGGTGCTTGTGTAGCCTAGTCTTGATGAATCTTTGTTAGATCTAGGAGATCTCAATAATTGCTCAAAGTATTTGATGTCTTCATTTGGATTGTTGAGACTTTTAGCAAATTCCTTTTCTCTTTATAGGTCATTCTACAACTTTAATGTAGTTATCTCAATGTCCTTGAAATTTAGTTCATAGTTGGCATTCATCATTTGACTTAAAGTATCCAATTACATGTTGGAATCTTGATCAACTCTGTTGACTTCTCTTCCAATCTGTTTGCCATAATTTTTTTCTTCTTCTTCAATCATGGCTTTGTCCTCCATGGCTTTCTTCTTCTATTCAGTCACCTCACATAGTAGTATAGCTTGTGATTCTTGCTCTAGCTTGAGATTTCTGATTTCCTTAGCTTGGATTCTATTCTTTTGCATTAGATCTGCAACTACTCCATCAAATTCATTGGAGTTACCATCTCTAAATATCTTGGTGATGTCTATCTCTTTGTATAGTGTATCATCCTCTGCAATAGCAATCTCTTTCCTTCTCTTCAAGGATTTCTTTAGTTCTTCTCTTGCCTCATTCATTTGATGTAGTATGAGATGTATTTCAATCTCTTGGTTCTCAATAGTCGTTCCCAGCTTGTAGACTTCCATTTCAAGATCTTTTCTCTAAGTTGTAAAGCTTCTCTTCAAAGAACTAGGCTCTGATACCAATTGTTGGAATTACAAGTGGGAAGAGAGGAAACTTCTTTTGGGGGGGGGGGGGGGGTGTGAATCAAGAGTTTAAACTTGGACCCATAATACTTTCACCATTCATATATCACATTCATTAATATATTGAAAAAACATGTAAAGCATATGCATCAATCATGTAAACATGTAATCAAACACACATAACACTATATATGATTACCCAGGAACCCTCCAAGTGAGAAGGTAAAATTGGGGTGGGGATGACACCCACAAATTTTCACTACTACAACAATAAGTGTATCTAATGAAGGTTACAATGGTTTGACCATGAATCATGGTCTGCCCTGTGAAAGGCCTACCTTGTTAAAGGCTTACAAAGACTATTAAGTCCTACCTTGTTAGAGGATTTCAACACCCTGTTAGAAGTGTGCCTGGTTAGAGGACATCAACTTACAATTAAGTAAACACCCTGTTAAAGGATTTCATATAGCCTGTTAGGACTACTCTATTAAGAGATTTAATTGAAATTGCTTGTTAAAATGTCTTAGCATAGATCCTACAGTTGGCACTTTCTTACTTGATAATAGATCACCTCTACATAGTTTCTGATTGATCCTTCATGATCTAATGTATGAATGTTGTATCCTTCTCTATCCTCTATTCTTCACTTAACTGATTTTGCAATTCACTCTTACATCTAGGTTACCTTGAATGCTATTCAAACTGTCTTGTTTTCTCTTCCAATTCAATCATTCACCCCTTGTACACTATCCACTCATAAAGAATTTAGGGTTTTGTCCTCCTTAAGAAGACTTTGGTGGCTTAGGGTTAGGTATGAATCTATGGCTAAGATTCATCCATTTTGCCACTTAAAACTTCCCATTTTCTAATTGGCTACATGTTATTACATAGGGTATCTGCATATAGATTCGTCCTTATCTCCAAAAGATCATAATCTATCCTTAAGTCAGCTCAAAATGCTTTAGATAGTTGTTTGTTCCATTACAAACAAATATGTCCAAACTGTGTCACTCGACGGATGAAGTCTCTGATGCTCGGCATACATTATATTTTTGCTTCTGACTCGGCACCTGTATTACTCAGCATTGACTGTTTACTCGACAATTGAATTCACTCAGCATGGTCTATCTACTCAGTTCTAGAGTGACTCAACAATCATTGTGACTCAACATGGTCTTATATTTACATGTTGTGCTTGACATGTATTACTAGTTTGACATGAACTAAGTAAATGGTTTAAGTGTGTTGACACTCACTTGTTTGAACCAATATGAGATCAACACAAATATTTTTAGTCACCATTTTTTTGGAATGCAATGTCATCTTATTTTAGATGTATCATGCCTTCAATGAAATACTTGATCATAGAATTAGGGTTTTTGGACAACTTTCTTCTCATCTGGGAAATGCATAAAATTACCCTCCCTTTTCTAATCATCTAATATGAACCAATGCATTAGATTATGTTTGAATGCCCACCTAGGTATACAAAAACAAATAGATAGGAAGAGAAGTTCCTTAAAGATAGTCTAGACATAGACATGCCATCACATTAACTCAATCCTAATCCTAGAAGTTTGAAAAATATAGGGGACTGAAATCATGGCAACAACTGGCTTTGAATGGGGAACTAGGCATGTTAGTGCCTAAGCAGGAACCTAGCAATCTTTGGTTTTAAAAAATCTTGGAAAAGAAAACAAGAACAAACTGCCTACTTCCTTTATTACAGAAAACATCAAAAAATTATGATCAATGCCTTAGTCCATTGGGTTGCAAATTCTTAAGTAGAATAGGGAGATGCTATGCATTTGGGTGGTGGAGAAGTAGGGCAACCAACACAAAGGAAAGTAAACACACAGAAAGTAGGAAAGCAAGGAAAGACAACTACATAAAACACACACCTAACCTAACATATCTATAGAGGTGAGATGAATCTCACCTTATGAAACCAAAAACAAAAGATACTCAAGTGAATCATCTTACTGATAGACTAAAATAGGATCCCTTCCTCTACAATTGATTTTTCCCTCTAAGTAGGATTCCTACTTGTTGCAGCAACAAAATGGAAACTCCAAATGATTATTTTATTATATGCACTAGCTAGCTATATACCCTTTAAGGTCCAAACAACCATGCCCAATCATAGATTACTTCATCTTCCTCAGGTCCTCTTATAGTCTCCTTCTTATAATCTTCTATGAGAGGAAGATGGTCATACACTTCCTGATTAGGAGTAAGGTGATTAGCACTAGGGCTTTTAGTTACAATCTCACATAACTAGGCTTCATCAAAAAGGGTAGAGAAAGGCTTCTCTTGCACAAGTTTTGTTATTGGATGGGTACCCACTTCATTGCATTCAAGAATTAAATCTCCCTTAGCTATGCAGTAATCTCCATTCTCCCTATCCTCCCATGCATCCTTATTATCTTTAGACATGAAAACAATAAGAATAATCCCAAAAGAAGGGGGAGAAAACTCAACCATTAATGGCTCTTCATTAACCTGATTTTGATTTGTACTTGGGCCATCAAACAATTCTTTTGTTTTGAGGGGTGGTAATGACCAACATACAATCTCCTCTTCCTAACTATAAGAAAAAGTTGTGTCTACCAATGGAACTAATTCTTATTCATACTAAGAGTTGATCTCGTGACTGTTTTCTTCAATCACATCTTTATCAAGGATAAGGTTCTTACCAGTAGTTTTATAAAGTTCCTCCTCATGCTAACACAACCATTGTTTGGGTTGAACTTCATTACTTCTTTCTTCAACAAGAGTCATATTTGTAACTATTGGTAGATCACAAGTGGAATTTTCTAGTGTAAGCAGATGATCATTGGAAGATTCTTCTTCAGAGGGCTTTGATGGAGTATTGTTACCTTGATCTATAACATCAAGAATAGCTTCTTATCTACTAAAGACTACAATAATATGAGTACTAGAATCATGTTACCATGGGGACTTCATGATTAGGTGTAGATACTATCTTTAGCTTCAGTTCCTTTCTCTTATCTTTTTGCTGGTCCTTTAACTTGTGGAATCAGTTGTAGAGGTGGTCCAATATCTTCCTTGCTTTAGGTTCATCTACTTTGTTGAGGCTCTCTACATGATTCAACAAGATCTTTTAAAATACCTTTTCCTTATTTGTATGGAGCTCTTCAAGAGTAGGCTCAGGCGTTGGCCTCTCCTTGGCGTTCACACTAGGAGTGCTCACTAGCCCTTTAAACATCCATAAACCATAAGGAATATAGTTAGGTGACTTTACTAAGGGATTTTCATCTTCAACAATCTATACATGTTTCAGCTTCCTACTTTCACTTTCTTCTAGGTCCTTGAGTCTTTAGAAATGGGCACAAAAATGTGGTTCCAAAACATCTTTGACATATGATCATCTTTCTATGCTGATGTTTTCTCAAGTTGCATAGGAGATGCTCTCTCTATTCTGGTAAAAAACCTCATGAAGCACCTTGTCATTTGTGGTTTGATGTTCTTCAAGAGTAGGAATGAGCTTCAACCTTAACTATTGGAAGGTGGGGGGGGAGGGGGGCGTTCGGGGGGTGAATCAGTTATCCAAGGTCCAGATGTATAAATAAAACTTTTCACAGTTTAGTGAACCCATAAAATATTTATCTTCATGCATGCATCCATAAGATTATGTAATCACTTAAAAGTTGTAGGTTACTATCAAATCAACTTGCAGAAATGTAAGCATGAAGCATAATAGATTTATCAACACACTTGATATAATGATTTACGTGGAAAGGGAAAAACCACTAGTAACATGCCACTCTTTTTCACTCTTTTGAAGTGATGCCCTGTGAAAGGCCATCCCTATTAAAGGTTACAATGCACACTATTAAATGTGACCCGATTATAGGATTTCAATCACCCTATTAGGAGTGAGCCTTGTTAGAGGACTTTAGACCATTCACTTGGAATGTCACCTGGTTAAAGGATTTACAAATGACTGTTAGGTCAACCTTAATCCAAAGGATTTACCCTAGACTAATACAATTATTAGAGAGTAATAGTAAGGCTTGATCTGATAACAACTTACAACTTCATTTGTAGATTACAAATCACTTTTTTCAGTCCTCCATTTTGCTTGGCCTTCATACATTTTAGCTCTAATAGCTTTTTCACCCTTCAAGCATTCATACCCTTAAGTCTTCTTGCTTAACATGGCATTGCAAACTCTTCTCTTAGGTCACTTGATGAAGGAAAAACCTTGACTCCTTGTCTTCCTTAGGTTCTCGCATATGTCCCTCTTTGCTTATGACTAGTCATTCCTATAAATAGAAAATTAAGATCTTTTGCCGCTCATTTTCGATCATCCAATTTAAGGTTAGGATAGATTAGGTAGGATACAATGAATCTATCCCACATTCTATACCTCTTCTAGAAACTTCTCCTTGAATTCTCTTTGAATTTTCCTAAAAACTATTTACCTTGAATTTTGTGCCACCAGCTCATCAACCTTATCTTGCACCTGGTTCACACATTCCAAGAAAATAAACTTGTTAGCTTATATCCATCAAATTCATGATCTTTTAAATAATGTGACCACTCAACATTATTTAGCTTCTGATGCTTGGCACATACTGCATTGCTCAACATCCTTTATAAAATCACTTGACACAAACTAAAGTTTACTAGTGCTCAGAATCAACTAAACTTTACTTGGCATCCATTGTTTTGCTCAACATACACTAGAATAAACTTTTGCTTGGCTCCAACTAATTTTCTGCTAGCTTGCACTAACTTTTCTTGGCACCTACTATCCACTCGATCAAGCTTTGCAGACAAACTTTGTGTAACTTGTTCTTCTAAATTTTCTTAGTGTAACCAACGTTTGTAACTTTAATTAGATTATCAATGCATCATGTTATCACTGTCTTAACTGATTCTTGTACTCATTTACAAAATCATAACTCAACCTTTCCTCTAGGTGCTATTGTTACATCTTTTGATCAAATCATCTTCATCAATCAAATAAGTGATAGTACTTAAATCATATAAGCAATTGTCTTACCAACAAATAGTAGGTTTGACATCAATGACAAAACAATGATTGAAGCATATTTTTCATACTTGTATCAATCTGTTCTCATCAATCTCCCTTTTTAATAGTCTTCTTCAATCTATTCTCAACAATCTCCCTCTTTGGCATTGATGGCAAATCAAACTGATCAACCAAACTAACTAGGTTAAAATAGTAAGACAATACTAGAAAGAAAATAATTCCTTGTATTGAAATCTCTCCCTCTATCAACAACTTCCATCTTCTGAGGAGGTTACAAAATTCTTCCTTATAACTCCCTCTAAATTTCTTCTTATCATATCTCCCTCTTACTAGGTAGATGTTATGATTTCTCCCTCTTTGGTTAATCATACTTGTACTTTCCTTTGATTAGAAATTATCTCCCTCAGTAATTAGTTCCTTGATCATACCCTTGATCGGTAACTATCTTCCTCTTTCTTGCATTTTCCTTGATTTCTAACTATCTCCCTCTTTGACAACAATGCCAAAGACTTGTCATCTTAACATGCATATATGGACTTCTTTAGTTTCTCCCTTTGTCACCTTGCTTGTGACAAATTTAGAGTTTCAATTTTTTGATTACTTTAGGCAGCTCCTAAAGTAAGATCCACTACATCAATGTGTAAAATATGAAAATTAGCTTGTTTGATGTAGGGCACTCCTATTGTCACTTAGATAGCCTTTGATAGGGGTATCACCCCTAGTTTACCTCTTGGATACTCATGAGCATCCTTAGCTAATGCTTTTGTGAAGATACCAACAATTTGTTCTTTTGTGTTGACATATTCAATCTTCACCTCTTTATCTTGAACTAATTCTGTCAAGTAATGATACTTGATTGCAATGTACTTAGTCTTTGTGCGTATCACAGGATTCTTTGATATATTGATAGCACTTTTATTATCACAATAAAGTGTTACTTGTTCTATGATATCTTCCTTCATTCCTTTGAGTAGCTGTTTGATCCATACAATGTTTACACAACTTACAATAGCAACAACATATTTAGCTTCAATAGTAGATTGTGTAAGTGCAGTTTTGTTTCTTGCTAGTCCATGTAACCAGTCTCTTGCCTAAGAAAAATGCTCCTTCACTGGTGCTCTTTTTGTCATCAATGTTTCTAGCCCAATCAACATTAGTGTAGGATCTTAATTCAAATTTTTTTATTTTTCTTATAGTATAGACCATACTCCTCCATTCCTTTTAGATATCTCATTATTCTCTTTATAGCCATCAAATGATTCTCCCTGGGATCAATAGAGAATCTTGCAACTATCCCTACAGATAATGTAATTCCATGTATGCTATGTACTACATATTGTAATTTACCAGTCATAAACTTGTACAATGTTTGATTCATCTCAACTAAATTAGTTCTTTAACAACTTGTGTCTTGTTACCATAGTTGTACTTACTGGTTTGGAATCCTCCAATCTAAAAGTTTTCAATATTTCTTTGACATATTTTGACTAAGTGATGTATATACCATATTTTGTCTAATATACTTACAAACCCACAAAGAATTTGATCTCTTCAAATATAGACATGTCAAATTCTTACTTCATTTCATTTGTAAAAGCCTTACATAAGGCATCTTGACCTCCAAATATGATATCATCAATAAAAAATTTAGATAACAAAATACCTTTTCCTTTCTCTATTTTTATGTACAGATTGTTGTTATCATTTGTCCTTTCAAATCCAATCTTCACAAGATACTTATGAAGTCTCTCATACCATGCTCTTGGTGCTTGTTTCAAACCATATAAAGCTACATGTAATCTACATACCATGTTCTTGTTGTTAACATCAACAAATCCTTCTAGCTGTTCTATGCAAACTTCTTCTAATATGCCATTTAGAAATGCAGATTTAACATCCATTTGATAAACTTTGAAACCTTTGTATGTAGAGTAAGCAAGTAATGTTCTCACTCTTTCCAATCTAGCAATAGGGGAAAATGTCTCTCCATAGTCAATTCCTTATTCTTGTTCATATCCTTTGTAGACTAATCTTGCCTTGTTCCTTATGGCTTCACCATTTTCATCTTCTGGTCTAGGAACTAGAGTCCATGTTTTGTTTTTCTCAATTTGTTCAATCTCTTCTTCCATGGCTTTACTCTAGTCTACATCTTCTAATGCATTTCTCACCGATTTAGGTTCTTTCATGCTCAAATTTTTTTTTTCATTTCTCAATCTATTTCTTTTCATTGGCCTAGCATCTTTATCTCCAATAATTTGTGTAGTAGGATGATGTCTTTCAACATATTTGTAAATTCTTGGTTCTACTCTAGTTTCTTCAATTTGTCTCTCGTCTTCAGAGTCACCGTGTACATCTCTATTAGGTAGCTCAACACCTCCACTAATCTCAGGGTCTAAATGTGCTTCAAATTTATTCTATAACTCAGCATCTGAGTGTAACTTAGTTTTTGAATGCAACTCAGCATTCACAATATGTGACTTGGTAGTCACTGAAACTTGTTGTTGGTTTGTAGCTTGATTTGTAGCATCTTCTTCAACAGGCATACCTTCATAAGAGTATACAAATGATTTGTATTCTTTAGGTTCTTTCATAGGTTTAGCCTCATGTACTTCTCTATATTCATCAAACTTTACATTTGGACTTTCCACAACTTTGTTAGTGTTAGTATTTAAACACTTATAAACTTTACTTCTTGTGGAATATCCTAGGAATATACCTTCTTCACTTTTTGCATCTAGTTTACCATTCCTGAAGTCTTTTAGAATGTAACACTTGCTTCCAAATACCTTAAAGTACTTTACATTGGGTGATTATCCATACCATAGTTCAAAAGGTGTTGAATGAGTACCTTTCTTGACTTGTACATGGTTCAAAGTATAGATAGTTGTACTCACTTCTCTCCAGTATTTTAAAGCAACATTTTTATCCATCATGAGTGTTCTAGTACAATCCATTATAAATATGTTCTTTCTTTCAACAATTCAATTTTGTGGAGGGGTTTTAGGGGTAGATGCCTATCTTTTGATTCCTCTATCATTAAAGAACATTTCAAATTCATTTGATGTGAATTCTCCTCCTTTGTCAGATCTCATACACTTCAGACTTTTACCTATTTCCTTCTCAACTATTGCTAAGTACCACTTAAACATTTGGAAAGCATCAAATTTATGAATAATCATCAACAAACAACATAATATACTTATCTCCTTTGTACCTTTGCACATCAATTGGTCCACACAAGTCAGTATGAACAATCTCTACTATTTCTTTAGAGGTATGCATTTTACTTTTAAAACTCGACTTTTCCATTATGTCTAACTGACATTGTTTGCACATTATATTATCAGGCTTCTTCAACTTAGGCAAACCTCTACCTTTTCTCATGTTACGAATATTGACCAAGTTATCAAAATTGACATGACATAACCTTTTGTGCCACAACCACACATCATCAAATTTTACAACTAGAGAAGTAGCATCCTCTATATCAAGATAAAATAGATCACTCCTAGTTTGATCACCCTTTCCAATCATTCTTCCATTTGTGTCATATATCTTAGCAACCTTTTTTTTAAACTCAACCTTATATCCCAGATTATTCAGTTATGACACACTCAAGAGATTATAGTCAAGTCCTTTGACATAGTAAGCATTGTCACATAAAATCTTGTATATGAGTTTAATAGAACTTTTTCCTTTTATCAAACATGGTGCATCATTCCCAAATCTTACACTATTTCCATCATCAAAATTTAGGGTAATGAACTTACTTTTATCTCGAGTCATGTGATGCGAACATCTATTGTCAATGATCCATATTTGATTCTTGTTCACACAATCCACAATTGCAGTTGCCTCATCTTCATTAGATTCATCCTTCATTGAAACATACACCACTTCATCATCATGTTCATTATATTCACTTTTATTTTTCTCTTTACCAATGTAGCATGACTTTTTGCCTTTGTATTTGTAGTCCTTGCTATCTTCATCTCTTCTACTTTTGTACTTGTCACCACCTCTAAAGTTTTGCCTCTCTGGACATCTAGTAGCAATATGACCAACCTCATTGCAATTGAAACAAATGATAGGTAATTTAGCTTTGAACTTGCCTTTACCTTTGTGGAATCTTCTTTCCAATAATGCTTCAAGTTGTTTTACATCCTCCTCATAAATATCACTATCAATGGACACATACTTTATCTTTTTTTTCTTCTTCTTCTCATCAGGTTCCTTCAGTGACACTTTATCTTTGAAAGTAGATTCAATATTCTTAGGTTTGTAATTATCAAAGTTAGATAGCTCAAAAGTAGTGAGTCTACCTACTAGACCTTTAAGTGATAAATTATTTCTCGATATGCATCTTAGTTCTTGAATTGTAGAAACTCTAATAGCATATATAGGCAGTAGTGTTCTCAAGACTTTGCTTAGTAGAGTATCATCATCTATTTCACCATTAGCTCCTCTTATTGCATTAATGACTTCTTTTATTCTTGTCGCATATTGAGCAATATTTTCACCTTCTTCCATTCTCATTTCATCAAACTTACCTCTGAGGCTTTCAACTTTGGCTCTAAGAACATTAGTGTTTGCTCGATAGATGGTGGCTAAGGCATCCCACATTTTCTTTGTATTGTCAGGACCTTTGATATCATCAAATTCAACATAACTTAGGGTAGAGACAATCTCCAATATTGTTTGGTTATGTTCTTTTTCCTTTTTTATATCCTCAGTAGTTGGGGCTCCAGCAGGGTCAACATGCTCAATGGTAATTGTAGATTGTGCATGATCTCCAAGTTCTCCAAGGTGTAGCTTTATTAAACTTTTCCATGTAGGAAAGTTATCTCTGTTGAGCTTTGGTACTTCTCTTTTTCACATCTTGATCTTTGTGCTTCTAGTACCTTCAAACTAGTCCTCTTAAGTAGATGACTCTAATACCAATTGTTGGAATACTTTTAGAATAACTTGGGGGGGGGGGGTGTCAATCAGTTATCCAAGGTCCAGATGTATAAATAAAACTCATAATATTTCAGTGAACCCATAAAACATTTATCTTCCTGCATGCATCCATAAGATTATGCAATCACTTAAAACTTGTAAGTTACTAACAAATCAACTTGCAGAAATGTAAGCATGAAACATAATAGATTTATCAACACACTTGACACAATGATTTATGTGGAAACACAATTTGGGAAAAACCACCAGTAACATACTACTCTTTTTCACTCTTCTAAAGCCTGGTGAAAGGCTAACCATGTTAAAGATTACAAGACACACTATTAAATGTGACCTGATTAAAGGATTCCAATCACCCTGTTAGGAGTGAGCCTTGTTAGAGGACTTTAGACCATTCACTTGGAATGTCACCTAGTTAAAGGATTTACAAATGACTGTTAGGTCAACCTTAATCCAAAGAATTTACCCTAGACTGATACAATTATTAAAGAGTAACATCAAGGCTTGATCTAATAACAACTTACAACTTCATTTGTAGATTAAAAATTACTTTTTCAATCCTCCATTCTACTTGGCCTTCATACATTTCAGCTCTATTAGCTTGTTCATCCTTCAAGCATTCATACCCTTAAATCTTCTTGCTTAACATGCCAATGCAGACTCTTCTCTTAGGTCACTTGATGAAGCAAAACCCTTGACTCCTTGTCTTCCTTAGGTTCTTGCACATGTCCCCCTTTGCTTTTGACCATAAAATTAAGATCTTTTGCTGCTCATTTTCCATCATCCAATTTAGGGTTAGGACAGATTAGGTAGGATACAATGAATCTATCCCACATTCCATACCTCTTCTAGAAAATTCTCCTTGAATTCTCTTTGAATTCACCTAAAAATAGTTTACCTTGAATTTTATGCCACCATCTCATCAACCTTATCTTCCACTTGGTTCACACATTCCAAGAAAACAAACTTGTTGGCTTAGATCCATCAAATTTATGATCTTTTAAATAATGCATCCACTCAGAATTATCTAGCTTTTGATGCTCGACACATATTGCATTGCTCGACATCCTCTATAAAATCACTTGGTATGAACTAATGTTTACTAGTTCTTAACATCAACTAAAAATTGCTTGGTATCCACTGTTTGCTCAACATACACTAGAATAAACTTTTACTCAGCTCCAACTAATTTTTTTCTTGACTTGCACTAACTTTTCTTGGCACCTACTATCCACTCAATCAAGCTTTATGGACAAACTTTGTGTAACTTGTTCTTTTAAACTTTCTTAGTATAACCAACCTTTGTAACCTTGAGTACATTATCAATGCATCATGTTATCACCGTCTTAACTGATTCTTGTACTCCTTTACAAATTCATAACTCAACCTTTCTTCTAGGTGCTATTGTTACTGTTGTCAATTAGGATTTGTGCCTTTAGCGAGATGTAGAATCAAGCTATCTTGTGAAACAACGGAAACTCTCTCGAGTGGTGGGTTATCCTAAAATGAGAGAAGAATCTCCAGAAGCTAGGCCGGTTCCTAAGTTGTGATCACCTAATCCTAAATTGTACTTGAGATAAGGGTAAGAAATGAAAGAATGAACAATTAAAACTAATCTAAGTGAGGTGATACACCAATGATTATGCATGTAATTTTGATTACTTCAGCACAAACTACAAAAAAAGACAATTGATTCACAATATCAGACGATCATGTAATCACAAAAGTGTTTCTATATAAGGATTTGAGATCTCCTGCTTTGAAAGGGATACTTAAGTTTCACAAATTTTCTACAATGAAACAATAATCACAAAACATAGACCTACAATCACATGTATCACGATTCAAAGCTGCAACTAGGAATGTAACTATAATGAAGGCGAACACAACATTAAAGCAAAAAACTCACAAAATTGCACAAGAATCTATGATAAGGAACAACTATATCTCTATAATCAATGCTGAAAAAATCTCTGTCACAAGTGCCCTTACAATCAACTCAAAATCTGCAATCTGCAAAAAATTTGAATCCGAAAAAGAAGGTCCTTCATAATGAGGTGAATGTACAATATATAGAAATCATAAACCTAATTCAGATTTCAAGATCATGCCTAGAGAAAATCAGTCAAAAATGATAGAAACTATGAAGAAGTCTCTGAAAATTGCTGTCAACCACCTGCCCAACTGATAGATAACTGAAAAATTGCCTCTAGCTCCTCAGAATCATGCACAAAAAAAAACCAAGCTTGGATCCATCAAGTAACCCAAAAATATAGCATGTAAAACTCCTCATAGTTATGCAAAATATGCATAAAATAGGCTCTCATCACGAACTGCATGCATAACTGCCCCTAACTGCTCCATAAATCACTAAAAATAGCATTAAAGTGCCCCATCAATGCATGAGAAAATCAAACTATCCTTAGCCTCCAAAAATAGCTCCATACTTAACTCAATAACTGCATGTAATGTTCAGTTATCTCAAACAATCCATCTTTGCTAAAAATAAAGCTCATCTTTGCATGAAAGAGTTAATTGAACGTGCTTTCCTTGCATTTAGGCATTAAAATATTTTAACCTTTTTAATTCCCTTTAATTAATTAATATAATCAATGGTTTCATAATTACAACCACTTGCTATATTAATTTTACAATAATGACTTCTTTTTATTATATTTATCAATATTGACGTGTTTAATGTTATATCTATTACTTTTAAAACACATCAATATTAATAAATATAATAAAGGGAATATTAAATATATTTTACATTTTAATAAGTGTAATATATATTAAATAATTCATTTAATATATATAGCACTTTATAAATTTTTTTATTTTTTAAATTTTTTTTTAATATGCATTGAATGAAAAATATAACATTTATTCATTTAATGCATATAAAAACTCAAGTAAATGAATAAAATTAGAGTTTTCAAAATATCATAAAATGCCTATTATGGCATGGACCCAAAATTTTATACAATATAGCAAAGGGCAAAGAAAATATGAAAGGAAAAGGCATTTGCTATGTCTTGTTTATTGTTACGTATGGAAAGAAGGATGAGGGTTTTCAAAACCCTAGTCGGGCCATGTAGAAATTTGCTGCAATTTCCTTCTTCTTTGCTGGTCTTGGACACATTTTTTGTTGTTGCTATTTTTGGATGCCATCTTTGCTGCAAGTTCTATTTGCTTAGCCGTATGGAGTTTTTTGGACGCCATGTTTTCTTTGACTACGGGTTCCTTTCTCCATGCGATTTTATGCTTGTTGTTGTACACTTTCCTTGGATCTTTGGCATAACTGATTGCCTTGCTGGGCTTGATCATGGCTGAGAGAAATGGGTTTTATGAGGCATGCACTTGTTGCTGAAGTTTAGATGCCGACTGGACACCATATCTGCTGCTTGCATGAGTTTTCTCCATGGGAATTTGTTGAGGTTTAGACACCATTCGCTATGAGCTCTCTCTCTTCCAGCCAAGTCTTGCCTTATAAATGTTGTGAGATACCATATTTCTTTGTGTTGCTTCCAGCCGTGGACTACTTTGCTGATAATTTTCTCAGGTTGGAGTTACAATTTGGGTTATCTTTATGTCATGGCTGCCATATTTGCTTTAGTCACTGTGTAAGGGTTTCATTTTTTTTTTTGTATATTTCTTTCTTTGCCATTGAAATCTCTTCATAGCATGTATTTTCAGAAATCATTGTCATTCTCATGGATATTCAATACTATTTTTCTTCATTGATAATTACTTCTAGGCATGAAAAGTGACTGTTTCTTTCCATCAAGAAGCCACTATTATTTATGTATGAAAATCAGGACTGTTTCTTTCCTCTTTGCAAATGCCACTTCAAGGATCAAACCTAATCAAATTTACTTAATGTTCTGTAACTTGCTAAACTTTTCTCATATCTATATATGTTCTTGCAAATTGATCTAGAGTTCCATTGGTAAAGAAAACTAAGAGAATGGGAATGAAGAATTTGAAATCTTATGAAGCAGAGTCTTTATAGATTGCAACCCTGTCTTTTATACCTGTGTTCTCATGGACACAACCTTGATCATTATGACAATGAATTGCTGATGTTCATATCATGCTATCCTCTTTTATTAATATCCTGTTGTCTATTGAGAAGAAGTATAAATCTAACATTCCCCTTTAAACTCAACTGTAGCCTCTTATTCTCTTGCTGTAACTCATAAAGCTCATCTTGAAGATTATGCATTTTATCATTTATATCTGTATTTTGTTCATAAAAATCTGTAGACTGAATTCCTTTTTCAGTGCTCCCCTGATTTGAGTTCTGCAATCCTGCTTTTTAAATTTTGCACTTCTATTTGAAGATGTTCATGTTCCTTGCTTTCAATTTCTTGATGGTTGTAGGTTACTGCTATTTATATTTTAATATAACTGTTGAAGTTTTACTCTTTCTTGCTGTTCATAAATCAAATATTACTGTGAAGCTTTACTCTTTCTTGCTGTTCGGAAATTAGATATTGGTAGAAACATACTTTTGCTCTACCTTGACTAGTTGTTGTTCTTTACCTCGTACCATGTTCTGCCTGTATACTTGTGAAGCTATAATCCCTCTATCTCATAGACTAAGAATTTCATACGTCCTCCATGATTTGACTGGAAGGTTTCATACCTGTAACACATGTACGTCCCTTTAACAATCTCCTTGTGTCTTTAATCTCTTGTTATGATTCAACTAGAAGGTCCCATACTTGTAATTTACGTATGCCCCCTCAACAGTCTCCCCATGTCTTTAGTCTTCGCCTCTACATGATTCAGCCAGAAGGTTTCATGCTTGTAATTTATGCGTGTCCCTTCGATAGCCTCCTTCAGTCTTGGCCCTTCCTTGATTTGACCAGAAAGTTTCGTACTTATAACTTATGCACGTCCTTTTAATGATCTTCTCAATGTCTTCAATTAGCTTCATTGGTTTAACCGGAAGGTCCCATACTTGTAATTTATGTATGCCCCCTCAATAGCCTTCCGAATACTTATGTCTTTGCCCGAACAATCTCAGGCAAAAGGCTTCATGCATGTAACTTATGCATGATCCTTCTATAGCCTCTAATCTTCATACCTATTTCTGCACATGGAACAAACTCATTAATAAAAACATGTTTTATTTTCCTCAGATTTTCTTGCTGCCTTGCCTTTTAGCATAGTTATCTGGATGACTATTTTGTATAAACAGCAGAGTATAGATGATAGGAAAGTCTTTCATTGCTTAGTTCGTATGAACTGATCCATTTCTTTACTTATTTTTTGCAGGTTTTACTCTCGGATGGAGATGCGGGATCAGCCCTCCAGCGTTTAACACAACAACTTTGCATTCAGGCAATGGATGCCTTTCCTTTCTATCTCTTTTTCAGTACTTTTTTGTTTGTACAATGTGTTTAATTCAGATATTTATGTTAGGGTCTGAGAGCACTGGTAATATCTGAATGCATTGTATTCAAGTACTATGTAAACATGAACACTCTGTAAAAATATATTTTGAATACTTTGAAAATTGTTTCAGTACTTGTATCCTGAAAAAGTGATCATTTCTCTTTCTTATGCTTTTTGTACTTTGCTTGCTGCATTCTCTTTATTCTGTACTATATACTCTCAATAACTAAACACATTTAGTGAATAGTTTAAAACATAATCAGTTTAGCGTAAAACATAACAATTTTAAAAGGCATGTTAAATTGGTAATAGTTACATCTTTTGATCAAATCCTCTTCATCAATAAAATAAGTGATAATACTTAAATCATATAAGCAATTGTCTTACTAGAAAATAGCAGGTTTGACATCAATGACAAAATAATGATTGAAGCATATTGATCATAATTGTATCAATCTATTCTCATCAATCTCCCTTTTTAATAGTCTTCTTCAATCTATTCTCAACATTAACTCCTCTCTTTGCATGTCTTTTAACTTGTAGAATATTGAGCATGTGCATTTGCACAAGGATGCAGAAACATGATCATCTTCAATGCTGATATTCTTTTGAATGGCATGGGAGATCCTTTATTTATATAGGAGCACAAGCTCTTGCAACAACTTGTTGATAATCTCATTAAGTTGGGTTTAGGCCTTAGCCTTATCTTAGTCTTTGAATTTGGCATGGCCATTGAGTTACACTAGACCTTCTTAGACCAAAGGGAATAGGTCCTTCATATAGAGTCACCAGTCTTCATCCTAGGGAAGACACCTGTAGATTTTTGAGAATGAGAAACCAAGCACTAGTCTTCGATTCCAATCCCTAGTAGAGTCACCAAAAACAATTTGTTAACATTTTGTCCCGCTTGCTAACTTGGCTTTACGTTGACTCTAGATACCCAGAATGTGAGGAAACAAAAGGATGTCACCAAAAAATGGGTTAGTGTATGTGTTATATCACTACCCTCTAAATTATAAGGGACAACTCCATTATATGCAATATATACAATGAGTTGTGTTTTTAATAGATCATTGGGATGGGGGGTATGATCTTAACCTAAGAGTAGAAGAGGATAAAATAGGATGCTCATAACTACAAACACCCTAGGAAGAAATAGATTTGGGCAACCTAGAACACCCAATGGAATGGATATCACAAGTTACCTTAAAGCCCTTCTAATATTACTCCTACTCTAATCTAAATGCAGATTAGTCCTACTGAAATGTAATCTAGGGAAAGATTAGAGATGCACATGAAAGATGAAATGGAATCCACCTTGACTGATAACCATACACTGAAATGGAATCTAATAAGATATTACTATCTTCATATACATCTATCCTACAATCCCATAGAGACTACTTTAAGATGCAATGTTAGCTCAGCTAAAGGAGATAATGAAAGAAACCTAGGCATGCTAGTCCTAAATGGAATTAGAACATCACATTACCTAACTGACAACATCATACAATTCCTACATTCCATCTAACTCTTCAATTCTCACTCAAGATCTGGAAATGCAGTGGGAAAAGTTGGAAATTTTTTTTTGATCCCTTCTATTAATTTATAAAATTACATATATAGGCCCCCTCTTAGGGTTCTTGGCCAATTATAAAGTCATTAGTTACATTAACAAAGCACTTGAATCAATCAGAAATCTAACAGTCACCAACTACAATTCAATGCATTAGAGAAAGAAAATAGAAATGATTAGAAATGCTCAAAATGGCTCATATTCTTCTCTAATCTATAACAATCACCTTGGTGCTAAATCCATATAATTTGAATCTCAACAATTACAACAGGTTTAAATCTCTATCATTGATATCCTATCAATGATCATGATTAAAGCATAAAAACCCTTTTTACTTTTCTCTTTTCACTTCTTCACAATTGTCATTTATACGATGCCTTCACTTGATGTGATGATGTGATGAATAACCTAGTTTTCTTTTTGTAGCTTTGCAACTTTGAACTTCTACTTCTGACTTAATCATGTGACGATGAGATAACCACATGAAATTGACTATTATCATTTATTGCAACTTCACAACTTGACATTTCTTCATTCTACTAATCATAATGACTCAGTAATAATTGCACATTAACCATGATCACACTTTTGCAACATTAAAATTAACTGTCATTTCTAACCTATGACCTTGCAATGACCGTTTGAGGTTGACTCTTATCACTTTTACCAGGTTGCAACTTAAAATGTATTGAACGCTTCTTAACTAGTGACCTTGCTAATGTTCAATATTTGAATGCCTTAGGTTACTTTTCGTAGCTTCCCCACTTTAAGTCCAAGTTGCCTTCATCTGCCTACAACCATGTGACCTTTATCCTTCACTACATTAGAGCCTTAACCATAGGTTACTCTTAACCCTCTGCGATGATGTGATCATTATATTTATTCTTTGTCACTGCCTTAACTTTGGGTTTCTTGTAACCACTCGTGACCATGCAATCATTGGTTTTTGCTTGTTCGCCATGTTAACCCAAGGTTGACTTAAATTTCTTGTGACTTTGTGAACACAAGCTTTTCACTCTATCAAAACACTAACCTCATATCATCTTTAACCCCTAGTGACCCTACGAACAATGGTTTTTGTTGCTTCACCATGTCAACTCTAGGTTACCTTAAATCACCAGTGAACATGCAATGATCATTGATCTTTATGATCTGATGGCTAAGAAGATACATCTCTAAGGACCATTATAATTCCATATTAAAATGCCATCCATCAATTTGTCTTCATTTGACAATCTGGATTTAATCTCTGAGCCATTTGATTTGTCAACTTTGTAACGTAGATGCATAAATTAAATACAAGCCATCGATTGAATTTTAAAGAAAGGAAAACCACCTTTGACCAAGTTCTTTTTTCATTTCTAAAGATTTATCTACTTCTCCTATAGTTGATTTGATTTCTCTAATTTTCATGATGTTCCTATGATCTGCACCTTGGACTTGAGCTTCAATCCAAATTTTTTTAGTTGCCATCTATTCTGAGTGCAATGTGATATTATTTTAGATATATCATGCCTTTAATGAAATACTTGATCATAGGGTTAGGATTTCTGAAGAACTTTCTTCTCATCTTGGAAATGCATAAACTTATCCTTTCTTTCTTAATCACCTAATATGAACCAATAGATTGGATTGCTTTTGAATGCCCACCTAGGTGTACAAAAAGGAATAGATGAGAAAATAAGTTCCTAAAGGCAATCTAGACACAGACATGACATCACGTTGACTCAATCCTAATCCTAGAAGTTTGAAAAATATAGGGGACTGAAATCATGGAAACATAATGCAATGAATATTTAGAGGATATCTATCTTTTCCCATTGTTGGAGTTAATAATCATTTTATATCCTCTTTTAACACTATAATTCCCACTTTTTGACATACCTAAAATTAATTTATCCTTTCTATCTTTATGATTAGCTTATATATTTTTCAAAAATTGTTCAAAATTTTGTTTATCCTAATTTGAAAAATTAGTTTCTTCAATGTATTTTCACTTCCAGTCTCTATATTGGTCATCATTGCTTGCTTATTTATAATTGCTTACATGATGACCCAAAAAGTCAATTAAAGTATTTTTAATATTAGCTGGGAGGTTATAACTATCAGGTAGAGGAAGTCCATCCCATGAATCTTCCCAAACTAGAGCCTCTTGACCTTGGCCAATATCCCAAGTGAGATGGTTGGTTATAAGAGGATGTCATTGCATCATGAATTTTCAAGTTCTAGATCCTTTTGGCAGGATTATGGTTCTAAATAAAGATAATTGATCTACGTTATTCAAATACTTATGGTAGAATTTTTTTGCCCCTTTGCTTTCATGTTCTTGAAACATTATCCAAATTAATTTGGCTCCTAAAGCTTCATTTTGCCAACTCAAATTCTTAATTCCAAGACCTCCATTCACTTTAGGCCGACATCTTCTATCTCATTTTATTAAGGATTGTTTCTTTTTTTCTTCCATTCCTTGCCAAAAGGTTAATCTACTATCTAGGTGTCTTTTTACTTGTTTTGAGAGTGGTAGACATAGAATCTATTAAGTAGGGATGGCTGATAAGACCATTTAATCATAGTTGTTCTTCCAACTTTAGTTAGCCATTTACCTTTCCAACTTTCCAATTTTTTATCTATCTTTTTTGATACGAAATTCCATTTTAAACTTTCTCTTACACCTTTTTCCAATTGGACACCAACATATTTATAAGGGAAATTTCCTTTCTTATACTCCATTGTGTTACATATATTTATTTATAATTTAAGAAAGGTGTTAAGAAAAAAGATTTCTAACTTATCAATATTTACTTTTTGACTTAATGCTTTCATATATGTATTAATAATTTATTTAATGTTCTGAGCCTCATCCACTGTGCTTTCTTTCGGAAGGATTATATCATTTTCAAATTGTTGATGAGTTATTTTAGGAACTTATCTATTACTATGATACCTTTGATTTTGCTAGATAACTAAGAGGGAGGGAATTAGTTATGTCTAGTTTTCTCATAGTCCTTTCAAATATTTCAACACCATCAAAGAATCATGAACATCAATAACAATAACTTCAATATATCCAAACACTCAATAGAGACAACCAACTCAATACTTAACTCATACATCCACTTCTTTCCAAATTGTTATCAAATTGTTCTTTGCATTATTGATTGTCAGTAAATATCTAGTTATTACCGAGTTGCAGTAAACTATAAAAACATGTAAATCAACTTGCACCACAAATAATATTCACACAATTTTGACACCAATATTTTTAACGTGGAAACCCAGTTAAGGGAAAAACCACCTAAGACTGGAAACCCAAAAATTTCACTCTTTTGAAGTGATCTATGTTACGAGACTACCTTGTTGAAGGTTACATACACTTTGTTAAAGCCACCTTGTTAGAGGATTTCACCAAAAGATCATCTAGACCTTATCACTCCCCATCCTTGACTAAAAAAAAGTTGTCTTCTTTAAAGGACTTACAAACACTACTAATCAATGTTACCATATAGGATTTCACATACTTGTTAGGTCCACTAAGTACTTCCAAGATATTTTGCTACAATGGTTAGACGATAATAATATAACATGATCTATTAAGAATATCAACTACCTTTTCTTGTTTAGATCTCTATTCTTGTTCCTTCTCTATCTTTTACTCACTCAACTAATTTTGTCTTCCACAAACTCTTGTTCTTGTCTTCTCTCTGCTCTGCTTGGTTCACCTAGCTCAACACTTAGCTCTTCTCCTTTGACAATTTTCATTCACTACAACTTTAACGCTTCAGCATAATCAACTTGTAACCAACAACATAAATAAATCAACTCAATAGCCTTTCAAAATCAGTAGCCTAAATTGTCTTGTTATCCTTCTTAAATAGATTTCTCAAATCTTCTAGATCATTCCATCTTTTGTCTCTTAATCAGAATTGTCAACTTTAGGTTTACAACTGAATTCCTTCATACAATGAATTTAGACATATAGAAAATATAACTTTTTATAGAACTTGGTGTCCATCCTTATCTTCATTCAATTTCCTTCATCAAATCCTTCTTGAATTTTCTCCACCATAGATCTTGCAACAAACTTTGACTCACACTTTAAACCTTCTCAAACTTTCCAAATTTCCATCAAAATTTGGCCTCAAATTCCAATTTTCCAAACTTGTTCATCCAACTATCACTCAGTAAATATCATATTTACTTGGGCAACATATAACTTGATTAATACTGAGTCTCTCAGGAAATGTTGCATTCTTCCTTCTTTACCAATCACTCGAGCAATATTGTAGTCACTTGGTGAATATAGTCTCCATCCATTAACCTTGTCACTCAATTAAGCTTATGATCTTCAATACTTCTTAGCAATACATAATTTTAAAACAATCAAACTAATATTACATAATCATTTTCCAACTCATTAGAGTACACATTGATATTAACTCTGACTTCATCATACTTTCTTCAAATCCTCTGCATCAATCTAATGATATGATACTTTCTTAAGTTAGCATAATATCTAACCAACTAAGACTTTGACATCAATGAAAATATAACAACTAATATGACTCTCTTAGATACATTCATAGAATCATCAATTGATAATATCTCACTATCAATTATGATATCATTTGGGGCAAACAATCTCCCTCTTTGGCACTGATCTCAACACATAACATAAGATATTATATTACAAAACATTACATAAGATAATCAAATGTATGCATTGACAACAATACAACTTTGCAATTATGGTTCCTCAAACTAGTACTTGGTGTGTATCTTTAGTAACAACAAAAAATCTTCAACTTCTTCAACATTACTCCTCCTTTGATTATGATCTCTTATTTTAGGTTCAATCATCTATCATCTTCATCTCCTGTAGCACTCCCCCTTTGGTAATCTCTCTTCCTTTATCATTTTGATTATACTCTCTCTCTCTCTCTCTCTCTCTCTCTCTCTCTCTCTCTCTCTCTCTCTCTCTCTCTCTCTCTCTCTCTCTCTCTCTCCATTATATTATCTCCATCTAGGCCATTCTCAATGTTTCTCTCACCCTTTGACATAATTCTTGAAATATCGCGAATGGATATTGATGAAATAAACCCTAGGAAATATCCCCAATAGATATTTACCTGATTGTTTCCTCAAAACTGACATTTAGAACTTAAACCATAGGCAAATGTATTAGGAAATAACAATAGAAACTTTTATATTCTCCAATAGATATTAACTCTTTCTTTCTCAAAATAATGTTTAGGATTCAAGTATATGAAAATGTGTTACAAACCATAGTATAAAACCAATAAACTCCCATAGAATTCCCTAAAACATGTTATTGTGTTATACAACAACAATAAAATAACCAACATTCAAAATCTAATCTTAAACACTATTTTAGAGTTGGATTGGAATACTAGGAGAAAAACCTATAAGTGCATAGAAGACACCTGACAAGACTTCTCCATGAACGATGAGTTTGAGTCCACTATTTGTCTGCATGAGGGGCTACATCCTCCCATTGGTTGAATGCTAAATTTTTTCCAATAACTCTCACAATATAGAAACTGAAATCTGAATCATATATTAAGCATGCCAAATGAATGAGTCTCTTCTCTTTTTATCCTCATAGTTGTGACTCTTTGACTCCTCTCTTGGCTTTTTGTCTTATCTCTCTTTGTCATTTTTAGCCCAATTTGAATATTAAATTGACCTTTTATAATTTGAGTCCATGCTTTCATAGTCAATTTTAATATCATATAAATATGTCCTTTAAATTTCTTTTGTCCCAAAAAGGGGATATTATAAATCTCCCCTCCTTGAAATGGCTTATCCTCAAGCAATTAGTACTAAGATCCCATATGAATATGTACGTATCTCTATAGTCCAATCTAAAAAAAAATCTGGCCACGCTATGAAGCAAGGTGTCACTCTGCATCTTATCCATCAACCGAATCCTTGGATCCCATATAAATCTATGAAATATTGCTGCACTTGTAGATTGTACAACTCTAATTATCATCGCATCTAGTCTCAAATTGAGTAGAACTACAACAACATCCTCAACAAGCCATAGATACATATGATCATTACCTAGATCCCAAATCCTATTGTCATGACCATCTAATATGATGAGGTACAAATGTATCAAGGGGCTATGTATAACATAGTAGATGGTGATGACCCATTCTAAAAAGATGATGTAAGAAATGAGCTACTCAAAGGCTGAAACTAACACCATGGGCACATCAAAAACCATACTATCATCATAAATCTAGAGAACCCCCAAGTACATAGGTTCTATGAGTAAGTATGATGTTGTAAAGCCATTGACTATGATTGATATATAAGAATGGTCAATGTAGAAAATCCATCCAACCCCTGTATGGGTTGAAATTGAGAACCATATTTGGACTGAGAAAATGACAAGTGACAATAGTCAATTCACCACTCCCATCCCATGACTAGGTTTCACTGCTAGGAACTGTAATAGGATAAAAAATCCTCAAGTCCAGATCATCCTCTTCATGACAATCAAAAGGAGCATCCTCATTTATCTCAAAAAGAGGATTATCAAAAATTTGATCAACATCCACTTCAAACATGGGGTTGTCTATAAGTTGAATGTGATTTAAAAATTTGATACTTGGTCTTTTAGGATAGTCGTCCAAGTTATAAGTCTATTGAATGCTATCAAGTTCCTCAATTACTTCTTGGAAATTTTTTTGCCTCTCTCTATCCTCATGCTCTTGAAAATAATTTGTGATCCTAACCTGATCTTCTACTTCTTAAAGAGAAACTTGAGTATCATCCAATGCCTCATGGGCATACTTAAGCTCCTTGTTGAGTTCCATAATCTCATTCCTTTCTTTATTTAATTGATCAACATATATTCCAACAACCTTAATAATATAATCCTTTTCAGAAAGAAAACACAAATAATCTAATTTCATAGTTTCAAGAGCTATTTTGACTACCTACAAATCAACAACAAGCCAATCTCCTTCCACTCCCCTTTGAGCCTTCCTTTAGAGATACTCAACCAACTTGTGAGTGCTTTCATAACATACCAAAGATGCTACAACCATGTCTTCACTAACATTTAGTTGGTTCTTTAAGATATGCATTTCATTATTATCATGTTGAAACAGTTCATCATCTTGTAGTGTCATCTTGGATTGTTCCTCTAAATTCATGTCATGGGCATAAAAAATATATGGTTCATCACACCTCTCAAAATCATAGGCCTTCTTTCCCTTGTTCTCTTGATTTGTATGCAAGGTCCAAAGTGTTTCCATGTTATCATTTGTATATAAAGGCTCATCATACAGGGACCCCAACCTGCTATTACCTCGTGTGCAATCGACCTCATCAACCTACTTCTCAAAGCTAACCTCCAAACCATCAACATAGAAACTTGCACCCTATATAACATCTTCTACATGATCATGAGAAGGATGCAAATCAATGGTAGTTGACTACTCTTGTTTTTCAAGACCCTTTAATAGATGATTATGGTTTTCTAGAAATTCTTCATACACGTTTTTACATTGGTCTTTTGCAAGGAGATCTTGGACCAATTCAAAATACTTCTTTTTTGCCATAACATACTTATTTTGGTGCTCTGGATGAAAATCCATGTAATCACAGAATGATAAGTCATTCTAAACTCAGGTAGGAAGTTTTTTATACTCTCTATAAATGTCAAGTATTTATGCTCTTATATTAGATTCAAAAATTTTGGCTAACTATGCTTGTAGCTTCATAGTACCTTTCCTGATTTTATCCAAACCCTACATTTTCCAAATTATCAAGTTGGATGCTCTTTCAATAAAGAAGAAAATCAAAGTGTAAAGATCTTTAACAATGTTGCCATAGCATTTTGGAGAATGCTTTACCAAAGGTATGTCCTTAGTGTTTGGGCCAAGTTTGTCTGCTACCTTGAAATATTGATAATCAATTTTCCTAAGCAGATTTTGAGAGTATTAATTTGGCTTCTCAAGCTACTGTTGCCTATCATACTTATATCTTCCTCATGCTTAGTACAACTGCAAGCCTTGGTGTAAGCTCTAATTATAGTGCTCTTCTTTTGATGAGACATGAATACAAAGTCTAAATTGATTCCAAGATTTGATGAGGCCCCCTTTTTTGCCTAGAGCTTTCTTAATGCCTCCAAATAGTTACTCATAAATTTTACATGCTTTTCCATAATGCCTTCCTTTTAATTCCAACTCATTATCTTATGCTGGAGTTTTAATTTGTTTAATAAGTTGGAGTTGTGTCTTCAAATATCTGTATTCCAAGGATCTATTTTGACTCCTTAATTTGTCATATCAACATGAATTTGATTATTGGTGACTATCATTCCAATATGCCACAATGAGATCACTACATTGACCATTCTCAATCATTGTGTGAGACTATTCCTCTAATTCTCACTTAATATTGAATTTCTTTTGTCTATTAGAATGTGATGACCATACTCTTTTATTTGCTAGATGTGGTCAAATATTTGCTTCTTCAATTCATACATGCTGATGAAATTGTTCTTCTTCTTTGGTGACATGGAAATGACACATCATTAGATGTTGCATAAGTTATCATTTCTGTATGGCTATTTATGTCCTTTTAAACATGTTAACTCTTTATGTATTAGGAATTGTAGTACAAATTTTTATATGAATCTTGATCTATATAACTCACTGAATATAGACTCGTGAATAAATAAACATGTGAGCTTCAACCTTACAACTCTCTAGTAATACGATTGTTGTATCCATTAACCAATTTCTTACATCTAGCTTTCCTCTATCTAATGATTGACTTTTTTCTTTGTCTTCTAATGGGTTTTAGTCTTTACTATTTTTCCTTATGACAATATTTGCTAATGCACAAAAAATTTTCCAGTGTGTTTTTCATCTACTATTCTTTCACCACAAAAAATGCCCATTCACAATAATCTTTGCATGACAATATACATTCTTACTTCTAGAAATAGTGTGATCAATTTTGATGTTGAAAATCCCTCAATAGATGTATGATATGATATTCTCAACCTCCCTGTGACATTGTCACCTGTTGAGTGTTACTAGTAATGGAAGTTTTCATTTCTTTCTCAATCTTTTAGCAAATAAAAAATTGGAAGTAAAAATTTCATGTCAAGAAATCTTCTTACAAGAATCGATAACAATAATAGAAAATAATGTCCCCTCAAGATTGGTGTCTTTAGATTTCTTTCATTGTAGAATATAAATGTTTATTAGTTTGCATATACTATTCTCATTAATCCTGAGCATTATGTTGTTCTTGATTACGCCTGACACATGTCTCTCTTACCAAAAGCATTACAAGTCTTCACATGGGACTCACAAAATTATTTCAATAATGTTATATTGGTGCTAGTAAACTCTAGCCCAAAACTTATTAATGCACAAGAAGCTATGATTATAACCTCCAGAATAAACATTTCATCTTCCCACTAAACTCATTATTACTCCAATAGAGGTAAAGAAAATCTCACTAGTTTCTACCAATATAGCTTCTGCGGCTACAATGATTTCATCTGTCATGCATCACCAAGAACATTACCAAGTTGTAATGATAATCAAGAATCAAAAAATTGGAAATAGCATTGAACTTCTTCTTCAGGTTGATGCAAGCCTTGAAATAATTATGAAGTAATTCATCACTACATTAGGTATTGTACAAAGATACAATGCAAATTGATCAGCAATGACTAAGAGTTAGGAATGTTTGCTTCTATATTACCATTGACTCATTCTTATCTGACATCCTTGTATTCCCTAGTGACCTTATATGATCTTCCCTTTTGCACTTTTATCCATCTTCAGTCCATAGAATCTCTTCTTCAATGGCATCTTGGCATTTTCTACTTCAGATTCAAAGAGCTTGTTTAATGATCCCAAATATGTTGTATGATAAGTAGGCTTCACCAATCCTCCTAGCTAGCTTGTTCCTCACTTTTCTAACAAGAACCACGACTTCATCAATTGGACCAACATTTGGATCTCAATCAATGAATTACAATTGCATTGTCACACTTGTTAATGAAATTAGAACTACCAATAATTTCATAGATATAAGGAAGATCACCATTCTAGTTTTGTAACTATCTTGGGTGAGAAACAAACCATACATGACAGTTATGGCTTTGAGAAAAGAACTTCAATTTATTTCTCAAAAAGAAATACTCTTCCACCTCCAAAAGAATATAACTTCAAAACATTTATCATAAAATGTAAACCATTTAGATTAAACCTTTTGTAAAATATTTATGATGAAATATTTGATTAGAATTTCTAGTAAACAATTTCCAAAAACCACACAGGTTTGCAGAATACACATCTCTAATACCATTGAAATATCCTAAATGGATATTGATAGAATAAACCCTAGGAAATATCCCCAATAGATATTTACCTAATTATTTCCTCAAAATTGACATTCAAAACTTAAACCATAAGCAAATGTATTATGAAACAACAATAGAAACAAGTAGATTCTCCAATAGATATGAACCCGCTCTTTCTCAAAATAATGTTCAGGATTCAAGCATATAGAATGAGTTACAAACCACAACATAAAACCAATAAACTCTCATAAAATTCCCTAAAACATGTTATTGTATTATACAACAACAATACAATAATCAACATTCAAAATCCAATCTTAAATGCAGTTTTACAATCAGATTGGAACTCTAAGAGAAGAACTTGTAAGTGCATATGAGACACCTGATGTGATGTCTCGATGGACAATGGGTTTGCATCCACTATCTACCATCATGAGGGACTACATCCTCACACTGGCTAAAAGCTGAAGCTTTTTGAATAACTCTTGCAAGAGAGAAACTAAAATCTGAATCATAAATTAAGCATGCCAAATGAATGAGTCTCTTCTCCTTTTATCCTCATAGTTGTGCCTCTTCAATTCCTCTCCTAAATTTTCATCTTATCTCTCCTTATCATTTTTATCCCACTTTGAATATTAAATTGACCTTTTATAATATGAGTCTATGCGTTCATACTCAATTTTAATATCATATGAATGTGTCCTTTAAATTTTCTAATGTCCCAAAAAGGTAACATTACAATTCTCTCCCATTTAGTATCTTCTCCCCCTTTGACAACAATGTCACAGGTCATTATAAATTTCATCATGAAACTTATAAAACCTTGTAGCTTCCCTCATATAGATCACATCAATTTGATCATAGTTAGCTTTGCAACTTTAGAAATGCTCCTAAAGTGTGAACACTTTTGCATTAACCTCAAAAGATATTTTAATCCATCCATGAATAGATGTAACATGTGGCTTCACCAAGTGAATTTTGGATAGGGGCAGGACCCCCCATTTTAGATCTCATACATTCAAAAGCATTATTAGGTAGTGGTTTGGTAAACATATCAGTAATTTGTTTCTTAGATTTCACATACTCAAGCCTTATTTTTTTATCTTGTACTTTCTCCCTCAAGTAATGATACTTGATTGATATGTGTTTTGTCTTTGCATGCATCACTAGATTATTTCTTAGATTTCACATACTCCTTGCATTCCTTGCAAGTATTATTTGATCCATACAATATTTGAACAATTGATTATAACAACAACATATTCAACTTCAATAGTAGATTGTGGAATACAACTTTGTTTCCTTCTTATCCATGTAATCAACCTTTCTATTAAAAAGAAAGCTCCTCCATTTGTGTTTTTTCTATCATCAACATTCATAGCCCAATCAAAATTAGTATATACTTTAAGATTAAAGTCATCATCTTGTTTACAACATAGACCATAATCTTCGATTCCTTTGAGATATCCAAATATCCTTTTCATAGTGGTCATATGTGTTTCCCTTGGATTAGATAAAAACCTTGCAAAAATTCCAACAACTAGGAAAATATCTAGTCTACTATGTACACCATACTATAGCTTTCTAATCATAGATCCATATTTTGTTTGATCAACTTCACCAGTAGTGTCTTCTTTTGAAAATTCCACTCTAGTCACCATAGGCGTACCGACTGGTTTAGATTCATCCATCCCAAATATTTTCAAGATTTCTTTCACATACTTGGATTGAGTGACATAGATACCTCTTGGTGTTTGATAGACTTGAAATCTAATGAAATTCTTATTTCTCCAAACATTGACATTTCAAATTAATACTCATTTGATCATAAAATGACTTACTTATTGTATCATTTCCTCCAAATAATATATCATCAACAAATATAATCAACACCATATATTGTGCTTCATTCTTCAAATACAGATTACTATTTCACTTGTTCTAGAAAACCCAATCTTAATCAAATAAAAGTGTAACCTTTTATACCATGCTCTTGGGGCTTATTTCAATCCATATAGTGATTTGTTCAACTCACAAACCATTTCCTTCTTTCTAGTTTCAATAAATCCTTCAATCTATTCAATTTAGACATCCTCTTCAAGTATTCTATTAAAAAATGCAAATTTTTGACTACCGAGTTCAAAACCACGTTGAAGTGATTAGTATGGACCAAGCTTCTACTTCTACTAAGTCCATGACGATGTTGAGTAATGACAGTGGACGACCTATATCAGAACTTCACCAAGTCAATTGTTAGAACCCGAGTATCTACATTTAGGCTGACTTTGTAATATTGGTGTTAACTTGTGTAATGACCAACTTTGTAATTGAATTGACATATATAATATGTAATTTCCTTTGATGAAATATAAAATATATGAATGGAATGTAAGTACATGAATGTGAATCAACAATAGAGTAAAGTGTATTATAAGGCCATATCAAGAGCAGTAGAGTTATATTGATCACATAGAGGTGATCACTACTTCAAAGGATCTCAATCAACAATTCAGTTGTAAGTCAGAGATCTACCATTTCATCCTAATAGGTGAATTAGCTTCAAATCCTTTCACAAGGTAGACTTAACAGTCTTTTCTTAAATCTCTTTACTGAGTGCATACTTCATTGTATGTTTGTAAAACCTCTAACAAGGTGGACCTAGTAGTCCTAATTGATCCTAATAGGGTAGATCATCATAAGTGATCAATGTAAGCCTTAACCGGCCAACTTTATGCTATAGTATTGAATTTTTGTGGGTGTCATCCCCACCCTAGTTTTACTTTCTATTTGGAAGGTTTCTAGGTCACCAAATATTGTGTTCATGGTGTCTTATGTTTCTCAATTTCTCATGCATGTAGTGGATCAGATTTATTAATATTAATGCAATTAAGTTCTGAATTTGTTAAAAGGTTTTGAGGTTACCGATTCACTCCTCCCCTCTCAGTAACCTAGCTAGTCCTAAATATTTCCAACAATTGGTATTAGAGCTTTGTGTTCTCAAGATAAAGTTTGACAACTTGAGAAAAGATCAAGGAAAATGGAGATATTTAGACTTGACAAAGCTATTGACAATGAAAAGTTAGATCTAGAAATGGCCATAGCTCAACTCAAGAAAGAAAAAGAGCATCTTTCCCAATCTCTAAAAAGAAGGAAGGAACTTGCAGATCAGATGAATGACCACCAGTATATTGAAGAAAAGATTGAAGATTTTCTCCCTTCAAGTAGTTAATATGAAGCAAATGATGCAATCAAAGAACTCCTAGAAAAGAATGGTTCCCTACAAGAAGAAATAAGAAAATTGAAAAGAGAACAAGAAATTTAGTCAATAAGACTATGTGAAATCTCAGAATAGAGAAATAAGGCAAAAGAAGACTTGGATAGAAGGAACAATGAAATTCAAAATCAATCCCTTCAACAAGAAAATCTTATTGATCAACTCTCCAATGCAAACGAAGAAATCATGAGTTTGAGATCTGGAAATGAAAGAATAAGGAATGATCTAAACTTTGAAAGACAAATTAATGAAAGGTTAAGGAATGACTTAAATTTTGAAAGGCAAATCAATGAAAGGATGAAAATTGATCTAAATTTTGAAAAGTAACTCAATGAAAGAATAATGAAATCCCAAGCAGACAAGGATCAATTGAATCAACAAAATGAGCATAATCTCTATAGGCAAAAGGGTAAGGCAGGAATTGGATACAAAGAAGAAGGTGAGTCTTCCAAACAAGGTGCACAAAAGAAAAAAAAACCTACCTATAATCATTGTGGTAATATATGTCATACATCAAACAAATGTTGGAGTAATGGAAAAGAAAAATTCAATGGAAAATGCTACAATTGCAGTCAGCATGGTCATAAAGCTAATGAATGCAAAGAAAAACCAAAGTTTGAGGGCAAGTGTTATAAATGCAAGAAACAAGGTCACAAGGCATCTAAATGCAGATCTTAGTCATTCAATCCAGCTGAACAATTATTAAAGGCAATATTTGGTTGGGACTACAATACTTGGTGTAGATGTCATTACTATGGAGAATATGGACACATTGGCATGAATTGTGTTAAACATCACATGAGAAGAAAGGATACCACCATAAGATATTACACATGTACCGAACTTGGTCATATAGCTAAGAATTGCATGAATACAAGTAGAATTGAAGATGAAAAGAAAGAAAAAGTAGATAACATCAGGAAGTAGATGAGACAGCAATGGATTCCTAAATCTACTGAGCAAGCTAGTTCAAGCGATGATAGTCATGTCACTCAAGAAGTGGGTGAATCCACCATTTCCAATTAAGTTCTTAAGGAAGAACTAGAACTGTGTTTTCAAGGACACATCTTAAATAGTTCCAATTGAAAGGAAGTAAAGATTCATATCGGTATTCAAGATACAAAAGGATCATCAGTAAGATCGGTAATAGTTATCACCAAATTGACTTCTCTATCGAGCAAGGTTGGGTCATGGACTCTACCAAGCTAAGTCAGGAGTAACATGGTTATGTTTGGTTTTCAAGTTACAAGCTTTCATTGAGCAATCCATACAAATAGTGGATGACAGGCTGTCACACACAATGTCATCATGGCTCCCACTGTACCAAGCATTAATGGGAAGTTTTATCAAAAAGGTAGGAAATCGACTTCATTTTCATCGAGAATTCAAAATATTGTGAATAGAGAAATTTGTAGTGCATCCAAGTGACTTTGAGTAGACTTTGCAACAAAGTTCTTTCAAAAAATTTCTCAACTTACCGAGTTATCATGGCATCTAGTAGTAGCAGCAAGGTGAAGAAAGGTTTTGAGATGTTGGTGTGAGGTGTTGAATGGAAAGCCACTAACTTCAAACTTGTGCTAGTGATAACTAAAACCCTCGACTTGAATGGAGCTCAAGCATAGATCCCACCTAAGGTACTTTTGATAAATGATATTTGAACTCATTTTAAATGTGTAATTTAGGAGATAGGAACCCTTGAAATGGATAATGCCCTAAGTGAACTTTGTGTGAATGAAATTATCAAACCTTAGCACAAACATTTGGAAGAGAAAGGTTTAACTCATATTCCTCACCTACCTCGAAACTTTCAAATCAAATGGATTAGGTATATCCTAAGCCAAGTTCATAACAATCAACTGTGGTTAGAGCAACCAGTTTTGATCACCAAGAAAGTGATACATCACATTACTAGTCTCCCTCACCAAAGCTAAAATCACTACCCTAGGTTGAAATGAGTTACATAAGAAAACCCTAGCCGAATGGGATGGCACAGGAATGAAAATCAGTAATGTAACTGATACAAAACTAAAATTTGGCATCCATCTGATAGCACACAAGATTTATAGTTTGAGTTAACTCAATAGTGTGTTATGTAAAGTAGTTGACTTAGCTTTTAAGATTGTGAAGAAGAATTTGTCATATGACTTAGTAGATTTGTTGTTGAAGTAGTTGAACAAAAACATGGAAAGCATTAGAACTTCAAAGAATAACCCATGCAAATTTCGTTCATTGTTGACATGTTTGTTTTTCTATGTTCAAAAGTTTTTCCCTTCTAAAGGCACAATTGTATGGAGAAAAGATATGCCAGTTTTATATCAAATTAATGAATATATCGCTGAAATGGGTGAAAATTTTGTTAGTATCATGGATAACTATTTTGAAGCCTTCAAAGAAAAGATTAATAATATATTTAGGATACAAAAGAAGTTAGTTGAAGACTATAATGATGATGTTTTCTTTATGGTAGATAGTGATAGAATCTACATCCATGCAATAAGTCCTAGAGTTGTGTGGGTAAAACCTCTTCTATATGAGGTTAACATTGATGAGGCTAAAGAAATCATTGAAGCCTTGGTAAATGAGCCTGTAGATCCAAAGGCACCTTACTTTGGAACATATGATGAGGCAAAAGCAAGAATTGAACTTGAAATCAAGCTTCCATAGGCAGTAAAAAAAGGCAAGAGGAGGATAACAAAATTGAGAACAACAAGCACCCCTCTTATGTTAACCGAAGGTAAAGGAGAAGATGTGGAAGAATCAGAGGATGAAGATGAATCAGAAAAGGAAGAAGAGCCAATAAGGAAGAAAGGCAAGGTGATCATCACCAAGCCACCAAAGCCATCCACTGCAGTGTTTACAAGGAAATCCAAGAAGAAAGCAGGAAAAGAAAGCAATGATATAATCTTCAACTGACCTCCTCTTACATTTCAAAAAAGGCTAAAGGTACTAAGAGAAGGTGCTAGAATGAACAATTTTAAAGAACTCAAGTATGAGACAAGGACTCCAGAAGAGCAGAAAGAAGTTGAAGATGTGGTCATGGACAAGATGGGCAGATGGAAATTCTCTCTAGACTAGCTAGCATCATAGGTCCTTGTAGTATTTTTAGATAAGATCAAGGTTAGATGGGAGAACACCAAGTAGACTATCAAAGACATTTTTGCACAAACATTAAAATAGTTGATACCCAACTTGACTGATGCAGAGGTAAATAAGGCATTAAAAGAAAATGAGAACAAAATGACTTTAAAGTTCAACACTTGTCTAGTTTTGATGAAAGATATAGAGTATGTTGTGAAGAATGCAACAATCCTATGGAAAAATGTATTCTATCTTCACAAACTAAGTGAATATCCTCTTGAAATTAAAGATGATGGTGATGACAGTGACAAGGATGAAGACAATGATGAGGACTCTACTCAATTTGTCACAATTGATATAGATGAATATCAAGAGCTAATGAAGGATGATGAAGAAGAGAAAGAGGAAGAAGCTATAGAAGAAGCCAAGAAAGAAGAAGAAGAGATAGACCTAGTCAAGATTGTTGCGACTATCATGGCCTCACTTCCTCACTCTCCAACAAAACTTGCAACATCATCAAGCTCAGAGACAACTTAGCAAATTTGATTGTAACAAACATTGATACATCAAATATCCAATCATTCCCTACTACCTCTCAGCTCAACACATCATTGATAGAAGTGTCTACCACTTCATCTACCGAGTTACAACATCCTTTAGTTACTGAGTCAACATCAATAATGGATACACAATGTTCTACAATTTTAAGCTCCTTAGTAGTAAGTATAATTTTGGATTCTACAGTTTTGGCAACCTCAGTTGTGCATACTCCTGTAAGTACTTTAGTTGTGCATACTCCTGTAAGTACCTCAGTTGTGCATATTTCTATCAGTTCTTCACTTGCAAATATTTCAGTTTTGGAAAGTTTGGTAAAAACATTAGTTTTGGATTTTGTAAGTATTCTAGTTACTATTACACCAGTAGGCACTGTACAAATTTTCACTACTAGTCCTACTATTTCCACTATTGTTTCTATTCTAAATTTTAAAGCATTAACTTCAAAGATAGTTGAATCGAAGATTCAACCAAGACTTTTGATTAGTGGAAAGGAAATAGATGAAGATATAGAATTGGATGAGGAAATTGAAATTCCCAAATGGGACTTTGCTAATATCACTACGGATCAAATGCATATAGCTGGTCATCTTCTCCAAAAGAAGGCAAAGAAGAAGAAATTCAAAGAAGAGAGAGACATAGAATATAAGATTATTGAAGATGCAAAGAACATTTTGTCTAAAGCTATAGTTTTTGAAGTTGATACTTCTCAACACATTTTTTTACAATTAGAAGAGGTAGTAAATTCAATGAAGATTCTAGTGGTCAAGATAAATTGATTGAGAAAGCAGAAAAGAAATTTGATAACAAAGTGCTTGAGCACATTGTGTAACAAATAGCTATCCAGTAGGTAGAGTTTTCTTCAATTTTGACAAGTCTTGAAACCTCTTGCAAAAATGTAACATCACTTTTTGGAAAGTTATGTGATATTACTAAATATACTAAGGAAATAAAGAGAAAATTGAATAAAATTGATTAAGATTTGATGGCTAGTGCAAAGTAGTTGCAACTTGACCCCAGTTCAAGCTTTGCAAATCATATGAAGATCAAATTCTTATCAGATATATAGGCATAATTGTTGAGAGAGGAAGCAAGGATCCAATCTACACTCATAGATATTTAGAATATGATCCTTCCCATCATGGATACAATGTAGAAGCACATTTCCTATTCCAAAACATTGATCCATGACAATATTTCTCAATTGCAGATCACATGATCAAACTCTCTGCAGAAGTGCAAATTGCTCTACAAACGTACCAAGTTTTGCAAGACAATTGGGATAAGACCTTAACTCTCATTCTTAAGGTACATTATGATTTTCTCTCAAGTTTTGGTGTCTCCATGTAAATAGATTGTGTATAAATCTTTGGCATTATTGTCAAAAAGGGGGAGAGATATTTATATATAATTAAGTGGGAGAGATATTTGTAAATACCAAGAGAGAAAGATACCATACTGGGAGATACACTTAGTATGTCAATATGCTTGACATGATATGTACATTGTATGAGGGAGAATCATGCAAAGAAAAATTATATATAACAAAGTTACAAAGACAAAATTTGAAAAATCTCAAAAATCAGCATGCAATACCAAGCTAAGTATCACACTATGTTGTACATAAGTTTTGGCTGATAAATGTTTTTGTCACTAATGTGAAAGGGGGAGATTGTTGACATTCAATCAAGTTTGTTATTAGTGACAAAACTTATTCAGATTCTATATACAGTGTTTGCCAAGCACTACAATTCAAATCGAGTAGTTCAGTATTTGCCAAGCTTTATAGTTTCTATCAAGTTAACAACTTAATTCAACAGAAGCTAGTGTTAACCAAGTTGAATGGAGAATAGTGTCCACTGAGTACAATCATGGTAAATAGGGAATGTAGTTTATATCAAGTTACATAGTATCCACTGAGTCACCAGTGAATACCAAGTTTGAAACTACATTGAAGTGATTAGTATGGACCGAGCTTCTACTTTTACTGAGTGCATGATGATGCTGAGTAATGATAGTGGACATCGTGTATCAAAACTTCACCAAGTTAGTTTTTAGAACCCAAGTATCTACATTTGGGCCAACTTTGTAATATTGGTGTTAACTTTTGTAATGGCTAACTTTGTAATTAGATTGATATATATAATCTATCATTTCCTTTGATGACATATATAAAATATATGAATGGAATGTAGGCACACAAATGTGAATCAACAGTAGAGTAAAGTGTATTGTAAGGCCATATCAGGAGTAGTAGAGTTATATTTATCACACAGAGGTGATTAGTACTTCAAAGGATCTCAATCAGCAATTCAATTGTAAGTCAGAGATCTACTGTTTCATCCTAATAGATGAATTAGCTTTAAATCATTTCACAAGGTAGACTTAACAGTCTTTTCTTAAATCTCTTTACCGAGTGCATACTTCATTGTATGTTTGTAAAACCTCTCACAAGGTGGACCTAGCAGTCTTGATTGCTCCTAATAGGGCAGATCATCAAAAGTGATCAATGTAATCCTTAATCAATCAACTTTATGCTGTAGTATTGAAGTTTTGTGGGTATCATCCCCACCCTAGTTATACTTTCTATTTGGAAGGTTTCTGGGTCACCAAATATTGTGTTCATGGTGTCTTATGTTTCTCAATTTCTCATGCATGTAGTAGATCAGATTTATTAATATTAATGCAATTAAGTTTTGAATTTGTTAAAAGGTTTTGAGGCTACTGATTCACCCCTCCCCTCTTAGTAACCTAGCTAGTCCTGAATATTTCCAACATAGTGGACATTTTTTTAATCATTTTTAGATGTTGTTATCTCAGTAGACATGGATATTAACATTAAAAAAGATAGATTCATTTTATCTCAAAACTAAGAATGCTACATATAAAATTAATCCAATCTTCTTCCATTACTCTAATTATCAATGGGTAAAAGCTTTCATCCTTCAAAAGAGGGTCCCTCTTCCAAAATCATAGATTAATATTAAATTTAATGGGAGGCTTCATTGTAGATGAACTTATAAAGGTTCAATCAACCCTGAAATCTAGCAAGGATCCTAATTATGTAAGGTCCACCAATAGTAACACTAAAGTGAGTTGTAGCCTGGAGAACAATAAGGAGATGGAGAAAACTATTAGTATGGAGGATAAGTTTTTAAACAATTGGAATACTATAGGATTGAATCAAAACCATAAGGATTTCTAAAATCAAGACATTTAAAGAAATTGTAGAAAGAAGGGTATAAAGAGAGTGGGAGATATGCCTATAAAGAATAGTTTTAATGTATAGGATGTTGAATACAATGACATTCCTTTGAATGTGACCTTCCATTAGAAAGTGATATGGCGAGGATGGGTTTTATGTTGAAGGGAAATATAATAGAAGTCATCAATGTACATCAAGAAAATGACTTTAGTATGGAAAAATACAAAGTTAAAAGTACTATTGGGGAAAGCATAGGTTGTAAAAAAGGTAGTAGAAAAGGAATTAGAAACTATTGAGGTAGAATCAATGAATACAAAAGGAATAAGTAAAGACTAAATCTTGAAAATTAAGGAGGTTCCCAAGGATAAAAAGAATAATAATAAAGACTCAAACTTGAAGCAACAACCTTATCACCAAAATGAGGTAAATGAGGAGACTTGGAAACATATATGATTGAGGAAATTAAATTTTTTCTAGGCTTAGAGATTACAAATGAAAAGGATGATGATTAGTTACTTAGAGAAAAATAAAACATGAAAGAAAAAGTTCTTGAATCGATGAATATAGAGGATATGAATCACCACGATATAGATGTTAGAATATTTAAAATAATTGAGTGGTGGGTGAATTAGTTATCCAAGGTCTAGATGTTTTGGTTGAACAAATAAACACTTAATCAACTCCATATCTTATCATCTCATTGTTCGGTCTCTACTGTAAACTATTAGCAGCATTATCTAGTTGTCCACTATTCTAAAAATAATAGACTTAGAGAATGTAAAAATTAATCAGTAAAACATCATAATAACACCCACACAAGTTTGGCACTAGGATCTAATGCGGAAACCCAATTTGGAAAAAATCACAAGTGACATGTCACCAATTTTCACTCTTTTGCAGTGAGCTCTATTAGGAGACGACCCTATTAAAGGTTACAATACACACTGTTACATGATTTAATCATATTATTAGGATTGGCCTTGTTAGAAGACTTTAGAAAATTTCATTAGAATGTCACCTTATTAAAGGATTTACATAGACTATTAAGTCACTGTGACTATTTTTGATTAAGAAAAAATAGGTTTTGAAGGGTTCCTGAAACCCTTTACATATCAATATATCTTCAATGAATCCAAAACAAAAATACTATAGCCCAAAGGTGAAATAGGTCACCAACCAATACAAGGTGACCAAGGTGGGCTCATAGATAACACCATACATTTTAACCACCAAGACAGGTTTAGAATGGGAGCCTGAACACCCCATGGCTACAAAAGAAAAGGATAATTTTCCTAAACCATGACAAACTAAAAAGAACAACAGGCCTAAAGTGCCAAGAGCTCCATCAAGGAAAACCACAAAGATGCAAGGCCTCAAGATTTACATTTCAGTCCCATCTTTTGAGAACGTAAAGACATATCAAAAGATGGAGTGGATGGCTTGACCTTTTTTCCTTTTATTGTCATCTATCCATCCTCCACCATTCTAGCATCATTTTGCCACTCAAAGTTAGAAACATCAAAACCAATCCCCAAAACCCTCGTGATAGGAGAAGGAACTCCACTACCACATGATCTCTGGACCCCAATAGTAGAAGGGATAGTAGCACAACCTAAGACAAAGCTACAAGAGGGGTCATGATTGAATCACTAGTTACAACATCTGTAGGAGGGGCAATAGAATTGGTCACCACCGTTGGGGCAACATTTGAATAAGAAACAACAACAGAATCCTCCCCCAAAAAATCCCCTCTAACCCCAATAGAGGAAGCTTTCTGAACCATGTAGTGACCATCTGAAACCCCCATTCACCAAGGATGTGACTTCTCCAATCCAACCCTTTTAGAGGAGCATTGCACAACAAGGTGATTGGTCTTATGAAATTTCTTGCATCTTAAAGGGATTTCCTCATAATCAAGAAGCTAAATACAAGAGCCATTAGGAGTGTCCAACTTAATCTTTTTAGGGAGCCCCTTGGAGACATCAATCTCCACAAGACTGTGAGCATATGTCATCCAAAACACATTGGAAGATGTAGAATCGACCAGCAAGAAATCCCTAGGGGCCTCCCCCGTATCCTCCAAGATAGAATCCAACCATAAGTGAAGGGGAAGATTTAGAAACCTTACCCACAAAGGAATCTTTTTAAAGGATTTTGTCGATGGGGAACTTCTCCTCCCAAGAGAAACCATGACGTAGGATGGAATTTCTATCATCAATATATGAAAATTTCACAATAAAGAAACCCCTTTCCATATGGTAAATCTGAACTAGATCTAAGATGATGGGCTCCCAATATCTAGATATCCAAGCATGTAGATCTAATAGAGAGGGCCAAAAACCTAGAAAATGAAAAATAGTAGCTATAGAAGAGAAGTCTACTGCATAAGTGAAAATCTCCTCAACAATATTAGTATCTATATCAATCATAATTAGGTTACTCACAACAATAGACACAACAACATGGAGCCTCAAATGTATTGCTTGACCACCAATTCTAGCCTCATAGGTGGCCACATCTACATATAATATGGTAGATCTTCCCACAACAACAATAGGAGAAAAGGAAACCCCAACAAGAGCCATAGGCACAACACCCCTAGATGCAACAAAAGGTCCACCAAGCATCATGGCCAAACATAACCCAACCCCATTAACAACATAAGCATGGGTGTCGAGATGTTAGTGATTCAAACCTTGCTAGGGCATTATTGTTGAAGAAAGATGTGGGAGTAGGAGAAATGGATGCAGAAGGCATTGCAAGCAAGAATTATGAATTGTTAGGTCAACCTTGTTTAAAGGATTTCAAATACTATTCATCGAAAGTAACAACATATTTGATCTACTAAGTACAACTCACTTTGCATGTACACATCTTTGTTCAACTCTCATGTACTAATTCACTATCTTGCCTCCATTGTCATCTCAGTTTTGATTCACTTGGCAACCCTTCAAGAAACCACCCTTAACTTCTTCTCAACTTAATTTTGCCTTTTGCTTAGATTCACTAGTCAATAACAGCAACAACTCCAACTCTCTGGAACTCCTTTTCATGCACATAGCCTCTCTGCCCATACATAAAGTTTGACTTTATACATCCTTAAATAGGTAATTATGATATTTTTCCGCTTAACCATCACCATAGCTCTTAGGTTTCATGATTCAATTCATCAAATACAATGAATCCAACCACTATTTTGTTTTCTCACTCCTTTTCTAGAAAATTATCTTGGAATCCATCTCTTAGGTCATTTACCTAATCCTCTCCTAGAATTAAATGATCCAACTCATCGATCCTTATCTTTGACACACTTTCCATATCCAAAGAAAGTAATTTAGTTGGTTGGAAATTTTGATTCCTTGCAAATAATTAAAATTTTGTTCCTTAATGAACACTATGTTTAGAGACTCAATCATCACTGGGTTACTTGGAAATTCTTAAACTTCTTGCTCAAAATTTACACTATCACTTGGTTGATATTGATGCTTGAACAACACAAACTCTACTTGGCACTTACTATTGATCTCAGATTGATTTTGACAAGTGAGTGTCTACACACTTTAGTCATTTACTTAGTTCATGCTGAATAAGTAGTACATGTTGAGCACAACATGTATATAATAGAGTATTCCAAGTCCACAGTGTGTGTGGAGTCACTTAAGTGCCAAGCATATAGTGTATTTTGAGTGATTCAGGAGCCCAGTAAGCAGTGCATGTTGATTGATATAGATGCCAAGTCAGAGTATAGAGAATAGTATATGCCGAGCATTAGAGAATTCAAATTCCAAGTAAGATAGTTTTCTTATAGTTTTTATATAGTGACACAAATAACTATGTAAACCATTTTTGAGCCGACTTAAGGATTCAATTATGATATTTGGAGATAAGGATTAATATTAATTTGAAATCCCAATGCATTGCATGTAGCCAATCAGAAAAAAGAAAGTTTAAGTAGCAACTTGGATGAATCATAGTTTTTGATTCATACCTAACCCTAAGTCCCCAAAGTCTTCTTAAGGAGGAAAAACCCTAAACTATCAATGTTGTGAAGAAGGAGTGGAAGGAGTGAAGAAATAAGTTTGCATCCACAAATAGAGCATTCATGGTGACCAAGGGAGATATGAACTGAGATTACATTGCAAAATTAGTTAATGGAGAATAGAGAAAGGAAATAATATACAACAATGAGACATCCGATCAAAAGGATCAATAATAGATCAGTATAGAGGTGATTTGTCATCAGGCAAGGAATTGCTAACTACAGGATCATTGCTAAATCATTCTAGAAGGTGAATCAGTTAAATCTCTTAACACAATAGTCCTAACAAGTTGTATTGAAATCTTTTAGCAGGGTACTTACTTAATTATGAGTTTAAGTCCTTTAACAAGGTAGACTTCTAATAAGGTGTTGAAATTCTTTATTAGGGTGAAACCTAACAGTCTTTGTAAGATTTTAATAGGGTAGACCTTTCACAGGGTAGATGATGTCTCATGATCAAAACATTGTAACCTTCATTGGATACACTTTATTACTAAAGTAGTGAAGATTTGTGGGTGTCATCCCCACCCCAATTTTACCTTCTCATTGGAGGGTTTCTAGGTAATCATATTTGGTGTCATATGTGTTTACTTGTTTACATGATTTAGATGTATATGCTTTATATAGTATTTCAATTTCTTTAGTAAATGTGTGAGATGGATGTGTGGTCAAAGTTTTATGGGTAGAAGTTTAAACTACTAATTCACCCCTCCTTTCAGAAGTTTACCTTTCCTATTGTAATTCCAATAATTGGTATCAGAGCCTTGTCCTTTGAAAGAGAAGCTTTGCATCTTTGAGGAAAGATCTTGAAAATGGAAGTCTATAAGTTGGGAAAGATCATTGAAAATTAGGGAATTGAAATACAACACATTCTACATTGATTGGATTAAGCAAGAGAAGAACTAAAGAAATATTTGAAGAGAAGGAAATTTCCATTGAGGAGAATGACACACGATACATAGAGATAGACACTACTAAGCTATTTGCTAATGGAGACTCCAATGAATTTGATGTAGTAGTTGTAGATCTAATGGAAAAGAATAGAGCCCAAGTTGAAGAAATTAGAAATCTCAAGTTGGAACAAGAATCACAAGCCATACTGCTATGTGAAGTGACTGAATAGAAGAATAAAGCTATGGAAGATAAAGCCATGATTGAAGATGAGAAAATATTTTTAACAAATAGACTAGAAGAGAAACCACCAGAGTTAACCAAAATTTCTAATATGCAATTGGATACTCTAAGTTAAATGATGAATACCAACTATGAATTGAATGTTAAGGACATTGAGATAACAACATTGTAACTAAAAAATGAGCAATTGAAGAGTGACCTAAAAAGGGAGAAAGAATTTGCTGAAGTTTTCAACAAACCAAATGAAGCCATCAACTACTTTGAGAAATTATTGAGATACCCTAGATCTAATAATGATACATCAGGACTAGGATACACAAGTATCGAAGAAGGAGAATCATCCAAAAGTGCTAAAGAAAGGAACAAAAAAGGTAAGAACTCTAAACCTACTTGTCATAATTTTGGTAAGATACTATTAATGTGTGCAAGAGGAAGACTGTAAATTAGAATGTCAAGAATAAAAGCATGGTTCACTGCCATAAGTACAACAAACAAGGACATCAAGCAAATGAATGCAGATCCAAGACCATGCACACACAAAGATTTGAAGGATATTTTTATAAGTGTCAGAAGTATGGACATAGAGCTTTTGAGTGCAGATCCAAACCCATGTGGTCATCAAACAGGAAAACAAAGGTAAGGAACAATGGTAACTATTATAATTGGGATTACAATATAAGATATAGTTTTCATTATTGTCAAGAATATGGACATGTTCCTAAAAATTGTATAAAGACACATTTCAAAGGTGACTAAAAAAGGTGGTTGAGTCAAACCACATATTTTAGTTGTTTGAAGATTGGTCACATCAGTTGCTACTGTCCAACAAGGTCAAAGACACCAAGTTGTGAATTTGATAAAGGCAAAGGCAAGTCAAATGTTGAAAACATTAGAGATGAGATGAACAAGACATGGAAGAAAAAGGGTGGTTGCAACACATCAAATGGAGAAGGGATCACTTCACCCAATGGGTTAGGTGATCACACCTCATCAAACTAAGCAATCAAGAGGTATGTTGGACTAATATTTAAAGGTTATATCATACGTCAATTCCAAATGGACTTTGTATTGAAAATACTATATAAGAATGAATAAAGATGCAAGATTTAATTAGGAATCTAAGGAAATCTTTAAGTTTTTCATGTTACTGCCAAGCATGAAATGTTTCCTGTAACTACCGAGTGGAATGCTAGAAGATGTCAAACTAACAGACTAGCTCGTTAATGCTAAGCTCGTAATGGTTGTTGAACAAATGGAATGATAATAGATGTCGAGTGAGCTTGAAATTGGTTTATGCTAAGCTTATAACTATGTAAGCACTCAGTATTTATCAAAAGATTTTGAAAGGGTATTTGATCGATATCAACTCATTTTTCATCATTTTGAAATTGAGAAAGAGAAAGGAGAGTAGAAGATGATCAGAAAACTCATCCAAAGCTATTATAGAAAGATCTGAGGAGCGATTCTACATCATTTTGTTAGATGTTACAATGTATTTATCAAGTGCCAAGTTACACTATTTATATTTTTGTAAACCTTAGTTTCACAAAATGGCATCTAGTTCAAAGAATATAGAGGGTAAGGAAGTTTTGAATGTCCAACTACTTAGTGATGAGGTCAAGCAACCAATATTCAAAGCCATACTAGATATCACTTACAAAAAAGACCCCTTTAGTTCATTATCCATGATACTATTGAATATTCAAATGGTGCAAGATGTTAGGAAGTGTTACAACTATAAAATTGGAAGTATTGGTGATATAGAGATTAGGAAAGCATATGACAAACTTTGTGAGAACGGTGTGCTAAGAGAAGAATACAAAATTGTAGAAAAGAAAGGGTTAACACGAGCCCTAGTTTTCTCAAATGTGTTCAAAACTGGATGGATTGGGATTGTGTTAAGTAGAATTCATGAAAATTCACTTTGGTTAGAAAATGGACCCATCAAGATAACCAAAAGGATAATCAATAGGGTAATAGGGTATTCAACCCTAGATCAACCTATGACTCTAAGAAGTGATTTAGAAGAGGTTATTGAGAAAAATAATGGATCTGTATGGAATAAGAGAGGAATGAAAATTGATACCATTACAAATCCTTCGATAGACTTTGCAGTAAGGGTTATTTCACACAAGTTTTTATCAATTCAACAAATTGAATAGTGTGCCCTGTATTGCAGTAGATGTTGGTGTATGCTAAAAGAAGTGACCTATAGGGAGCATGAATAAACAAGAAAACACTAGTTCAAACCAAAATATGCATCAAGTATTCACCAAATGAAATAAAAAACTAACTAATGATTGCTTGAGTTTTGCAACTCAAAGCAGCCAATCAAGTCAAATCCTCAAGCAACCTCTACAACTCAACAAAGGCACCCATGAGAGGCCTTGTTGGTGTGTTAATATTGGAGAAATTTTTGGTATGCTTTCCCAAACACAACAATGTATTGAATCTCTTGATGATGGATATGCAAGTGTGAGGAATGCAACTATGAGCCTATGCTATATGAATATGAAGAACACCTCAAACAATGGCTATGGAGAAAGCCATGCTTGAAGGCATTCAAAGATGAAGATATGAAATGCAACAAAGAAAATCTAAACTATGATGTAAGCTAAACTAAGATGAAAATAAAATGGAGATGAGAAATGCAAGCCATAAATCTACTCTAACAATGCAAATAAACTCTAAATCAGCTACCAAAGGTTAGTATGCAACCTAGAAATCACTATGCAAGCTCTAAACTCAAACTACTATGAAAGCTCTAATCTCAAACCAACATGATAATAATGCAATAATGGGAGATGAAAATTCTTCAGACAAGGGCCCTATTTATAGGTTTGAGGGAGACCCTAGGTGAGGTAGCATCTACGTGGCATCATATAGTGCCACAAGGACACACATACACAAGCTATGCAAGTGGTCAACATTTCAAAGTTTGCTCACACATGTGTGGGAAAACTTGGAGAGAAGAGTGGGGGAAAAAGCTTGAAAGAGGGAGTTGTCTCACACATGTGTGAGCACACACTTAGGCTTAAGAAGGGATTAGCAAGATGATTAGGAAAAGTAAGTGGGATTAAAGAACTGGGTAGGCTTAGGAAGATGAAAGTGATGGGTGTAGACTAGATTTTAGGCTAGGTTTAAGATTTAATTTAATCATAAGTTTAGAGGAATTAATGAGATGGTGGGATTTAAATAAACATAATTTATTTAAAAGATGAATTAATGGAGGATCATGTATTAAATAACTTTAACACATTAAGGCTAGAAGTATTAAAATAAATTTAAATACCTTAGGAAAATGAACCTATTTAATTAAATAGGTAGATGAATATGAAAATTATAATTAATCAATAAGTAATTAATTATAATGTCAAGGGAAATATTAAATAAATTAATATAGTCTTTTGGGATGATTTTAAGCATCTACATTTTGCCCATCTTTGATGTGATGTCGAGATGGCATCATGTCAAAGAAAAGAAAAATATAGGTTGCCCCAGAGAAGTTAGGAGTCTTATGGTGACGATTGAGGAGGAGGGTGCCCCCTCATGAAAATAGCGCAGTAAATTTTGAGCAATTTTCACAATAAAGGTCTTTGGAAGGAGAAAAACCAGAAGAAAAAGGGAAGAAATGAAGACATTGCATGACTTGTGGGGAAATAGGGGATGAAAATGACTTAGGAAAGACACGGGCTCAAACAGGGTCCTTGGGGGGGCCTATATAAGCCTCCAATAGACTCAAAGAAGGTCATTTTCACACCTCAAGAGCAAAGCATCCAGAACAAACATGGACCCCATTGATCATTTGTAGCTTGGTGAGTGTGTTTGAGAGTACCAGTGATTAGCTAAGATGGGCCCATCGGTAAGTCATCTAATCCTCTTCATCATTTGGTAGGTTAGACTAGGCTAGGGTAATTTATTATGTAATAAATATGGAAAAAATGTGTTCAAGGGAAAGAAAATAGTCTCCACCCTATCATTTATGCAAACAACAAAGTGATGACCGCAGTGTCTACGAAGATGACATGATTGATCCTGTCGTCTATGCAAACGCTAGAAAAGGGAAGGGGCTCTGCGGAGAAAACAAGGTTCAACTTGTCATCTGTGCGGATGACAAAGGTGGCATAAGGGTAGTGGAGATGACAATCTATGGGTTGTCATCTCCACAGATGAAAAAGGACATGTCGTCTACACTGATCGACATTTGTGTTGATTAGCATCTCTACAGATCGACATCTGCATCAATCAGCATCTCCACTTATTGACATTTGCATTGATTAGCAGCTCTACCAATTGGGAAAAATTGGTAGAGGACAAGGGAAGATGCCCCATTCTAGTGATGACATGGGTGAAAAGGACTGATTCTTTGCATGTCTATGCTGCAGGAGAACACGGTGGTATTTAGGTCGAGGGAGCATTACCCGTCGACCATGGCAATATAGAGGAGACTTACGGATGCTAACTAGGGGCATGTGCAGCTATGTGGACTAGAGCACATGTATGAGTGGCTTGACTTGAGGGCACACTCAACATAGCTATCAGTGCTCATCGAGTGATGGCAAACACCCACAGGGAGTTTCCACCTACCTACAGAAGACGTTATAGTCACTCTACTAGATTTGTGGCATATCCTATGAGTTCTGATCTAAGGTGCATATCTAGAGTACATGCTAGAGGGATCAGATCCATTCTTGAGGGAGTGCTTTGGCAGACAATGATAGAGGCTACCCATCCAGTGATCATGACTATCATGGAGAGGAGCCTAGGAGTAGAGACTACTGAGGCTAGCAATATATCTAGTGTTACTAATATGGAGGATGCTACCAGACCATGCAGGGCATGGTTGGCCTATCGGTTGGGTGTGGGTGTTGAGTACCCTTCTACAAGATGATGGGGACATCTACTGCTGGGGTCAGACTATCCTAGTGGAGCTATATCACGATTTACACATGTGCATATTAGATGCTGTGGACCGTTGGACCTAGACTGAAGCTACTAATGGTTTGGTCATGGAAGCATATCAAAGTCACATGGCTGATTACTAGGCAGGAGACCAGAAATCCTGACGAGCCATTCACTTATAGATAATGGCCTCCAATCTAGTACACCTCCATCAAATTGGTGGAATTTTGGTGCCATTGTCACAACAAGATTATCATGTTCGATTGGACTCCTTATGATGGGGTAGAGCGGTGGGGGACAAATTTTGTGGAAGGAAGAGAGGATGAATCAGAGGATCAGATGTATCTTTATTTTACATAGATTGACTATTGGATCATCAGTCACTTTGTTAACATGGTGATGCGTTATATGCCTTTGAGGGTACGACAATTTGGGAGAGTGTAAGATGCCATTCTAGACAGGTTTTTGTACCTTGTGGTGTCACAGGAGTATGGTAGACTTTGGGGTCATGGGACTATGCTATGATTAACATGGAGCTCATGGTTACCAATGCATCCAGTGCCCTAGGTACATGGGCAGGATCGAGGGGATGCAGGTGTGACAACTGCATATGCATAGTGGTGGGCCACTCATCAGCCCATGAGACTGATAATGCTTGGGGCACCACCACCAATGGAGTAGGTACAAGGGGGAGGGGGATGGAGCAGGGGATGGTGGGCAGGCAGTAATGATACCACCACTAGCATAGAGGGCACAGGAGGGATTGTGAGGCCGTAGAGCCTAAGTGAGGAGAGGTCTAGGGCTAGTACCAACACAGGTACCTACAAAGGCACCATCACAAGCACCAAGACAATGGCCACAAGTACAGGTATAGGTACAGGTGTTAGTAGGTGGACAGAGATAGGGGCCATTAGAGGACTCAAACATGGTGAGGGCTGAGTGGGATAGCCTCTATGTAGAGGTAGCCTAGTTACAAGGGGTAGCACAGGTGCAACAGGCACAAGCAGATAGCCTAGAGTAGGCCATGGCAGCCATACAGGCAGAGCTATAGGTGCAGAGGGCCAAAGGAGATAGTGCATAGGAGGCCTTAGTGGCCCTATAGGCATGGGTAGATGCAGGGGAGTTTGTAGCTATGGAGATCCATGCACATGCTGAGGATTTGACAAAGCTAGAGAGATTTTGAGGGGAGGTGGCCACATTACGAGTTGAGCAAGCTACCCATTAGGCATAGCTAGACAGATATCATAGGTAGAGGGACATAGCGAGACAGATGCTATAGCCAGGGGTAGCTGTCACATTCATGCAAGAGGCCATATTAGCCTACTGAGCAGAGGCGCGGGCCATATGAGAGACAACTTATTATAGATCGCTATATCATGAGGTCGTGCTTGCTGATTAGCGATATCTAGATTTTGAGAGGGGGGCTAGCTCATGGATCTTAGGGGGCAGAGCTAGATCAGAGGAGTTTGTAGGATAGCAAAGACCTCCTTGAGGGGGGGATATAGGGGGGGCTAGGCCCTCATAGCCAATAGCTTGATTTTTTTTATAGGGATCAATTATTTGATAGATATGTGCAGATGTAGCAAGTTTTTGATGATGCATTTGTACTACATGATACTACATGATTTATATATGGATTGTATAGACATTATTTTTTGATATATACATGACATGATTCAATGGCCTTATGTGTATATGGATTATGTGATGCATATGATATCTATGATATAGATAATAATGCTTGTGATGCAGGATGTGTGTGATGTGATGTTTTTTATGATGTATATGTATATGTATATGATGCCTAACATGTGGATCATGGAGGTTTGCAGGTGATTATGAGATGTATGCATTGCTTGATGTATGGATGCATTTTATGAGATGTTTTATGATGTATATGCCCCTAGCTATGATGACTAAAATGGATGCATGTAACTAATGAACCAATAATGCAACCTAACAAAATGCCTTATGAACACTAATGAATGCAACCTAAAATGAAAATGTAAAATGAATAAACCTAATGAATAATGATCTGTCAAAACTTGTCACTCATAAAAACCAAGTAGCATAGCATAGGAGGGAGGGGAAATAAATAGAACCCTTGTCTCAAGTATGACTAAACGACACCTTATACTAAATGATATCAAGAAATTCAGTTGTGTATATATGAAAGAGCACACCTTAAGTTGATTTTGCAAATTTGTTTATGCATTATATGCTATAGAAGCATAAATGACATGACTCTTTTGCATAGACTTTAGAGACTTTAGAACAACATGCGTAGTTTATAGTCATGATGGAACAAATGTCATATACACCTTAGAGTGGTTTAGGTACACCCAAAGTCCTTTTAGGGATTTTTGGTGGAATGTGTACTAACATGTTGCCCCTAGTGTGCAATGCATTAAGATAACTTGAAACTGACACATATGTAGTAAAGCCTCAAAAATAGATCATACCACAAACAATATGTGCAGTCAATGAGAGCCATTTAGGTACAACCAAAATATAGAAGATCAAGGTGTTCCATAAACAACTTCCACTAACACACAAAATAAAATCAAACAAAATGAAACCTCATGACCAAGTAATCATTCAGTCCACAGTTCCTGCCAAGAACCTTAGGTCTAGAAGTGAATGTCGTAATACCACCTATAGGAAGGATTCATCCTATGAATTTTTTTTTCGTGATGTCAAGTATCGTAAATTGTTTGTTTATTTTGGCAAATGCTGTGAAAAGAACAAGTTTCTCAAATTGTTAAGTCACAAATGGTGATTTTGTTCAAGTTCTGTGTGGTCACTGTTGTGAAAAAGCTCAATGTGATGGGATTGGAACAAATGATCGATGGAAAATTACCTCATGGACTAGAGGTCTTTCAAAAGATGGAGGTGAAATGAAGCCTCACAAACAAGAGGTCTTTTATTGGATGCACGAAAAGCAAAAAGCTAGATAAGATTTTTCACAAGGGAAATGAAATGGTGGAATGGAGTGAAGGGAATCGAGCCTTATAGATAATGGATCAAAATACTTTTTTTTTGGAAACTTTTTCTTCTTTTTAGGCTTTTTTTCAAGAACATTTTATGAATTTTTCTAATTTTTTTGGATTTTTGTGGGACTATATGAACATTGTACAGGAACTACAAGGCTCAAGCATAGAACCACTTGAGATGCTGGATATTTATAGGCTTAGGGAGTGGACATACCTCTAAATTAGCAATCTAATATGCCCCAGAACCATATTTGGTTGTAATGATAAACAGACCTAGCCAATTAGCCTCAAACTTTCCTTTCTTTTCATAGTTCTAGAGATTCCTCATGTTATGCTACAAAACTAAGTCACCCACCTCAAACTCTCATGGCTTGACTTTCTTAAGATATTGAATCTAAAGGAAATTTTGATACACACAAAGGTGGTTTAGGGCATTATGGTGTCTTTCATCAAGGAGTTGCAACTCTTGCAAGTGAGCAACTCTATATTCTTCTTCAGACATCAAGTTCTTGAGAGAGATTTCGAGCGAAGGGAGCTCAATTTCAATGGGTAAGATAGCCTCAGAACCATAAACAAGGGAAAATGGAGTGGCTCCTATGGGGGTATGGATGGAGGTATAGTAGGCCCAAAGGGTGGGAGAAAGATGGAGGTGCCAATCATGGCCAGCTGCATCAATGATTTTCTTTAAGATTTTCAAAATGGTTTTATTAGTAGCTTCAACTTGGCCATTGCCTTAGGGGTAGTATTTAGTGGAAAAATGCTGGGTGATTCTAAATTTTCTACATAATGTTGCAACTTCTTAATTTTTGAAAGGGGTTCCATTATCAGTCATAATATCTTGAGGTACGCCGAAACAAAAAATAATGTAGTTCAAGATGAACTTCAAAATTTGTTTTTCGGTGATGTAAGTTAATGGAATAGGCTCGACCCACTTTATGAAGTACTTAGTGGTAGAAATAATGTACTTGTGTCCATTTGAGGAATTTGGGTATACTTGAACAACAAGATCAAATCCCAAGTGGGAAAAGGGCCATGGAGTGATGGTGGGCTGGAGGTCTTGGGCAGGAGCATGTATGAAATCACCATGTTGCTGACAAGGAACACATCTCTTCACAAAATGATATGCATCTTCTTCTATTGTGGGCCAATAGTAACCTGTCCTAAGAAGATTTTTTGCTAACATAAGGCCACTAGAGTGGGCACCACAAATCCCTTGGTGAACCTCTTCTAATGTCGTTTTGGCTTCATCTAGATTGAGACATCAGAAGAGGGTTCCATCAAAATGTTTTTGAAAAAGTGTGTCACCTAGGATGGTATATCAGGCTCTACAATGGATGAAGGTTTTGCTTTGATTTGGGGTGAGGGTTATGGGAATAGTTATGTGATGTAAATAGGCAAAAATGTCAGTGTACCATGGAGACTCAAGACCAACAATCTCACACACCAAATCTGAATCAGTTCACTCATAAGCATGAGTAAAAAGATCCTCGACAAGAAACTCACATTTAGGACTATATTCTGGCATGGAAATCATGGAGGCAATAGTAGCCATGGCATATGCTACTTTGTTATTAGCCCTTGGGGTTTGCTAAAAAATGAGTTATGTGAAATGTTGTTTAAGATCCTCAACTATCCTATGGTATGGTAACAACTTCTCATCCTTAGTGTGGTATTCATCTGTAACTTGTTTAATGATCAATTGTGAGTCTCCAAAGACAAGAAGGCTTTTGATATTCCATCTGATAGCTTGACACAACCCTGTGCCTAATCCTTCATACTCAACTATATTGTTTGTGCAAGGGAATGATATCTTATAAGACTTAGGAATGAGATCTCCTTGCAATGTCACAAACAAAACTCCTGCCCTCAATCCCTTTTGTGTGAATGATCCATCAAAAAATAGTTTCCATGGTGTACTGGGGGTAATAGTCATAATGGTGTCATCTAGAAAATCTACGACTATGGGATGGTCTCCTAGAAGAGGAGACTCAACAAGTTGATCTGAAATTACTTGTCCCTTAATGGCCTTGTATTCTTTATAAACAATATCAAACTCACTCAAAATCAAGACCAATTTTGTGTTTTGACTGGTAAGGGAGGCTTTTGATAGCAAATATTTGAGTGGGTCTATCTTGGCAATGAGATGTGTAGTATGATTAAGCGTATAATGGCGTAAATTCTATGTGCAAAAGACTACTGCCAAACAAGCTCTCTTAATAGCAGTGTAGTTCAATTCATAACCAACTAATGTTTGATTGAGATAGTATATAGCTTTCTCATTCCCATTTTCATCTAGTTGTGCCAAAAGAGCACCTAAGGCAACTGAAGTGGCTGAAATGTATAGGATCAATGGTCATCCTGCAATTGGAGGAACTAGAACTAGAGGATTAGCCAAGTATGCCTTAATTTGTTCAAATGCTTTCTGACATAGACAATCCCATCGAAACTTAGTGTCCTTGCAAAGCAAATGTTGAAGTGGATGAACCTTATCTACTAGTTGGACCACAAATTGTCTAATGGACTGTAACTTTCCTTGAAGACTACAGAGTTGTTTCAATGTGGTAGGTGGAGGCATGTCCATGATGGCTTTTACTTTAGCATGGTCTACCTCAATACCTCTTCTTGACACAATGTAGCCTAACAACTTGCTAGATTTGACCCCAAAAACACATTTTTTAGGATTTAGGCACACTTTATATTTCTCCAATCTCTCAAAAATGGTGGTGAGCACATCAATGTGGGACTCACATGTCTTTGATTTTCCTAGGATGTCATCAACATAGTCCTCCATTATAACATGTAAAAGATTATGGAATATGGTAGTAATTGTGCGTTGATAAGTGGCACCGACATTTTCAAGCCAAAAGGCATGACTTGATAACAAAAGGTTCCCCATGGGGTGGTAAATGCCATTTTATGCTGATATTCTTCTACAATTTTGATTTGATTATAACCAGAAAAACCATCCATGAAAGATAACATCTCATGTCCAATAGTCAAATCCACTATGATGTCTATGTTAGGAAGTGGAAAATCATCCTTAGGACATGCAAGATTTAAATATTGAAAATTTGAACAAACACGGATGCCCCCAGATGCTTTTCCTATAGGAACAATGTTGGAGATCCACTCAGGATAGTCAATAGGGCAGATGAACTTTACTTCTAACATTTTTTGTAATTCTACTTTGACTAAAAGTGCTACATTAAGATGCATCTTGCACAACTTTTATTTTACTAGTTTAATTTTGGGATCTACTATCAAGTGATGCACAACCAAATCTATGTTTAAACCAGGGATATATCTATAGGTCCATGCAAAATTTATCTTACCCTTTCTCAAGAATTCAATCATTGCCTTTTGCTCTTCGGGACTTAGGGTGGTTGCAATGTAGGTGATTTGTGGATTAACCTTTGTACCCAAGTTAACTAGAATTGTATCCTCATTCAAAATAAATGATTTCTGTGGTGGTAAAGATCTGAATAGCAAGTCAATCTCTCCCTCTTCTGGCACCTCTAAGAGGTTTTCACCAGAAGATGCGTCCTTTATTTTATCTTTTTCTTCATTCAAAAGTGCCCTAGAAGAGTTTTCACTAGAGGATGTTTCTTTTATTTTTCCATTTTTATTTTCTTTTTCACTTTTGTGACTAAGAGATTTGACTTTGCTACCAAAGTAGGCTTCCTCATTGTATTGGATATCATGTTTTTAATCTTGGAGATTCTTAAGGCCAAAGAGCGCCATCATTGCCTCATTAGACTTACAGATATCGAGAGCTAGTGGTTTGTCCTAAGGTCCTAGTCTATCATGTCAGGATTGGTGAGAGGTAGGTTGGTGGATGAAAGGATAGCTATGGTAATGGAATAGACATAGGTGTCGAGGTCATCCTCAATATATTGGAAGGGTATTTCAAAGAATTCCTCTTCGTCAGTTTCAACTATACAATAGTTGTCAGTAAAGGATACCTTAGGTTTAATGGAGCCCAAACCACATCCTTTAGGATAGATATTAGCTTCTAAGGGTTGTCTCATTCCATCATCTTTAGGTTCAAGGCCGGTACCATGATATCTCATGTTTTTGATGATGGAAGGGCCCTTAACATACTTATCCTTGGGGAACTCTACTGGTTCATCTTTTCCATCATAATATAGCCAATCTAGAATATTAGATTCCATATGCTCATCACTAAGTGAACCCCAATGTTCAAATGTTGTCTTGTTAATATGCACAGTCTCTTTGTTGGTAGGAGGTGGAAATTGTGAAGGTTTTCCAAAGGAACAAGGGGAGAGTGGTAGTTGTCCAACGCACAAGGCATTTTCAAACTTATACTCTCCCATTCCTAAATCAATAAAAGTAACCTTCTTCCGTATAGTATTGACCTTAGTATCTCCCACCTTTTCTTTTCCTTTGTGGAAATTGGAATCATCATTGGATAACTTTGGCATTATTGTGGAAGGTGATTCTATTATGGTGAGAGGCTTAGGTATAACTTTGGCAAACTCACTGATTGGACAAAAAATTGCTGGTGCACCTCCCAATCTTTTAGAAAAGGAAAAAGGTGTGGGATCTCCTAGAATTGTGACCTCTCTTCCTTGGTGGGGATACTTCAAGCATTGATGATAGGTAGATGGGACAACCTTTAGTGTATGTATCCAAGGTTGACCAAGAAAAATGTTATAGGGAAAATCCAAGTCTAGGACATGGTATTTAGCATTTATGATGGTTGGTCCAACCTTTAGTGGTAACATGATAACTCCTTTTGATTCTCTTTCCCTCTCATCATAGGCTTTGATTTTTATCCTCTTATTGACATCTAGGAGATCTTTTAGAAGTCCTAAGAAATGAATCATCTTCAACGTACATAGGTTCAAACCAGATCCATTATCTATAAGGACTCTTTTAATCTTATGTCGCTGTATAAGGACTTCAATGTGGAGTGAAAAATTATGGTGGGGATCAGGACCTTGGAAATATTTATCTATGAAGACAATGTGTTGTTGGGCGGAAAAGTTTCTAATCATGGCGGTGAATTGGGAGGCATTAATGTTTTTAGGAACATGAGACTCTAAAAGAGCCTTCTCCAAGATTTATTTGTGGATGGGTGATGTGGTTAGGAGCTCAAGAATGGATATTTGTGTAGGAGTCTTACCTAACTAGGATAACACATCATAGCAAGAAGTGGGCCTTTGTGAAGTGGATGGTGCAACAGGCACATGTGGAACTGATGGATTAGTGTGATTAGGAGTGGGAGCTTGCAAAGTAAGTCTTCCTCGTATAGTGGTGGCATCACAATTGGTTGCTTGTAGGACAAGGGTATTCACATGAGTGTCTACTTCTTCAATGCGACCACACATGGAGTCAAATCCACATATATCATTGGTTTCTATTTTACCACACAAGGAGTCAAACCCTAATATGTGATTAGTAGAATAATCATAAGCTAATGCATTTGATGTGGAAGCTCGATTTGTATTATTGGTATTTTTGTTTCCATTGTTGTTATTGTCATTTTTGTGATCAAGAAATGGTTTTTGAAATATCTTCAACTTAGCATTTTTAGAGGATGGTCCTCCTTCTACCTCAATTTCTCCATCATCGACTAGATTTTGGATGAAGACATTGAGTTTTATACACTTGTTTGTGTCATGTCCTTTAATGCAATGGTATTTGCAATATTCATTTTCTCTATACCATTTTGATTTGGGTTGCTTCTCATCAAAGGGTCATGTGTTAGGAAATACCATCAAATTGTGATCCATTAGTTTTTGAAATATGGCTTCCAAAGGTTCACAAAAGTTAGTGAACTTTCTATTGCAATCATAGTCACGGTTGTAATTGTTGTTGTTGCGAGGGAAAAGTTGTGTTTGATTGCAAGATTGTTGATTGTCATCATTTGAATTGTTTTTGTTTCAGTTATGATAGTTGTTGTTATTTCCTCCTTGAAGGTTTTGCAAATTTTTAACATAAGTGACATGATCGTGTGTGACACCTTTGTTTTTGGACCAAAATTTAGGTTTGCTATTGGTTCTTGTTTCATTGTTTGAGGATGATGAATTATAATGTTTGATGGTACCTGTAATGCCCCGCCCGAAGATCCTTGGAACAAGGATTAAACATAAGCCACATATTTTTTTTTAAAAGTATGAATGCACATGAAAACATCATACAGGGATCACAAAGATTGCAATAGAAGACTTCACCACAATCCCGACAACCAATGGATCTCTGAACGCCACTACCAAACTGGCACATGCAAAAAAAAGTCAACAACCACCATGCACAAGATGAGGGCTCAAAGAAATGACAACTCATCAACAAAACACCAAGTTGGGGTCAGATGTAGAATCCTAAAATTTGGCTAAGTCTAAAATCCTTAAGCCCTGAAATTTCCTAAAATCTTTATCTTATCTCCGAGAGGTCTAAAACCTATCTCAAAAGATTCGTCGCATATATTAAAATTTATCTTAAGCATAAGGATACATCAACTTATACTTAAACGATATATTTTAAACCCCAAGAAGTAGACTAAAGAAACACACTCAACAAAAATCTAAAAGCAACACCATAGAGTTGAAGAACACCGAAGAGTGTATCCAAATCAACTCTCAAAATTTTTGGATCAAGTTGAAAAGTGCCCACTACCGGCCCGCATAGGTTTTTACAAAACTAGTGCGATACTTTAATACAACACTAAAAAGTATCACGCGACATTTCTTACAAAGGAGGGTGACACTTTTAGAGTTTGAGTGATACTTTTTTCAAGGGTGTGCGATACTTAGGTATCGTATGAAGTTTCTCCAAAGGAGGTGCGATACTTTCCAGTATCGCATGACATTTCTCCAAGAGGCGTGCGATACTTTCCAGCATCATATGACACAGTTTCTATAGAAACACAAAAACACTTAAGGAAAAAACAAAAGGGGAAAATCAGAGAAAAATTGAGTTCAGAACCTCCACACTACGGAGTACTAGATCTACAAAGATTGAGAAGCAAACACTTGAGAGCATAATCTGTTGGAATATTCAAATATGGAAAGAGTACTTATGAGAGGGGGGGAGGGTGAATCATAAGTACCAAAATTTAGCCAATAAATTTTTTAACTGAAAGTAAGTTGCATGCATGTAAATACATCAAATAAATATATAACAAAACTCATGCATCAATAACACATAACACTGGAATTTTGGTAACCCAGAAACCCTCCAAGAATAAAAAGGTAAAACTAGGGTGGGGATGATACCCACAAAAATTTACTGCAGCAATATTGTTCAACCACTTCTGATGGTTTTCCCTGTTAAAGGCCTACCCTGTTAAAGGCTTTACACTGTATTAATAGTGACCTGGTTAGAGGATTTACAAACACTTAACATGAAGTGTCACCCGGTTAAAGGATTTTAATCACCTAATCAAAAGGTTCTTACAAAATAGCTGTAAAGCTAACCTATCACCATAGGATTTTCATTCTAATACAATTGCTAGAGAGTATTAGATACAATAAACCTGATAGATTACAATCCTTGATTGCTGACTACAGGCTCCTTTTCTGCCTTCTCCTGATCTTGATCCTTTGTGATCTGATAACTCTTGCTTCTAAAAATAGATTTGCTTATGCACCCTTATATGTCCTTCAGTATATCTCATCTCTCTCTTTTACAGTGAAATTTCGTCTTCCTTATAAAGACTTATGCACCCTTGTATGTCCTTCAGTATATCTCATCTCTCTCTTTTACAGTGAAATTTCGTCTTCCTTATAAAGACTTCAAAGACTTAGGGTTTGTTTTGGATCTACGATCCATATTGAATCTCAATTTCCCGCTTAATACTTATCTTTTGCTGATTGGTTGCACGCCTTTAGCATTTTCCTTATTGGCTGCATGTGAATTGCATAGTAAAAATAAAAGATTCGATCTTATCATTAAATCCTTCAAGATTTACCTTCTGTCGGCCGCAAAAACTATTTGCATCACAGTTTGTGGAATTCCAAACTTTTATGCTGTTCTACTGAGTTACTCGGCTCCTGAAGTATTTCTGATACTTAGCACATGCTGTTTCCTGGATAGCTCGGCACTTGAACAAAACTGTATCACTCAGCACATGTTGCACTTGACACTTATTAACACTCGACACCCGTTGCACTCGGCACTTGTTATCACTCGACACCTGTTGCACTCGACACTTATTATCACTCGGCACCTGTTGCACTCGACACTTATTATCACTCGACACCTTATCTTACTCAACACTTACTCTTGATCTTGGTTAAGTGTATTGACACTCAGTTGTCAAATTTATTCTTTAAGCTAACAATATCCCCCTTTGACATGAGTGGCAAAAACACTTAATTAAGATCCATGTGACTCAGTAATTTATCCTACATTCAAAATTTTCTATCTCAAAATTGTTCAAGATGTGCTATCTCCCCCTTTTTGCTATCTCTCCCTTTTATTATACTTATCATTTCATTCCTGTACTCAACTCTTATTACTTATTCTCCCCCTTTTTGACACTTATGTCAAGGGTCTTTATAATGAAATGCCATAGTTGGCCAAAAATGTGCTGTTAACTTCAAGGAGTACCTTCAGAGCTGCATCCCAATTTTCTAATGCGACATCTAATGTCTTATGCTTGATGGCAATCTCTGCTGCTAGGTTTACAAGTCCATCAGTTGAAGAAAGATTGGGGTCTTCCTTGAGGACTGTCTCTGCATTTATCTTCTCCTTGTGAAGTAATTCCAAATGAGGAGTAATTGATGATTGCATTTGTATCAATTTGGCTTTTGTGGTTGCCTCCTCTGCTGCTAAAACAACTAACTCTCTTTGTTTGTGAAGCGATTGGACAAAATGCTTCTCACTCTGAGCTGGATCTGTGGGGAGTTGCATGCTAGAAGTTTTTAGATTGTTTTCCAAGCTCAGTATTTTCTGGCTAGTGTCTTGTGTGAATGTGGAAAAATCACACAACTTGTTGTACAAGGAAAAGATGTTTCCTAGTACAATTTTAACTGTTATAACTTTCTTTGCCAGTTCTTCTTGTGACAGTGTTATATCACCAAATATTTTACTATTTACTTTTCCTTGGAACTTCTTTTCTGACCATTCAAGCAATCTGGCATTTGTTTCCTGGTCTTCATTAGTCACCTGGTCAATTATATCAGATAGTTTTTTCATGATTGGTCTTGACTCATCTGGAGACTATAAGCAAAAAGCTTTCATGAATATGTCTTTAATTTCATTCAATGTAAGCTTATGCTTGTATTCCTTTCTTAGTGCTTCTTGTCTCCTTCTTTTGTCTAATGCACTCTGAATTTCATTAATATTTTCTTTAGTAAGAGTGCTAGATTCATAAAATGGGATCTTTATTTCTTCATCAAGCTCAGGAACTCCATAGTGAAGTCTCCTGACTGCCTTTGATGAGCTCAAGCCTGGTGTCCTGATTTGCAATTGTAATCCATCAATGCTCGGCTGCTAAAGAGTTTGTGTTGGAGTACCAGATTTTGGTAATGTAACCAATGTTTGTATTGTAGTCTCCTCCTTCTTCTTTGTCTCATCTTTTTCTTCAGCTTGAATATCCCTTTTATGAATGCTAAGTGGGGCTAAACTTGTTGGTTGTTCAGATGTTTCTTTTATTTCCCTTGCTACTGTACTTGGCACTTGGAGTGTATCAGTGACTATACTTGGTGGAGGTGGTGGTGGAAGGAATAGAATACCAGTAGTTTTTATGGTCAAAGGTGGCACTTGTGCTTTTACCTTGACTTCTAGATTTTGTAATTCATCAACACTGACCAATACAGGATTTGAACTTAATTTTGCTACAAGTAATGATTGGTCATGGATTTCCAAATCCTCTGCAGTTAATGGATTGATGTTTGGATTTGAAGTATCTGTAACATCCTTTATTTTTATGATATCTGCAGGTGTGATGGTGGCATGAGGAGGACTAGGAGGAGATACCTGTATGTCTTGCATACTTTGATCTTGTGGTTCAGCTGTATCTTTCTCTTCCTCTTTCTCCTCATTGTGTGCCTCTTCTTCCTTTTCTTCTTTTCTTTCCTCCACTACTTTCTTCTCTTTTTCTTTGGTTTCTGTCACCTTCTTTTCCTTTGTCTTGGCAATTTCCTCTACCTTATATTCTTCATTATATACATCTTCAATTTTCTTGTAAACTATTTTCCACAATCTTGTGGATTTGGTAACTACCTCTTCAATTTTATTCTGCAATATACTGAATGCTCTATACTTGGGAGTGATTTTGTTATTGTGCCTTTTTACGGCATTTATTATTTGATCTTTAGTCAGATCAGACAACAATCTTGCCAATGTTGACTCCCTTATTTCTTTTTCCATTTGTAAACAAAAATGCCATTTATCCTCTATAATTTTATACAGTTCTCTTGGCATAGATTCATCTAATTCTAGAGGTGTGTGCTTATACTCAGCCATCATAGCATACACAGATTCCTCTAATTTATTTTGCTCTTCTTTGGTGAGCTTAGAAAAATTCAGGTTCTTTAGAACTTTTAAATCATTATTTCTAATTTTTGAACATAATTTATCAACAACAGTCTGGGGTTTGTGTCTTACCACTTGAAATTGACTATTGTCCTCTGACTTTGTTTTCTCCTCATCTGTTTCAGGTTGGGGAATAAACTTCCTTTTCTTTGACTTAGCAGCAGTCTTCTTTGAGTCTTTCTTCCTTCCTTTTAACTCTTCTTGGGCTTTTTGTACTATTGCCCTTGTGGTTAGTCTCTTTGGTGCAGGGGCAACCACTTTCCTTCCCTTGGATTTAGGAGCAGAAGGAGTTGTGGTCTTTTTCTTAATTGGTGCTTCCTTGGCTTCTTCTACCTCAACACTTTCCTCTCTGTCTCCTTCTAACCCTTAATTCTGACCTTGAAGTTTATCTCTTTCTTCTTCAATGTCTTCTCCTTCTTCTTCTACTGTTCCTTCTTCTTCTTCCATGCCAAACTTTCTTTCGATTTGTCTCACCATTTTCTCTTTCTTCTTTACTACTGAAGCAGTCTTCAAATCTGTTATTACCTTTGATTTGACAACATCATAAGTTCTAATTTTTTTTGCATTTTTATCTGCATTTTTACCTTTGATTCTACACAAATTTTAGTGTCCATGAGACAATAATAGAGGTAAAAAAGAAACCATAAAACTAGGTATAAAATCACTCAACCAACCACAATGTCAGGAGTACAGATGCGACATGCACCCCAATGCAACATAAAAGTGCAATAGTGGTCTGACTGATATCCAAATGGATCATCAAGGTCCACAACACACATTGTACCAAGAAAACCTGAGAAAGCAGGGCAGCACACAAAATGAGGTAAAAACCCTAAAATTTGGAAAACTTCAAAATTAAAACCCATTTGACCTTTGGGCACAAAAACCCCAAAAATTCAAAAAAAATTGAGTTTGGACACCGTATGCAAAAATGGCCAACATAACAGTGTAAAACCCCAAACCCTCATCCTAAAAAATAGGAAAATGTTCATACTTGCCCAATTGGGTAGAACTAGCATACAGAAATAGAAGGGAACAATAGTTCTTAGCCTCCAAACAAACGGTTACCAAAAATAGAAGCATAAACAATAAAATAGGAAAGCCCTACCTCACAGCCAAAAGGGCGAAATAGGAATCTAAACCATAAAATAAATACCCCATAGAAGCAGCTGAAAATCATGACAATCCAAGGTTTCCCCGAGTTGGATCCAACGAGCCCAACCTCACGTTGATCCCATGCCTGTAGCTCCCATAACGAACAAAAAAAAAAATCCTCATGAAGATGATTTTGGGTTTTTCTCTCCAACTTTCTAATTCAAAAGTGAGAAGTCAGGAATTAAATTCCTTTTTGGTTATTTATTCACTTTTCAAGTGAACAATCGATTAGGAAAAATAACCAGCCAACCTAGTTAAACCTCGAATCGACCCAAACGAAAATAGGCTATTCATAGAAATAGGAATTCATCTATGGAAAAGCTACAATAAATTAAAATAAATCAATTAAAAAGCCCAAAAAACTCAAAAACACATAATCTCCTTAACAACTTTTGCAACAATGTGAAACTCTAAATGCACAGACACACTTACTAGTCTAATAACATAATGCAAATGAGTTCAGATTTAATAATCACCAGAAGGATTAAATTAAATAGTTAAAATAAGGATACATTGATCATATAAGGATGACATTGGTAAAATATGAATGGCTGAATCACTAACTCCATGTGCCACTACTAGGGATATAATTCCTATACACTAAACAACACAATCATGTGTAATTGCATATAATAACATAGTTGAAGCAATAAATGAATTAAATCACCTAATTTAACCATTTATTTAATTATATTAAAATAATCTATTTACAACACTCATGTTTGCATAAAGCATAACAACACATGAATGAAGTAAATAACCATAGCATTAAATCCATCACCTAACATAATCAGAGGTATGTCCAAATACTAGATAACTAGATCTCATCATAAAAACATACTGTCATCTCAAAATGGCATCGTCATGCAATATGATCAACTGAACAACATAGTAGTCTAAAATCTATGATACTAAAATCAAAGTATAACATCTGACCCTTAGGCCCTCTCAAATATAAAACATCACATAAGTAACAGATATCTCTTAGATCAAAATATAACAAGGTAAATGTCCGTAGCACATAACCAAATAATCCAAGATGAACAATCCATTTCTAATTACTTAAGAATTTAATAATGATTGTTTAAACAACACTTAAAGGCACTTAAAAGATATAAGAAAACATTTTCATAAACATGATTATCCACTGCTATAGGAACCTAGTCCAGTGTAGCATGGTAATAGTACATAGTGCAATCTCTGCACACATCTCAAGGTAATCACGAAACAAACTCATGATACCACATCGATCCTAGTAAGCACTGGCACAAACCTCAATGAATAATAAATCATATCATAATTTCATAGATCAGCCATAAGCATAATCAAAGCAATTGATATAGAAACATAAATCCAAACACTTTAATGGTGTAGACCCCTCATGGTCACAATCACGATCCATCACAACAAAAGGTCAACAAGGTTGCATCCATCAGGATGACTTACAAAAGTCAAATGGGAGAGGCACTACAATACCTTTGTCTAAAAGTCCATTTTCAATGCTTTTGCCCCTCTTGACTACTGTAGCGAAATCCTCAGGGCTAGGCATCTTCATGTGAAAAGACATCTCTGATATCAAGTTTTTGATAAATATGTCCACAAGGTGGGAATCCTCAATTTTTTAGGGCATGCAATTAGCAAGATGTCTCCATTATTGTAGAAATTTGGAAAATGTTTCATCGTTTCGTTGTTTTGTGTTGCACAAATTACTTAATGAGGCATGATGTTTAATGTTGTAAGAGTATTGTGCTACAAACTTTGCTGTTAGGTCATTGAAAGAAGTAATGGAACCCTTGGGTAAGTTCATGAGCCATTATAGTGTGGGGCTTCTAAGACTTCATGTGAAGAGCCTCTTAAGATAATCTTCATTATAGGCTACTTTTTGACACAACATCGAGAATTCCTTGAGATGTGTGATAGGACATGTTTCTCTTGTATATTTGTCAAATTTAGGAATCTCAAAGTTTGGTGGGAATAGTACCATGCTAATAGATCTATCAAATGGAAAGGGACAAACTCCCTCAAAAGAGAAATCTTTCACCCCTTTGTTGTTCATGTTAAGGACCAAATTTCACAATTCTTGGAATCGTTGGTCTAAATCTTGGTTTGGTTTCACTTGTGATTGTTGGGACTTCATAAATCCACCTCCTAAATTGTAGGGAGTTCCAAATGAAGTGTGAGGTGGTTGAAGTACTCCACTTTGGCCAATGTATTGATATACAGTTGTTGGAATTGGCATGGATGTCTTTACCACACTTGTTGGCATTTGCAAATAAGATGAGTACATTGTTTGTGTTGGAATTGCCATTGGTTGAGTAGGCACTTGACCAATGTTTAAGCATCCCATAGTTGGACCTATCAAGGTGGATTTTGGAATGCTAGCATGTGTGGTAGCATTGGGCATAGCACTAATGATTTGTTGAATATGTTCTGCACTCAATTGAAATGTTGGTTGTGTTGAAGTGCTAGATGTAGGCATAGCACTAGTTGTTACCATGGTTTCTTTCCCTTTGCTAGATGTTGGAGCTGCATTAGAAGTGGGCAATATGGGAGCACCACCTTTTGTAATTTGTCTAAACAAGGTGCTCTCATCAAAGTTGGTGGAAACATTAACACCATCTTTGACCAAATTTAGGAATATCTTAGTCTTGTTTACCCTAATGGATTTCTCCATCTTTTCCAAATTGTAAGGATCCACAAGGAATGTCCTAACATCATTAGGGATATCATTAGGGTCAATAGGTTCTTCATCTTGGAATACTTCTTCGTCATTACCTCCCAAAGTGGTGTTATGAAAGGGATCTTCTAGTTCTTGTGTGGATGTTAAGTTAGGCATGCCAAGATTCAAACTAGAGGGAAGTGTACCCCCTAATGAAGTTGTGTGTGGAGGAAAATGATTCTCCATCTTGGATTGTCTCAATGATTCTAACAAACGTGACATGGGATTAAATGTGAACCTGCCTGATCATGTGTGTACCATACAATAGTGACCAAATCAATGGGTGGAAGATTATGGGAGAAAGAGAAAATGAGGATGAGAGCTATTAACCTTATGTGATAAAAAGGGGGTAACTACCCAATTGTGAACAAAAATACCTTGGTTTAGCAAACAAAGTTTGATTGGAGGATAATAGTATCTTTCTCCTACCAAAGATAGTCAAGTGATCTTTAGGCAAGATAGGACACCAATTTGATTACTCAGTATTTGGAGGTGGACTTGTGATCCCCAAATAAGTAAGTGTAATTGAGATAAATATTTTCTTACAGATAAAAGGTCTAGTGTCACAATTTCAAAAGATGTTTTATGCCAAGTTTTCAAAATTCAAGCTCTCTAGAAGAAAATTAAAAAATGGAAGACTAGAAATTTGGAAAATGGAGGGAGATATGGAAAATGGAATATTATGGTCCCTTATGTGGTTAACTCAACCCTTATTCACTCGAAACAAAAATCTTGGGTTTACTCCTAGGAAGGCAAACCAATTTTGAAGTTTTTCATTGTATTTAGTTCTATCGTAATGGTCTTGTCTAGCTTCTTCCTTTTGGATGTCTTTGATAGCATATCGAAATTGTTTGTCACCGTGTGCTAGGTTCTTCCTTTCCTTGTAGATGGGTGGTTTGGACAATTTCACTTTCTTATGTTTGACTTGGTTGACTTTATCAATCATGGCAGGAATAAAACAAGACCCAAATTTCAAGCACCAAAATTTTTGCAGCAAGTTGTAGCTAGACTCAACTAGTTTCAAATGTAGACTCAATGTAGGATTGTTGAAAATAACTGTGAGTCAAGAGGACCTCACTTACCATTGTTTCACTCAATGAAAGGTTACCTCACAATTTCACTCATTTTAGAAATTTTTTGATGTTTGGCTTTGGTTTTGAATATTTGAACAAGCATGCTAAACAGACCAACAATCTTAATAAGGCTACCACTTGGATGAACAAGGCTTATCTAAAGCACATACTCAATATACACAAGGTACATAAGGCCCAAATATATAGATGAAAGAAAATATTGCCACATAGTCAAGGGGAGACGATAACCCAAATCTCCTCCTTCACTTTCCCAAGGTATACAGTTCTTTGGGGCTTAGCCAAGAGTGACAATATTTCACTTCCAAGAGAGGTGTCTTTCAATTCACCTCCTGCTATTTATACTCCACCAGAAAATGAGAGTTGAGGTCATCCCAAGGGGTGATGAAATCCCCAAGCAGGCCTCCTAAAAAAAAGAAAAACAAGACCACTTATTTCTTGTGCACCCAAGATCACCTGAAGGCACGAGGGGAGAGAATACATAAGTGGCCTCGGGGTTTAAAAAAAAATTGTTCTTTTTCCAATGAAGCTTTAGGTTCTCTATCTACTTTGAAAACACTTGTGATTAAAACATACAATGTTCTTTCCAACTTGAAATGTCACCAACGTAAATAAAAAATGTGAATTCATCAACAAGAAAGTAAATCGAGCGTGCATAAATGAAATGCTGAAAATTAAAGATGCTAAAAATAAAATCAATTCCTTTTAAGGCATTCAAGAGTGTGTGGCTTTATTTTAAGCATCAATTTCAAAAAAATTCTAGCCTAGGCATACATGTCAATTATCCTTTAGGCATTCAAGAGGGTATGAATTCCTTTTAAGAAACAAGTCCAAATATTTGCTACCCTATGCATACATGTTCATTGTCCCTTAAGGCATTCAGGAGAGTGTGAGTTCTTTTTCAGCACCAAGTCCAAATGTTTTCTACCCTAAACATGCATTCCAACAAAGGCGTGAGCATTCAAAAAAGGTTACCTTTAGGCACACAAGAGTGTGTTAAGGGTTTACTGATTAATTTGCATCACATATTCAGATGAAAATGATTAAGCCATATAAGTTTTTGAACCTTTAAATCTAAAGTGATAAAAATCACTACAAATTTCCTTAGTGATGAAAATCACTATTGGTCTATTTTAAGTGTTTCAAGGTCTATTTCCTGCATGAAAATTCATTAGCAATCCCTGCAAACCATTAGTTAGAAAATAATAATGTTTCAAAGTTTAACAATTCTATTAAAAAGCATAAACAATAGACAACATGCGTAGATGATAGAATATGTAGACGTCGAAACTCGTAGATGCTAAATTGTGAATATGACAGAAGGCACAAAGGTACAACTGACATATTAGAACTCGTGATAGGTGCAAACGATAGAATAAATATTAGAGACACTAAAATGAAGATGACAAAAGGACACTTAACATACAACACATATGACAATATGGAGATCGCAGACAACAGAATATTATGCACAGATGATAGATAGATTTTTGAAATTTTAAAACCCACCCCTAACTCAGATGATAGAATAATCTACGTAGACGCTAGAAGTATGTTCCCAAATGCAAAGTGGCTAAATGATATAGAGACATTGAAATGTGTAGATGCTAGTCTGCGTAGATGTTGGTCTATGAAGATGAAAAAATGTAGATGACACTACATTTAATGCAAACAACAATGTGAGGTTTGTTGTGATGGACTACAAATTATTGATGGATTTTTGAGATAAAAATAGAGATGTGGGTCCCACCGGGCGTGCCAAAATGTATGCTAAAAGAAGTGACCTATAGTGAGCATGAATCAACAAGAAAAAATTAGTTCAAACCAAAATATGCATCAAGTATTCACCCAATGAAATAAAAAACTAACTAATGCTTGCTTGAGTTTTGCAACTCAAAGTAGCCAATCAAGCCAAATCCTTAAGCAACCTCTACAACTCAACAAAGACACCTACGAGAGGCCTTGTTGGTGTGTTAATATTGGAGGAATATTTGGTGTGCTCTCCCAAACACAACAATGTATTGAATCTCTTAATGATGGATATGCAAGTGTGAGGAATGCAACTATGAGCCTATGCTATATGAATATGAAAAACACCTCAAACAATGGCTATGGAGAAAGCATGCTTGAAGGCATTCAAAGATGAAGATATGAAATACAACAAAGAAAATCTAAACTATGATGCAAGCTAAACTAAGATGCAAATGAAATGGATATGAGAAATGCAAGCCATAAATCTACTCTAACAATGTAAATGAACTCTAAATTAGCTACCAAAGGTTAGTAAATAACTTAGAAATCACTATGAAAGCTCTAAACTCAAACTACTATGAAAGCTCAAATCTCAAACCAACATGATATTAATGCAATAATGGGAGATGAAAATGCTTGAGACAAGGGCCCTATTTATAGGTTTGAGGGAGACCCTGGGTGAGATGTCATCTATGTGGCATCACATAGTGCCACAAGGAGACACATAAGAAAGCCATGCAAGTGGTCAACACTTCAAAGTTTGCTCACATGTGTGTGAGCAAACTTGGAGAGAAGAGTGGGGAACAAAGCTTGAAAGAGGGAGTCATCTCACACATGTGTGAGCACACACTTAAGCTTAAGAAGGGATTAAAAAGATGATTAGGAAAAGTAAGTGGGATTAAGGAAGTGGGTAGGTTTAGGAGGATGAAAGTAATAGGTGTAGACTAAGTTTTAGGCTAGGTTTAAGATTAAATTAAACAAGATTTAATTTAATCATAGGTTTAGAGGAATTAATGAGATGGTGGGATTTAAATAAACATAATTTATTTAAAAGATGAATTAATGGAGGATCATGTATTAAATAACTTTAACGCATTAAGGCTAGAGGTATAAATTTAAATACGTTAGAAAAATAAACCTATTTAATTAAATAAATTTAATTAAATAGGTAGAGGAACATGACAATTATAATTAATCAATAAGTAATTAATTATAATGTCAAAGGAAATATTAACTAAATTAATATAATCTTTTGAGATGATTTTAAGTGTCTATAGTTGGATATAAAATTGTCAAGAAAGATCACACATATGATCTTGCAGAGCTACAATTACAACAACTGATTAAGAACCTAGGAGCAATAAGGAAGACAAAGAGTGCACAATGGAAGTTTAGTTCTATATTGATATGTATTTTCTTTTATGTTCAAAATACTTTTCCCACATTTGGCACAGTTTCATGAAAAACCAACTGGTCAGTGGTAGTACAGATTGGTGATATCATTGAACAATTGGAAGAGAACTTTGAGTTAGCTATGACCAACTATTTTGAGGACTTTAAGCAATCAATGAAGAAAAGATTAAGAATACCAGTATCCTTAGTGGAGAAACATTATGATGATGTTTTCTTTCTAGTGGATGCTGATTACACTTTTGTTCAAGTAGCAACACAAAGGGTGAGATAGCTGAGGCCACATGGATATGAAATCAATGTAAATGAGGCCTCTACAACTATAACAACTTTACTGGTAGAAGATGTTGATAAAAATGCAAAAACATTTGGAAACTATGAAATGGCTAAATCTAAAATCACCATGGAACTAAATACTACCTTTGTTGTTAAGAAGAAGGATAAGTTGGTGAAGGAGTTGAAAGCTAAATTTGGTGAAGTTGTCAAGAAAGAAGAAGAAGAAGAAGAGGATGAAGAGGAAGAAGACATAAAAATACAAGCATCTCTTGCACTTACTCAAGGAATGGGTGAAAATCAGCTAGAGGAGGAAACAAAAGTTGTTGAAGGTGCCGAGGGAGAAAAAGTCGAGGAAGAACCTACACCCACTGATCAAAAGAAGAGGAAGGCTAAGGCCCAACCAATGAAAAAAGCCAAGAAGGTCACTAAGCCAAGTTAGCCCAAATATATAACACCTACTACAAGGGCTAGTGCACATGTCACTGCACTAAAGGAAAAATAAAAGACAAAACCTATAGAATAGGGAGGTGAAGTGTAGAAAAGATCAAGGAGAAAGTACATTGCACAAGCTAAATCTGATGAGGAGAAAACATAATCAAATGAAAATAGCCAATTCAAAGTGGTCACAATCCTCTATTAGACTTAGAAAATCTATGTGAAAATATTAAGAATACTGAAGATTTGTTATGATTTTCTCATGTTGATTTTGATAATCTTGGTAAAGTTGAGAAAAATCAAGTGGAGGAAGCTATATATGCAATGATGGAAAATTTTAAGAAGGCCCCACTAGAAATTGCTAACTCAATGCCTAAGAGCCTATACAAGAGAGTTGAGCACAAATGACACTACTGCTTGAGCCTAGAAAGACAAATAAGGGAGACTTCACTTGCATAAATCATGTCTGAACTTAGTAAGGCACAAATTTCTAAGGCTATGAAAAAATATGCAATTAGATTTGTACCAAAATATACAACCTTTAGCATATTGCAAAATAATATTGAAGATGTAGTTAAGAAGTCTAATCAAATGTGGAAGATAACTTATGGACTTGCTATAGTAAAGGAAGGTGAACAAGAGCCCATAGAGGTAAAAGATGATGAAGAAGATGATGAAAATAAAGATGATATTGAGGGAGATATTGAAATGAAAATAGATGACAAGGAAATAGCTAAGGCAAAGTAGCAAGAGGAACAAAGTGTACAAGATACACAACTACCTAATGTCAGCCCTCAACATGTAACAAGTGCAAAAGCTAAAATAATAAGAGTTAAGGATGTATCTAATGTCATAACTCAGAACATCAATGCCCTAATAAAGGAAGATCTAAAGAAGATACTTAATCAATCTACACTGATAGAAAAATTATGTGATAATCCTATATTGGTGAGTGTAGATGAGATACAGAAAATAATGACTGAAACTGTAAGGGAAAAGGTGAATCCACAAGAACCATCTACTATCACCCCTCAAGTCACTAATGTACAACCCTTGGATAAAGTAACTAAAGCTAAATTTGAAAAGGTTGATACAATTGCAAAGGACTCAGTGGAAACTCAAGCCACTACTAAAGAACAAAGTCAAATAGGTCAAATAATCTTATCTGCACCTCTAGCACAAGTACAAGGTGCATCATGTATATGCAAAATTGTGGGCCTTTGATCCTCACATACACTTCAACATGGTCATTATCTATGAGATCATCCTGAAATAAACATTGTATTGTTTATTCAAAAAGTCTAACAGAGTGACCTATTGCCTTCTACCTAGAAGGATTATGCCTTTACTCTTAGAACAAGAAGCAAGCAACCAGACCTCTAGAACGAAGGATTTATGTAGCTAAATAAAAGTGCAATTAATCTAGATGAGAGATGCAATTATTAATCTGAGAAATGAAGAAGCATAGTATGCTACATGGATGCATATTTTAAAATCTAAATGATATTACAATGAAAGAAATAAAGCTATGCAAATGTGAGCAAAGTGAGTAAGAATTTTGGCATAAATTTGACGCAAATTCCAAAATTCATCATTTGTAATGAGGAATGGAGAGCTTCTTTTATAGAATCCAAGAGGTGATCGACGGTCAAGATTAACCAAAATGGACAGTAAAGATTGAAGAAGAGAACCAGTCATAAAGATAACTTCCTCATAAAAAGGGAGTTAACTGGTTTCCTTTGAGTGATAGAAGGAGTTAACTAAGTCCTTTTGAGTGATAAAAGGAGTTAACTGAGTCCTTTTTGTGTGATAAAAGGAGTTAATTGAGTCCTTTTTGAGTGATAAAATGAGTTAACTGAGTCCTTTTTGAGTGATAAAAGGAGCTGACTAGTTTTTTTTTTTGGAGTGAATATCTAATTTAATAAAATAGAATATGACCTCATAAATGGATAACTTTAACTAATTGAATAATTAAATTGAATAATTAAAAAGAGGAGATATCTTATTAAATTAAATGTATTTAATTCCTTTGTATATTAGCTAAAGAAGTAATTTCAATTTAATTAAATAGAACACTTATAATTAAATTAATTTAAATTGATAGGTTTGTATAGCTAATTTGAGTCGATATTTAGGAATTAAATAAATAATATGATTAATGCAAATTACGATTTTTTGCATTTGACACCTAGGTCAAGTAGTGATTATTAGAATTAGAATTACCTAGTAAAATAGGACTTAGGAATAGTTGAATAAATCAAAGTTGGTTAATATGGAAATGTGCCAATTTTGTGGTATTACATTTTGCCCCTCTTTGAATGAATGTGTGAGTAGCACATTCAATTCAAAGAAAATTAGAAAGCACGATGCAAAGATCAAGAAATGAGATTGGTTCCGAATTTGATGATACAAAGACAATTGATAAGCTTTTAAGGACTATCTCTAGAACAAAGATTAATCCCAAGGAATCCAAGTAGAGCACCTAGATACCCAAAATGATAAGCATTCTAAAGGTTTCCATCAAAATGAAGTTTAACCTTTAAGGATCTAGACAAAATGTCTAGATACCTAAGATCGACAGTATTTAAAAGATTGTCTCTAGAACAGAGTTTAATTTTTAAGGATCTAGATAGAACACCGAGATACTTGAGGGTTGATAAGTATTTAAAAGACTATCTCTAGAAAAGAGCTTAATCTTTAAGGCTCTAGGCAGAACATCTAGATACTTGGGATTGATAAGAATTTAAAGACTATCTCCTGAACGAAGCTTAATCTTTAAGGATCTAGATAGAACGTCTAGATACTTGGGATTGATAAGCATTTAAAAGACTATCTCAAGAACGAAGCATAATCTTTAAGAATCCAGATAGAACGTCTAGATACCTGAGATTGATAAGCATTTAAAAGGCTATCTCTAGAACAGAGCTTAATCTTTAAGGATCTAGACAGAATGTCTAGATACTTGAGATTTGAAATAATGAGATATATGAAAAAGATGCCAAAAAGAGGGAGACAAGATGCCCCTACTAGTGAGATGCCCTGAATGATGAGGAAATAAGATGGGAACACAATGCCCCAAGTGATGAAGATTCAGATCGATTTGAAAATTCTATTTCAATGATGTAATCATCTAGCCCCCTCGGGAGCGAAATCAAAAAATGACACACTAGAAATATGATGTAAAGCAGTAGATAAAGATACGTAGAAGAAATATGAGATTCAGTAGAATGTAGAAGGGATTAGAATGATCAGAGGAAAAAATGAAGAGATCAGAATGTTCTGAAGAAATATAGAAAAGATCAAAATGATCTAAAGAATACAGAAGAGATCAGAATGATCAAAAGAAATATAGAAGCCAATTTGAAGAAATCTTTGAAAGTTTGAAGAAAGTGTTATTTGAAAAGATGTCAAGATTCACAAAGTATTAGAAAAAATAAAATGGACTACACAAGCATTTAATCACGCCAGTCCCAAAATTTGAAAATGTGATTTTGAGCTATTTAAGTGTGTTAGATTTTGAATTTGATCTTGAAAATGGATTCAGAGCAATCAAAGTAGCCAAGAGGGTGATGAACCAATCATTTTTGTAGTCATGAAGAAACATGATACTTTGAATAAGTCAAAAATTCCTCATCGCAAATGATGTAAGTGGATTTGCAATCGAACCATGTGCTTATGCAATGTAATCTTATGCTAGATACAATATTAAACTAGATGCAACCCTAGGTTTGGTTACCAAGCTTCAATAATTATCATCACTAAGCGTATAGTGAATCCCAGATGTCATACAATCCCCACTAACATTGCAATCATAGGAATATGAATAGGACATCTATTCTCATTTTGTCAGGATTAAATGTAACCATTCGAGGCATAAGAAGCCAAAATGACTAGAACATTTGTCCCTTTTAATATAGCAAGTGAACATAAGCATCAGAGGATAAATGTGAGGATCACCAGAATGTTTCTTGCATATAGACACACCAAACACATGAGAGATACTGCTTATGCTAAGTAATCAATAAGTATTATGTTTGCAATGACCCATGTGTCTATAAATCGAGACAGAAGTTTCCATATACACTTGCAGTGACCTATACATTCACCTAGCAAGATGAGTATCAATATTTATTATAGCATAAAGAGTTCACTCCAACAAGCAAGGAGAAGAACCAACCTCATTGATTTATCCATATAAAAGGAGTTGAGGTACACATGGCCATCCAATACAAGATGAAGGCTCTTATAGTGGACACTCCATTTATATGTATGCCTCAGATCATTGGAACTAAACCACAAATAGAAAGCAAAGAAAAAATCATGCCCCTAACCCTTGCTTCTCTAGTCAAAAATGACATCATCAATTTTGCTCAAGGAGACATGATGAATCAAAAAAAAGAAAAGAAAAGAATATGCTCAGTATATCTAAACAAGTATGTCATTTTGAGTTCATGTTTTTGGGATTGATGTCAAGTGTCAATGTCCAGAACATATATGAAAGAAATCTCTTCAATACAGTGATAACAATAGACAAACGTAGCTAGAATGAATGGTGACTGAGGTCAAAGAGGAATCTTCAATGTGAAGAACCTAAATAGGACTAAGTGATAGTAGACAAACACAGCTAGAATAGCTAGTGACTAACACAAGAGAGATCTACCATTAAGGAATCTTGAAAAGTGACACAAGCAATAGTAGGTAGACACAACTGAAACAACTGGTGACTATCACAAAAGAGATTCTATGAGGAGAATCTTTGAAAAGAGTGACACTAGTGATAGTAGGTAGACATAGTAGAAATAACTAGTGACTATCGCAAAAGAGATTCTATAAGGAGAATCTCAACAACGCATGACACTGGCAACAGTAGGCAGACATAGCTAAAACAATTGGTGATTTTTGCGAAAGAGATTCTAGGACACTGGAGAGTAGTGCCCTTGAGCTATGACAAGACTTAATTCATGGATACATGAGCAAAAAGTAGTAAACTAAAGTAGGAAAGCAACTATATAGGGAGCTAGAAGATGTGCTGCAAGATGGAGCATTGGGAACCAGAGGTGCCTGTTTGCTAGGTTTTCACCTTCTTGGTAGGGCTTTCATTTTTTTTTTCACTACCATGATGCCTGTTTTTAGGTTTTCACCAATGACACTTTCTTGTTTTTCAATTTTTTTTGTATTTTTCTCTTTTTTCTTTTTTTTTTTGATTTTTGAAACTTTTCAATTTTTTTGGTATTACCAATGTGCCTATTGCTAGGTTTTCACCAAGATAATGATTTTTTTAGGACTTTTTGCAATTTTAATTTTTTTTAAAGATATCTAAATATGTATAAAAAGCTTCTAAGATCAGATCAACTGTAAAACCGCTTCAGGTGGAGAGTGTTGATAGGCTCCTTGAGCACTTCTCCCTTGGCTATTGAAAGTTGGTAAGCACCAGATCCGTACACTACAGTGATTATGTAAGGACCAAGCTAGTTTGGTTCAAATTTCCATTTTTGGACATGTTGTTGCTGATTCCTAGGATTTTCTCTCACAACAAGATCACCTAGGTGGAAATGACCTAGCTTAACTTTCCTATTGTAGCTTCTTGACATTCGTTGCTGATAAGCTCGTAGGTGATCACATGCCACTTGTTGATGTTCATCTAGTAAGACTAGCTCTTGAAGCTGAGCTATTCTATAATCTTCATTAGTAATAAGGCATTTCATAGAGATTCTTAAGGTAGGAATCTCGACCTCTATTGGGAGTACAACATCCACTCCATAAACCAAAGCAAAGGGCATTGTACCCATTGGAGTCTTGATGATTTTCCTATATGCCCATAAAGCTGGATTAATCTAAAGGTACCAATCCTTCCTAGATTTGCTAACTGTGTGATGGAGGATCTTGAGGATCACCTTGTTGGATGCCTCTACCTGACCATTACCTTAGGGGTAATAGATAAAAGATCAATGTTGTGTGATTTTGAATCTTTTGCATAGTTCCTTGAGGTCTTTGTTTTTAAATTTTCCTCTGTTGTTAGTAATGATGGAGGATGGCACACCATACCTGCATATGATGTAGTTTGTGATAAAAAGAGCTACAATTTTTACATTTTCTATTGTGAGAGGTACTACCTCTACCCATTTCATGAAGTAGTCTATAGCTATAATGATGAACTTATGTCCATTAGAAGAAGATGGGTGAATCTGACCCACTAAGTCGAAGGCCCATTATTGAAATGGCCACATTGTGATAGATGGAATGAGATCCTTGGTTGGAGCATGAATCAGATTCCTATGGAGCTAGCATTTCTTGTAGGACTTGGTGTAATTGATTGCTTCTTGCTCCATTTTAGGCCAATAGTAACTAGCTCTAATGAGTTTGCGAGCTAGTGTCAAGCCATTTGAGTGGGATCTGCAAATGCCCTCATGAACATCAATTAATGCATGTTTGGAGTCTTTAGGTTCTAAACACCTAAGGAGTGTTTCATCGAGACCTCTCCTAAACAAGTCATCATTAATAATGACATACCATGAAGCATTACAGATAAGGTAGCATTTTTCATTTTGGGTTAAACCATCTAGAATGGTTTGGTTAAGGAGATAGGAGTAAATGTGATGGTAGTGAGATGAGTCTTTTGCTACAATAGAACAAATCATCTTAGAATCAGGGGTATCATAGGCTGGGTAGTGTAATGCTTCCACCAGGAACTCAAGTCAGAGATCATTGTCGGGCATTTGTAGAAAGAAGGCCAAAGTAGCCATTGCATCAGCCGCTTTGTTATTTGCTTGAGGAATTTGTTGGAAGGTGATGTAAACAAAATACTTCTTTAGGTCATCAACCATGCATTTGTAAGGGATCAATTTCTCATCCTTTGTTTGATACACACCATTAACCTGGTTGATTATGAGCTAGGAGTCCCTAAAGATATCAAATTGATCAACTCTCCATTTAGCTAAAATCTTCATGCCATTAATCAAAGCCTCATATTCAACAATGTTGTTTGTGCAAGGAAACAAAATCTTGTATGCTTTGGGTAATGAATATCTCTGTGGCATTATGAAGAGTAATCCAACTCTAGATCCTTGTTGTGTGAAGGACCTGTCAAACAACATCACCCACATTTGGTGTGTGAGTGTCAGAATTGACTCATTGGGGAAGTCAATGTTGATCAGGAGAAGACTCTACATAGGGGCATCTACTAGCTGATCTACAATTGCTTGTCCCTTGATATCTTTTTGTTCAACATACTGAATGCCAAACTTGCTAAGTATCATGACCCACTTAGCAAATCGTCCTATGAGAGCTGCCTTACTGAGCAAGTACTTTAGTGGATCTATTTTAGCCACCATCTGTGTAGTTTGGGCAAGCATATAGTGTCTCAACTTTTGGGAAGCACAGACAGCTGCCAAGCAATCTTTCTCAATGATGTTGTAATTCTTCTCATAAGAGATTAGCATGCAACTCAAATAATAAATAGCTCTCACCTTGTTATCATTGTCCTCTTGAGCTAATAAGATTTCCAGAGATGTTTTAGTTGCTAAAATGTACAAAATCAAAGGCTTCCCATAGATAGGAGGCATTAAGATTGGTGGATTAGCAAGATATTGTTTTATCTATGTTAAGCTTTTCTCACAATCCTGACTGTAGTTGTATTTGACACCCTTGTGTAAAGTCTTTGTAAAAGGTTGTGATCTATCTACCAACTGTGAGATGGACCTATGGATAGATTGGAGTCTTCCTTGTAGGCCTCTCATCTGGCTAATGTTATGGGGTGGAGGCATATCCATGATTGCTTGAACCTTCTTCGGATCCACCTCGATTCCTTTTGTAGACACAATGTATCCTAGTAGTTTCCCTGATGTGATGCCAAATGCATATTTCTTAGGATTGAGCTTGAGACTAAACTTTTGCATGCAATCTAGGATGGGTCCCAAATCTTGCAGATGAGTATTGCATTTAGCAATTTTGACCAAGGTATCATCCACGTAATCCTCCATGGTCTTATGCATCATGTCATGGAAAATTATAGTTACTGCTCTCTAATAAGTTGTACCAACATTTTTCAAACCGAATGGCATTACGTTCCAGAAAATGGTTTCCCATGCACATGTGAAAGTAGTTTTCTCCTGGTCTTCTGGTGCAATTTTTATCTGATCGTAACTAGAAAACCCATCCATTAGTAAGTACATCTCATAGCCCAACGTCATGTCCACTATCATATCAATGTTGGGAAGTGGAAAATCATCCTTAGGACATGCCAAAATGAGATCATGAAAGTTAGTACAAACTCTAATAGATTTATCATGCTTGGAGACTGGAACAATATTGGATATCCATTCAAAACAATCAATTGCATGAATGAAACTAGCTTTTAGAAGTTTCTCCAGTTTTGCTTTGATGAGCAATGCAACATGAGGATGCATTTTTTGAAGTTTCTGTTCAACTGTTTTGATGCTTGGTGTAATGGACAAGTGATGCATGATAAGATCAAGATCCAGTCCTGGCATGTTAGAATATGTTCAAGCAAAATTTATCTTCTTCTCTCAGAAAAGGGCAATGAACTCTTCCTTTTCTTCAGGTGATAATGACTGTGCTAGATGTATCATATGAGGATGTTCTTCTGTGCCCAAGTTGATCGACTGTGTTGGCTCTATTAGTACCGATGATCTCTCTTGATAGTGACTTGGAAGTGCATCAAATATCTCATCCCCAGACACATCAGAGAGGTTTTCATCCTTGGATATGTCTTTTGTTTTTACTTTTTTGGGTTCCAACATTGCCACAATGTGGTTTTCACCGTCGAACCTTTTGCATTTTTTCTTTTTAATTATATGATTGAAATATTTGATGTCAGCTTTAGTCATGTTGACACTCTGTTCATTGGTGGAAGACATTACAGGTTTGATATCGTTTAGGTAGTAGGCAAGAGCATAGTCACTCTGGAATGTGGGGACTTTGCTAGATGCATTAGGGTTCCATTCTATAAGCTCAGGATGTGTGAATGAAAGAGTAGTGATAGGTTCAATTGCATTCATAGTATAGTCATTAAGTGCTTGGACCAACAATTTGATACCTATGGTGACTTCATCCATAGGTGTGCTCAAACACCTCTGAGTACTAATGTCAACAATTGATGACTCTAGGACACTAGTTGGATCAGACCCATCTGACCTAAATCTAGACATTTCATCCACTTTGATTTGGTTTTCATAGACATGAACTTGGTGAATGTCTTTATCAGTAGTTGCTTTGGAAAGAGAGTCAAGCTCATATTCCTTAGAATTAGTGCTACATGGTGAGAGACTATAGAACTCCCCAAGAGTGATAGGGACATACTCTCCTTCATCTTCTGAATTTTTAAATAGGTACTCAATATGCAACACTTGACTAGATTCACCTTTTTTTGAATGGGCACGGTGTGAATCAATATTGTCCTCAGAAGAATCACTAGTACCATCCATAATGCTGACACGTGGCACAAAGTCATCTAGCTCAGCAAAGAATTTAGCAAGATCATGAGGAATAGGATAAGGATAGGGATCCTCATCATTAGATTGTTCTTCTTGAGTATCAGACTCAGCTTGTGACTCATTTTCAGATGAACTCTCAGGTTCTGGTATGAATTTATTAGGTCCCAAATGGAAAGGAACCTTCTTAAATCCTAGACTAGTTGTATCATTGTTGCTTCAAGTTGTTTCCTTGATAAGATCAATTAGTCCATTGTTATTGCACCCAATAGGGTCAGTTCCCTTGTAGCCAAAGCACTTCATGAGTCTAAGACTAGGCCCATATTTTTCAGGAGTGATTTATCGAGCTTTCTCTGTTAAGTCTACTAGAGTCTCTTCTTTGTAAAGCCACACAACAATGGCTCTATTTTCACTTTCATCTTCTAAGGGAACTACAACCTTGACAAAAGTTCCATTATACTTGGTTTGAGGTGTTAGCACAAACAACTTCTTTGCCTCTGAGGGTCTCCCATAATGACGAGGAGACTCTGGAAGAGATGTTAATGAAAACACTGGTTCAATATGATACTCTCCCATGCCAATTTCTTTCAGTTTGAATGACTGCTGAATTTGTTTCAGCTTATTGTCATGGTAATTAGTGTATTCTTGATTAGCAAGGATGAAAGTTTCAGCAGCTTTGAGCATATTGCAGGTGTAACTAGTATTGGCAAGAATAGTGACTTCAGAGCCATGAAATGGGAATTTGATGCATTGGTGAAATGTGGATGGCATAGCGCACATCTCATGTATCCATGGTCATCCTAACAGAATGTTAGAAGCCAAGGGAATGTTGAGCACCTGATAGGTGACATCCCTTTCTACAGGATTGACATGAATGGGTAAGACCACAAGACCTAGAGACTTTCGTTCAACTTTGTCATATTCTCTGATGGTGATCTTGCATCAAAGATCAATAGAGTCCTCAAAATAATTCAATTGTCTAAGAAAAGTAGCAAAGATGATATTTAAGCCAGTGCCATTATCAATGAGTACTTGATGAACACATGTCTGATATATCATAACCTCAATGTGTAGAGGTTGATTGTGCAGGTGACTCAGTGAGTTATCATCCTCCTCAAAGAAAGTCATAAGATAAGGTGAAGTCAAGTGACCTACCATGGATTGAAATTACTCAAGATCAAGATCTTGAGGAACATTTTCCTTAGTGAGGGATTTGTCTAGAATTTTCCTATGAGTAGGCAAGATTTTAAGTAGCTTGAAGATAGAGATTTAAGCACTAGTTCATTTTAGTTGATCGAGAACACTATAGCTGGTTGCTATTGAATTCGTTGTAAGTTTTGCACCTTTTCTTGATGGACCAGCAAGGGTTTTGTCTTTATATTTTTTAGGATCGGGAGTAGAAGGCGCAGGGCCTTTGAGCATTGACTTGGCATGAGAGTGGGTAACAACATTAGTACAGTGTTGTAAAGGTGTGTTATCCATTGTGTTGGAAGTAGGGCCCCTCAAGACAAATGGTGTGTTGGGTTTATCGTTATCTTGTTTGCCCTTAATGGTAATGACATTACAGTATTTGGAATCCATAGGTTCAACCATGTTGATCACATTTTCATCATTGGAGTATGCATAGTTGACCTTGTTGTTGGGTTTTAGTTTTGAAGTCTTTCCTTTTTCATAGGTTGGGAAAGGCTCTTTGAATGCCTTGTGATTTGAGTTCTTGTTATGTCCATCTACCACAAGTTCACCAGCATCAATCATGTCCTAGACTTTATGGTGCAAGTTTATGTAGTTGCTAGTTTTGTGTCCCTTATTTAGGTGATAATCACAGAATGAGGTTTCATTCCACCATGGTGGGCATGGTTGCAGATCATAGGGATGAGGGTTGTCTAGTGGTGAAATAAGCTTGTGTTGTAGCAATGTTTTGTAAACCACATCCAAAGGTTCACTCGAGGGTGTATACTCTCATTTAGGGCTTGTAGCCCATGAGTTTCTCGGTCTTTTCCCAAATGTCTTGTTGTCAAGAGGAGGCTTCAGTATTGTTGGCCACATTGAGACTATCTATGAGATTAAAGGCTGCCTTAGTAGGCTTAGGAGTGACATTGTCAACAACCCCATCATGTACAAGTTCTCAATTTTTGTTGATGTACTTGGGTTTGTCCTTGTTAGAGGTGGAGCCTTGTTTTGTGTCCTTTTGAAAAGTAAGTTCACCCTTCTTGACCATGAATTCCTCTATGTGAATAGCCTATGTGACCATGTCTTCAAAAGTACGTAGACCTTGAAGTTGGACTCTATACCCAAAATCAAGTAGGAGGTTATCCATGAAGATGTCAAGTTTCTCTATTTCTGGGATTTTGTGCGAGTATTTAGTATAAAGTTGTCTCCACCTTTGAAGGAATGTGAGGAAAGGTTCCCTAATCTTCTACTTAAGATCACATAAATCTTGGATGTTAACAGGGTGTTGAATGTTATGAGAATATTGCTAGATAAACAAGTTGGCAATTTCATCAAATGTTTTGATCCCAAGAGGCAAGTGTGAAATCCACTCCATAGCTTGACCACCTAGATTTCTTGGGAATAAATGCATGAGATACGTTTGATTATGCATAAATTCCATAGACAAGGCACCGAATTCTCACAAATGATCTTGGGGATTGGTAGTTCCAAAGTATTTACCATACTTAGGTAACTCTACTCCTCTTGGAAAAGGAGGCATTTCTATGCTGTTTTCAAATGGAAATGGACAAAGAGCATCTAAGGTGTATGTTTTTGTGGGTTTTTCTTTCTCATGCATCATCTGAGCCAATTGGTCTTGCATAATTTTTAGTTGTTTTTGGAGTTTGGAAGTCTCAGTTTCCTCTTTAGGTGTGATGATAGTTTCCACATTGAAATGATGGGGTAGCTTAGCTCCCTCTTGGGCAAGTTTGAGAAAGTATTTTTCTTTCTCTTTGTTGAGAAAAATTTCCATGACCTTTTGAAAGTTTTTGTCTTTACGACATGTTGCTATGTGTTCAGGAAGTATTTCCACCTCTTCCTGCTCCCTATCAATGTGATGGTCTTTTTCTTTGTCATTCCTAGTTTGGTCTTGGTTTCTACTATGTTCACCGTGTTCAGGTTCATAATCAGCCATTGTTGGAACATGTTCAGTTTCAGTATGTTGTGATTGGAAAGGTCCTTTGAAAAAGAATTTAGATATGATGTTTGGAGATGTGGGACCTTTGCTAGTTTCAGGATCCTCTTGATACAAGGGATTCCTGGTTTGTTGCAAGTTTATAGAGAATGTTCTATGGATCTAAGATGATCTGATAGGTGAGGGGGATTGTAAAGATTCCTCACTAGTTGAACTTGAGATAGACCATGTATGGACTGAAGAGCAACCTTTGCCATGATTAGTACCCCTAGCTCTACCTCACCTAGGTCTTTGGGGATAAAACACTTTGCCACTTCTTGTTGCTACAATCATAAATAAGGACAAAAAGAAAAAGCTTAAACAAGGACCACACTAGAACATAGTCTTAGAAACAAAGCAAGATAAGGGTACTATGTACTAAGGTATGAGTCATCCGAGTAATGGCTAGAATAGCCAAAGATTATGACCATCATGACATGGAGTATGACAAGAACCATAGACCAAATACAAAGTGAACAAGAGACAAGACTAGTTTATGTGTAGGTCACAAGTCATTAGCTAAGCAAGAAGCCACTATTTGGCATTGTTTCTAGAAAAAGAAGATGTAAAATGTTGTAGATAATAGACCAAATTTAGAGAACAAGTAGATACTAAATTTTAAAGCAATTTTTGCAAGTTTTAGAAAATTGTGGATAGATTGCTGGTTGTTTTGACTGATTTCAAATAGGTAGTAAGACTATTTTCAAGTTTTGGGCAACATTTTGGTTGTTTTGAATAGGACAATTGGTTTCTAGATAAACACAGGAAGGAATCAATAGTTTCAAACAACCCAACTGAGGACAAAGCAACTTGGAGGGGTGGGGGAGTCTTGAGGTGTAGTTTTTTTGACAAGTTTGGACAATGTTTAAAGACTCAATAACAAACACACTTTTATCCCTAAAATAGAAAATTGGTAGAGAAGGCAAAACCTTTGTCCCACAACTTATGTGCATGTATGCACCTCACATAGCCATGTCACCCCCTAGAAAGTGCCCATGTTTTTGGTATATTCAAAGGGATCAATAACATATACACTGAATGAAGACCCTTGTGGCAAGGGTCAAGTGCGTATACCACCTTCAAATGCCCAGTTGCATGCCTATGGTGAGTTCTATAGGAGAGATTCTTCCCCCTCCTTCACAAAGATTATGCCTCCTTTCAGAGGTGAACTAGGTAGAAACTAACTAAGAGGTTTTTACTTGGCTTCCATTCATACTAATCCCTAGTGGCTTTGCAAGTGAAGTTGAGGCCAGTAGCCCACACCAACATCTGTAAGTGCACACTCTTGACTAGCAAGACTGGGGCCAGCACCATCCAGTACAGTTTACAGAGCCTCTTCTTGATATGTGATATCAGAATGAAGAAGAGGAAATTAATATGGCTTTGGAGTCTTTTTCTCAACAAGGCTTCTTTTTGTAATAGTGAGGTGGAATATTCGTCAAAAGGAGTGTGCTCACTTGGGCTATTCCCAGAGGTTGGATCACTCTGGTAGGTCCTCTAAAGGATTAACTCGGACTGGTGGTTCAGATCTAAGGTTCAAAGTTCCTAATTTCCCTCAATGGGAAAGAGGATACTCCTCCACCTTGTTTCCTCACCCAAACACACAAGAAATGTTAATCACCAAGATAGCTTAATCGATCCCACCTAGTCCTATTCCAAGACTTTGATTTCCTAAAAGGAAATCATGATCTCTTCATTAAAGGCTTCATTTGGGAGAACCACTAACTTGCTTGCCTCCTTTGGATGCCATCTTTTAGGGGCTTCTAGGTTTTTGATTTACCCTTGGTCATGACATTCAAGTGGTAAAGAGCATACTCCCCTATTCCCCTATCTTGCACCCTATGAAGTTCACAAGCCCTATTTATACTATGTGTGAAAAGCAGTAAAAGAAGACACAATGTTTATGTGGGTTTGAAACAAATCTTCATCATGCATATCTTTGACAAGCGTCTTGCATTCAAACAGTCAGTACATGTTCCAAGTGTTTGGATAAAGGATATCTTCGTCAAGCGTCCTACTGTATCACCTAGTTTAGTAGTGTAAATTGAATACTAGCTATTAAGGAAAGCATTAAACATACTAAACAAAACTAACACTTAAGATAGGACCAAAGAAGACAAACTTGAGGAAAGTAGACCAAAGATGTTAAACTCCTCAAGTGCTTCTCGTGATGACGAAGCTATATCCCTAATGAGAAGGGATGTATGCTCACGTTGTGCTCAAGCTCCAAGTAGATGGGTGATAATCAAATATGGGTGTGGATGAGGGTTTCAAAAATGGAGGTATGGAAGGATTTCAACATTATGATGGTATTTTGGTAGTTTTTAGGTTCTCAAAATAGCATTATGACTTTGCATGAAAGGTGGATTATTTTGTGAAGGGAGGAGGTTCAATTTATAGGCCAAGGGTTGGAGAAATGGAGGGCCAAGATGTCAAGATGATGAAATGATGAGGGATGGTCAAGATGCACTCAAAAGGGAGCACATGGATTATTCTTTTTTAGCACCAATGGGGAGGTGATACTTTTCAGAGGGTGATTGGATGAAGGCAAGGCAAGGTGTATGGTCAACAAAGGAGGCTGAAGAGATAAGGGCTCCATAAATGCTTTGTAAGAGTCATCAAGGGAGGTGTAAGAGATATTTTGAGGATGTGAGAGGTGTGGTTGAGTTTTTTGACTTTGGCTTGGGTTAGCAAGTCTTAACCCTTACTTAAGTTTGTCACATGTTTAGGAAGGGGATTAAGATTAGCTTAGAAATGGGGGATAGCGGGTAGGTGATTTAGCTTTGATGGGATGGGTTAGGTAGGAGGCTAAGTGAGGTTAGTATGTGCAAATGGGTTGGATTAGGGGTTAGGATAGGGTTTAGGGAAGCTCTTAGGATTTTAGATATTTTATTAAATGTTTTATTCAATAAAATAGGAGTATGAAATTAAATTGAATAGATTTAATGACTTATTCAATTTAATAGAGGAATTGGGATTTAATTGATAAATTGATTTTGGGTGATCATTTGATTTTATCAATTGGACTATAGTTAATTAAATAAATAAATAAACTAGGGGATGATGATTATTTAATTAAATAGTAAATATTTAATCAATAATGTCCTAGGAGATGACTAAATATGATTACCTATTGATGCAATCAGATTTAGGTGTCTACACCTACAAACCACAGTTAAGCTATTAAAAACCAGAAATTAGAAACAAAATGCTTCAAAAAACAACATTAGCCAAATGGAAGCTTAACTATGGGAAAATAAAATTTAACTTTTTTTGTTCTTTTTGATACCCATAAAACAACTTAAAAAATCTAAAGCCCATGAAAAAGTCAAAAGTCAAAATTCAAGAAATACAAAAAAAAAACGTCCTCTAAACCACTATTAAGCTACAAAAAAAAAAACAAAAATCAGAAATAAAAATGCTTCAGAAAACACCATTAGTCAAATGTATAATGATAAATCTGACTTCTAAATTCTAAATTCTGAATACTATATTTGCACATGCTATTGTAAGATCACACACAGGCCTGCACAAGAAAATGACATGCGCCGTGCGAGGAAATGCACATTTATGCAATTTTTCACATGAGAAAGTGCAATGAAGGAGGGTAAATCCTCAGTTCCTCACGTGAAAATGAGATTTCTCGCTCGAAAATATGGAAAATAGCATGGAGAACTGCAAAAATATGGAAAATAGAATCATCAAAAGTGCGGAAAATAGAATAAATGAGGCCAAAAAATTTGATTTTTCCTACCTCACTGTGGGTGCCAGAAATGTATATGTGAAATTGTGGGCCTCTGATCGTCACATACACTTCAACATGGTCATTACTTGTGGGATCATCCTGAAATAAAAATTGTAATATTTATTCAAAAAGTCTAACAGAGCGACCTGTTGCCTTCTAACTAGAAGGATTAAGCCTTTGCTCTCAAAATGAGAAGCAGGCAACCATACCTCTAGAATGAAGGATTTATGTAGCTAAATAAAAGTGCAATTAATCTAGATGAGAGATGCAATTATTAATCTAAGAAATGAAGAAGGTATGCTAAATGGATGCATATTTAAAAATCTAAATGATATTACAATGAAAGAAATAAAGCTATGCAAATGTGAGCAAAGTGAGTAAGAATTTCGGCATGAATTTGACACAAATTCCAAAATTCATCCTCTATAATGAGGAATAGAGAGCTTCTTTTATAGAATCCAAGAGGTGATCGATGGTCAAGATTAACCAAAATGGACGGTCAATATTGAAGAGGATAGCCAGTCATAAAGATAACTTCCTCATAAAAAAGGAGTTAACTGGTTGTCTTTTGAGTGATAAAAGGAGTTAACTGAGTCCTTTTGAGTGATAAAAGGAGTTAATTGAGTCCTTTTGAGTGATAAAAGGATTTAGCTGAGTCCTTTTTGAGTGATAAAAGGAGTTAACTAAGTCCTTTTTGAGTAATAAAAGGAGTTAACTGAGTCCTTTTTGAGTGATAAAAGGAGCTAACTAACTGCCTTTTGAGTGATAAAAGGAGCTGACTAGTTCTTTTTTTTTGAGTGAATATCTAATTTAATAAAATAGAATATGACCTCATAAATGGATAACTTTAACTAATTGAATAATTAAATTCAATAATTAAAAAGAGGAGATATCTTATTAAATTAAATGTATTTAATTCCTTTGTATATTAGCTAAAGAAGTAATTTTAATTTAATTAAAGTAGAACACTTCTAATTAAATTAATTTAAATCGATAGGTTTGTGTAGCTAATTTGAGTCAATATTTAGGAATTAAATAAATAATACGATTAATGCAAATTATAGTTTTCTGCATTTGACACCTAGGTCAAGTAGTGATTATTAGAATTAGAATTGCCTAATAAAATAGGACTTTGGAATAGTTGAATAAACCAAAGTTGGTTAATATGGCAATGTGCCAATTTTTGGGTATTACACATTACAAGGCATTTTGGAAGCAAAGGACAAGCTTGAACAGACTGAGTTGACACCAAAGGTGAAGGAGCAAGTAGCAATGCAATCCCTGGTAACTTTGCTAGAATCTGACACTCCTTCCATTCACACTCTTCAGAAGCCAAGCACAAATGCAACACCATTGCAAATCTTAGTGTCAAGCCCAAGCTCATCAAATGCTAAAGAAGTGATACAATATGGAGATGTAAGCCTTGATGAAGAAATTATTTTGCCAAAATATGATTATGATACAATAACAATTGAGAAAATGGGCATATTATAAGAAGCCCTAGCAAAAAAGAGAAGACAAGAACTGCTCAAAAAGGAGCATGGGTAGAAGAAAGCATTTTAGGATATTAAAGACATAATTTTAGATGCATTTAACCTGCCAACTCCAGATGAAACCAAGACATGAATTGAACAACTGAAAATCATAGTTAGGAGAAGGTTAGTGATGCTGGCCTAGACACAAATGCAAAACTTTTGAAATGGTCAAAAAAGAAATTCCAAAGAAAAATAAATGAGAAAATATCGGGTGACATAGCAGTCACACAAGTTGCATTGGAAACAAAGATAGAAGGTGCAAAGAAGGTACTTTAGAATATCTTCTCACTATACACTAAATTGTGCAATCCAACACTCTTAACACAAGAGACAAGAAGTCACATTTTGAGTTTGGAAAGTCAGATTAATGCATTAGGTGCAAAACTGCCTATGAAACCATCTCAAAGTGAGAAACACTTTAGAAATTTGCTAAAAACCTAGAGTCAGTTAGCTACATTATCAACATATGAAGCCAATATAAGGGCTAAACTGATTAGCATCCAATCACATTGACCCCACACATGGAAATTTTGCACAAGGAATTAGGCTATGCTGAAACACTTATGAAGAAAGACCCAAATATTTCAACATTAGATGGCCTAGTCCACCTTGCTCCCAAGCTGGCTATCCAAATCAAGTCTTTGGATGTAGCATGTGAAAATTGGGATGCAACTCTCAAAATTATCCTAGATTTCCATAAATCTTTCTTGGAAAAACACACAATCAATGTATAAGCGATATAAAATATAGATTTTGGGAAGATATAAAATTTTGGGGAGATAAAAAGGAGGTAGAGAAAAAGAAGAATAAAAATTAGAGTAGAGCTAAGCAAAGGGGGAGAAAAAAAGTAAAGTAGCAAAGAACAAAGGGGGAGCAAGAAAAAACAACATCAATTTCAAAGAGCATCAGTTGAGACACATTTACTCAGTAGGTGTACATAATTTTGAATACAAAATAGACTTATTAACTTAGGGGGAGTTATCAGATTTTAAGGTACAAGTTGTTACACAATTTTGAAATTTTGAAGTTTTGTATATAAGCCAAATAAGGGATATGTTATGCTCATAAGAATAAGGATTTTAATGCATGACCAAGTGTTTTTGACACTCATGTCAAAGGGGAAGATTGTTGATCTCAGACTGGTTTTGACAAGTGCATATCTACACACTTTAGTCATTTACTTAGTTTATGCCAAATAAGTAGTACATACTGGAAAAACATGTATATGATAGAGCATACCGAGTCAACAATGTACACTGAGTCACTCAAGTACTGAGCAGATAGTGTATGTCAAGTGATTTAGAAGCCGAGTAAGTAGTGCATGTTGAGTGATATAGATGTCGATTCAGAGTATAGAGAATAGTATATGCCAAGTGTTAGAGACTTTAGATGCTAAGTAAGATAGTTTTCTTTTTTGTTATAGTTGTTTGTAATGGTACAAAAAACTATGTAAACCATTTTTGAGTTGACTTAAGGACTGAATTACAATATTTAGAGATAAGGACAAATCTTAATTTTAAATCCCAATGCATTGCATGTAGCCAATCAAAAAAAGGGAAGGTTTAAGCACCAAAATGGATGAATCATAGTTGCTGATTCATACCTAACCCTAAGTCACCAAAGTCTTCTTAAGGAGGAAAAACCCTAAACTATCAATGTTGTAAAGGAGTGGAAAGAGTGAAGAAAGAAGTTTGCTTGTGCAAATAGAGCATTCATGGTGACTAAGGGAGTTATGAACTAAGATTACATTGCAAAATTAGTTAAGGGAGGATAGAGGAAGGAAATAATATACAACAACAAGACATTTGATCAAAAGGATCAAGAATACATTAGTATAAAGGTGATCTATCATCATGGAAGGAAGTGCTAACTACAAGATCATTGTTGAATCATTCTAGCAGCTAAATCAGTTAAATCTCTTAACAGAGTAGTCCTAATAGGCTGTATTGAAATCCTTTAGTAGGATACTTAATTGTGAGCTTAATTCCTTTAACAAGAAACACTTCTAATAGGGTGTTGAGATCCTTTAATAGGGTGAGATCTAACAATCTTTGTAAGCTTTTAACAGGGAAGACCTTTCAAAGAGTAGATCATGTCTCATTATCAAAATATTATAACCTTCATTGGATACACTTTATTACTACAGTAGTGAAGATTTGTGGGTGTCATCCCCATCCCAATTTTACCTTCTCATTGGAGGGTTTTTGGGTAATCATATATGGTGTGATATGTATTTTACTTGTTTATATGATTTAGATGTATATGCTTTATATGGTATTTTAGTTTACTTAGTAAATGTGTGAGATTGATGTGTGGTAAAAAATTTATGGGTAGAAGTTTAAACTATTCATTCACACCCCCCCTCCCCCTAGAATTTTACCTTTCCTACTATAATTCCAACACTTAATGTGGCTTGGTTGACACTAGCATCACTTGACATATACATCAAAATTAATTAGTCTATTACTCTATTACTCAATCAAGCCTATACATTTGATCTATCTTTGTTCACACTTTCAAGACTTGAACATTACTATCTTCTCCTCTTGCAACATGATTTAAATAATAAATTTATCTTGTCAATGTCTAACTAATTAAATGTTCATTTGTAGTTTTGTTTTCATAACTCAATCTTTCCTCTATATTAATTTTTTGTGAACAACTTCTCAATTCCTCTTCATCAATCAAATAGATATGACATCTGGATCACATAGAAAATTGTCTTATCAATATATTTGACATCAATGACAACATAATAATTGTTTCAATCATAGTTTCCAATAATATAAAACTATGATAAGAATGAAGATGAAGAGGGACTTGGATTATGTGCAATTGCAAAGGAAGAACTTTCCCAAATTGTGCCAAAATAGAAAGCAAAGAAGAGGGGGAGAAAATTAGTAAATGAGCTAAGACAAAAAGATGGTTATGGGACAAACCAAACAAATATAATTAAGTTAATATACGTAGGGAGGAGGAAGTTCCTTCCCATGATACACATAAAGTAATTACATGGAATTTTAGGGTTATAAATGTATCTAACAAACAATATTTAGTAAAATGATGTATATATAGTTTTGAGATAGATTTTATCATGTTGTAGGAGACAAAATTGAGTAATGAGGAGATGGATGAGCTTAGAAAGAAACTTTGGGCTTGAGATATGGATGGGGCTCCAAAAAAAGGGCTTCAAGAGGTTTAGGGATGGCATAGAGCCCTTAGAATATTACATATAACAACATAAGGCATGACAAGAACTAGATATGTGGAAGAATAAAAAGCATTGAGAGTAAATCTAGTTTTTTCATGGTCAACATATAGGGACTAACATCAATCCTAGATAAATGAATAGTAAGGAATGATACTAGAAATTTGATGGCAGATTTCCCTTAAAAAAACTTTATTATTAGAGAGGACTTTAATGCAATATTAAGAAAAGAGGAAAACTGGGGAGCTATAACTAAAAAATCACAAACAACAGTAGAATTTAGGGATTGGGTGAGTAACAATCAACATATGAAAAGTCAAATAAGAAAATGAAAAATATGCATGAAAGAACATGCGAGCAAGTTCTAGCCACATTGCTAAAATGTTAGATAGATTTTATTTTAAAGGAAAGTGGAATAATTTTAACTATAATTTCAAAGTGATGATTTTTCCCATTCAGAATCATATCATTTTCTAGTCCAATTAGAAATAGAGGAAGATATGCATCTAAAGAGGTGTCCCTTCAAGTTTGTGAAGACGTGGTTAAGAGATGACACTATCATGAATCATTTGGAATAGTGGGGGAAAGAGGAACATTTGAAAGATCAAAAGCCTTTGTGTTTATGACTATGATTAAATTTGTAAGGAGAAACTCATTCAATGGACTAAATGACATCTTAGGAACATTTTAGAGTAAAATGATACATTAGAAAAAGAGAGTAGAGAACTCAATAAAAAAGTGGCAGTTGAAGGTATGAAACAACAAATCTATATGACAGAAAAATAATTATTAAATAAATAGGAAAACATCTTAGCCAAAGTGGAATTATATTGGCGTAAAAAATGAGAGAAACAAAATTAGTAGGAGACAAAAATATGTACTTTTTCACACTAGCACAAAGGCAAGAAGAAACCTAAACATAATCATGGAAACCACAAGGCAAGATGGGGGAATGATGTAGAAACCATAAAGAATTGCCAAGGAAGCAGTATCATACTTTTGGTGTATCCTCAACAATAAAGGGTGTTCAAACTAGATGGACCAATATAATATACTAAAAAACATCTTGAAAATCATAACAAGTACTCAAAATAAGAATTTTAATGAAAAATTTACAATAGATGAGATTGAATATGCCCTTGAGGAACTATACCCTGATAAAAACTTGGTCTAGATTGTTTTCCAGTCGTATTTTATAAGAAATGTTGGACATTCCTTGGCAATGAGGTGACAAATGTGGTGGAATGTATTAGAGACTATGAAAGACTATTCAAGATGATAAATAATACATTCATTTCTCTTATTATGAAAAAGTCAGTGTTTGAAGATTTTTAACCTATTTCTTATGTAATACTATTTGTAATATCTTGACTAAATTCTTAGCCAACTATGTTAAGAAACTTTTGTCAGAGCGAAAAAATGAGGTTTATACTAGGAAGATCAATCCCATATGAGGTGATAATAGCCCAAGAAGATATCCACTTAGTCCAAAAAAACCATAAACTTTGCATGCTTAAAGAGTTATATATTAAAAAAGCTTATGACAAGTTGATTGGAGATTCTTTTGTGAATGACTAGAAATGTTCAATTTTTTGAGATAATGGATAAACCTAATATTTGATTGCATATCCAGCCCAAGGATATCTATATTGGTAATTGGATCTATGGAAGGTTTCTTTTAAATTTCTAGAGGTTTGCATCAAGGTGATCTATTATCCCCTTTTCTTTTTATTATCATGGTTGAAGCATTGTGAAGATTAAAAACAAAAGCAAGATGTAATGGGGAAGTGAGTGGAATCAAAATCACAAGTGGAATGGAAGCTATAACTCATCAATTTTTTTTTGATGATACAATGTTATGTGGAAAAGAAGACATTAACAAGGCTAGAATAAAACAATCCTAGACTCTTACTCAAAGCCTTTAGGGAAACTCATAAATAAAGAAAAAATTGAGACATCTTTCTTTAATACAATTAATGATACATAAATTCAAGTTTTCTCAAAGTCAATGGAAGAAGATTTGAATCCAATGGAGAAGAATCATGCTTGGTAACTTGTTCTCAAATTGACAAAAAAGGCTACCATTGAGACTAAATGTGGTTTTAAATAAAAAGATGGATGATAATGGTAAAGTTGTGAAAAAGAAGGCTACTCTTAGATTGAAGGAGTTTACTTTGAAGGAAAATTCCAAAGCTCAAAAAAAATGTGAACATGCCAAAATAAGACTTGTTTAGCATTTTCCTCCCATTTCATGTTAGAGTCCTAATTTTATTAAATCCAACATAGCAAGTTTTGGGTGTTCTTTTTAGGGAATTATAATCCTTATTCTTCATCTTTTTAATAAAACCTTATTAATATTTATATGTGATTAAGTGATTTGGACATTTATCACTAATCATATAAAATAATGATAAAGTTATATTAATATTTTAGTTGTTATTATATATTTTTCTAAACTTAATATTTATTGAATGATATCATTTAATGTATATTAAAAGTATATTAATAAATAAAATATTTAATAAGTCTTTTGCATAAATTACTGTAAAATTAATATACCAAAAGTTAAAAATTATAAAGTCTTTGATATTATTAATTATTTAAAATAAAAAATGACTAAATGAGACGAAAAACAATTAGATTGTGGCTATTATATTCCCAAAGACTAGGAGAGACTTCTAGTTCATCGCATAATTCATTTTTTAGCCATGGAATACTTTTTCAATCAAATGCATGTTACAAGGAGTTCATTTTTCAGCCTGGGGGGGTTCTTTTTTCCCATGCAATTAGTGAGCTGTTATGTAATATTTTTGGACATATATGAGGTTGTTAAGGCCTATTCTAACTTTTAGTTCATTAGGGATTCTAGTTTATGTAGATTTGTCAGGGATATGAGGAGTTTGACATGTGATATTTTTAGCTTGATTCTTAGATATGATTTGGTGTTTTTGGCATATTGTTGCGTAGATCAAGGAAGATTTCAGTGAGCTTTCAATAGGATAGTGACTTGAGGAAATTATTGATTGATTCCCTCACCATTTGGAGTTGTTTTGAGTCTTATTTTCTATGCATATTTTCCATATTTGAGTTAGGGTTTTAGACTTATATTTATTGTATTTTCACCTCATTAAAAGGTCTCTTCTTTTTTGGTCATAATTTTTACGCATTGCAAACTTGTGAGCTCCATTATTTGAGCACTTTGCAGCATATATTTTTCAAGTATTGGTTATACAAATACAATAGTTCCTCCTCATTGATTCTTATTGTAGTATTGTGGATTCCTCACTTTTGTGTTATTTTTTACTTTAGTTTAGCTTGATTCCTTATTGCATATTTGAATATTGATACTTGTAGTTATAGGTCTATGATTTTATCCTTATTCAATTTTTAGAAATTTGGTAAAACTTATATTTTCTTTTAAACACAAAAGATATTGGTTCTTTGCATTATAATCACTTTTGTCATTGTATGCTTGCCTAAGTATTGTGCATCTTTAGTATCTAGGGTAATTCACGTTGATTCAATTAAATTTGCATTCAAATCATCAGTATTTCACTTCATTTAGGTTTTAGTATTAATTTTACCATTCACTTTCTCATCACTTTTCCCATATAAGAGTTAATTTTTAGGTGATCTCTATTTAGGAATTAATTGCATCTAAAGATTCATCTATGGTTTTAGGACAACCTATCACCCAAAAATGTTTTCATATTTCAACAATATAACTAGATTTCACATCAAGATAGGTGCAATCCTGATTAATAGAATTACTATCACCAAATATAGATCAAAGATGGTAATGAATGAAAGATTGCATTCAAGACCAAGGCGGATCTATACGTGTGATTAGTCATGCCCTTAGTACTAACCAATGCACTAAGCACCTTCATGTGGCTTATGAATGAGGTACCATAGTGGTTTATGGGAAAATTTGTTATTTGTAGTTATTTAGGTAATATTTTGATTTTTGTTAAGATTATAGCTATAGTTGAATTGATTTAATTGTAAGATGTAATGTTGATATATATATCATATATATATATAATATTATAAATAGATATTATATATTATATATTATGATATATATTATGTATAATACATATGTTATATTATGATTTATATTGTTAATATATATTAACTAATAATGTTTAATCATAGAGACATGTCTCCTACTCTTATATTTATAAGAGATTGGGGATCTGCACTTGGAACATACCTATAACAATGAAAATGTAATGAAAGATGATTGATATTCTGTAATGATTAGAAATAAAATACAATTAAGTATATACATTCTCATTTGATTGAACAAAAAACTTGGGGTTGCTGTCATTACTAATAAAAGATCATAGCCAACATGACACAAAGGAAGCCTAGACATTGATCCAATACTGATCTAACTTAGCATGCAACACTTCACAATCGAAGGCACTATGACATTAGTAGATTCCAGCCGACATGAAGTAAAAAATTGTAGAGAGATCTATAATAATGTTGTATGAAAATTATTGTGGACCACCCTTGTTCTTCATCCTCTACATAAGACATCCGTCACATGGCTATTGGACTAGATATAATATTTATGTTGGGATCTTAAGAAGAAGAATTGGTGAATATCTTCATATATTCATTGCGGACCCTAGACATATATATAAATTCTCCTTGAGGCTACTAACTAGATCAGAGTTGGAAGCACTTAAATAGGTTGGAAAGAAATTAAATTGAGATCTGATGTGTATAGGAGATAGAAGAATATCAAGGAGTAAATCAATGGTCAAAGAAAATAGAAAGTCATGGTAGTTTATTTGAAGGGATCATGACATTCTTTAGCCATGAATTTATAATTCTATAGGGATTAAAATAAGAAGCATACATAGTTTACATACTACTAGAGTGATTATTATTGACAACCTTTAAAGACAACTATTTTGATGCCAAATAGTAATATGTTGAGCATGTTGTAACATTTGACATGTAAAATATTTATCTTTCCCATTTCCATGGATAAAGGGAGGAAATTGAAGTTTTTAATCCTTATGTGGAAAATTAATTTTATTAACCAAATTCACATTAATACTTGAGGGAAAGTATGGTAAATGAATATTATAAATAATGAAAGAATTAATATTTGAAGAGATGCATTTTTTATTATGTGGATGTATTATCAATTACGAAAATAGTTCTATCAGATTGATAATTTATTGTGAGGATAATGTTTTATGCATATTGAACTAACTAAAGGATGCAAGAATAATTTATATAGCCACAACCACTTGCACAAACAGTTTTTTAGGTGAATTTACCTTGACCTAGCTATAGGTAGATACTTCATACAATAGCATGTTGTGGTTTTATTGCATCCAAATTATAGAGCCAATAGAAGTTGAGAAGAATTGTGGGAGAAAAAAAAAATAGAAGGAAAACACATCCACCTAAGAATACAATTATGACAAGTGAAAATGGAAAGTTGATCTTTTATTCAATGTCAGTCATATTGGCATTGCAACATTCTTTGAGTAATTTTATTGAAGAAGTAAAAATTGATTATTGCATCGGGGCAACATATATTTAAGATTGGCCATTAAAGGATTTTAATAATCATTTTATCTATCATAATAATAGCTTAGAAATACCTCATACCATGGGAGAAGTGGACTAATCTTCAGTAATCATGTGTCTAGAGAGTATAGTTGATGTAAACAATATTGCATATTATTCTTATCTACTAAAAAATACAAAGATGCTCATTGTGGACAATGTTGTGAGCTATAGAAGATTAGAGTGTCATATTGAATTTAAAGACCAATTAAAAGTTGTGAAATTATGTTATTCAAATACTAAAGCTGGTGTTGAATTGAAGATCCATAAATAGTCTTTATGCCAATATTGGCAATGAGGGGTTGTACCATATATGATGAAAAAATGAAGAACTATTATGGAAGATGACTCCTGTCTACACTCAAAATAAACATCTAAAAGGAAAATTGTGCCTCAAATAATGTTCATAAAAATAAGTCCAAAGTAGTTGGCAACATCATGTTTTAGTCCTCTACATATTGACAGCCTCTGAAGCATGTGTTTACTAGTAAGTTTTGTTGTGTATTAAAGAAGAATATCAAGGAGTGAATCAATGGCCAAAGAAAATAGAAAGTCATGGTAGTTTATTTGAAGGGATTACAACATTCCATAGCCATGAATTTTAAATTCTATAGGGATTATAATAGGTAATGTACATATTTTTCAAGCTACTGTAGTGATTATTATTGACAACCCTTAAAGACAACTATTTTGATGCCAAATAGTAATATGTTGAGCATGTTGTAATATTTGAGATGTAAAATAATAATCTTTCCCATTCCTATAGATAAAGGGAGGAAATTGAAGTTTTAAATCCTTCTATAGAAAATTAATTTCATCAGCCAAATTCACATTATAAATAATGAGAGATTTAATATTTGAAGAGATGAAAAATTTATTATGTGGATGTATTATCAATTATGACAATAGTTCGATGAGATTGATAATTTGTTGTGAGGATAATATTTTATGCAATTTGAACTAACTAAAGGACAAGAGAAGAGTTTATATAGCTGCAATCACTCCCACACAAAGTTTATCGGGTGAACTTACCTTGTTCTAGCCAGATAATTTATACAGTAGCATGTTGTGGTTTTATTGCACCCAAATTATGGAGCTGAAAGAAGTTGAGACGCATCGTGGGAGACAAAAAAAACAAAAGGAAATCACATCCATCTAAGAATACAATTATGACAAGTGAAAATGGAAATTTGATATTTTATTCAGTGTCACTCATATTGGCATTGCAACATTCTTTGAGCAATTTTACTAAAGAAGGGAAAATTCATTACTACATTAGGGCAATTGATATTTAATATTGGTCATTCAAGGATTTTAATAATCATTTTATCTATCATAATTATAGCTTAGTAATACCTCATACCATGGAGAAGTGGATTAATCTTCAACAAATAGTGTGTCCTAAAGAGTATAGTTGGCCTAAATAATATTGCAGATTGTTCTTATCTACTATAAAATACAAAAATGCTAATTATGAACAGTGTTGCAAGTTACAAAAGTTTAAAATGTTATATTGCATTTAAAGACCATTTAAATATTGTGAAGTTAAGTAATTCAAATACTAAAGATGGTTTAGAATTCAAGATCCATAAATAGCCTTATGTAAATATTGGCGATGAGGGGTTGTACCAAATATAATGGAGAAATGAGAAACTATTGTGGAAGATGACTCCTATCTACACTCAAAATAAACATCTAAAGGACAATTGTGCCACAAATAATACTAGTAAGAATAAGTCAAAGTAGTTGGCAACATCATATTTTATTCCTCTACCTATTGGTAGCCTCTGAAGCATGTGTTTACTAGTAAGTTTTGTTGTGTATTAAAGAAAATAATTGCATGTGTTCAAAAAATCTATACCAAGGGTTGGCAAAAATTAGAAGACTCACAAATGGATAATGTTGAAGATTACTAAGTATATGGAGGCATCTTTGAATGTGTTCAACCATGTGTGTGGGAGTATGATGGAACAATATGTGATGTACTCTGAGGAAGCTATGGTGTAGGGTTTCACCATAGCATCTTTATTGTTCACACATAAAAAAGAGATTTAGTGCAAACACTAAATTTGTAGAAAACAAAAATGTTAAGGAGATCAATCTAAGAGAAGCCAAACTGGTTACCAACCAATATTTGACAATCTAAACTAATTAGGCATTCAATATACTGCAACCAAATCATCATTCAACATTTCTTTTGAAAATTGCACTTGGTACAAAAGATATGGGTTTTACTACTATTAGTATAAACCAAGATCAATGACTCCAAACTCCAAATATTCTTTTAATATTCCTTGAATATCTCAAATTTTTAAAGAATAATCCTAAAAAGGGTGTTGTTGTTAGTCTAGAAGGAAAAGTGACTCAACGGAGACAAGTTTACTAACCTAATATGATTGAGATAGTGTAAGAAGGATATCCTTTCATGAATAATATAGTTTTATAATTTATTTACCAATACAGTAAATTTGGAGGTTCATTAAATATTTGGTTGGAGTAAGAAAAAGAAGAAAAAAAAGAAGTTTTCCATATTTGATATGATACAAAATTATTCGATAGTATAAGAATGAGAACTTCACACTATGGGGGGAAATGATAAATAATGTTACATTCCCACTTGAACCATCCTTAGAAAGAAAATGTTACATTCTCAAATATCCATGGACCCTCATGTGTAGATAGGTATTCTTATATATTACATTTATCTATTCATTATAGTCTCTCTCTTATTTGTATTTCTATATGTACAATATGAACTGTTCATCCTTGATCTTTTCCTTTGTATTTGAAGATGATCATGCAAAAAGAATGTTGTTACCTTACACATGCTACCAAATATTGTTTAGACTCAATCTTATGACAATAGCTCTAAAGAAGGTGTGGTCTAGAAGTCATTAGGCATATAATGATCAAGCTGGATAAAGCAACATAGGAGCTCATAAGATTGATACAAAGAGGAAGTCTAAAAAATACTCGTGTTTGAATTCATAATTTTGATAGGCCTACCAATGTGTACATCATGAGGAAATTTATATCAAATTCAAAGTTAGTCTAACATGAATTATTGGGGGAAAAGAGTCACTACGAGAGTAAATACTAAACCTAACTTCCCACGATCATTGTTCAGAGGGAGAATTTATGAGGTGCAACCCTTTGTGAATGATATCTTCTCTATTAGGAGAAGTTCTAAGTGAAAAACCTTGTAATGCATTCCTCTCCATGAGAGAAAATTAAGGTGAAAGCCTTTGTACCACCCTTTGACTAGGTTCATGGTGGTTACTATTTCACATATGATATGTGACGATATTTCATTGATATATAGAAACATAATGTAACCATTGTAAGGTGACAATCTTATAAATGATAGACCTATTATCATGAAAAACTTCAATAAGTTGTTGTCCCATATTGTTGGAAGTCATGATAACAAACATATCAACTAGAAGGTAACTATTGTAAGGTGATGACTTTATCAATACTTGATCTATTTCCTAACACCAAAATGTGTTGGAGCAAGTGCTATCATGGTTTTTCAGGGCACATTTTTTTGGACATCTTGATATCTAACTTATCATTTCTCTTTGGGTTGGATTTTTTTGGACACCTTGATAATGAACTCATCATGGTTCTTTGGGCTAAATTTTTCTAGACACCATGAAAATCAAATTTTTATGGTTGTTTGGGCTAGATCTTTCTAGACACAATAACTTAAATCTATCTTAGAACACATTTAAGGTAGTGTTCAAATCTTGTATTATAATTGTTTAATTCTCTCCTTGCTAAAGAGGGAGTGCTAGAAAATTTAGTGTCATAGTGAATTGAAGTAAATTTCATATGTAATATATGTAAATAAATTGTGTGTGTGTGTGTGTGTGTGTGTGTGTGTTCATAGATTTATGTTGATATATGTAAATATTTCATTCTAGGAATATCACACTGAGAAGATATATCTCCATATGCTTGAGAGCATATTGTGTTCCATAAGAAAATCTTCCCTAGCATAGAGGGAGTGTTAAGATTATAGCCATAGTCAGATTGATCTAATCATAAAATGCAATGTTTATATACATATCATATATAAATAATATTATAATTATACTACATATATAATATTATATATGTAATATGCTATATATAGATATTATTGTTGGAATTACATGTGGGAAAGGTAAACTTCGGAGGTGGGGGGGGTGTGAATCAAAAGTTAAAACATGAACTCATAAAACTTTTCACCTCTCATCCATCTTATACATTCAATGGATAAACTGAAATAACATGAAAAGTAAATGCATCTAAAACATGTAAGCAATTAACCACACACACACACACACACACTTGACACTAGATATGATTACCTAGAAACCCTCCAAATGAGATGGTAAAATTGGGGTAGGGGTGACACCCAAAAATCTTCACTACTATAGCAATAAAGTGTAGCCAATTAAGGTTACAATGGTTTGACCATGATCATGATTTGCCTTGTGAAAGGCCTACCTTGTTAAAGGCTTACAAAGATTGTTAAGTTCCACCTTGTTAGAGGATTTCAACAACCTATTAGACATTTTCTTGGCTAAAGGACTTCTGATCACTCACTTGGAATGTCGCCTTGTTAAAATATTTGATAAGGCCTACTAGGACCACTCCACTTAGGAGATTTGACTAAAATCACCTGTCAAAATGTCTCAACATAGATCTTGTGAGTGGATCTAGAGTGCCTGATTAAAGATCAAATCCACATAATATCCTTCTTGATCCTTTATGATCAGATGTATCAATGTTCTATCTTTATCTATCCTTTGTTCTTCTCTATCTGATTCTATAATTCACTCTCATTGCTAAGTCACCTTGAATACTCTACAAACTATCTTGTTCACACCTTTGATCATTCAATTCTTCACAATGCTCTCAACTTTCTCTCTTATCTCTCATAAAAAGTTTAGGGCCTCGTCCTCCTTAAGAAGACTTAGGTGGCTTAGAGTTAGGTATGAATCTATGGCTAAGATTCATCTATTTTGCCACTTAAACCTTCCCTTTTTCTAATTGGTTGCATGTATTTACATAGGGATTTTGCATGTAGATTCATCCTTATTTTTAAATAATTGAAATCTAACCTTATGTTGGTTGAAAAAAAGTTTACATAGTTGTTTGTGCCATAACAAAAAAATATGTCCAATCTATGTTACTTGGTATATGTAGTTACTGATGCTTGACACATACTGTAGTTTTGTTTTTGACTCAACACCTGAACTGCTTGGCATCTAGTATTCACTTGACACTTGAATCAATCAACATGGTCTATCTTCTTGGTGCATGAGTGACTCGATACTCATTGCACTCGACATGGTCTTATATTTACATATTATACTCGGCATGCATTACTAGTTTGACATAAACTAAGTAAATGTCTTAAGTGTGTTGACACTCAATTTTTAAAACCAATATGAAATCAACAATCTTCCCCTTTGACATGAGGGTCAAAAACACTTGAATATATACAAACAATCTATTCTTCTTGAGTATAACATAACCATGACTCGGCTTATATATAGAACTTCAAAGTTTTCAAAATTTTGCAAATAATATATATACCTAAAAAATGTGTAACTCCACATGAGTTAATGTGTCTATTCTATATCCAAAATCTATTCTCCATTCTGAGTAAATTTGTTTCTCCTGACTGATACTCTTTGCCTTCAATATATTTGCAATTGATGCTTTTCCTTTAGCTAATACCTGCTCTGCTCTATTTTGTACATTGGATTTCTCAAAAATATATATCACTAGGGTCAAAATATGACTAGCTCTCCCTTTTTTCATGCTTCCTCTTTTGCTTTATCCCTCTCTCTATTTGATTCAATTATATATATCACCCATTTCTTCTTGCATTTTTACTTCCTTCTTGAAATTTGTCTCCCCTTTGCTTGTTTATCTCCCCTTTTTAAAATTCTTTTATCTCCCCCTTTTTGACACTTAAGTTAAAGGGTCTATACACTTATAGTATATTTGTCCAAAAAGGATTTATGGTCTTCCTTGATTATTTTAGAGCAACATCCCAATTGCCAAATGAAACATCTAATGACTTCACTTGGATGGCGAGCTCGATTACAAGGTGTACTTGGCCATCTGATGTAGAAAGATTGGGGTCTTTCTTCAACAAAGTTTCTACATAGCCTAATTATTTGTGGAGGATTTCCATGTTTGGGGTGAGAGAGGCCTGAATTTGTGTCAATTTGGCTCTTATATTAGCCTCTTCTACTGTTAACACAGCTAGTTGACTTTGTGATTGAAGTAATGTGTGGAAATGCTTCTCATTTTGAGCTGGGGTCTTAGGTAGCTGTGTACCTAATATGCTTAAATTCCTCCCTAGGCTTAGTACTCTATGTCTGGTGTCTTGGGTGAAGAGTGTGGGATCACATAGTTTTGTGTACAATGAGAAAATATTTTCAAGTACCTTCTTCACATCGTCAACCTTATTTGCCAAAGCAACTTGTGTTAGTGCTATATCACCAGATATCTTCTCATTCACTTTTCCTTGGAACTTTCTTTTAGAGCATTCCAAAAGTTTGGCATTTGTATCTAGGTCTTCATTACTAACCTTCTCCACAATGTTGGACAATTGTTCTAATAGTAGCTTGGTTTCTTCTGGAGTAGGCAAGCTGAATGCATCTAAAAAGATGTCTTTAATTTCTTGTAATGCTTGCTTCTATTTGTACTCCTTTCTAAGAATTTCTTGGTGTTTCTTCTTCTCTAATGCTTGTTGCAAAATGCTTATTTGATCAATAGTAATTGTGTCATTATCAAATTTTGGAATCACTATCTCTTCATCTAAAGTTATATAACCATAGTGAATTACCTTTTCAACCTTAGAAGAGTTTGTGCCTAGCATTGAGATTTGTATGGGTATTGCTTCTGTGCTTGGATTTTGAAGAAGTTTTTTAGGTGAGGAGCCTAATGTTGGTAAAGTTACCAATGCTTGAATGGACTCCTTCTCCTTTACCTTTGGTGTTTGATCACCTTCTTCAACCTTTTCTTGATCTATGACAATGGCTGGAGTTTCACCTTGTGTTTGTGTTGCAGGTATAGATGTATCTATCTGTCTTATTTTCTCTATTGTTATCTCCTTTTCCTCTTCTTTGGAAGTCTACCATTGCTCAACTATGTCTTCTTTGACACTTGTGTCAACTTTGATAGATGTATCTTTAGTTTTTTGAATCAAGGGTTGATCACTAGTAGCTGAAGGGATGGTAAAAGGTGGTTCTTGTGTATTCATCTTATCCCTTGTGATTTCAACTACTAACTTTTGAAGTTCATCTACACTAACCAATATTGGATTTTCACATAATCTTTCTTGAAGTGTAGATTGATCTAGTATATTTTTTAGATCCTCTATAGTTAAAGGATTGATGTTCTGAGTTGAAATGTCAAGAGCATCCTTGACAATTACAATTTCTGTAGCTAAATTGGTGTCATGTGGAGGGCTGAGATTAGACATTTGTTCATCTTGCACACTTTGTTCTTCTTGATGCTCTTCAACTATTTCCATGTCTTCATCTTTCTTTTATGCTTCCTCAACAATATTTCCTTTTTCCTTGTCATCCTCCTTATCATCATTTTCATCACCATTATTTCATCCCTCAAAGGGATCTTCTTCTCCTTGTTTGATAGTTGTCAATCTATATTTCAATTTCCACATTTGGGTGGATTTCTTCACAACATCTTCAATGTTTTTCTGAAGAATGTTGAAGGCTCTATATTTGGGTGCAAATTTTCCACCATATTTCTTGTTTGCCTTGGTAATCTATCTTTTGTCAATTTTGGCATAACTTTTGCTAATGTAGAATCTCTAATTTGTTTCTCCAAGTTTAAAAAATAATGCTAATTTTGTTCAAAAATGTCATATAGACCTTTTGGTAGAGTATTGTCAAATTCAATTGGAGTATTCTTGAATTTGGACATCATTGGATATGTTGATTCTTCAACTAAAGTTTTCCCTCTCTTTCAAGTTTTTCAAAATCAATATTTTTCAAACTAGAAAAATCTGCACTATTCTTGACATTCTCACAGATATTTTCAAGATTAGATTGATGTGTATGACTTACCACTTTAAATTATCTTGTATCCTCAGATTCTATTCTCTCATCATCAATATCTAGTTGTGCAATGTATTTCCTTATTTGCTTCTTCCACTCTTGGCCTCATTGTTCTGTAGCCTTGGCCTTTTCTTTGGCTTTCTCCTTTTCCTTTTGTGTGGTAGCCTATGTGCTTGCTCTTGTTGTTGGCATTGTTGGCTTTGCTAAGATTGTCTTATCAATTTTCTTTGCCTTTGTCTTTGCCACATGTTGTGCCTTAGCCTTTCTCTTCTTTGACTTAACATGTATTGGTGCTTGCTCTACTTCCTCTTCCTCAACACCCTTTTCTTCTTCTTCATCCTCACCCATGCCTTGGGTTAATGAAAGAGGTTCTTTAGTGTTTTCTTGTTCTTCCTCTTCATCCTCTTCATCACCTTCCTCTTCTTCTTCTTCAACACTTTCACTAAATTTTACCTTAAGTTTCTTCACTAGTTTATCCTTCTTTTCAGTGTGGAGGATTTCTTTAAATTCATCTCTACTTTTGACTTCAAGATATCATAATTTCCAAATTTTTTGGTTGGATTTTGTCAACTTCTTCAACAAGAAGTGCAATGATGGTAGTTGAGGCTTCATCAATATTAATCTCATATCCTAAGGGTCTTAGCCATCTTACCCTACATATGGCAACCTGTACATAAGTATAATCAATATCAACAAGAAAGCATATGTCATTGTAATATTGTTCAACTAGGGAAACAAGTATTCTCATCCTTTGCATCATAGACTTCTTAAAGTCTTCAAAATAGTTTGTCATGATAGTTTCAAAGTTCTCACCCATTTTCTCAATATATTCATTTATTTGGGTAGCAACTGTCTTGTTTGTCTTCCATCCTATTTTAGCAAAAGATGGGAATGTGTATTGTACATAGAAAAATATGCAAATTATGATTGATCCAAATTTGTACTGAGCACTCTTAGTCTTCCTAACTGCTCCTAGGTTCTCCATTTTTTGTCGCAATTGAAGTTTAACTAGATCATAGGTATGATCTTTCTTCACAATTTTATATCCCACATCCACTACAATGTAGGGTACACTGTTCAATTTGTTTGATTGATAAAACTTGTGAGATATGACCCTAATTGCAAAGTTTATTAATGGATTAGTTATGGTATCAATTATCATTCCATGCTTATTCCAATTTGGCACTTGTATTTTCTTCCTATTACCTCCTTTGAATCACTTTGTAGAGTCTTTGGGTAATCTAGGGTTGGAAAACTAGTCACCCTATGAATTATTCTCTTTGAAATCTTTATTGGCCCTCCTTCTAGCCATAGGGATCCATCATGAATTCTGCTCAACACTATTCTTATCCAATCAATTTTAAAAATAGTGGGAAATTCTAGGGTACCTGTCAAAGCCTTCCTTTCTATGATTTTAAATTCTTCTCTTAAGACACCATTTTCACACAATCTATCATATGCTTCCCTTATCTCCACATCACCAATTCCACCTATCTTGTTGTTATAAAATTTTCTAACATCCTGAACCATAATAACTTTTGGGGGAATCATAGTTAGTGTGCTTAATGGGTCTTGTTTATATGAAACATTTGGAATTGCTCTAAAATCTAGCTATTTCACTTCATTTCTAACTAATTGAACATTTAAAACTTCTTGTCCCTCTACATTCCTTTAATTGGATGCCATTTGAAAAACTAGGGTTTATACAAATTTCAAACTACATAGCTCGGCTTATGAATAAATACCTTTGAGATTTGAAAAAGATGAGTGAGATCATTGCTGTGATCTTTGCACTCACTTCAAACAAACTTCTATACCACCTTTTTCACTTTTAGCTCTTGCTTCAATTCAAAATGACAAGAAATGAGAAAAAAATGACCATATACCCTTCAAAAACCTTGCAATTAATTCTTAGTGCTTGTACAACTATAAACTCAACATCAACATGATTTAAGATTGACTTGGCATCTCTAGGTATTATCATCACTCAGTAGCTACTATAGACTCAACATCAACTAGGTAATTTGGCAGCTCGACACTAACCAGTGTTCCACTCAACATCCATTGAAAAATTTTCATGCTCAACAACAACATGAAAACTAAAAGATTTAACTTTGAATTTTCTACAACTTCTTACATCTTCATTCATGCCAATGTAATCCTTTTAGTACTTACTTCTTTTGGAACTGATGTATGATGCAACACTTTATGTATCAGTCCCACATACCTCTTGTTTTCTTAGTTTGATGAGGTGTGACCACTTGACCCATTGAGTGAAGTGATCCCTTCTCCATTTGATGTACTGCATCCTTCTTTCTTCTTCCATGTCTTATTCATCTCATTTGTGATGTGTTCAACATTTGCCTTACCTTTTCCTTTATCAAATTCATAACTTGGTGCCTTGGACCTAGTTGGGCAATGCTTGCTAATATGAACGGTCTTCAAATAGTTGAAGCATGTGATTTAACTTAACCACCTCTTGTAATTACCACTAAAGTGAGTCTTGATGCAATTCTTGACATTAGTGATAAGTATATCTTGTATTATAATCCCAGTTATAAGAGTTTCCATAGCTTCTTACCTTTGTTTTCTTGTTTGATGACCATGTGAACTTGGATCTACATTCAAAGGCTCTATGTCCATACTTTTGATAGTTGTAGCAATATCCTTCAAATTTTGGTGCATGCATGATTCTGATTCTACATTCATGTGCCTGATGACCTTGTTTATTGCACTTATGACAATGGAGCATGTTCTTAGGCTTAGCATTCTAATTTGTATTTTTTCTCCTACACACATTAGCATTATGCCCTTTCTTTCCATAATTATGACAAGTAGGTTTGGAATTCTTACCTTTGTTGTTCCTTTTTTCAGTAGCTTTGGATGATTCTCCTTCTTCAGTGCTTGTGTAGCCCAATTCTGATGTATCTCTATTGGATCTAGGGGATTTCAATAATTTCTCAAAGTATTTTATGGCTTCATTTTGCTTATTGAAACTTTTACCAAATTCCTTTTCTCTTTTCAGGTCATTTTGTAGTTGTTCATTTTGCAACTTCAATGTAGTTATCTCAATGTCCTTGACACTAAACTCATGATGAGCATTCATCATTTGGCTTAAGGTATCCAATTGCATGTTTGAGATCCTGGATAGTTTTGTTGACTTCTCTTCTAATCTATTTGTTAGCATTCTTTTGTCTTCTTCAATCATGGCCTTGTCTTCTATAGCTTTCTTCTTTTGTTCAGTTACCTCACATAGTAGTATAGCTTGTGATTCTTGATCTAACTTGATATTTTTGATTTCTTTAGCTTGTGCTCTATTCTTCTCCATTAGATCTACAATTGATACATCAAATTCATTGGAGTTATCATCTACAAATAGCTTTGTGGTGTCAATCTCTTTGTATTGTGTGTCATTTTCTACTATAGCAATCTCTTTTCTTCTTTTCAAGGAACTCTTAAAGCATCACTAGCTTCATTCAATTGATGTAGTATAAGATGTATCTCAATCTCCTGGTTCTCAATGGTTTTCCCTAATTTGTAGACTTCCATTTCAATATCTTTCCTCTAAGCTACAAAGCTTCTTCTTCTAAGAACTTGGCTTTGATACCAATTGCTGAAATTACAAGTGGGAAAGGTAAACTTTTGAGAGGGGGGGTGTGAATCAGAAGTTAAAACATGAACTCATAAAACTTTTCACCCCTCACCCATCTTATGCATTCAATAGATAAACTGAAATAACATGAAAAGTAAATGTGTCTAAAATATGTAAGCAATTAAACACACACACTTAACACTAGATATGATTACCCAAAAACTCTCCAAATGAGAAGATAAAACTAGGGTGGGGATGACACCCACAAATCTTTACTACTGTAGCAATAAAGTGTAGCCAATTAAGGTTACAATGGTTTGACCATGAATCATGATCTGCCTATGAAAGGCCCACCCTTTTAAAGGCTCACAAAGACTATTAAGTCTGACCTTGTTAGAGGATTTCAACACCTGTTAGAAGTGTGCCTGCCTAAAGGAATTCTGATCACTCACTTGGAATGTCACCTTGTTAAAGGATTTGATAAGGCATGTTAGGACTACTCTGCTTAGGAGATTCGACTAAAATCACTTGTCAAAATGTCTTAGCATAGATCTTGTGATTGGCTCAAGATTACTTGATTAAAGATCAAATTTGCACAATATCCTTCTTGATCCTTTATGATCAGATGTATCATTTCTATATCTTTACCTATCCTTTGTTCTCCTCTAACTGATTCTATGATTCACTCTCACTACTAAGTCACCTTGAATGCTCTGCAAATCATCTTGTTTTTACCTTCAATCATTCACCTCTTCACAATGTTCTCAACTCTCTTTTATCTCTCATAAAAAGTTTAAGGCTTTGTCCTCCTCAAGAATACTTAGGTGGCTTAGAGTTAGTTATGAATATATAGTTGAGATTCATCCATTTTTTCACTTAAACCTTCCCTTTTTCTGATTGGCTGCATGTAATTACACAGGGATTCTGTGTGTAGATTCATCCTTATCTTTAAATAATTGAAATCTTACCTTATGTCGACTGAAAAATGGGTTACGTAGTTTTTTGTGCCATAAAAAATAAATATGTCCAATCTATGTTACTTGACATATGTAGTTACTAATGCTAGGAACATATTATAGTTCTATTCCTGACTCAACACTTGAACTACTCGACATCTACTGCTCACTCAAAACTTGAATCACTTGGTATGGTCTATTTGCTCAGCACTTGAGTGACTCAGCATATGAGTGACTCAAAACTCATTGCAACTCAACATGGTCTTGTATTTACATATTATACTCAACATGCATTACTGGTTCGACATAAATTAAGTAAATGTCTTAAGTGTGTTGACACTCAATTTTCAAAATCAATATGAGATCAACAATTATATATATAATATTATATATATGTAGTATAATTATAATATTATATATATGGCATATATATATATGTATACATACATACATACATACATATATATATATATATATATATATATATATATATGTATATATACATACATACATACATACATACATACATACATACATACATATATATATATATATATATATATATATATATATATATATATATATATATATATACATACATACATACACACACACACACACACACACACACACACACATATATCAACATTTAATATATTATATATATATTATATATAATACATATATTATATTGTGATTTATATTGTTAATATATATTAACAAATAAAGATTAGTCATAGTGACATATCTCTTTATGAGACATGTCTCCTACTCTTATATTGATAAAAGATTGGGATCTTCATTTTGAACATACCTATAACAATGGCCATGTAATTACATTTTCAAAAACCAATCCATGTTACTTAATTTTTAGTAAGGCTCTAGATGAAAATTTGTTGCATATTTATAGAATCTTCGAGAAGCTAAGAAAACTTTGATTAATTTGAATAAATATAGATGTCAAAATGGAGTTAGTCTATTTATGATTTTTTGTCTCACGTTATGGTCTCAAAATGGATCCAGAGAAGGTGAAAGTCATCATAGCATGATGTATCCAAAGGTTTTCCATTGAGGTGAGGTTTTTCCATGGTTTGGCTAGTTTCTATAGGAAGTTTCTTAGAAATTTCAATATTATTTGTGCACCCCTAATTGAACCAATGAGATGAGATAAAAAAGAGTTCAAATGGATTGCATGAGTTGCGAGGAATTTTGAGTTTCTATAGAAGAAGGTGAAAAAACAACTTGTGTTAGCACTGGATGATTTCAACAAGGTGTTCTAGTTGGATTGTGATGGTAGCGGTAGTTCTATTGGAGTTTTATTGAGCCAAGAAGGAAAGCCTATTGTATATTTTAATGAAAAAATAAATGATGCAAATAATTATTCTATTTATGATCAGGTGTTCTATGCAATAATTCTAAAAATAAAAGAAATGGAGGCATTTTTTGTCAAAAGAATTCATTTTGTATATTGATCGTTAGGCATAAAGATGCCTATATAGCCAGGGTAAATTGAATAAGAGGCACATGAAATGAGTAGAGTTCTTTCATAACTATACATTTGTATTAAACCATAGAAGTGGGCGATCTAATAGGGTTGCAGATGCATTGAGTAGGAAACAAATATTACTAACATAAATGTAGGTTGAGGTGGTTGGGTTTAATGAATTCAAGACTCTTCACCCTGAGGCTTGGAAGGCTTTCAATGAACCTGTTATCATAGATAGGACAAGGTGTCTAGAGTACGAGATCCAAGATGTTATGCTATTCAAAAGGAGTCAACTATGCATTTTGAGGAGTTCCAAGAGAGAGAACATGATCAAAGAGAAACATAGTGTAGGAATAGAAACATACTTTGTTTGAGATAAGATCATTTCCATTATTAGTGAACATTGTTTTGGGCCTCAGTTGTGCCAATATGTGAAGAAGTCTTTGCAGAGTTACTAAGCATGCCAAACAACTAAAGGAGTTAGTTAGAATACTACACCCTATCAGCCATTGCTTGTTCCATCAAGGCCTTGGGTTTCCAAGGACACAAAATGGTAATGATTCAATAATTGTGATGCTTGATAGGTTTTTGAAGATGGCTCACATCATTCCTTGCCACAAGATGCATGATGCGATGCACATTGCATATTTGTTTTTCAGAGAGGTGGTAAGGTTACATAATCTCCCAAAGAGTATTTTGTGGATGAGATACACATTTTGTTGGGTATTATTTGAGAACCTTGTGTGGAAGAAGTTGAAGTCTAGTTATGCACATCATCCACAAAATGATGGAAAAACTAAGTGGTGAATAAAAGTTTGGGTAATCTTCTAAGGTGTTTAGTAGGTGATGATCCCAAGGGATGAGATTTTATTCTACCACAATAATAATTTTATTATAATAAATCTATAAATAGGGATACTAGTAGGTCATCATTCCAAATTATGTATGATAGTAGTCCAAGGACTACACCAAAATTGAGGAGGATGAAACAAGGAGACATGACTATTGTTGAGGTAGATGACTTTTCTTAACATGTCAAGAACCTACATGAGGAAGTGCATGAGCATATCACATATATGAACATGTAGTATAAGGCTAGGGCAGTTCAAAAGAGGAGGCATAAAGAGTTCCAAGTTGGGGATCAAGGTATGTTTTACTTGATAAAATAATGATTTTTAGTGGGAACCTACAACAAGCTAGAGATGAAGAAATTTGATAGCTACAAGATTATGGAGAAATATGATGCAAGGAATATATATTAGGTGGAGTTTCTAGATGGAATCTATATTTCCCATATTTTCAATATTGCAGAATTAAAAGAGTATCATGGAGATGGTACAGAGTAGGAACCGATACTTGAGCAATGTCCAATTCCTACCTATGAGAAGGAGTAGATTGAAGTAATCCTAGATAGCCATGTAAGGAGTACTAGAAACATGCAGTATGAAGAGTATCTTGTGAAGTGAAAAGGTTGACCTGTAGAAGACTCAACCTAGTTATCTAAAGTAGAGGTTTACCATTTGAGATTTCCTTAACCAACTAAGATGTGATAGGGTCACTTCTCAAATTACCTTGGGTTTCTAATGAAAGAGCATCCAATTGTGTAAGGGTAATCTTGAACCACCCAAAAATACATTTAGTAAAAGTTTCTACTTGATGTGTTTGCATCCTAGATACCCATTTTGGTAAAACAGATTATTTGACTCTTGAATTTCCATTATTACTTTCCTATGTTAGTATTTTGACACACCTTAGGATACGTGCAAATGCAAAAAATGGTTATTATTTTATAGATCCATAATTATGAATAATTAGAGGGTATGAGTTGTAGGGAAGGTTGTAATTGAGATTTAAAATGCTTCAAAAAAGGATCAGGTCAAAAGGTTTCATAGTTTGATAGTTATGGCAATTTTAAGTTTCTTAAAGACCCCCTAAATATGCCTCAAAATTAGATTTGAGGCACTAAATGACCTTGTACAATCCAAAAAAATAGGTTATGACAATAGGTCATGTATAGAGCTATCGAGTACTCTAATAGGTTTCCATAAATGTAAATAGTTCATTAATTAGAGTCCTAGGTCAAACATTATGCCTCCGAGAAGTTGGACTACTTTTTCTACAATCTTTTATTTTTGTACTGACTTTTAATTTGAGTTCTAGAACCTATACTTTGGTGCTGACCACCAAATGTTAAAATATAAATTGTATTCCTAATCATAAACCTAAGACATGCTACTTAAGGACCATTCTTGAGGTGTAAAGGTAATTTTTGGTGGAGTTTGGGAGAAGGTATAGTGAGAAGGGTTTTTCTCCAGAATATGATAATATTATAACCCATAAATCATGTAGTTGGATCTTTTCTTTCATAATGCATATATTATATTCTTATTTTATATAATATAATATTTATTTCTATTTTGTTCATTTTTTCTCAAGTTCTTCCCTCATCGTAGTCTATCCATGTAGGATGCCAAGGCATTGTACTACCATCCCACAAACATGTTGTAGTCCTCTAAGCTTGCATATTTGTCTAAGCCAGTGAGCTATATAGTCTCAATATTTAACCCCTCTAACTCTCTCTTTCAATTTCTATAATCAAAATATTTACATCTATTTGAAAGAACTTTGATATCTTGTTTGCACAACTGATCTTTACTGACATCCATTTTAAATCATTAATCATTAATTAATTTTCTCTCACCTAATCATGTAATTTAATTCACTTAATGACATTATTAGGTAATATATTTCACACACATACTCTTGTTTGATCACTTGAGATCGAACAAACTTTCTACACCTTAAGTTCAATTACTTGGCACTCCTAGCCAATAATATATATGTCCCTAGACTGGTGCATTATTTTATTCTCCATAATATGTATACCTGTGTGTGTATGTTTGTGTGCATGTGTATAATATACATATATAATATATAATATTATATTAATACATTTTATTAATATTAATATAAGTTATCATCATCATCATCATCATCATCATCATTGATAGGTAAAAGGCCATGAAGTCCAAAAAACCATCTCAATTGGGCAACACATATAAGGGATGAATAGGTATCTTGGTGTAGCCCTTACAGAAATATCTCAGAGTAATTTAACCAATTTTAGCACTTGTTTTTTATTTCCAAATTTATATATTTACTCTTGATAACTCCTTGTGAATATAACCTAAAAATTAAACTTGGCTATGATAAAGTTGTTAGAACGAAAATAAGTTTGTTTAAAAAATGAAGCTTATCTTCTATTAACTTTAATTTAAAATCAAATAGTATATAAGGAAAAGTTTTGAATAACCGAAAATATGTCACTTGTTAACATAAAACTTCATGATATTAGCTAAATTTAACATATTTATTTAAATAAAATTCTCTTAAAGAATAAATGTCTAACTTATTATATTAGCTTGTCTTATTATAATCTCTTCTCCATCTTCTCCTTTGTTAGCAAGATTATTTGCTTCTTTATTATGTTCCCTATAAATATGCTTTATGATTGTTTCTTTGAATTGATTAACAATGACTAGGGGTTGTGTGGACCAAGTTGGTGTACAAATTAGTGGACACCCAATGAAAAAAAACTCTCAATAACTCAGTTGGATTTATAATAACTTGATTAGGTTATTTAAAAAGTCAAATAGTGGTCAAGCTTGGTATCCAAGCCTGACCATGTGAATACTAAAATAACCTAATCGGGTTTTGTAAAACCCAATGGGGTTATTTTAATATTTTTTTCTTAAAAATATGATTAGGTTTTTAAGAATTAGATATATGAGGGTATTTTTTTACCATCAAAACATAGACCCATGACAATGAGACATTGTGCAAAGCACAAACCTGGTTGTTTTTGTTAAAAAACATTATTTTTGAGCTTTTCCTCCATGATGTCCTCTTAATAAGGTATGTAATCATTTTATTTGTGATTTACATAATTTTTCTTAGTAGTTTAGAATTTTCTTTTATAATTTGTAAGATTTGTAATTTGCTTTCATAATTTTTAAGATTTGTAATTTTTTAAAAAATATTCAATATTAGATGTATCAACAAATCCAAGAAAATGAGCTAGATCCAAAAGACCACCTCCATCACAAATAACATGATCAAACCTGATCCACTATAATACAACCAAAAAACACTCCATCCATTGTGACATAAATAGAAAAACCTCACCCACTGCAACACAGACACAAAACCCTCCACTCAATATTCACTTTCAACAACCACCATTGCATATAACCCTCTACACATGCCATTAGATCATGTAAATGATACAAAAAAGGACCTCATAAACCACCTTACAGAAAAACCTCTAACATTAGCCAAATGGTCATTAGGTTGAGGCCATCTACTCTTTCTTACCACTCAACCTTGGTGGAAATTACAATTTAACAAATAGGCCAAAATGTGAATGAGGTATTTAGGGAAGTGACAAAATAGGGTTCATAAAGGGATAGGTTTCATGTATTTTATGTTGGACTATTATATTATTAAGTGAAAGATAAGGACATCAAGACAGGTGCTATATGTTTTTTCACTGATCCTAATTTTGACAACTCCCTACTAGAAACAACCTGAACATTTCCTATTCATTGGTGCACTCACAAAAGGATGAGATTATGTTTTTGGGATAGCAAGCATATGGTATTTGACCTACCACCATGTAATAATTATGAGGTGAATTTATATTTTTTGAGAAAGCTATATTGAGTTCATCCTTGGCAAGAAGCCAAGTTACTTTGACCTTCACGAGTTATACGATACAAGGAGAAGCTCTACACAAGAAAGACTTGGGGCATGTAAGGTGGTACCACAACATGAGAGGAGACATACATCATGAAGGATTGGATGTCTCATGTTGTGTTCCCAATAGTCATAAATGAGTCTATTAATTTATAAAATCTTCATGCAATTGCATCATTGATAGATATCATCACTTAACATGGTTCATAGTTAGATGGTATTACTTCACCTATGGAACCTTGACCATCATCAAATGTTCTTTTAGGGTCATTACATCTTGTGAAAACTCCATCACCATCACCTATATCACCAATGTCATCCTTGCCTGTGCAACCTGCATCATCATCATGTTCATCATTGCAATCTTTGGGGCCCAATCAACATGTATGTTCTAGCTTCCAATGCATGTGTATGGGGTGGATACTGAGGAGAGTCAAAATGGGTTGATATGCCATCCATGCTTTCATATCAAGAATACTTGTTATGCATCTGGAGGTGAGGATTTCACACTCATAGATGATTTGATGATGATGTTATTCGAGGAGACACAAGTTTGTTTGTTTTATTTTTTACATGTTATTATTTAATCACCTAAATATCATAAAATTAAATAGCATTTTATTTTATAGAAAATGCTATATTGATATGTGAATAATATGCAATGCAAGGTGCAACAAGCGGTTTGAGGACACCAAAAAGTATGCATTCTACTAGAGGTGCGAGGCTAGGAGCAAGAACACCCAAGGTAAAGTTTTTAAAATATTAGTAAAAGTAAAATAATACATTGTCTTCAAAATATTGTTTATTAATTGGTATGATACTAACAAAACAAAGTTCCCTAAATATTTTTTCTTAATTTTTTTGACATTATCTAACACTATTTGGTCCAAAGCTCCTTGCTAGGAGCTTTTGGAATTTGAAACCTTATATCATGAGATTCATTTTATTCCTTAAGATATAGTTTATTTTTCATCTATTTACATCTTCTAGTCATTCACCTTATCTAGTAAAACCCATACTCTAAGGAGTTTTATAAGGAAGGCAATAGAATATCCATCGCCAAGTTAATTTGACAAGTCATGTCATGTAATTATATCATGTGAAGTTGCTAGTGTTGAAACCTTTCCATCTCTCACACCCATCATTCATCTTCCATCTCCCATAACTATCATCCCTCTTTCATCCATCTCAATTATATATCCCCCTTGATGGGGAGGATCCAAACACCAAGACCTAAAAATAATCTTTCTTTAGGTCCAAACCAGGACCACTTTCTCCTAGCTCCTTAGGGTCTCTTTCTTCACCCCTAATCTAAGGGATAATCCACTCTCCTATCCCTCTTACCATCTGATCCTCACCAATCACTTAAGTTACTCTTCTACCATTGCAAACACACCAATGCATTATAGGTGTCCAACTTGCTATTCCAAGAAATTAGAACTTTCATTGAACAAATGAGCATTCAAGGCTTCAATACTGACTCTTCCCAAATTTATTGTGGTTTTCTTGGTGGCCATATACTCTTCTTTCTTAATAATCTCTCCAAATCCACTATTTGGCCTAGAAGCCTTTTTGCCTCCAATTAGGTCTCCTAATAGAGAATTTGATTCTTGTCTTCCAAAACTCCTTAACAAGCCCACAAAATAACTTAGGATCCTAATAAAATTTTGGGAAAGCTCCAATATTAACTAGTTTAGGACCCCCAACTCATCCCTACAACACCATACCAAAATGACCCTATTTTAAAGGGTTTTAGGGGTTTGTTGTAGTTAGTTTATTTCTAGAGGATTAAACTAACCAAATGGATTCAACCCCTACCCACATTAATTCCTAGGTTTCTTCACCCTATGGGCTATACAAATAAAAAAAAAATTGGCACAAACAAATCAACCTTCTTCATTTGCTTGCTCTTGCAATCACCAAGTTACCTTGCTAGGAACACAAGGGCTTGCCTAGGGATTGGTGGTAAAAATAGATATCCCACTCCTTATTCCATAAAATTGCATATTTACAATTCATGTACAATTTTCTACTTGATTCCAAGTGTCCATGAGGATTAAACCATTAGAAATCAAGTTAGAGCCATATTTCCACAACTAGCTTTGTACAAACCAATAGACTAGCCAAAAGAAGAACACTTTCTAACCCCTATCCAAAATCAAATAATTTGCAAAAATAGAGAATGGATTCAATAAGAAAACAATAAGAACTAACTATCCATACTATAAAAACCACTATCTCAATCTATAGGAGTCTGGGAAGAGCAATTTCTAATCGTACTGTGGTAAAATTACTTGCAAAATTATTCTTAACACACTATGCCTCTGTACAATATCCAATGCCAAAGCCTATCTTGGGTGTGGCATGGCCTTTTATAAGCATCCTACACATGTGGTAGTTGTAGAAAATACCAAACAACTTCTATGTGCAAAGTTACAAAGTTGTCATGAGCAAATTTTTGCTTTTTTCCTTCTACTCCTTCTTAGGACTCCAAATGTGTCTAATTTGATCCCTTAGGAATAAGTAAGGAATTTGAAGTCAGGTCAACCCTTTTGACCAATTTTTCACTTGTAATAAATTTTTGCTCAAGTATGTCCTATTTAAGTCCAATGTTAAAGATAACTAAACAACTCTTGTCAATCCCTCCTAACCTACTTGGAATCACCTTATGGACTTTCCTAAGGCCTTATTCTTCAATGGTTTTGCTAAGACCATTTACAAGCAAAAATTTGAATACGGAGAAGCCAAATTCCTAGGTGCTCTTGCACCATTCTCCCCCTATCACAACAAAGCCATTTATTAACCTCTATTGGAAATGAGGTCTAATCCAATGCCCAAATTTTAAAAGTCACCATGAGCCACCCAAGTGGCCTTTGATTTAGGTTTGTTCTTCCATTTCACTAGGTGCTCCATGTACACTTGGTGTCTTGTCTTCTTTTTCACCCTTGAACTTAATACTATTGTAGACACTCAAAAATGGTTTGCATCTACAATTTCATCACTTCTTCATACTAATTTGTCCCATTTTCTCATTCTACTAACTTTGATCTTTTGGCCAGATTGACCATATTTTGTCATTTGTGTCCCCTTTCACATCAATTTTATATCAAACTCGAAATCACCCCAAATCAACTTGAAATCACCCCAAATCAACTTGAAATCACTTGAAATCAATCCTAATCAACCTGAAACATATCAAACATCTCAAATCAATCATCATTTATCTGCTCCTAGGGATTGTTTTGGCTTCTAGTGTCTTGGAAACCTATCAACTTATCAATCTTATCAATCTGACCTTAGTACTGTCATGGCTCTTAGTGCTAGGTCAAACTATCATTCATGTCATTCAATATTTGAAATTGTTGAGGCTTTCAATGTTAGATCATGGCATCATAGACCATTTTAATAACATTGACAATGTCTGTCGATGTTATTATGATCAAACCTTATCAATCGATTTCAATCCTGTAGCATTTACAATGTCGGTTAAATGTTACATATCAACCAATTCATGTCATGTGTCCTTGGAATGTTATCAAATTCAATCAATCAATCTAATCATGGCTTTGATCTATTGGTCATCATCTTATTCGATCTATATCATCATCAAATTTTCATCAAAGGGTACAGTCGCATTCATTTAATCAATTTGGCCAATCATCTACTAATTTTTCTCTATAGGATTAAATAACCCATAATTTAATTCTATTATTCTCACTAATTATTCTTCCTAATTATCATCCTCAATTAATTAATTGATTCATTATCTGCAAACCATGGAAATTTTTAATTTCCTAAGTTCCATTTTCCATCATTAATTCCATTTCCTACTAATTCTTATTTTGTGGAATAAGAGGATTTTTAATTCAAATATTCCATAAAATATTGCATCCTCATGACACTTGGATATGACACCTCATGGATTATCCTTCAACACTTGGCTAAGACTTGTCATAATCAAATATTCTTATTCTCTTATGCATGTCTCTATTTGGCTTCTTTGTCATAGATTCTTGGCTTTAAGTGGGTTGAGGTGTCTTATGACACGTCATAGATTCTCTTCCACATTTAGCCAAGTTTGACTTGCATGTGTCATAGAATGTTACAATTGGCATATTTTTTAATATGTGTCATGGATTCTCAAAGGAATCTCTAGACACATCACATATCTATGGGTGAAAAATCCAATGCTCTCATCCTCCATGTCAATTATAAATTGGAGACTCTTTCTCTCATTTTCTGTCCTTGAGTCCTTGGATCTGAATGATTAAGTTTTGAAAATCTAAATCTTTGAGTCTTTGAGTCTCTACTCCTTTGCATTCTTGTTCTCACATTAAATCACAACTTCAAGTATTCTCATGGCTTTATCCCTATCATAGGCTTTTGCTTCAATCTTGTGTGCACTATAGGCAACTTTGGAGCTACAATCATTTGGAAAAGAAAGAAGGACATGGGAGCTACAAATGAAAAAGGGAGTTTTTGATTATGTTTGCTTTCTTTTGTTTAGTTTGGCTTTCATGGTAGACTAGTGGGTGCTAATATATGTTGATTGAGTTTGTGATTTGGTCATAGTATGTTATGCTTTTAACCCATTTTCTGGTCCTACATTTGGTGAACCCAACGTGAACATGCATATCTAACTTGGGTTTTCTTGTTTTGTGCTTGTAGGTGCAAGGAAGGAACTCACTTGGAAGGGTATAACGACTATCTGCTCTTCCTTTTCACATCTAGATTAATTAGGGGGTCTAGTAAAACATTTATATGTTCTTATTTCATGCATTCTATTAGCTTGCAGTCCTAGGGTACACTTTGCTCTATTAGGGCGCACTTGGGACCCCTAGGAGCAGTTTTAGGAGTCCAAAAACCACCAAAATCTCATTCTGTTGTTTCTAACTTACCAATTGTGCCCAAGTGGGCCCCAACTGCATCATTGATGTAGTCTACACTGTTTGGGCACACTTGGGAGTGTAGTCTTGAAAATTTCAATTTCTGGGTCTTGTCTAGGCACCGTTTCCCCACACTCTGCACCTGACTTCCCAATTGCACCCTAAAACTACCAACTACGCCCAATTGGGCCCCAACTACATCATTGATGTACTTTTCAAGTTGTCTGGGCACACTTGGGGATGTTCAGAGCCATTTTGGCCTTCTGGGGAGCAATCTGCTCTGTTAGAGCACACCTGGGTTCATAGTAAGCACATGCATCAATCAAAATCTGCATTTCAATTTCCTATCACTCTCTAGGACATAGATCAAGTGATTTTGTGTTACTAATGGTCTATTTGTAGCATGTGGCAATCATTGGATGAAGACATGATCATAAGAAACTACTAATATGTGCTTTGCAGGACGTTGTCGAAGACTTTGTGTGTCTTTCCAGAATATGTGTGTGGATTTCCTATATTAGATAAAATTTTGTTTGGTTCTTAAAAAGAACCTTTTTCTTTTCTACCTAGTGTCTTTACAGTGTTAAATCCCTAGGAGTTGCATTGGACGTATCTTCTCCCCTCGCCATTCGTGGATCTTGGGTGTAAGAGAAATTCGTGTAACTTCTATAGGAGGCTTGCCTTAGACCAAGATACTTGATATTGGGTGTGCCAGGGGATGACCTCAGAGTGGTAATGGGCCAAAGCCAGGTCAATGTTTGAGCCACTATATAAAATTTGATTACAGTAAAATTCGTGTCGGTGGTATTGCTGCGTGATAGCTCTCCTCCAGTACCCTTGTGGTGCATCAAACCTCGATTCTCGAGGCTGGGAGACCTTCTGCAGAAGTTTATCATTCACTTGCCGAACGGAATGCCCTTACTAAAAACCATGTTTTAGTGGCCAAAATCCTTTCTATCCACTGGCTCAAGGGGTCACCCATGCCTATGAAGACATCCTACATTCTCGCGTCCTTAGTAGAGGCAACAGTCCCTTGGGAAGTCATGCCCCTTGGGAAGCGGATCTTGGTAGCCCTGAGAAGTGAGTGCACTATAAGGGGGAGCCTGTGGTGCCAAGATCCTAGGTTTTCCACTCTAGATAAGTGTGGCTAAACTTTGGTTCAAGTAGGAATTTAGTGGATACAGTCCTAAAAGCCTAGGTTGTGGTGTGTTTGTTAACTTTTTACAACATCTATTCTTGTCTTAATGTGTCTTGCGTGTGTGTAAAACATAATCAAGATAAAAGCCAAACTTTGAAATTTACACCTTGGATATCATTTGAACTTTTCAAAACATCACACATTGCCAAAAAATTTCAACCTTTATAAAACTTTTCAAACTTTGGTTCAACACACTCAAACCTTGGAAAACATGTTGACTTGTGCTCCTAAATGTGCTTGGCAAAACGTAGATCTCACACTTGCATAGACTTCACTTGTATTCACCCTAGTATAGGCCTAATTCATGAATCATATAGAATTCATATTGCACCTTTTAGTTCTCATTTAGTATCTATCACCTTTCATATTGCATCCATTTAGGTTCAGTTTACTTTCCTTAGTTTTTGCATTCCCATCTCAAAATCAGCACGTTGCATTTACCACCTTGCATCTTTGCATACCTATTCATCATCTTGACTACTTTATCCATAATTTTGAGTGTCCTAACCATAATTTTGAGTATTCATACTATCCCTAACATTTTCCTCTGCTATTTAGCTCTCTGTGACATCAATCCTGAAATCATAGCTTCCAGAATTGCCTCAGTTTCAGCCCAGTTTACCAACTGCGCCCAAAAACTACCAACTGTGCCCAACTGGGCCCCAACTGAATCATTGATGTAGTCTACACTATCTAGGTGTACTTGGTGGTCCTGAGATCCAATTTTGGGTTCCAGATAACATTTTGGGGCTTCAACAGTGTCCTTAGGTACCTGGTTAGCTCCCCTTGCACCAACTTGCCTAGCTTTGCATTCTGCATCACCTAGTCTTTAGTACCTTCACTTAGGACATAATTCTATAGGTCATAACCTCTATTATAAATCTCACAACCCATCCTAACATCAACCCTAGCATCTTAGCTTCCTGGCATATCTGTTTGACATCCATACCTCTCAGAATCAACAAACCTTCATTTGACTTACCAACTGCGCCCAGAAACTACCAATTTTGCCCAAACTGGCTCCAAGTGCATCAATGATGTAGTTGGTACTTTTAGGGCACACTTGGTACTATTAGGGCACACTTGGGTACCTACATGATCATTTTGGGCCTCCGAACTGCACTTTAGGACCCCAAAACTGCATCTAGGAGCCTCTACACCTACCCATTCTGCACTTGACCCAAAATCGTATCTTGCACCCAAAATCCCCTTTTTCATCATAGGGATTTTCCATATCACATATCCACTCAGAATCACCACTATTTTGAGTCCTCTAAACATCATTTTGAACCCCCAAAACCTTTGAATTTAGTCAAAAATCTAAACAAAGTATGAGTCTTAGAGTATCTCCTAGTGTTGATGGATAATGGATCTTGACTTGTCTTTTTCTCTTTTCTAATCATTTTCTTTGGTCAAAATATATCTATGTCTTGATAGATTTTACCTTGTCATCTTTTATCAATTTGATCTTTTCATCTTTTATCAATTTTTTGGTCAAGATCCAAAGTCCTTTATCACAAGGTTAAACTCCTAGACAAAATACTTTCTAAAAGATTTTACCTAAGTTCAAAACTTTCCATATACCCTTGTCATAGCATAATCATATCCCTAGCATCCCCAAACATCATTTTGACTTACCCTAGTGGTATATCCCCTTCATATTGCATTGATCAAAATACTTAGCATCATTTTCACTACCAAACCCTATCAAATTGCCCATCAACCAAATTTCCTTCTTGAGCATTTACCCTCATTTTGCATGTCCCAAATGCCATTAAAAACCCTATAACACCATCCTTTTCATAGTCTAACTTGCATACACTTATCTTTAGTATCATTACCAAGTCCAAAATATAACCCTAATTGTCATTTTGCATACCTTAGAGTCATTTTCATCCCCTCTAGTCAAACTTGAAAGCATCACCTCGCACTTGCACTTGCACTACATCCCTAGGTCATTTGTACTTTGCACATCAAAACCATAATTCATTTATCATTTTCGCACATTGTACAACCTTCTTAAACACTTAAAAATCCCAAAAAAACTCATATCTCGCATACGCACCACTCTAAATCGCTCAAAACACTCAAAAATTCCATTGCATTTGCACTCTTAGGTATCATGCCAGCACTTACTAGGACACAATCAGCTCAAAGACCCGAGGAACTCTATCAAACTTTTTTTTTTGAGGCACAAGCACAACCAAAACCTCGCCCAAGACAGAAAAAGAGTGAGAAAACCCAACAAACCTTTAACGAAGACCAAATCAAGGCATCACAACCATTACTAGCAGACCCCTTGAATATGTATCTGCAAGATCCTCATAATCAAGCTATGGCACAAAAAACCTTGAAAAATGCACCTACCATGAGATTTCCTCCAAACACTTCCCCCACACATGGGATGGTTCAATGGAGTCCTGACTTTGAACCTATATTCGTGCCAATGCCACCAGGAGGAGGAAGTGTACCGACCTCACCTAAAGATGAACAATCACATTCCTTTGAATTCAACCAACCTAACACATCAAACATACAACAAGGTACTGTACACCTAAGTGATGACTCTAACACTGATTATGGCATCACTAATGAAGAAATGGCTAGGGCATGTCAAGATAAAAGTTTTCATAAGAACTTCAAATGTTTGGCAGCCCAAGAAATTGTCAAATTTAACCCAAACTTTGAAGGTCCTAGGCCCAAAAAATCAAACCAACACAACAATTGAAAACATCCAACCCATGATAAATTTAGACTTAGACAAGGGAAAACAACCTTTGGAGTTTTCAAACACAATAATGGCACCTATAAGGTCCCATCAAGAACCAACAATTGAAATCCTCCAAAGTACATTTGAACATATCAACGTTAACCCCTTGTTTGACGAAATACCACCAATCCCTAAACACCCCAAAAGGACATTAAGACTTGATTTTAGTCACATGATGAAACAACAAGATGCACCTAAAGGGACCCATGCTCTAGGGATGCCAAACATACCTTCTTTGGAGGCAAATCAACAAAGTACACCTTTGCTCCTAACTTTACCTAGTGCTATGACATCAAATGATATGGAGCCTCTCATAAATACAACATGTGAAACATCAAGTGCAACCATCCCTATGGACACACAAAGGAAAAGTCTTATTGACATTATGCCCATTCTCAATAGGGACACATCTCATAGTCAAGTCAATATGATGTCGCAAGTAGGAACATTTAAAACACAAAGGTACCAAAGCAAAAATACAAACATGACGTTCAATTCTCAAGGACTTAGTCAACCCCCACAACAACAAAAACCTACAATAGTACAAGGAATCAACACTTCCAAGGCACAACCAAGTCTAAATTTGCTTGACACACATCCCACATATCAACAACAACATCAAACACAACGACAAAAACCACAAGTGGAGCAAACATCCAACATTCCTAATATGCAATCCCATGTGAACCCACTTGACTTACACACAATTTATCAACGAAAATTTCAGTAGCAATTCCCACAACAACAAATAATGTTTTCTAAACAATAAGAGCAACTCAAGCAACAATTGGAATACCAAAGACACCTTGAGCAATAAATCGCATCCTAGCAACATTTGTTACAACAACAACATGTGCCACAACAACCTCAACAAATACCTCTAAAACAACAAGCATGCACATGGTCTCACATACAACCAACAGAGGTATCCCAACAAAAAACACAACACATGGCACAACAACAATACATGGTACAAAAATTGCAGTCAATCCCACAACAAGTGCCACATCAAATACCACAACAAGTTCCCCAAAAATAGGGACCTTTCTGTCTTCAAGGTGCCAACATACCTGCACAACCTAGTGATACTTCATCAGACTCATCAGACATAGGAATGTTAGAACCAAGTAGACATAGTTCTCACCACAGCAAATGGTCTACTCACAAACACAAAAGACTTGAAGGAAAGACCATCATGCAAAACCCCAATGAAGAACTATTACAAAAATTCAAACAACTTTCCAAACAAGTCGAGGCATTGAGAGTCCAAAAGAAATAGGCTCTATATACAGAAAGGGACCTATGTCCTAATCCATTCGATAAAAGTCTATATATGCCTCCATTCCCAAAACACTTTGAGGCTCCAAGGTTTGAAAAATACTGAGGAAAAGGAAACCCTATTGATCACATCTGAGAATTTTGTGCTTCATGTAATGAACTCAGTGATGAGCCCACTTACCTCATGAGATTGTTCCCTCATTCTCTAGGTGGGCCTACACTTGAATGGTACTCCAAACTTCTTGGTAATATCAAATCTTGGTCAGAGCTAGCAGACAAGTTTATCTCCCACTTTGCCTTTAACATTACAAATGAGGTGACACTTTTTGATTTGTGCTCAACTAAACAAAAGGCAAGAGAGCCATTCATCACATTCTTACTCTGTTGGAGAAGCTTAGTTAGTCAATGCTCACTAGACATTCCTGAAGAACAACAAGTAAACTTGTGCATTGAAAACTTAGTCCCTGACTTAATGTATGAACTTAAAATCAAGAGCCCAAGCACCATTTCTAAACTGATGAAAAAAGGGGCAAGTATTGAAGATGCTCTTATCCATAAGGGAATCCTCAAGACAAACAAGGACAATACCAATACCAACTCGTCTAATGAAAAGCCAAAATTTTTCTCCAAAAATAAGAATGTGACTAATGATGGCATTGTGGATGCCCACATGATTAGCACAACACAACCTCAACTGACTTTGAAAGGTGCAAACCCCACAAATTCACAAAATCCTAACCAAACAACACCTCAACAACAAAAAATTGAGACTTCCACACAAGACAAAAGACATCCTAGAACCAAAGATAGGAAATTCACACCATTGGGAATACCACTTGAGACTGCATTACAATAGTTACTAAGTAATAAATTCTGGTAGCTACCCCTAATCAAAGATGAACCATTAACTAAAGCAGATTGGTGGGATGACAAAAAGTATTGTGATTACCATCACACCAAAGGACATAAGACTTCATCATGCTTCCAAGTGAAACATGCAATACAAGACCTTATTGATGATGGTGTAATCACAGTTGATCCATCACTGTTAGCATCCAACTTTGATCATACTATTTTCAAAGATCCTTTGGGTAATCATGACAAAGAGAAACCCTCAAGTTCAAACTCAAACTCACAAGGTAATGTGAATTACACATGCACTGGCTATGACTACACCATCAATTTCTTTAATGAGTCTGACTTCTGCATATCCACATTCACATTGAAGGTTGAAGACCCTCATTGTGTTATCACTACATGTCGTAGCAAGATCACCCTACCTGGAGCCCCAACTAGACCTAATGCTCCTACTAGACCTGTACCTCCATCTAGACCTATTGCTCCTACTTTAGCTAATTATAGCCTTATTGAACAACTCAGCAAAACCCTTGCACAAATATCCATTTTGGACCTCCTGCGTAAATCCCCCCAACACCAAAGATCTTGGAGCAAGCCCTTAAAGAGTCAATAGTCCTAGATAACATGGATGTCGCCTAGTTCCAAGCCATGGTTGGGAACCTATCTGCGTCACAACATATCACTTTTTCACCTCGTGATATTCCTAAGGACAAACATAACCATAATGATCCCCTTTATCTCAAAGTCTTCATACATAATGCCAAAGTCAGACATGTCTTAATAGATGGAGGAGCAGGACTGAACATTTGTACTCTTAAGGTTGTCAACAATTTGGGTTATTCTAAAGATTATGTGGATCCCTCTCAAAGAATCACAATAAAAGCTTATGATGATGGCGAACGCTTCTCTAGGGGCATCATCACATTACCTGTTAGAGTTGGTCCAGCTACTGAAGACACATTCTTCCATGCCCTAGACATCGAAATGAATTGGAACATGATACTAGGATGCCCTTGGATTCATGCTATGAAAGAAATTCCTTCTACATATCATCAATGTTTGAAGTTTTCCTATCACAACATAGAGGTTACCATCCCTGGTGATCCAGATCCTTTCCAGTTTTGTGCTAATCTAAGAGATGCTACTGCATTCCAAATCCCAACAAACAATGAAGCACAACCCACAAATTCCTCTAAGTATGTGGATGCTGATATACTGCTCAGTAAAGCCAAGGAAAAGATGAAGATTGAAGACAATGGGTGTGGAGAGTACTTTATGTCTCAAGTCTCTCACATTAGGGAGTCACTAGTTTCTCCCCAATCTCATGGTAAATCACAACCACTTCAAGCAAAACATTCAAAGATCAGTATAAATAATGATACTTCTATCAATGAGAATACATCCATATGTATTGAGAAAGAAAAAGCAGAATGAGAACCCACTTTGATATCTCCTAGCAAGTATGGACTTGGTTTACCATCATGCAGAAACAAGGCTATGATGGCTATAGTGGTCTTGGATCTCAGAAACAAGGAATCATTGAACCTATCACTACAGAAGGACAACCTCCTAGTTTGGGGCTTGGATTTAAACCATTACGAATAGGTCCTCCTACTACTATGGTACCTATGTGTAAGACTATGGATGTTTTGAACGATGAAAAGGCATCTAAGGATATCCCACTTGAAACCAACAATCCCCTAGCCTCTGAGCATAACCCCAATGACCTAGTTGAATCAGTTACCCATATATCTACCTTCAACCAAAGCCCACTAAACACTGATGATGACATCTCCTCAAGTTATCCTGAACCTTTGGATTGGGACCAATGTGGACCACCAATTTTTGATCAATTCGACAATGATGGCACTCTTATAATATAATTTGAAGGCATTATGACTAAAGATCATAAAGAAGTAGTTTCTCCTAAAGAGAACACATTGGCATATTTTGGGGAGCCAACTCCACTTTCTAGTTATAAAGAAAAAAGAGAAAAAGATAGCAAGCATAGGTCTCTTGGTGAAAATCAGAAGGCACCATTAGACTATAAAAAATCAAAAGCTAAGCAGCTCCCATTGATACAAAATGAAAAATATGATGCCATGAATATCAGTGTTCCAATGTTCAACATGCCACAAAGTCTTTTGGAGCTCTCTCAATCAACGTTCATGCGAAAGGTCATTGGTCTCAACCCTCCCAACCCTCCCTTATATCCCTTTGTTTATCCCCCAATCCAGCTACCTAATTTGTCCTATAACCAAAATCAGTCCTTTATCCAACAAGCCTTTGCATATGTCATCATCAGTGACATCCCACATGACATTTCTATTGACCCAATTATCCTTAGATGCCTTGATTTGCAAGAGATAACCATTGTCTTACATACAGTACACAATGGTATCTCTTGAGGCCTTTCTAGTGGTTTGATTTTATCTACAGACTCGGAACAACTCCTATGTAGTTATGGTCAGTCATGGATCCTGAGCTTATTAGCTAGCAGCACCAACAACATATATCTTCTCAGCATTTGTCAGTGACATTCTTGATTCCATCTAAAAGTCCTGAAAAAATATCAAAAAGAAAATAGTAAAAAGTCATGAAAAAAAAAAAGTGAAAAAAGTCATGAAAAAATGGATGCCTTCATGAAAACCTGGCAAACAAGCATCTTGGCACAAAAATTTGAGTCAAGAGAAAAATTCCATCCAAAAGTGAAGACTTGGCAAATAGGCACTTTGGGAAAGTACCATGGTGAAAACCTGGCAAACAAGCGCCATGTGTAATCAGTGTCGCTCCTCCATCTATCAGGATTCCATCTGGTCTTTTCCCCCTCTATTATTCCTTGATCATATCCTTCATATTGCAAGACATCCTTGGTCCCTTATCATGGCTCAGGAACTGGTTAATGTCTTTTGTTACCTTGCCTAAGCATCACCAGTCTGCACACACACTCTGTCATTGGCCTTTGTACATAATTTGCGTCTTGTCTGGGGGCATATTACCTACATGGTGCATAAGTTTGAATTTGAACTAGGGGCATACCCCTAAGTTCTTTTTATCCATTGGACCTATCACATAACAGATTGGAGCTAACACTTGTATATGCTTATACGATCTTGAAAAAATCCCTAAAAATCATAAAATGTCCTGAGAAAATCTATAAAAATCACATAATGTCCTGAAAAAATCCTTAAAAATTTAAATACAATCTTGAAAAAATCACTAAAAATCATAACATGTCTTGAAAAAAATCCCTAAAAAAAATCATAAAATGTCCTGAAGAAACTAGTCATGCAAAAACATCAAATATCCTCAAAAAACCTAAAAATCACAAAACTCATCAAAAATTTGCAATAAACCTTGTACATATTCACTGTGGATAACCATCCCTTTTGCGTTCACACTTGCACTTTGTAGATTGAAACTCAAAGCACTACACTTTCAAGACAATCACACTATCCGAGCAATGTGAACCAACAATCAATGCAACAGATCACTATGAACTTATCAACTAAATCCACAAACAGTGCTATCACATTATCAACCTGTCAAACACCATCTAAACACCTAAAAAACTAAAAATAAAGTAATAATGGACAAGGGTAGCTGTTGGCTCACGCTGTTTAGTGAGTGATTTATTTTTTGCTTTGTTTTTCTTTGATCATGTTCCTATGCCACTCGATGATATAAAACTAATCTATGAGATTGGTTGGGATGGTTCATGGTCATCTTTTTCCATTTTTGTCTATTACAATGTACCTTTAAGATTTTGGGGCATGTACATATGCCTCAGGAAGGACAAGGTCATTCCTTGTTTGCATCATGCTTGTTTACGCAAAAGGCTTGCATTTGCGCTTTGGCCCTTTATGCCATGATGCGTTGCATTCCATTTGCCATATCAAAATAAAGCTCCATTTGACATATAGTGCATTTTCTAGAAGCAAAAGTCTTTCCATCATACTAACATCTCCTCATCTCATCTTTATTTTTTCATCTCATTCTCCATCACCATGATCATGTCTTCTGATTCACCAAATCATCTTCATCTTGCATTCATGCATTCTTGCATCATCCTACACTGTCAATCAACTTTCTATGGCTTTCTACCTAATTCAACCTTAGTCTGAAATTTGTCTCCTCATCATTGAACAAATATGACCATTTTTTATGAATTCCCTTATGTTATGACATCTTTCCATGATTTTGGGCATGCACGCACAATTTCGAGTCATTCCGAGTCTAATCGGGCTGATTCTGGGCCCTAGAGCCTTTTAGGGCACAATCTGCACTGTCTAGGCATAGTTGGGGCTCCCAACTACATCATTGATGTACTTGGTCATGCCAACTATGTCATTGACACACTTGGTAGAGTTTGGGTGCACTTGGGGACCTAGGTTATCCATAACTACTCTCGGAACCCCTAGGTTGCACTCCAGAGGCCATAACTTTTGCATTTCACCTCCGATTTATGAACTGTCAATTGCGTTGGACTCATATCTTTCTTGTGAAAAAAATGAGCTATCATTTTAATTATTTTGTCTCTATATGGAGTGTTAATCCTTGCAATTACTCTTGGGCTCCTAGTTGCCCCCCGTCATGTTGATTTTGGCCCCTAGAGCCTTCTCGGGCACATTTTGCACTTTTTGAGACCACTTGGGCTTCCCAAGTGCATAATTAACGCACTTGGTACTATCATGGTGCACTTTTTCTTACCAAGTGCATCAATGATGCACTTGGTTGAGTTTTGGGCACAGTTGGGGTCCTAGGATACCCAGAACTGCTCCTAGAGCCCCTATGTTGCACTCTAGAGCCCATAACTTTTGCGTTTTAACTCAGATTTGCAATCCGTTAGTTGTGCTGGATTTTTATCTTCGTTGTGGAAAAAATGAAATATCATTTTAATCATTTTTTTTTTCTTGAGTGGTAACCCATGCAATCACTCTCAGGCTCCCGATTGACCCTGTTTTGCACTCTAGACCTCATAACTTTCACATCTTAGCTCTGATTTGTGATCTTTCAATTGCTATGGTTTTGTATTCTTGTTGTTAATAAATTGACTTATCATATTCTTATCTTAGTCAATTTCTCAAGGGGACACCCGTATATATCATCCCTACTGGGGCATGTTGTAGCTTTCTCATCAGTTATTCTTTGATACAACGCTCTAAATCACATTGTATCAAAGAGGGGAAAAATGTAGATGCTCAAAAATGGTTTGCATCTATGATTTCATCACTTCTTCATACTAATTTGTCCCATTTTATCATTCTACTAACTTTGATCTTTTGGCCAGATTGACCATATTTCATCATTTGTATCCCCTTTCACATCAATTTCATATCAAACTTGTTATCACCTCAAATCAACTCGGAATCACCCCAAATCAACTCAAAATCACCCCAAATCAACTTAGAATCACTCAAAATCAATCCTAATCAACCCAAAACATATCAAAAATCTCAAATCAATCATCATTTATCTGCTCCTAGGGATTGTTGTGGCTTTCAGTGTCTTGGAAACCTATCAACATATCAATCTTATCAATCTGACCTTAGTACTGTATTGGCTCTTAGTACTAGGTCAAACTATCATTCATGTCATTTAATATTTGACACTGTTGAGGCTTTCAATGTTAGATCATGGCATCATCAACCATTTTAATAACATTGACAATGTCTGTCGATGTTATTATGATCAAACCTTATCAATCAATTTCAATCCTGTAGCATTTACAATGTCGGTTAAATGTTACATATCAACCAATTCATGTCATGTGTCCTTGGCATGTTATCAACTTCAATCAATCAATCTGATCATGGCTTTGATCTATTGGTCATCATCTTATTCGATCTATATCATCATCCAATTTTCATCAAAGGGTACAGTCACATTCATTTAATCAATTTGGCCAATCATCTACTAATTTTTCTCTATAGGATTAAATAAACCATAATTTAATTCTATTATTCTCACTAATTATTCTTCCTAATTAATTCATTATCTGCAAACCATGGAAATTTTTAATTTCCTAAGTTCCATTTTCCATCATTAATTCCATTTTCTACTAATTCTTATTTTGTGGAATAAGAGATTTTTAATTCAAATATTCCATAAAATATTGCATCCTCATGACACTTGGATATGAAACCTCATGGATTCTCCTTCAACACTTGGCTAAGACTTGTCATAATCAAATATTCTTATTCTCTTACGCATGTCTCTATTTGGCTTCTTTGTGATAGATTCTTGGCTTTAAGTGGGTTGAGGTGTCTTATGACGCGTCATAGATTCTCTTCCACATTTAGCCAAGTTTGACTTGCATGTGTCATAGAATGTTACAATTGGCATATTTTTTCATATGCGTCATGGATTCTCAAAGGAATCTCTAGACACATAAAATATCTATGGGTGAAAAATCCAATGCTCTTATCCTCCATGTCAATTATAAAATGGACACTCTTTCTCTCATTTTCAGTCCTTGAGTCCTTGGATCTAAATGCTTAAGTTTTGAAAATCCAAATCTTTGAGTCTTTGAGTCTCTACTCCTTTGAATTCTTGTTCTCACATTAAATCACAACTTCAAGTATTCTCATGGCTTTATCCCTATCATAGGATTTTGCTTCAATCTTGTGTGCACTATAGGCAACTTTGGAGCTACAATCATTTGGAGAAGAAAGAAGGACATGGGAGCTACAAATGGAAAAGGGAGTTTTTGATTATGTTTGCTTTCTTCTATTTAGTTTGGCTTTAATGGTAGACTAGTGGGTGCTAATATATGTTGATTGAGTTTGTGATTTTCTCATAGCATGTTATGCTTTTAACCCATTTTCTGGTCCTACAACTGTGTTTGCTAGTAGCTTGAGATTTTTAGGTACACTGAGCTCCTTGGAATCTTTATCCACCTCTAAGATAATCTCATGTTCTTTTAGATCAGTTCCCTTGTATTTGAATAAGTCCCAAATATTGATAATGGGTGAGATGGAAAAATCCTTAGGAAGGTCTAGTTTGTATGCATTCTATCCATATTTCTACGAAACTTTGTGAGGTCCTATTCTCCTCATTTTAAATTTTTTTGGAAGATTATTTTGTATCAATGTTTTGTTCATATGAGCAATCACCAAATTTCAAACTTCAAACTTAAGATCCCTCCTCTTTATATCCACCTTAGCCTTTAACCTTAGATTAGCTTCTAGAAGTATCTCCTTGACTTGTTCGTGTAGTTCCTTCATGGACTAAGAAAAATCATCAGCATGAGAACTTACCCCTTTTAGATATTTCAAGTCCCTAAATTCACATACACCTCTAGGATGTAGGCCATATACTATCTCAAATGAACTCTTATCTGTGGTCCTATTTACACTATCATTGTACACAAACTCTACCTAAGGTATCATTTGATCCCATACCTGACCATACTCCTTGGTTAAGCATCTTAAGAAGTTCCCAAGAACCCTATTTATCACCTCAATTTGGCCATTAGTCCTAGGGTGATAAGATGACCCAAAAGCCAAGTTTGTTCCTAATCTTTTCTACAGGGTCTTCAAAAAGTGACCCATAAATTTCACATCCCTTTTTGACACTATGCTTCTAGGTAACCCATGGATATTGACTATCTCCTTAAAGAAAATATGTGCAATATGATTAGAATCATTAGTAGTTTTGTAGGGTATGAGTGACTCATTTTACCAAATGTATCTACCACTACAAATATACCATCCAATCTAGTATTTGTCTTAGGTAGACCTACTAAAAAATCCATGCTTAGACATTCCCATGTTCTATTCGGAGTAGGTAAAGGTTGATACAAACCAATATTAACAGCAATGTACTCCACATACCTTCTAACATCCTTTTGCATCTTAGGCCAGTAGTAGAACCTTTGCACCAATTCCAAGGTCTTATTCAAACCAAAGTGTCCACTCAAACTGTCGTTGTGCTTTTCTTAGATCAAGTTCTCCCTCATGAAACCCCTAGGAACACATAACTGGTTATCCTTAAACAATAGTCTATTCTACAAAGTATATTTAGCATATTCACCATGAAAATGATTCTTGAACACTACACCAAGGTAAACTTTAAGAAAGCTGCCTCCAAAAAGAAATATAAAATATTGCCAAATCTTTCACTATTTTGAAAACATAAAATTATTTCTATTGGTGAATCTCTCAGTTTTTTATTCTAAATATGATTAATATTGGCGATTATTTTCAAATCATAAATTTTTTGTGTGAAAAATTGACGAATCTCAATAATAATAAGAAGCTCATTAACCACCATGGAATATTACAAATCTAAATTGATTTTTTTTACCTCTTGGAATATTATGAGGATCGTTACATATGCTTTAAATCAATAGTGAAAACTAAATATTGGTGATATATCCCTAAAGTAACTAATAATTATTAGTTAGATCAATTTATTTTCTCCAATAATATATTATATATAGGTCACTCAAATCTAATAATGTAATGGATATTGTGGTGAATATTTGAGTTTAAAATTTTCAATAAAATAAGTTATTGAGTGATTTTAATTATTCTGGAACTAAATTTTATAAAAATATGGTGATTTAGGTTGTATCAAATCTTAAATTATTAGCCGAATTACTAGCCTAAAAATTCTAAAATTAGCCAATTTGCAAATATTAGCCACTAAAAAATACCTTGCACCACACATACCTTGTATACTTCTACAAAATCTTCATATCCCTCATAGAGAGTTTTGAATTCTTCTATACCAATAATGTTTAATTGTACCTCTTGGATTATGAGTAACCTTCTACTTGATGCATCTGCCACCTTGTTACACTATCTCTTCTTATGTTTGATTATGAAAGTGTAGGCCTATAAGAAATCCATCCACTCAAAATGTCACAAACTGAGTTTCTCTTGAGTGTTAATGAAACTGAGGGCTTGGTTGTCAATAAATACCACAAACTCTTTAGGCAACAAGTAGTATCTCAACTTTCTAAGGCCTTGCCCTAATGCATAGAGTTCTAGGTCATAAGATGAAGACATAAATTTAGCTTCATTAAACCTTTCACTAAAGAATGCTACTAGGCTTCTTTCTTGGCTCAAGACTTCTCCCACTACTATATTCCTTGCATCACACTCTACTATAAAAGGCTTTTCAAAACTAGGTAGTTTTAAGATAGTTTGTATGACCACTTCTTGTTTTAGTTTCTCAAAAGCTTCAGAGTCTTGCTTGGTCCACTTGAACTAAGTCTTTTTTCCACCTTAGTAATATCTAGGATAGGTGCACATATATAACTAAACTTCCTCACAAACTTTCTATAGAACTGAGTCAAACCATGGAAACTCCTGACTTTAGTCCCTATTCTAGGTGTTAGTCAGTTTTGGATGGCTTCCACCTTGCTTAAATCCATCTTAAGCTTTTTTTGTGACACTACAAATCCTAAGCCAACTAGTTCATATTTCAAGAACTCACTCTTCTCAAAATTGATGGCTAACTTCTCCTCTTGTAACCTCATTAACACTAACTCAAGATGTTTCATATGTTCCTCATTTTTCCTATTGAAAATGAGGATTTCATCTAGGTAGAACACTACAAACCTTCCTATGTAGTTGTTGGTTAATAATTTGTGTCCTTATCTTTTGGCTCATACCTTGCCTTTTAACATTCCCAATAGGTTATGGAAGACAAAGAATTAAAAATAGAACGGGTTAATGTAGTAATCTATCAAAGACCCCTAAAATCAAAGGTATAGCTCCCTTTTGGATGCAAGATATGTAATGATTTTTTTTCATGTTTTGGGGGCATGCTCTTAACCAAAGAGTAGAAGAGGAAAAAATTGCTCAACACTTTAAACAACCTAGGCAGTTGAAAGGGGGATTTACACAACATGCAATATTGTCCGACCTAAAATGCAGTAATGGAAAAATACACAACCACCTATGACATTAGGAAGAAAGGAAGAGATGGTGAAATAAGTAATTGCCAGATTACACAATTAGCTGATGTTTTGACACTACCCAAATTGTCTATCTCTTAGCTACTCCACACACCCATTTTTGGCTTCTTTATGGAATGAACTACACTAAACACATAAACTATGACATACAACACAAAGAAAAAAAGAGATTCTTATGCTGAAAAGAGTAAGACATACAATCTATAGAATAAATGAAACAAAACCAAGTTCATTCACATTCATTCAATTCTAAACATTAGCACATTCATTACATACACTGTATTGAAACTCAATGAACATAAAAACTTGAAATGGATGTAGAGTCAGACATAGTAGTCCTAGCTATAGGGGTTTTCCCAAAAGTCATTTTTACCCCTCTTATTAAATTCTTAAAAGATTACATTAATAGGTGTTCTCAAAAATTTTAGTACATTGGACAATTGCTTCCCAAAGCATCTCTAAATAGAATAGACTAAAAATAGGACAAGCTTGAATCCTTGTCCATAATAGAGATTGACAAAATGCTAAGAATTACTACAAAAGGAAAGAGAAAAGGGAGAATGATTGGTTTCTAGAAAAGCATCAACATCATGTCTTCTTAGGAGTAACTGATTTGGCTCTATAGGCTTTCATGACATTAGCTACTTTGTCCAGTTCTTTGACATCTAGGATGATGATGTTGTCACCTCAAACCATCTAGTAGTTATGCATCTCTATTAATTCATCTATTCTAGCCACCCTTGATAGGAACATCTCCAATTCTCTCCTTATGATTATGTCTACTACTAGTAGTTCCTAGATCTTGGAAACTTGGAAGTTGAGTGGGTTGACAACTTCATCGACAAATAACTTTGATTTAATCCTCTCAACATCCACAAGATTACCATTAGTGGATACAAAGGACTCTATGTGCAATATCTTGAAGTGTTGAAATAACTTCTTAATGACCTTTTGCACCAAGTCATGTGCAACCTTGAGCTCATTTATGGACCTCATGGAGCTTTCTGTAATGAACTCCAAGGATTTATTCTAGAGAAATAGTGACTCCTTTCTTTTCTTGAGGATCCCATAAGTAATGACAATATATGTCTTCATGTCAATTACTTCTTACAGAAGGGCCAATTTCTCTGCCAGCTTGTCTATTTCCTTCTATATGGTGGTCTAATGATTTGAGGCTACCTCCATGGTCTTGTGAGCATCCAACACTAGGCTTCCCAAGTTTTCAACTAGTGGAGGACCTTAAGCCTTCATCTGATCTACCCACACTCAACCAACCTACCTGAACTACCTTTCTTATTGCAGATTTAGGAGTAGGTTTTTGTTCTCCTCTACATTTAGGTCAAATTGATTCAATAAAGTGATCCCAGGTGTAGACCTTATGTATTCCACCAATTCTCTATTCAAGGCCTTTAAGATTTCCTTCTCTTCTATAAGCTCTTCCATATTATCTTCAATTTTCTGATTGGTGGACTTCCACATGCTCACCATGTAGTCATGAATAGGGATGCCAAGATCTATTATTCTAATGTAGAAATAATATTTTGAAAGCTCATAAAATCTACCTTCCTTTTGTTTTTCATCTATCTCTACTATCATATGGCTAGTTATTGAACCTGTAGCCAGTGGAACAATCATCTTTTCCTTATTTGTCTTCTTCGATGGCTAAGATGAGTTGACTTGTGTGATCAAGTCCTTTGATGTATTTTCTTACTCATATCTCCTCTTCTTGCTAGAAATGGTCTCTTTGAGCCATGAATCCATACAGAGCACATTAATAGTGGAATGCAAGGCAATGGGATCGAACAAATTCCTAAGAATTAATGGAGTTTTCTTTCTCTAAGAAGAAATAGGGAAGGGTACAACCTTAGTTATCAAAAGTGTTAAGGTATCCCCTTGTTGAGATGCATATTGTTCCTGGTCATCCATGGGTTTGGTGTCTCCATTCAAAGTGATGACTTGGACAAGGGAAGATGGCTTGGTAACTGATTCTTTTAATTCTTTCCCCCTATCCTTGTCATCATGCCTCTCCCTAATTTTCCCAATGTTTGGAAGAGAGCTAGCTCCATAGGTAGGAGTGAGTGGCATATTCTTTTCTAAAGGCTATTCTCCACCTTGGCCAATGGACTACAATGACCATGTATATGTTGATGTAGTTGCTATGATTGCTTAGGTAGCTTGAGTTAATACTCCAACCATAGAAACAATACTCCCAGTCTTTTTCTTCCTCACTTGGGTCCACTCCATCCATTTACCTATTCTCTTGATTATCCCCTTCATAAGAATCTCCATAGTGTTAATGACTAGACCTACACATGGGGTAGATAAAATTGTGATGCCTTTGATCTTCTCCTAGGATGTGGGGTGCATATAGGCTCCATCATCTGCAAAGTCAGAAACATCAACATAATTTAATTTGTTGCTTCTGGATTTGATTGTGTCAGTTTTTTTAGCATCAAAATTTTGGATCATACTTTTTCATTCTTGCATTCTCTCATCTTGATGATGGATCACAGAGTGTGATCCGAAACGTTGATGCTAAAAAAATTGACACAATCAAATCCAGAAGCAACAAATTATATTCTAATGGATTGTGGAAATCTAATAAGATTGATCAACATAATTGTTGTACAATTTAATCTCATTAATGGTTAACCACAACCAAAACCTATCCCAAGTTTGGTGCTCATTGAGACACCCAAACTAGAAGTCTTCAATATTTGGTACATTCTTGTAGGCATATCCCAACTTTGAGTGATCTTTTACAAAGTTGACTAGACTATATTGAGGCCTAAGTACCTCATAGTCTAACAATTTAATTTTTCTCTCAAAGCTCTTCACCAAATTACTAACATCTAATCTAGAAGCACATGAATATAGTCTAACCACTATATGGAAGGGAATTTTGACTATCTTCTTCACATTAGAACAAAGGGTGTTCACTTCAAGGATTTGTTGACAAAGCTCGACTAGAACCACCTTGTCTTCAAGATACTTTGGCAATCTCTTAGGAAAGTTATTGTAAGCTCCTATTAGCAAATAGGAGAAACTTTAAAATTGGACAAATGAGCATCTTAATTGGCTTATGGCTGAATTTTTTTTTGGTGAAAATCTCCTTTTAGGGCATCCTTACAATTGCCATCATAGCCTCATTGTGAAGGCACTATTAACAACCACATACTTCTCAAAGTTTTTTTGCAACTATAGATGTGGGTAGAATTTATATACTTTGGTGCTTTCATCATAGTTTAGGATTCTAGGGACACTAGGCTACAAGTGGTGAGTTGTCAAGGCATAGATTAGATATGAGGACATTTAAAATTGCTTGAATCCTCTAGCCAAATTCAACCATGAGGCAATTTCATCATAGATAATCTATGCCCAGTTGATCTACATATCCTTGGCATAAATAGCTTGTACTAGAAGGATATGTTTGATGAACTAAAAAATCTCCTCTTTTCTTTTTAGTTTGAGGAGGAGTTTGAGGATATCTATAATTTCTCTTTTCAAATTTGTGCCAAAAAGGGTCTTTGATATTTTTCTCTTCTTTGAGCGAGTAGTCTAGAACCATGTCCTCTACATATCTTCCTATTTGAGGGTCTTCTTCTCATTGAACATAGATGCGAAAGAGTCAAAATTAATGTCACAATACTTCTCCTACACATGAATGCCAAATGTGAACTGGATCAGTGCCTTGTTGATTGAGATGAGAATAGATTGGTCAGGAAACAAAATGTGCATTATTTCAAGGTTATATCTCATGATGCATTCCTTCAATAGCTCAGGTGCATGAACTTCCATTAGAAAACTAGCTGCCTCAACCAACCCACTCTCTTTAATATTTTGAGTGATTGGGTGAATGGGTTGAGAATTGAGTCTTTGAAGATCACCTAAATTGTAGAATTCAAAAGATGTATCTATTATCTCTTTTAGTTCACTCTCCTGGCCAATTAACTTATGATAAATAACACCTTTGATTGTCATTCACAATGATTGCACAAGATGCAATTGTCAATAAATAGTTGTTTTAATATACTTGAATAAACCAATTATAGGTAATTCTAATGAAATAGGTATAGGAATTAGAACATTGGTGTCACAAGAACAAAAATAAGTTCAGGCAATGATTATAATGGCAACATTTTCATTTAATTCCATGATCAATGGCTATTTAAGATTTTCATTCATTTACAAGTAAAATATTAAATTCTTGAAAGCTCAATTAACATTTACTTAAAGTAAAGTGATATGACTAAGAATCACTTAACAACACAAATGCTTTAGCTTTATGTGAAGTTCCTTACTTTGCTTCAGAATCTAGAATGCAGATATACTTGACAATATTAACATATGTAGAAGAGAGAGAAAAACTTAGCTTTCCTACAAACCCATTTTTCTTCTATTCAAAATTGCAACATGAAGAGTGATTCTTAGATGGCTTATGCACTTCATCCTTTCACTTTCCACCTAAAGCTTTTAACACTACATATCCTTTATATCAAGGTCACATTCCCACTACTAACTTCTTTGGAAGTATCTTTCAAGAATTTATGAGGAATATTTTTACTTTAAAGTCGCTTGTGTTTCTATATCCAAAGCCTTCAGATAAGTAACCTTTTTCATTACCTTGGGACAAAAAACCCCTTTCACATCACCAATTCCTAGATTGGAGTACAACTAACAACACTTTACCCTTAACCTCAATTTGATAGCCTCAAAGATAGGTCTTTGAACATCCCTTATTGATTATGAGCCCAAAATGATTTATTCAACATCATGTTCTCACTATTTGATCAATGAGACTAGGAATTGGCTCAAGTTATTACGACTTCTTAAGTAGAACAAAACAAATTTTTTTCCATGAGTGCACAATAGAAAACCTATAGACCTATGTTCCCTTGTAGCACTTGACTTTACATCCACAAATTTGAATGAGATTCATTTTGGCTTTGATCCACACTTTCCTAGGCCTTTCTAGCATGACATAATCATATTCACACTTCAGATATGTACTCAATATAGTTCTCTAAAAAGGAAAATCGGCTCAAAAGCTCAGAATCTATGGGACATAGAATGTTAGGGCAAGAAACCAGATTGTGAAATTCAAAAAGAATTACTTCTCATCAGGAGTGATGGGTCTCCAAAAGACCATCTTTTTGAGTTCTTTTTATCTTGTTTTCAAATAGTTATCTTACAAATAGTCACGACTTTATGGTTTCAAGCATATAAACATGTGGTAATTATGTGTGTGTGTGTGTGTGTGTGTGTGTGTGAAGACATGAAGTAGAAATATGGATAGTTTAAAGATGCTATATATTCTTGAATTCATTGACAGATATGGTATAATGAAGTAGTTATACATGCTAATAAATGTGTCCCTATCTATGTTATTTTTTCGTAGTTTTCCTCCTATAGCCATAGGATTTACAAGAGTGGTAATTAGAAATTTACACCTTTTCTCTAATATGGATGATGATGATGATATATATATATATATATATATATATATATCATCATCCATATTAGAGAAAAGGTGTAAATTTTTAATATATATATATATATATATATATATATATATATATAGAGAGAGAGAGAGAGAGAGAGAGAGAGAGAGAGAGAGAGTGCATTGATTATTTTGTAGGTGTTTACCACAGGTATTCAAGAATCAACATTTCAGCACTACAGTAGTCAAAGCCAACTAGATTGCTAAACCTTCGTAAGTGGAGAAAATCATTTATTTCTTTCTATTGTTGCAACACATGGATGTAGCTTCTACAACTTGCTATATTCCTAGAGGATTTATTCATGGTTAATGTTGTTTTTGTTTCAAAATATATGACTCTATAATTGATCCTCATTAATGGAGTGATCTTAGATTTAGGAAGTAGTTTCAGTTTCCTTTAAACTAATGAATGTTGTAACTTTGAAGTTAGTTAGGAAAGAATAGAATGAGTTGATTTTCATAGCAACAAAGTGTGATACTATTTTTCAATCAAGTGTAATCTTTCACCATGAATGAATATAATGCATAGTTCAAGTTTATATCTCTTATCTTGATTTTATTTTTTGTTCATCATCCAAGGGGGCCACTTGGTGAATTAACTATTCTATTAGAATAGATTTCATTTCCTTGTTTATTTCTAAGGTAGAACTCTATTCCTCTTGCAACCATTGATAATAGAATCAATGAATTGTTCTTCTAGCATAGGAAGTTAGAGTAGCTTTTGTCCATGATTATTTTCTTTGTTAGAGTAATTCCAATTTACTAGCTCTAATTTAGTTGTCCTAAAGCTCAAGCATTTTAATTCCATAGGTTAGTCTCAGATTGAGAAGGTTTAAAGAATATACATTGCAAATGCTATTTGAAGTTTACATCCCTAGTCGATATAAATGAGACTGAATAATTCATTTAGAAACCAATTAGGGTGTCCAATCTTGAATAGGTAGTCCATTTCTATAGGTTTTTGATATTATTATTTGGCCCACTAGGGAGGACACCACAACACACCCCAACCATGCCTAGATCACCTAGACCCCATGCACATTAGAGAAACATGAAACCCACTTAGATGGTGGTTAAAGGTAATGCAAGGGGACCCAAAAAATAAAGAAAGTAAAGCTCTTGATAAAGATGAGAATTAAGTGACCTAAAAGATCTTTAGACACCACACTTTGACACACACTCACTTTCATACCAATGACTTTAAGTTTTAAAGGGTCAGACTAAAACTTGGCAATAGCTAGCTCTGACTAGGGACTTAGGCATTACATATGTCTGAGAAGGGACCCATAATCTCTAGTTTTGCATAGCTAGAATGACAAACTACAACAGGTGACTAAGATAAACTCACAACAGAAAAGAAAACTATCCTAGGAAAGTAGGAAAAAAAAACAAGGAAAAAAAGAAACAAACCTACCTACACTAACACTAACTACAGAGTTTACCTACTTTTCAATTATGAGTTTGTTACAACTTTAGATCTTGGCCATTATAAGAAAATAATAGAATCTCTCCAAAAGGATATGCCAGAATGAAAATTTATTCTAGTTTACTTGCATAATCTTGAAAGGACCTTTCCAAAGGGAGTCAAACTTCTCATGCATACCTTTGGGTTTGTGCTTCCTATGCCACAACATGACCAAATCACCCTCCATGAACTTCCTTGGTCTAGCATTTTTATTGAAGACTGTCTTTACATAGTTCTAATGTTCTGTACTATGATCAACCATCCTTTCACATTCTTCTTCTCGCTTGGATAGGTACACAATGCACTTCTCTAATCCATCTTGGAAAACTAGATCCTCGATCACTTGTTGTAGTTTATAGATGGATAGCTCTAATGGGAGTGGAAGACTAGCTTTAACTCTAAATACTAGCTTGAATGGGGAAATCTCGATTACCTTCTTAGGTGTTACTCTATCTACTCAGAGCGCATCATAAAATTTCTTGTGCTAGTTCTTCTAGTTCTCAGAGACCAACTTCTTCATGATATTGATGAAGTTCTTATTTCTTGATTCTACTTGACCATTCCCTTGAGGGAAGTAATCTAATAAATGATAGGGTGTATTTTGTTTTCATAGAAGAATTCTTTAATCTCCATAAAAGAAAAGTTAGAAGTGTTTTCCATGACAAGATTCATTTGTTTTGATTAAGTAAAACTAGGTTTTAAAGGACTTGAAAACTTTTACATAGTAGTAGAGAAATAAAATCTGAGAAACCCAAAAAAATTGTGCATCAACACCAAGCGCAGAACAAGCTACAACAAGTAGCTAAAAATAATGAGCTAGAAAAGACAATAAAAAGAAAGCAAAAAGACAACACAAAACCAGCTATGGGGTCTTCAGTAGATGCTCTGCCTGATCAACAAGGATATTCATGTTTTCTATAGAGGCCTTTAGATAATCCATTACAAGCTTCATTTGTTAGAATATATAGTCCACTGATATAATTAAGAGGGGGAGGGGGGGTGAATTAGTTATACAACTATCATAGCAATCATTAACTTTAAATAATCTTTAACTATATGAGTAATGTTAATTGAAACCACAACAAGATACTCATACATAATTAACACCATATATGTTAACTAGTGAAACCCTTAATCAGAGGAAAAACCTCAGTGGGGATGGTACCCACAAGATGATGCTATAAATATTCTTTATTAGAGGATAGAACCTATTAGGAGTCTGTTAAAACATTCAATACATTTGAGTCCTTGTTAGGAGATTCCATCCTTATTAGGAGTTGTGGAAGATAGTTGGATCCACTATCCAAACAACTTCAAGATTAAGATCAAAGAACCCACTATCCAAATGATCTCTATATTATTTCTTGTGGAATAATAGAATTGAAATGTACTTCCTTCATTTGCCTCTATCCTTTTAACTAGACTTCTTCTCTTTTAGATATTGTAACTAGATCTCATGCTATACATCCAATGATCCCTTTGATCACTTACACACATTCAATAAGAATTCTTCTCCTTCTTTTACTGTTCACTAATACTTCACATTCCAATTGATCTTTTTCTTCCAGATATCTTACAAATAAGGAAAAAAACTTTCCTTTATACCTTATCTTCATAATAATTCATTGAGTTAGCCTTGAAGCTTTTTCACTTAATCAAAATGAGATAATTAAATAATTCTCAATTTCAATAGCACTGTTAGGTCACAATCTATACAAAACTTCATACATGTGAACTCGTGTCTTACGCATATGTTGGTATCATCACATGACCATCCTTGATCATTGTATAACCATGCATCTCTTCATTACATCTTAGATGAAAGATAGCAATAGATCATCAAAACTCTATTTTCCAGTAATCTATTTTTTCATTGCTTCTAGTAAATCAAGTGTAACTTTCATACACCATTGAATCAAACTTATTCCTCTTAACTATATCATGAGGACAACCTTAAGAACATGTCCTCCACTTTGCATCATCAAAAACTTCCTTAGCTTCTACACATCATAAGACTATTGACTGCTATTCTTCTAGTCTTTATAGAATTACTTCTATGTGATAAATATAGTCATGAATGCAACATATCAATACTCTTCAATGCTTAGGATACTCCCCCAATGTAGTATCATCAACATTCATGGTAAAAATCTCCCCCTTTGGCATTGATGGCAACATAGATGAAAAATATCTAAGACTACCAAACTATGCTCTACTACTATTGCTGTTATCATCTTCTCAAATCCTCTTCATCAATTTGAAATCTTCTTGCTATTGTCATGAGTTTTTTATGGTAAATAACTTCCAACACTTTTATGGCTGCATATCTTTCCCATAGGGATATCCTTTTGTGCACTAATATATTCTTCTACACACTTACATATTCTAATGCACACTTACATGTAGCTTTCTAAATCTTCCTAAAGAGATAACACTCCCCCATTGACATCTGAACGAGTGCCTCTTACATATTTACTCTCCCTATTTCCTAGGAGATGTTTTTCATGTAAACATTCTCTCCCCCATTGACATCAATATTAAAGGTATCGGTACAAGTACACAATCATACTTCTTCCAACTCTTTCAATAAGTTCAAGTGTCCAAAGACACTATTTAATACAAAATACCAAAACACCAAGAGTCCTCAATGACTCAATATATACCAGATACTCCCCTATATAGGGAGCATCAAAATTTAGTCTAGTCTAACCATAATGCTCTGTACCATTGGACTGATGCACTTCTTGCATCATCTACTCTGAAGTAGGTAGGGGCATAAACCCTAGCATACCTCTTAGGTACCCAAATTGTCTTTAGGAAATAGTTTCATAAAGGTATCTACAATTTGATCTTTAGTACTTACATACTCCAACCTTATTTTCTTTTCAACTACCTTTTCTCTCAAAACATGATACTTAATAGATATGTGCTTTGTCTTAGGATGCAATACTAGATTCTTAGACATACATACTATACTTATCTTATTAGAGTAAATGATAATAGGTTCTATCAACTCAATCCCAATATCTTTTAGCATTTGTTTCATCCACATAACTTTATTATAATTATTTGCTATTGCAACATACTCTACTACATCTCTACTCTAAGATATTCAATAATATTTCTTACTCAACCAAGAAACCAATCTTCCTCCAAGAAAGAATGATCCACCACTGGTGTTCTTTCTATCATCCATACTACCTACCTAATATGCATCAGTGTATGCACACAAGGTGAAATCATTTGATCTATCATACCAAATTCCATAATCAAATGTCCCCTTCAAATATCTAAATATCCTCTTTACTATTGCATAATGATACTCTTTAGGATTAACTTGAAATCTTGCTACAATACCAACTGCATTTTCTATATCTAGTCTGACATGAGTTAGATATTACAATCCTCCAATCATACATCGATACTTTTTCTCTTCAACTATAGGTGTTTCATCTTTACGAGATAACCTATGACTAGTTATTATGGGTGTACCAATAAGTTTGCAACATTATAATCAAAATCTTTTCAACAAGACATTCAGATACTTTTTTTGTGAAATAAATATTCCATCTCTACTCTGTGCAATCTGCAATCCTAGGAAAAACTTCATTTCTCCTATCATACTCATTTCAAATTCATTTTTCATCTCTTGAAATTTTTTATCACTTTCTTTATCATTACCTCCAAATATTATGCCATCAACAAATATTACAATGATAAATAAATTGTCATCAATTTTTCTCAAATACAAATTACCATTTGTTGTTCCTTTGATAAATCCAAGCTTAGAAAAAAACCTATCCAACCTTGCATACTAGGTTCTAGGTGTTTGCTTTAGAACATTTAGAGCTTTCTTTAGTCTGCATAAAAATTATTTATCTTCTGTTAGATGGAATCCATCAAGTTGCTCAATATAGACTTCTTCTTTAAGTTCTCCATTTAGAAAAGCTGACTTGACATCCATTTGATAAGCCTTGAAATTCTTGCTTGTTGCATAAGCCAAGAACATCCTTAATGCTTCCATTCTTTCCATAGGTGCATATATCTCCTCATAATCTATGTTGTCTTGTTGTGAATAACCTTACAAACAAGTCTGGCCTTGTTTCTCACAACTTCTCCTTGCTCATTCATCTTATTCCTGAAAACCCATTTAGTTCCTATCACATTCTTATCTTTTGGTCTAATGACCAATTCTCATGTATCATTCTTATTTATCCGATCCAATTCTTCTTTAATTACTTGCATCCATTGATCATCCTTACATGCCTCATCTATGCTCTAATGTTCTACCTAGTAAATTAGACATAATTCCTCATTCACGCTATCCCTTGTCATCACACCCTTATCCTTGCTCCCAATTATCTACTCTGGAGGTTGATTCTTTATCATGTTTATGCTGGAAGTAGGAGTTGATATCTCAATTCTCATCTCTTCTCTATGTTCAAATCTTTGTTCTTTTCTATGCTCAATAAATACACAATTCTACAAGTCATTGTTAGTCTCAAAAGGGACTTCATCATTCTATCTAACTATTCTAGAATTATCCTCTTCTTCATTATAATTATAATCTACCATCTTCTCTTTAGTACCAATCATTTCATCAATCCTTACAATTGCACACTCAACTATTGTCTTAGTTCTATAGTTGAAGCATCTATATGCTTTAATTTTCAATTAGTAAACAAGAAACATACCTTCATCACTTCTAGGATCAAACTTACCACTATCATCATCTCTCTTTATGTAGCACTTACTTCCAAATAATCTAAAATACTTGACTGATGGTGAATTCAAACCATAACTCATATGGTGTCTTGCTCATACCTTTTTTGATCTATACTCTGTTCAGAGTATATATTGCAGTGTTAACTACTTCTCTCCAAAATGTCTTTGAGACATCATTCTTAAATAACATCACTCTTGCTATTTCTTCTACTAACTTGTTCCTTCTTTCAACAATCCCATTTTGTTCAGGTGTTCTAGGTGAAGAGAACTAGCTTTTGATTCCATTCTCTTCACATAACATGTTGAACTCTCTTGAGGTGAACTCTCCTCCTCTATTTGATCTCAAACATTTAATCTTGACACCAGATTCATTTTCAACTCTATTCTTAAATATCTTAAATGTCTCAAAAGCTTTAGATTTCTCTTTAAGAAATGCTACCCACATCATTCTAGTGAAATTATCAACAAAAATCATAAAGTACCTTTCATGATATAATCTTCTAGTTCTTGGAGGACCACTCAAATATGTGTGAACAATCTCCAATTTCTCTATAGTAGTGAACTTCTTGCTAAGAAAAGAAGCTTTCCTCTACTTAGCCAAAATACATTCCTTGCAAATAACATTAGTAGGCTTAATAATCTTAGGAAAATATCTCACTATAAATGTACTACTAACTTTGACAATATTATCAAAGTTTATATGACAAAACCTCCTATGTCATAACCGACTATTGTCAACCTTTGCAACCAAACATGTTATTTTAGTAGGATTCAACTAAAATACATTACCTTTAGATCTAGTTCTAGTACCAATCAGCTTACCATCTTTTTCTTTGATAATGCAAGTCTTCTCCATGAACTACAACAAATATCCCTTGTCTACCAACTGTCCAACCCTTAACTAATTATGTTTCAAACCATCAGCAAAGTAAACATCATCAATATTAGTTTTATCATCAAGAATAATAGATGTAATCCATGTAATATGATAGGTTGCATTGTTACCAAATCTAACAATACCTCCATCATGATTTCAGAACTTGACAATTTTTTTCATATCACTAGTCATGTGATGTGAACATCCACTATCAATTATCCAATCTAATTTCTTCTCAACTTGGGTAACTAGAGCTCTCTATTCTGTACTTTCTCTATCAAGTTCATCTTCCTTAATAGCCACAAATACTAATTCATCATCACTTTCACTCTAATCTTTTTCATCAGATTCTTCATCCTCATTAGCATATAAAAATTTTCTATGCTTATCTCTTCTAGGCTTAAATTTTCCTTTAAACTATTTCTCTCTTTTATGACATTTAGATGCATAATGACCATATTAATCACAAGTCCAACATTTAAATATTTTCTTACCATTTTTCTCTCTTCTTACTAGAAGGGCTATTCCTTCTTCAATTTTTTTACCTTCTTTAGATTTGCTACTATTGGAAAAGTCTCCTCTTGCACTTGCACTTTTGATAGATTAGGTTGAATGTTCAAAGCACTAAAATCTGTCTCAACTTCGTGTAGTTCTCCAAATTGTCTCAATTCTACTTCTATAGACTCTAACCTTCCAAGAAATGTTTCCTTTGTGAAATCTTGGGTGCCAAGCATTATTGGCTAAATCATCTGAGCTATCTTCTCGAATGGTAGTGTTAAGCTTTTCAAGATCTTCCATATAACCTCATCATCTTATTTAGTTCTACCAAGAGACTAAATGCATGCAACAATTTCTGATATTCTACCAACATAACTTCCTATAGATTCATCTTCCATCATCTTAGCATCTTGAAATGCACAAATCCAATTTTGTAATCTCATTCTTTTTGTATGATCATCACCTTAAAAATTAAGTTCTAATGCTTTTCAAATTTAATGAGAAGTTTGAAATGTCTTTACCTGACTTTATTCATTCTCTGGAAGAGCTGACAGTAGGGCTTCTCTGGCTCTCATGTTAAATATGAACATATCTATTTCTCCCTCACTACATTCCTCTAACTTTGATTCTTCAATGATTGCCTTCTTAAGTTTCATCAACAACCAATATCATAGACCCATGCATAGCATATGAGTTTTCATATTTTCCCTCCAACTATCATGGTTGACCCCATCAAATCTTGGACTATCCTTCCTGAACATATTCATCATTGATCTTCAAAAGCTGTTAAGCCTTATCTTCAAGGACCTAATGCTCTGATACTAATTGTTAGAATATATAGTCCACTGATATAACTTGGGGGGTGGGGGGGGTGTGTGAATCAATTATACAAATATCATAGAAATCATTAACTTTAAACAATCTTAACCATATGAGTAATGTTAACTAAAACCACAACAAGATACTCATACACAATTAACACCACATATGTTAACTAGGGAAACCCTTGAGTAGAGGGAAAACCCTAGTGGGGATGGTACCCATGAGATGATGTACTAATATAAATATTTCTTGTTAGAGGATAGACCCTGTTAAGAGTTTTTTACAACATTTAGTATTCTTTGAATCCCTGTTAGGAGTTATACCAACCCTATTAGGAGTTGTGGAAGATGGTTGGACCCATTGTCCAAATAACTTTAGGATGAATATCAAAGAACCCACTGTCGAAATGATCTTTGTATTATTCCTTGTAGAATAATAGAACTAAAATGTACTTCCTTTTTCTATCTCTATCCTATCAACCAGACTTTTTCTCTTTTAGATCTTGTAACCAAATATCATATTACACATCCAATGATCCCTTGGATCACTTACATACATTCAGTAAGCATTCTGCTCCTTGTACTGTGCACTAATAATTTGCGTTCCACTCATTCTTCTTCTTCTATATATCTTACAAATAAGGAAGAAAAATTACTTTATACCTTATCTTTATATTAATTCCTTGAGTCAACCTTGAGGCATTTCTAATTAATTAAAATAAGATAATTAAATAATTCTCAATTACAATAGCACTATTGACTCACAGTCTATACAAAACTTCATACATGTGAAAATATGTCTTGTGCACATGGTTGCATCATCACATGACTATCCTCAATCATTGTGTAATTTCACATCTCTTCATTACATCTTAGATGAATGATAGTGATAGATCACCACAACTCTATTTTTTAGTACTCTATTTATGCATTACTTCCAGTAAATCAAGTGTAATTTCCATACACCATCAACTTAGACTTAGTCTTCTTAACTACATCATCAAGACAACCTTAGGAATATGTCCTTCATTGCATATCATCTAAAACTTTTGTAGCATCTGGGCATCATAATATTATTGACTCCTATTCTTCCATTCTTTACATAATTATTGCTATGTTGACATCAATGATTAATATAGTCATGATTGCAATGTATCAATACTCTTCAATACTTAGGATACTCCCCCAATGTAGTATCATCAAAATTCATGCTAACATCATTGGCACTCCAAACCTTATCAAAATGTTCTCTTTGATGAACTTGCAAATGACTTTAAAAGTAGTTTTGTTAGTAGGCTTGGCTTCCTCCCATTTGGTGAAGTAGTTCATAGTATTGATGACATAGAAATGACCAACAAAATAGGGAAAATTGATTGGTCCAATAAAGTCAATTCCGCACTGCTAAAGTGACCTTCTACTACAACTAGCTTTAGAGGCAAAGTGACTAATTAAGGCTTATTAGAGAACACCTACACTTGTCATACTTGGCCACCCACTTATAAGCATCCTTGAACATGCCAGGCCATTAATAAAATTGCCTCAAAATATTGTATGCTATAACTATTGATGAAAAATGACCACTACATGCCTCGTTGTGGAAACTATGAAGAAATATTTCTTTATGAGACTTATCCACACCTCTCAAGAAGGTTCCATCTATTGCTGTCTTTTATATCTAGTTTCCATATATGAAATACTTAGCTAATTTAATTTTGAGGTCTATTTTCTACTTGTATGTTAGTCCATTAGGGAGGTCCCTGTAAGTTAGGAAAATAGGCAATGTTTGAGAATCAAGGATCTTGAAGAATGACTAGTAGTGCCCTTTAAGATTCATCTATTTGGCTCAAGTCCTAATTTTATACAATTATCTTGCACAAGACATTCCCTCCCACTAATTTTATTGGCTTTAGGTCAATGTCATACTCTTAAAATTTTTCTATCCATGCACCTCTAGTCTTGCAACCTATCTCTTGTTGGGTCAATATACCTTTGATAGTCGAATTAGGTATAAATACAATAGAATGAGAGTTTAATACATAGAATCTAATTTTTTTGAGTACTCTTACCATTGCATAGGCATGCTTTTCCATTTGAGGGTATCTCAACTCATGTTCTTTAAGGGGAGTACTCATGAAAGGAATTGGTGCTTGGATACCTTCCAGGCTTTCTTGCAGGAGTATTGTAGATATTGTATGGCCTAAGGCATAATAGTACAATATGAACTCCTTAGTGTAATCTAGATGTACCAATATGGGTGCCTTGGCTATGGAATTATTAATTTGATTGAAATCCTTTCTTCTAGAATCATTCCATTTGAAGCTTTGACTTCCTTTTATCATATTGACAATGCATTTGGTGATTTTAAAAAAATTAGGGATTAAACATCTCAAAAAGTTCACCTATCTAAAGAATGATTTGACTCCAAATTTTCTTCTTCGGAAATTCAACTATTGGATGACTTTAACACATTTTGGGTCAATCGTGATACCTTCCTAGGAGACTATGTAACCTAGTAGTTTTCCTTCTATAACACAAAAGACTAATTTCTTGGGATTAAGTGAAATCTCATGCTCCCTGCATCTTTTCAACACTTTCTCCAAGTCCCTTTGGTGATTTTCTCTTTTATTGGAGAAGATTATAAGATCATCCAAGTAAATGATGATTTTATCTTTAAGATCAAAAAATGATGGATTCATAGCCCTTTGAAAGGTGGCTCTAGCATTGATGAGCCCAAAGGCATCCTATTATATGTGGACATTCCTCAAGGGATTACTTCAATTTGGTTGAAACTAGAAAATCCATCTATATACATACATATACATTTACATATGTGTGTGTGTGTATACACACACACATATATATAAACAATACTTATCATAGTAAATAAATTTACTATGATAAGTATTGTTTTTGAATTCGTGTCAGGGAGGGGGGCTATTATATACATATACATATACATATACATATACATATACATATACATATACATATACATATACATATACATATACATATACATATATACATATATATATACATATATATATATATATATCTATATATATATATATATGTATATATATATATATATCTATATATATATATATGTATATATATATATATGTATATATATATATATCTCTGTATATATATATATATATACATATATATATGTATATATATATATATATATATGTATATATATATATATATATGTATATATATATATATATGTATATATATATATATATATATATATATATATATATGTATATATATATATTTGAAGTGGGGGTGTGCTACCATATCTGCACCCCCCTATATACGTCATGGCTCATAGGTCACAGTTGCACAAGGTTAACAACAATTGCCTTGGTATTGCAGTGACTACCTCAAGCATGACATTGACTATCGTCCCCTTTTTAGGGGTCATTTTAAAAAAAAGTTTTTAAATTTTTTAAATTTTCTTTAAAAAATTCAAATATGTTATTTAAATTATTTTTTAAAATTTATTTATATTAATTAATATTATTTAATAATAATAGTTTCTTTTTTTTTAAAAAGGTAGTTAAATTTAGTTTTATGCCATGTGACATCTTATGTACTTGTATATTCTTTCATGTGATTTCATACATATGGTTGTTCTTGTTGGAATTTATAAGCGGAAAGATTTACTTTTGAGAGGGGGTTCAATCAGAAGTAACAAACTTTAACCTCTAAAAACTTTTAACTAAGATCAATAACATGCATCTAACTCTCTAATAAACATGAAAGTAAAGATATGCATGAAAATAGATAACACAAGATTTTGGTCACCCAAAAGCCCTCCAAAATGAGAAGGTAAAACTGGGGTGGGGATGACACCCACAAATTATCACTGTAGCAATATGTAACTAGTTAAGGTTACAAAGTTTGACCACCATGAATGGTCTTCCCTATGAAAGTCCTACCTTGTTAAGAGCTTTACACCCTATTAAACGTGACCTAGTTAGAGGATTTACAAACATTCACTTGGAATGTTACCCTATTAAAGGATTCACAACATTGTTAAGGATTTACAATATGGCTGCTAAACCAACCTATCATCATAGGATTTTCATTCTCCTAATAAAATGATTAGAAAGTATAGTAGAATTTCTTGACTTGATGACTTACAATCTTCAATTGCTAATTCTAGATCCCTATTTTGTCCAATCAGATCTAATCCTTCCTGATTTCATATAACTCTGTTCGTAGTGTTGATACTCTACTCTAATCAACTTGATTATGCAATGTTGCTCTTCCTTTAAGTCCTTACACCCATTTTTCTTCCTTCAAAACTTTGCTAGCATTCTTTCATACATTCCCAGATGACCTCTTACTCACTTTCACTCAATAATAAATTATGGGGTTTTGATCTCTTTATTAAGGCTTTGAGACTTAGGGTTAGGTATGAATCTATGATTAAGATTCATCAATCTTTCCCACTTAATTCTTTCAATATTGGGGATGAAACTTGCTCAAAACTTGAAACTTGCTTGACACTTGAATAACTTAGTGCCTATTGAAGTTCTGGCTCAACACATTCTGTAGCTCGACATCTATATTATACTTGGCATCAACCTTAGAATTTTTCTTAAGTGTGTTGACACTCAATTGTCAAAACTAGTCTGAGACAACCAATCTCCCCCTTTTACATGAGTGTTAAAAACACCTAACTAAACATTATGAATTTGATCTTTATGAGTATAATACACATCTTGTTCGACATATATACAAAACTTCAAAAACCTGTTCAATTTTTTTTAAAAGACTATATACCTGAAAAACATGTAAGTCCCCCTGAGCTAATGTGTCATTTCTATATCCAAAACTCCTTATGTTGAATTTTCCTCATGATGATTATTCTGATACTCTTTATCTCTTCCTTGTCATTGCTTCCCTTATTTGCTCTATTTTTACTCTCCCTTTCACACATCTTCCCTTGCAGTTTTTGTATCCTTTTGCCTTTTTCTCCTCAAAACTTCAAAATTTTATTATCTCCCCCTTTGGGTTATTATCTCCCCCAATTTATTAAATCTCCCTCTTTTTGACACTTATGTCAAAGGGTTCTATGAATGAATTGAATATTTAGCCAAAAAGAATTTATTTACCTCCATAATTATTTTCAGAGTAACATCCCAATTGTCTAATGCAATTTTTGGTGGTTTAAGTTGGATGACTATGTCTGCTGCAAGGTGTACTAGGCCTTCCAACATAGAAAGATTGGGATCTTTCTTCAAGACATTCTCTACATAGGCCATCTCTTTGTGAAAAACTTCCATGTGAGGGGTTATAGGCCATCTCTTTATATCAACTTGGCCTTGATGTTAGCCTCATCTACTATGAGTACAACTAATTCCTTTTGTGTGTGAAGCATTGTAGAAAATGCTTCTCATTTTGAGCTGGATCCTTTGGTAGCTATGTGTTAGATACCTTGAGGTTTCTTTCCAAGCTCAATATCCTCTAGCTTGTTTCTTGTGTGAAGTATGAGGAATCACACAATTTGGAGTAAAATGAGAATATGTTTTCAAGTACTTCTTTCACCTTTTCAACCTTTTTAGCCAGTTCTACTTGAGAAAGTGCTATTTCACTAGATATTTTCTCATTTACCTTCTTAGACCATTCAAGCAATTTAACATTGGTATCTAGGTCTTCATTCTATACCTGTTCACTATGTTGGATAATTTCTCCATGATGGGCTTTGTCTCATTAGGTACTTGCAAGTTGAATGCATCAAGAAAGATTTCTTTGATTTCAGTCAATGCTTTCCTTTGCCTATACTCATTCTTGAGTATCTCTTACTTTTTCTTCTTCCCTAGTGCCCCTTGCACTTCACTGATTTTTTCTATGTTCATTGTTTTATAGTCATAGCTGGGTATGACTATCTCCTCATCAAGTGCAAGGTCTCCATAGTAAAGTACCCTTGCTATCTTGGTAGAGATCAAGCCCAGTGCTGATATTCAACATGGTACTGCATCAGTTCTCGACTGCTACGTTGTTCTAGTGAGAGTCCTTGTAGTAGGAAAATTAACCAATGTTTTTAGTGCCTCTTGTTCTTTCTCCCTAGGGGTCTTCTCCTCTTCCTTGTCTTATTCAATTTTTCCTTGATCAATTATAGTGATTAGAGGAGGTGCACCTTGACTTTGTGCTATAGGAGCAGAGGTATCCTTCTATCCTATTTGCTCCTTGAAAATTGAAGTTACTATGACTGTGGAATCAACCTTAGCAAATGCATCTTGTGTTGGTTTCCCTTGTGGTTGTCCACTTGTAGCTATTGGAGTTTGTGAAGGTGGTTCTTGTGGATTCACCTTCTCCTTGGTTATCTCAGCTACTACTTTCTATAGTTCCTCTACACTCACCAAGACTAGATTAGTACACAATTGTGCTTGCAATGTAGTCTAGTGAAGGATCTTTTTAAGATCCTCTGTAGTCAATGGGTTGATGTTCTAACCAAAGGTGTCAAGAAAATCCTTCACAATTATTGTCTCTATAGGTGTGGGTGTTGTATGTGGAGGACTAGGTGGTGGTAGTTGTGTGTCTTGCATACTCTATTCCTATTGCTACTCTTTAGTTGTTTCCATATCACCTTTTTGTGTTTCCTTCTCCACTATAACTTCTTCCTTTTATTTCTCTCCTTCTTCCTCCTTTTCATTTTCCTCTTCTTCCTCATCATTATTCCTTCCCTCAAAGGGATCTTCTTGTCCTTATTTCATTGTAGTCAGCCCATAAATCAATTTCCACACTTGTGTGGACTTTTTAACAACATCTTCTATTTTATTTTGCAATATGCTAAAGGCTTTGTATTTGGGTGCAAATTTGTTCCCATGTTTCTTACTTGCCTTGCTTATTTGACCTTTTGTGAGGTTAGGCTTTACATGAGCCAATGTTGACTCTCTTATTTCCTTCTCCATATTTAGGCAATAATGCCATTTATTTTCCACAATTGTATATAACTCCTTAGGCATAGTATTATCTAGTTCAAGTGGAGTATTCTTGAATTTGGCCATCATAGTGTAAATTGATTCTTCCACCATGTTTTTCTCTTCTCTTGTTAGCTTATTAAAATCAATGCCTTTAAGCCTTGACAAGTTTTCATTGTCTCTAATATTGTTACAAATATTTTCCACATCTGATTTAGTGGCGTGACTTACCACTCTAAATTGTTCATTATTATCAAATTCTATCCTCTCTTCATTTGATTCTGGAGGTGCCACATATTTTCTTCTCTTTTTCTCTACTGGCCCTCCTTGCACTATAACTTTCTTCTTTTCCTATTCCTCGGCTACCTTTGTTGTAGCCCTTGTATCTGCCCTTGTGGTGCATTTTTCTAGGCTTGGCTTGGTTGTTTTATTCTTGTCTTTAGGCTATGTAGTAGGCTTCTTTTGTGCTGTCCTCTTTTTGGGCTCTACCTTAGGTGCTTCTTCTTCTTTCTCGACACCTTCTTCTTCTTCAAAATCTTCACCCATGCCTTGGGTTAGTGCTAATGGCCCTTGCCCCTATTCCTCTTTATCTTTATCATCATCATATTCTTCTTCTACCTCTGTTGTGTCTTTGCCAAACTTGGCCTTGAGCTTCTTTACTAATTTATCCTTTTTCTTAAGTGTAGAAGTTTCCTTTAGCTCCATATCCACCTTGGATCTCACTACATCATATGTGCCAAAATGCTGGGCATCTTTATCTACTTTCTCTGCAAGTAGTGTTGTTATTGTTGTAGATACTTCATCAATATTTATCTCATACCCAAGTGGTCTAAGCCACCTTACCTTTGGTATGGCTGCTTGAATGTAGGTGTAATCAATGTCAACAAGAAAACAAATATCATTTGTTTGATTCTCCACAAGTGAGACTGGAATCCTAAGTCTTCACTTTATTGAATTCTTGAAACCTTCAAAATAACTAGTCATTAATGTCTCAAAATTTGCCCCCATTTGTTCAATGTATTCATTCACCTGGGCTACTATGGACCTGTTTATTTTCTAACTAACCTTTCTAAAAGATGGGAATTCATTCTGTACATAAAAGAATATACATATCAAAATTGCTTCAAATTTACATTGGGTTCCCTTTTTCTTCTTATAGCTACCAGATTTTCATTAATTTGTTGTAATTGTAGTTCTGCAAGATCATAAGTGTGATCCTTTTTAACAAGTTTGCAGCCAACATCTATTGCAAGGCATGGAACATTGTTGAGTCTGCTAAATTGGTAAAATTTGTGGAAAATGACTCTAATCAGAAAATCAACAAGAGGATCCTTAATGGTATCTATGGTCATGCCTCTCTTGTTCCATTTGGCTCCAGTATTTTTCTCAATAGCTTCCTTGGAGTCACTCCTTACGGTCTTAAGCCGATCTAGGCTTGGATACCCTATTACCCTATGAACAATCCTTTTTGATATCTTAACTAGCCCATCTTCTAACCAAAAATTTCCATCATGAATCTTACTGAGTATAATTCTAATCCATTCGGTCTTAAAAATAGTAGGGAACTCTAGGGCATGGGTTAAGCCCTTCTTCTCAATGATTTAAAATTCTTCCTTCAAGACTCCATTCTCACACAATCTAGTATATGCCTCCCTAATTTCCATGTCTCCTAACGTCTTGTACCATTACTACTTTAGGAGGAATTACAGATAGGGGTCTAACTAGGTCATTCTTATAGGAAACTTCAAGGATAGGTCAAAAATTAGGTTACTTAACTTCATTTGACACTAACTAAACTTCAAACAATTCTTCTTCCCAGGGTTTTCTAGAACTAGAGGCCATTTGTGCAATCTAGGGTTTAAACATGAAGAAATTTTGAAACTACATAGCTCAACACAAGTATAAATACCTTGAAATCTATGAAACTATGTTGAATCTATGTAGAAATCTACTCAAATGCTTGGAACACTACTTGGAAATCATTCAGATCTCTTCTCATCTTTTGCTCTTTGCTCATGATGGGGAAAAATGATTCAAAATTTGAACATATACCCTTGTTTCATAGCATTTAATGCTTAATGCATTTATAGTTATCCACTTGGCTCTTTAAGCAATTTTGCTTTACTTAGCTTCCATTGTATTTCCAACACTCAACATATATTGGAGTTTCCCTTCACTCAACATCTACTACTAACTCAGTTGCAACTAACCACTTGGCTTCTACTGACTTTGATAGATAACTTAGCATGTACTATGATTTTTACTTGGCATCTGAACACAACTCGGCAACACTTGAAATTTTAACTTTTCATCTCTATTCATGTTGATCGCTCCTTGTCAATACTTACTTATCTATGAATTGATGTATGATAAAACTTTGTATATCAGTTACACATACCTTCATTTTATTAGTTGGATGAAGTGTGACCACGTGACCTTTTAGGTGAAGTGATCCCTCCATTAGATGTGTTAGTTCCATCTTTGATCTTCTTCCATGTTTTATTCATCTCTCCTCTAATGTGTTCAACATCTACCTTCTCTTTTCCTTTGTTGAACTCTAAGTTTGGTGCCTTTGACCTTGTTTAGTAGTTCTTGCTTATCTGACCAGTCTTCAAATAATTGAAGCATGTAGTTTCACTCAACCATCTATTGTAATTTCCACTGAAATGTGTTCTTATGCAATTTTTAGGGATGTGTCCATATTCTTGACAGTAGTGACAACTATGCCTAGTTTTGTAGTCCTAATTGTAGTGATATACATGATTTTTGGTCTTTTTTGATTGGTTTGGTGTCCACATAGGATTCAATCTACATTCAAAAGCTCTATTTCAATACTTCTTACAATTGTAGTAGTGACCTTCAAATCTTGGTGTTCTAATGGTTCTAGTCTTATAGTCATGTGCTTGATGTCCTTGCTTGTTAGACTTGTGACAATGACCCATGTTCTTAGGTTTGTCATGCTGATGGGTATTCTTGCTCCTACACAAATTAGAGGTATGTCCTTTTTTACCACAAAAATTATAAGTAGGTTTAATGTTGTTAACTTTGTCACTTCTTTCTTTTGCAGTCTTGGATGACTCTTCTTTTTCAATGCTAGTGTATCCTAGTCCTAAAGTATCATTTCTGGCTCTTGGTGATTCCAATAGCTATTCAAAGTACTTGATGGCTTTATTGGGTTTTTTGAAGCTTTTTGAAATCTTCTCTCTTTTCAAGTTATTTTGCAGTTTTTCATTTTGCATCTTCAGTGTGGAGATCTCAATGTCCTTGATATTCAACTCATGATGTGTATTCATCATTTGGCTTAGGGTGTCTAGATGCATGTTAGAAATTCTTGCAAGCTCAATTGAATTTTCCTCCAATCTATTGGCAAGGTTTCTCTTGTCATATTCTATCATAGCCTTATCTTCAATGGCTCTTTTCTTCTGTTCAGTCACTTCACAAAACATCATGGCTTGAGGTTCTTATTCAATCTTGAGAGTTCTAATCTCTTCTACTTGGGCTCTATTATTTTCCATCAAGTCTACTATTGTTGCATAAAATTCCTTGGAATCTCCATTTGCAAACACTTTTGAGGTGTCAATCTCCTTGTATTATGCATCATTCTCACCTATGGCAATCTCTCTTCTTCTCTTTAAGGATTTCCTCAATTCTTCCCTAGCTTCTTCCAAAGAATGTAGACTGAGGTGTATCTCAATTTTTTGGTTCTCTATGATCTTCCCAAGTTTTTAGACTTCCATTTCTAGATTTTTTCTTCAAGTTGTAAGGCTTCTCCTTGTGAGAACTTAGCTCTGATACCAATTGTTGGAATTTACAAGTGAAAAGATTTACTTCTAAGAGGGGGTTGAATTAGAAGTAAAAAAATTTAGCCTCTAAAAACTTTTGACTATGATCAATAACATGCATCTATTATCTCTAATAAACATGAAAGTAAAGACATGCATGAAAATAGATAACACAAAATTTTGGTCACCCAGAAACCCTCCAAAATGAGAAGGTAAAACTAGGGTGAGGATGACACCCACAAATTATCACTACAACAATATGTATTTGGTTAAGGTTACAAAGTTTGACTACCATCAATGGTATTCCGTATGAAAGGCCTACCCTATTAAAGGCTTTATACCCTATTAAAAGTGACCTAGTTAGAGGATTTACAAACATTCACTTGGAATGTTACCCTATTAAAAGATTTACAACCCTATTAAGGATTTATAATATGGCTACTAAACCAAACTATCATCATAGGATTTTCATTCTCCTAATACAATGATTAGAAAGTATAGTAGAATGTCTTGACTTGATGACTTACAATCTTCAATTGCTGATTCTAGATCCCTATTCTATCCAATCTGATCTGATCCTTCCTAATTTGATATAACTATGTTCATAGTGTTGATACTCTATTTTGATCAAATTTATTTTGCAGTGATGCTCTTCCTCTAAGTCCTTACACCCCTTTTGCTTCCTTCAAAACTTTGCTAGCATTCTTTCATACATTCCCACATGACCTCTTACTCACTTACACTCAACACTAAATTATGGGGTTTCAACCTCCTTATAAAGGCTTCAAGACTTAGGGTTAGGTATGAATCTACAATTGAGATTCATCCATCTTTCTCACTTAATTCTTTCAATATTTCCTAATTTGTTGCATCCTTTCTCCATTTTTTTGATTGGTTGCATGTTTATTACATAGAAATGTAATAGATTTGATCTTATCTTTTATATCCTTTGAAATTCATCTTGAGTAAGCTCAAAAATGGTTTACATCTGAGTTTGTGAAAGCACAAACTCACATGCTGATTCTATGTTACTTGACACTTCCTGATTATTAATGCTCGACACATATAGTATTTCTATCTTGGTCAACTCCTATAGTAACTCTGTGTCACTTGACACGTATACTTTACTTGGTACTTATACTAGCTTGGCATCTATTTTCACTCAACACTTGAAACTTTCTTGACACATACTATAGCTCAACATCTATATTATACTCGACATCAACCTTAGAATTTTTCTTAAGTGTGTTGACACTCAGTTGTCAAAACCAATCTAAGACCAACAGTTCTATGACATTAACTTTGTTTACTTATCAACCTTAATTTTAATAAAACTTATGTGTGAAATTCAACATTATGGAACCCTTGAGAGATGTAAATGTTATTGTATTACTTTTTATGTGTGTGAGTTATTACTTTTTCTATGTTATCTCTTGATTATTTTAATATTAAAAAATAATTTCAAAGCCCATGGTTAGAGATATGGGTAGGTCTTAGAGGGTCTTTGTAGTGGATTCTCATCCTCCTACAGTGGGGAAGGGTCCAATGGGACCCATACATTGAGTTCTTGAGTATTATCTTTCTTGTAGGCTTGCAGGAGTAAGCCTAAGTCTAGGGGGAAGATGTAGTGCCTACCACTAGTTTGCTTTTATGTTCTATTTTTGAATTCTTTTATGCTAGCTTTCATGATTATTCGATTTGATTATTGGTACTTGTGATGTAAGAGCATCCTTAGTGCAAGAGAAATCTTGCATCAACCAAAAAATTTCCTTTTAGTTGTTTCAATAAGGATTGTCTTAATACAGAGTTGTTGTCTATGGAGTCTTGATAATTAGTAAGTCAATCATACAAGCTCAAAATATTCTAATTTTAGAGGTGAACGCTCATTTTAGTTATATCAAATTGTTAATGGAGTTTCATGGATAGCTTATATATATCTATAAAGTTATTGTAGATTTTTGGTGCATGCTTTTGGTATAAAACTTCTAGGATCAGGTTTGAAGGTCTTAGAGGCCTCGGATGGGGCCCAAAAACTTCATGGATGGGTGCTTACACCAATCAAAGCTTGTAGATCAGGAGTCAAGGTTTCTGAAAAGTGGTTATAATAACCAATCAGAGTAATGGTTTGAGAGTTATGGTCATCTAAAGTTGAGCTACTCAAAATTTCTAAAATAAATGTCAAAAGTTTATTTGGTTGACTTTATATGTATTGTTAGGGTTTTTCTACCCTAGGTATTAAGTTTAAGTGTCTAGATCCTTCCTGAGCAACATAAACTTTCCTATTTAAGAAAGGCTTGAAAATTGTCTAGGATAACTCTAGGTCATAGTTCATAGGTTTTTCTTGCAGATTATTGTAATGAAGGCACCCATGTGGGTTAGCATATTATAATTTAGAATTCTATAATTATGTATTTGCAATGATAATAAAATCCCATATTTGGTTCTCACAAATTGTTATTATTTCTTTGTTTTTGTTATGTGTTTATGGTATTAAGGGGAGCACCCTTCATCAAGTGGTATCAAAGCTGGAGTTCCTCATTCTGTAGATAGATTTTTGACTATGAGGTAGTTCACACCATGACTATGGGTTGGGTTGTGCATGTAGATAGATCACTGATTTTGAGGTAGTTTGCACTAGGGTATCAATAGAAGTGCAAAAATACCTCCACAAAGAGAGCATGGTGGAAGAGTTGAAGGTGTTACACCTAAGGATTTTAGAACCCTCTAGAGGAAATTGCAAGCATTGCTAGAATATATGTGTAGAGCAATGAATCTTGCTATAGGAGATGATGAAAGTAAGGATGAAAGATAAGAAGAAGGAAATCTAGATGAAGCCATAGTAATGAAAGTACTTAACCCAAAGAAGAAAATTTTGTTAAGGCCATTTCTAGTACTAGAAAAGACCTAAGTTTGATGTTCTCACATTTTTGAGAAACCTCAACCTAGAGGAATTGATTGAATGGATCAATGAATTGGAAGAGTACTTTGAATATAAAGATATTGAATATCTAGATAGGGTCAAGTTTGTGAATGCCAAACTAAAGGGTCATGCAAGGATTTGGTGGCAAGACATCTGGTTAGACTAAAATAAAAGAGGAAAGGACAAAATCACCAAATGGGATTGGATGGTAGCTAAACTGAAGTGGTAGTTCATTATCATGGATTATGAGCTTGATCTATTGAATAAAATGCAAGGGTCTAAGCAAGCAAGAAAATTTGTTGAAGAGTATATCAAGGAGTTCTATTGAGTTCTCATTAGAACCAGCTAAACATAAGCTAATAAGGAGAAAGTGGCCTGATACCTTAATTCAAGAGGAGCTAAGTCTTGTTTGAGTGATTAGTGTTGAGGAGGCATACTAGGTTTCCCTAAGAGTTGAGGAGAATCTAAGCAAAAAGTATGATAACAAAAATAATGTTAGAGGTCATGGTGGAAGATCTAGTGAACAGTCTTATGGAGGTTGAAAGAATGATCAAAAGAATAATGATGAGGCTAGAAGTAGCATTTAGAACCATTCCAATCATTTCTATGATCAAACTAGTAGAGATTAGAGAGGAAGAGGTAGAGGAAAAGGATCTAGAAGAGGAGGCTTCCTTGGGAAAGTTTTTCATTGTAGAGAAGAAAGGCATAGAGCATTTGAATATTCCTAGTGCCAAGGAAGGATAGATCAAAGAGTAGAAGGCAAGACTAGAGTTTCACATGTTTATGAAAATGTTGGATCATCACATTCAAAAGATGTTGAAAGAGGAGAAGTCCTAGTTAACAAAAGAGTCCTATTGAGTAGTGAGAATGAACCTAATCAAAGAAGGAAATTGTTTTGCACAAGGTGAAAATGTGAAGATAAGTGTTGTAATGTGATCATTGAAAGTGGAAGTACTGGTAATCTATGTCAGAAACGATGGTCAAAAAGTTGAAGTTGAAGAGATAGAAATACCATCATCCATATCATATTGCTTGGGTTCAAGATGACTGCAAGGTCATGTCAGTAAGCAATGCTTAGTGAAGTTCAAAATTGGAAGCTATTAGGATGAGGTGCTTTGCGATATCATACTAATAGACATATGTCATATACTATTGGGTAGGCCATGGCAGTTTGATAAGCATGTTGTACATGATGACCAAACAAATACTTACACCTTGACAAAGGTTGGAGTGAAGCATAAGTTAAAGCCATTGAAGGAGAAAGAAGAAAATATATGTATTACCACCAAAATATATTTTGTTGATTGAAAAGAGTTTCTCAAAGATATGAAATGTGAGCATATGTGTTTTTCTATAATTCCAAAAGATGGTAAAGAAGAAGTAGATAAGGTACTTACAAAAAGTTACAGATATATTGGGAGAGTTTTATGATATTTTGTGAGATAATGTACCTGATAGATTACCTCCAGTGAGGAAGACCAATCACCAAATGGATTTGATTCTAGGAGCCAATTTTCCAAACAAGGAAACACACAGAATGACACTAGAAGAAAGTGAAGAGTTAAGCATACCAATTCATGATTTGTTGCATAAGGGATTGATTAAGGAGAGTTTGAGTCTATGTGCTGTAATAGTACTATTAGCACCAAAGAAGAATGAAGAATGGAGGATGTAAAAAGATTCTCATGCTATTAACAAGATCACAATCAACTATATATTTCCATTACCAAGGATGGATGATATTATGGGCTTCTTGAGTGGAGTTGAGTATTTTAGAAAGATAGATTTGAAGATTGGACACCATTAGATTCACATCAAAGAAGGTGATGAGTGGAAGACTACTTTGAAGACAAGGGAAGGACTGTATGAGTGGTTATTCATACCTTTTGGGTTAACCAATGCACCGAGCACTTTCATGTGGCTCACGATGAAGTACTAAAATATTTTCTAGGTAAGTATTTCATTGTTTACCTACATGATATTTTGATCTTTAGTAAGACATTTGAGGATCATTTTATGCATATCCAAAAAGTTTTTGATAAGTTGAGGGAAGAAAAGTTGTAGATAAACCTGAAGAAGTATAGTTTTGTGAAGAAGTTATTGTACTTAGGATTTGTAGTCTTAGTAGAAGGTTTAAAAATGGACCTAGAGAAAGTGAAGGCTATCCTTAAATAGCCTACTCCAAAGACTGCTACAAAGGTAAGATCTTTTCATGGACTAGGTAGTTTTTATAGAAAGTTCATAAGAGGTTTTAGCAATATTTGTGGACCCTTGACAGAAATAATGAGAGGGGATAGGAAAGAATTTAAGTGGACTATAGGAGAAGATAAGAGTTTTAATTTGTTGAAATAAAAAGTTATAGAGAAACCCATTTTAGTAGTTCCATATTTTAACAAGGTGTTTCAAGTAGATTGTGATGCTATTGGTATTGCAATAGGAGCTATTTTGAGCCAAGAAGGTAGACCTATTGCTTATTTCAGTGATAAATTGAATGATGCCAAAAGAAAATATTTTGTTTATGATCAATAAATTTTTTTTTTATAGTTTAGGCATGGAAGAAGTGAAGACACTATCTTCTTCCTAAGGAGCTTTTTTCATTTACTGATCATCAAGCTTTGCAATATTTGAATAGTAAAGGAGAATTTAACCAAAGACATTTGAAGTGGGTTGAGTTTTTGTAGAGTTATACATTTGTTTTGAAACATAGGAGTGAGAAGTCTAATATAGTTGCAAATTCTCTTAGTAGAAGACAACTTTTTCTAACAGAGATGTAGATTGAGGTGGTTGGGTTCAAGGAACTCAAGCATTTATATCTAAAGGATCCTAATTTTGGTGAGCATTGAAGGTTCGTACAGAACCTATTAAACCTGACAAGATGAAATGGTTGGATTTCATAATCCAAGATGGTATATTGTTCAAAGGAAGCTAGTTGTGCATTCCTTGAAGTTCAATGAGAGAGAATGTCATCAAAGAGAAGCATAGTGGAGGATTAGCTAGACACTTTGGGAGAGATAAGACCATTTCTTTGGTTGCTAAGAATTATTATTGGCCACAACTATAGAAAGATGTGAAGAAGTTTTTATAGAGTTACAAAGTATGTTAGATGGTGAGAGGAGTGAAGAAAAATACAAGGTTGTATCAACCATTACCTATACCAGAGAAGCCATGGGAGGATGTTAGCATAGATTTTGTTCTTGGATTAGCAAGGACTCAACAAGGGCATGATTCTATTTTTTTGGTGGTTGATAGGTTTTTAAAGATGAAAAATTTCATTCCTTTCAAGAAGACTAGTGATGTTGTTCATATGGTAGAGTTATTTTTTAGAGAGACTACATGGTCTGCTAAAGAGTATAGTTTTAGATCAAGACACCAAGTTTGTTGGGTATTTCTAGCATACACTATGGAAGAAATTGAAGATAGATATGAAGTTCATTTCATCACATCATCCATAGATTGATGGGCAAGTAGAAGTTGTGAATTGCAGTTTGGGAAATTTGTTGAGATATTTTGTTGGAGACAGGCCAAAAGGTTGGGATCTAATTTTACCATAGACATAATTTTCATATAATAATTCTATCAACAAGAGTACTGGTAAAACACTATTCTGGATTGTATATGGGAGTAGTTCCATAAATGCTTCTAAGCTGAGGTAGATGGATAAAGGAGAGATAAGGAGTATTGAAGTAGAAAAATATGTTGAACATTTGAAGAATATCCATGAGGAGGTAAGGAAACACATTATCAAGATGAATAGATAGTATAAGGCTAAGGGAGACATGAAAAGGAGGTATAAGGAATTTCATATTGGAGATGACATCATGGTTTGTTTGTGAAAGGAGCATTTTCTAGTGTGTACATATAATAAGCTAAAAATGAAAAAGTTTGGATGGTGCAAGATAGTGAAAAGGTATGATTTTGGAAATGCCTATGAAGTGGAGTTTCCTACTAAATTGAATATTTCACTGGTACTTAAATTTTTAGATTTGACTGAGTACCATGAAGGAGGTGGTGGGGATGAATCTGCAAAAGTGCAATGGAGTATTCCAGTAGCTAGTTCAACTATGAAAGAGATTTAAGGAGATATTAGATAGTCATGTTGGAAAGATTACAAGGGACAAAACTTATGAAGAATACTTGCTCAAATGGAAAGTGAGGCCAATAGAAGATTTATCATGGCTAGAAAAGGAGGAGGTTAGTTGTCTTGGTTTTCCTCTTAATACTTGAGATGTGATGGGGTTAATTCTTAAATTATCCTAGGTGTCTAATGTAGGAGTACCCTGGGTGTAAGAGAAATCTTGCATCACCCAAAAATATTTCCTTGTATTTGTTTCAATGAAGGTTGGATTAATGTAGAGTTTTTGTCTATGGAGGCTTGTAACTTAGTAAGTCAATCATACGAGCTCAAAATGTTCTAATTTCAGAGGTGAAGGTTCATTTTAGTAATATCAATTTGTTAGTGGAGTTTCATGGCTAGATTATATGTATCTATGAAGTTACTACATATTTCTAGTGTGTCCTTTTGGTATAAAAACTTTAATCTTAGTTTTGAAGGCCTTAGAGGCCCAAAAACTCAATGGATGGATGCTTGTACCAATATGAGTTTGTAGATTAGGAGTTGAAGTTCCATAAAAGTGGTTATAATAGCCAATTAGAGAAATGGTTTGAGAGTTATGGTATTCCAAATTTGGGCTACCCAAAATTCTTAAATAAATGTCAAAAGTGTATTTTGTTGACTCTGCATGTATTATTAGGTTCTATTGGCCCTAGGTATTAAATTTGAGTGTCTAGAACCTTCCGAGGTGACATAAATTGCCTATTTAAGAAGGCTCAAACATTGTCTAGGACAACTCTAGGTGATCATTCACAATTTTTTCTTGCAAATTATTGTAATTAAGGCATGCATGTGGGTTAGCATATTGTAATTCTTAATTATGTAATTCCTGTGACAGTAAGAAGAAGCCCATGTTTTGTTCTTGTAAACTGATGTTGTTTCTTTATTTCTGTTATGTGTTTATGGTATTAAGGGGAGCGCCCTTCATCAACTTGGTTACCTAATTTGGTCAATACTATTTATATATTTGGATTTTATAATTGATGAGCTACTTTATACTTAGATATTTTATGGGTTCACAATGATTCATTTGATGATGATTCTTTGTATACTTCCTATAGTGATTTTAGTTTTTTCATAATGGCAGTTATATGGATGATTTATATGTGGATTCATGGTTATTCACCCCATACTTACATTTATATGGTGTATATGTATGTTTACTTAATGTTTGACATATCTGATGTGGTTGAGTGAGGGAATTGTAGTCACCTACTAGTCAAGATCTACATGATGTACCACTCGATACCATTGCCTATTTAGTTTAGAAATATATGCATATGTACATGTTCAACTTTTATGCAAATTGCAATTACCTACCATAAACTTTCTTGAATTGCTAGGATGAGCATGCCCTATTGTAGTATCTGAGTGGTAAAAGAGGGGAGATAAATCTCAATTCCAAATCCTAAACCCTAGCCTAATTTTCCTAAGATAAAGGATAAGTATCTAAACTCCTTACCTTTCTAAATTTGTCAAAATGATGTGAATTCAAAATCTTGACCTTTGAGTTTGATTTGTACTTTTAGTCAAGTTTTCTTATTTGAGTTTGTGGGTCTATTGTGATTTTTCAAGTTTAATTAAAATCAACTAAAGAGTTTATTAAAATTATTTAATTAAATAGAAAAAATTAATCAATTTTATTATATTTAATTAATAGAGAAATTAATTAAATAATAGAGTTAAAATTCAAAATATTTAAATAAAAGGCTAATCTTAGAAATTAAAGCAATTAAATATGTTAAGACTAAATTTGGTGCAATTATATTTATTTAATTTAACAATAATAAATTTAGAAGTTGCATTTAAATAATGGACTTTAAATACTATTATTAGTTCAATTTAATATATATGTTTTCTAAAAATGTCTTATTAAAAAAAAGTGAGAATAAATTAAATAAAGTTTATTCTAATTAAAGGCATAAAGCATGCACAAAGGAGTTAAATAAATTAAAATAATAAAAGTTTATTTTCATGAGAGGCCTTTGCATGTTCGTGAACTAAAAACCCTAGGTAGGGTTAGACTCTTTATCAAGAAATTCGAGCTCATTTAGATTACACACACAAGTTTGGAGGAGCAACTAGAAAATTAGCAGGCAAGACTTTCTATGTGGGCTTTTGGAGACAAGAAATTCGAGGTCACAAGGATTCACTTGGTTTTTTTAGCATTGGACCAAGGCAAGAATTTAGAGCAAGTTCTTTTGAAAATTCCTTAAGAATCCTCTGTCTTCTTTGTGCATGCAAGAATGAGAAAGATGACTATGTCAAATCTATGAAGCTTTACATTGTTTTATTTTCATAAAATTTGTATAGGAATATGAAAACTCTTGTAGGTAAATGGATTGTTCTTGATTTGTAAATAACCATGGAAATTATAAAATTGGGAAAATCTCATTAGAATATTTTAATCTAGAAAAAAAAACAAGCTTTGAAAATGAAAACCAAAATTGAATTGTACATATTTGATTTCTTGAAATTATTTACCCTATCAGGCTATTTGATAAATGTTTTATAGGTATGTGGAGGATCATGGTCAACCAAACTGTGGCCTTAAGTGGTAATGAAAAACTAACAAATCTGGGTTATTTTAACTTGACACACAATTTTTAAGTAGTTATGGGCTTTATATCAAAAGGTTGTAAGAAAACAATTTGTAGGAAATTGAATTTAATTTCCAAACTAGAAGACCTTATCTAGAGAAAAAATAATTTGATTTGTCAAAATTTTGAATTTTAATGTAGTAATACAAAAATTGAAGGCAAAAATAAAAAGTAGGCACACTAGTACATTTAACCCTAAATTTTAACCTTAAATTTCGACCATCAAATATAAATTGCTTGGTTGGTCATCATTATAAATGAAACTTTTGTTTTTGTTTTAATACATGTTCACATTGGTCTCAATTGTGACAAATTCTTTATATTTTGTGTTGGTCTCAATTGTGACTAACACGGGAACATAAAGATTTAAAAAAAAGTGGCAAATGTTAGTTGAGCATTTCACTTGAGCATTTGATTTGAGCATTTCAAACATTTCTTTGTGTCTACTACATCATTCACAGATTTCATTTGAAAATTTCCAACATTTCATTGCATCTACTACATCCTTCGAGCATTTCATTAGAGCATTTGGAAACCTTTTGAGCATCTACTAGAGCCCCAAACTCGAATTGTTGGCTATCATTTGAGCATACATTGCAGCATTTCATTGCATCTATGACATGAACTTGCCTGGCTTCGTGTTGCAATCAGTTGCAACACTCCCACTATTAAATGTAGTCAATCATCAGGGAAGCCCTAATTTGATACTTGCTAAAGTATAAATGAAATTTGGACTTGAACAAAACAAAATTACCTTTATTTAAGAAAAATTTAAACCCTCGTTTGAAGATTTGATAAAGAGTTTTCACCAAAAGTTTATGACCCTCGTTTAAACCCTCATTTTCTAGGAGTGAGTGAGTCATTGATGGATAGATTAGAATATTTGAATAACAGAAGATAATACTATGCCATTATTGATGAGATGGTTACAATCTTAAAGTAGAAAATCTCAGTCACCTCAAAGTTATGATCTCAGTATTTCATGGCATCTAAGCTCACCTTACATGTCACATTCATAAATTATAGTTCTTAGATTCTTGAAGTGATGGGGCAACAAAAAAAGTGTTATTTATATATATAATGCCAATTTGTTTCTAGTCAAGGGAAAGCTATTTTCATTCTATCATTCTAAATGCCAAGATGCTTCATGGGTTTCAACTCTTGCAAATCTAGTTGCTATTAGAACAACATATTTTTTTAAATACAATATATCATCATATTGCAAATGACACCTCTAGCTAAATGAGTACATGGTTTTATTTTTGAATATTTTGGAGAACTCTAGCTTAGGGTTTCCTTTTGCCACACATTGGTATAAATGTAATAAGTACTTGATGAATGTTGTAATATTCTAATTTTTTAAGAGCTTTGTAATGGTTATTTCACTATTAAATGTAAATTTTAAAATAGTCTAGGATTACTACTTCAGAATGTTTAGTTATGTGATACTAGTGATTGTGGTGTATGCTTGTGCACAATCCAAATTCCTTTGTGATTTCAATATGTTTTCTATCATGATATGTTGTGATCCTATAACCCAAGGATGTACATGTACAATAAAATTACCCTCTCTCATTATTAAACATCTAGGCTTGTAGTTGAGTAGCACCTAGAAGATGTTCATGCCTTCTTTCTTGGTGTTGGGATAATAATGTTTATGTTATTTCCAAGTATCATAGGCCTTGTATGTTGTGTGATACATTGTAATTAGATATCATGTATTTCCATGTTCTATTGTTTTGTATTCTACATTTTTGAATGAGTGTTATATCTCTCATCATTTCTGTACACATGTAGGTCTATGACCTTTATGTCAATATTAAGGAACATTGAGGGGGGAGGGGTGAATTAGTGCTCAAATCAATGAAAAGTAAATTATTGAAACAAAATACAAGAATCCACAACACTATAGCATAATGGTTTTTATCATGGAAACCCTGTTAAGGGAAAAGCCATGATGGGGATGGAATCTGCAAATGAATATTCTTAGAAGTACTAACCTTGTCAAATATTTAAGTACAAAAGGGGTAATGTCATGCATTCAAGCACACCAACTAAATCTCACTACTCAAATATAAAAGGGAGACTTACTTCCTTTACAAAATATGTGGACTACAAACCACAAGTGATGAACTGGAGTTACTAGTATTTCTAATTGGGTGCTCAAATTGATTTCTTGCACTTCAAACCTTATCCCTCCTTTTTAGTCAATTGAACCTCTAACCACATAACTTGCAGATACATAACAATCATAACATTGGTCATTTTTTCAAAACACCTAAAAAACTCGATCTCATATACTAATAATAAAAATTAAGATAACCAATGGGTTGGCCTTAAGAGAATATTAAGTAGTGTGTGATAAACTAACCAAATCCCTTAGAAAAAAATAACATGAACCTCATAACTTTCTTGAATGAAAAGATTGAGTTCTACGATGTTAGAATAAATAAATTATACTCTATCATGGTCCATTTATGTTCACACCACAAGATTCAATACTAGGTGTCCACACTAAAATATTTCCTTAACATAGCCAATAGCTTTGTCTTTGACATACTTAGCCATTTTTTTATTCAATCCTTTAGTATGATCAAGATATATATAGCTAACATATGGAATGCATATAGTTTCCACAAATTACAACATATCAGTCCTCAAGAGTAGTGTCTCTTAACAATACTTTATGATTATCTCCTATCATGGAGGGAGTGAATTTTTTTGGTTCTATGTGGTTGCGTGGTGTGTCAACTATTTCTTGGGTTCAATGGATAGTATATTGAGCGTGCATATTTGTTTCTTCTTTCACTTGTGCTTCATGCTTTCTTATGATTGATGAAAATTTATAATTCAAAGACATTTGAGTTCTATGCTAGGCATTGTAATCATGTATATTTGACCTTTATACATAGTAGATGGATAGATTTTTGTTCTTGGGAATTGGAGTCCAACATAATTGTTGCTATTTGATCAAGTTGCTTTTGTTTGGTTAAGTTAAATGCATGTAGTAGCCTTAATTTGGGGTTAAAATGAATCTAGAGCATGTTAGAGACTTCTTAGGTGGTGTTTGAAATTTTTCACATTGTTTTCCTATCTTCTAGTGGGGAAATATATCATGTTTGGACATTTTAGGGACCATTTGTGACCTTCTAGAGTATCTTGTAAATTGTATTAAGTGTGAGTTGGTCATGTTCTAAAGTGGTACTAGTAGGTTTGAGGTCTATTTTTGATAGTTGGTCATTAAAATTGTGACAAACCTTCATCGTAGTCTCGATGAACAATGGAAATGTTGCTTTTCACAATTTTTTCATTAAAGTTTTGACAAAGAGCTAGATGTTACAATTTCAATTAAAACCATGTCAAAATCGCTTGACGCTAAAAGTGATAATGAGTTTAAACATGTGTTGGAATTGTGACAAAGGTATTCATCAAAGCATTAGATAAGGATGCTAACCTATGATGAAAGAGATTGTTGCCACTCTAGCATCCTTGTTGGATGCTTTAACCAATGTTCATTGGAAGTGCGACATACAATACATCACATTTCTAACAAGAACTATATATATGTTTATATATATATATATATATATATATATATATATATATATATATATATATATATATATATATATATAACCAATTAGGTACATTCAAATGGCCTTCACTATCTTGAAAACTATCCATTCCAATCCCTACAAAATAGCAAAAGTTTCACTATTTTGCAACTCACCTATTTACCTTTCTGTGAAATAGTGAAAACTTTCTTCCACTATTTCATAGGAAGGTAAAGAGGTGAGTTGAAAAATAGAAATTTTTTTTCTATTTTGCAAGGATGGGAATGGGTAGTTTGATAAGAAACAAAATTTGAAAAATAATTTGACTATTTACATTGTTCTTTTCATCTTTGATTGGGGGAAGACTTCTCTAATGATACCTTCTTGTTTTGGTTCTTATATTCTGGTTGTTCATACACAATGTTGTAGATGATTATTCCATATTAGTTTGGTAGTCAAAATGAGGGTTTAGGGCTCATTCCTCTTTATGTTGTCATTGTTTCTTGAGGAATGAGTCTCTAACATTATATTATAACCTAAAATATTGACAAGAATTTAGGGATGAAGTTGGAGTTGGCAATGACCAAGTTTGGAGGAAAGATTAAATGTTGGAGATGCATGCCCATAGAGAATAAGGTAAAAAACTTGGATATTTTTCTTGATAAGGGAAAGGTTGTGTTAGAATGTGTTTGCATTTGGTGAGTACAAAATGAAATAACTCATGTTTGATTCTAGAAGTGTTGGGAAGGCATAGTTTGAGGAAGCCCTAGTTATGAGGGTCTAAATAGAAGGATTTGTACGTTGAGACATAAAATGAGATCAGTTGACCAAAATAATACCAAAATCCATGGTTTGGAAGAAAAATAATTACACATATTGAATTTAAATGCTTTTATTATCATATTTGAGAATCTGCAAAGTAGAGTTCACGTAAAGCAACAAAATTAAAGCTTAAGAAATTAACAATCTCATATATATTTGGAAGTTACAACCTTTATAAATAATGTAAAGAAATGAAATAAATTTGTTAACTCTCTTCTCTTGCTAAATAGACTGACTGCTTCTCTTTTTACAAAAATAATTTGACAACTATGAATTAGGGCCAAAAAAATGTATGGAATGTTGTCAAAAGTTTATAGCTGTCAAATTGTCATAATGGTAAGTAGATAATAATTAACCTCTACTAGGATCTCACAAGGCTCATTAATAATCCTTCTTAGGGTTTACTCCAAGACCTCACACTAGTATAATTCTTTACTTAATCCTCGTATTCTTTCCAAGGATATCTCTACCAATTTCCTACTTCAATATTCCACTTTAACAAGATGCAAGAATCAAAGCATCAAGATTCATTCAACTTAGAAAAGAATTCACTAATGTTGTAGTAGTATGGAGGGATCCCATACAAGTCTATTTTATTAGGTTCAAAGTGTTCTTTCTCACAAAATTTCATGGTTTCTTACCGGTCTCCTCAAACCCTTATTTTAGGGCTAGTAGCCTTTTGCCCTAATTAGGCCTCCAAATTTTCCATTTTGAAAATATTTCAAAAAACTCAAGAAGATACAAATTAAGTTATGGTTTTAGAGAGCTTGAATATTTTCAAGGTTTTAGTTCTTCAACCCCTCCATACAACTCATTCCTATAAAACAACCTACTTACAAGGGTTTTAAGACTTTACTTGTTGACGTGCCTTACAAAGATTCAAAAGGAACACAAAAAGATTCAAATCCTTCTTAGTTCTTGGAAACTATACCTTTATATATTTCTATACATACTCCAATCCTTGATTGGCACAAACCAATCAAACTACTCCTCTATCCAAACCCTATAACCATCAAGTCACCTTGTCAGGTATGCTTGAATCCACCTAGGGATTGATTCCAAAAATAGAAGACAAATTCATATTGACCCCAAGTTATTTATAGTTACCTAATAGATTCCTAAAGTTTTTTGTGTTCCAACAATTAGAAATAAAATTAGAGCAATTTTAATGATAACTACTCTACCTAGGCTAGTGAACTAGCCAAGAAGAATTTTTTTATTTACAACTACCAAAACATAAATGGGAACTTAATTAATGTAATAATAAGTTACTTGGAATGATTCATCAAACCATGTAATCAAACCACTCATTTAAATCCATTAGAATATAGAGTTCTGAGTTGCAAGATCATTGTGATGGTTTTTTAATGTAATAATTTGCTTTATTAGTCAATGTTTCATACATTGGGAACTCCAACCCATAAAAATGATTTCAAATGAGCTTATATAACTCTATTTTCCAAGTACTAACTTTCTTCATTGATCCCCAACAATTTCTTGGTGACTTTCTAATATTGCTATCAAAGTTGTCATTGACAATCTTTGTAATTTTTTCACTTTGATGACTTGGAAAGTCAAGATCACTCCTAAAGGGTTGAGTTTGGTTTCAATAACATATCTAACTATTTTGAGACCCCTCCTACTCATTTTTTAGTCAAACACAAAATTTGACCTAGTGTGACAAACCTAAGAAACTATTACAATAACATGCCAACATTGACAACTTCTCATCAATCTTTTTTAGTCAATTTCTCATCACACTTAAATTTTAGATCATGATTGTTATCAATATCAAAGAACTTAAATTTTAGATCATGACATATGATTTGAAACATTTATGATGAATACAATTTTACAATGTTCAAAAGTTTAACAATCGACATCATTGATTATGACAAGTACCTGTTCAACTTTTCTAGCCCTAGATTGGTCTTCATGGTGATAATCATTGTCATCATCATGAGCTTCCCAAGAAGTAGAAACATATTTTATGGCTACCATGATGACATCAGTTTCACTAGCAGCTTCTTAGGCATTCACACTAGGCCTTCGTGGTATAAGAGACTCCACCTTTGCACTAGCAACTTCTTAGGAAATAATGCCATGCCTCTATGGTATAAGAGACTCCACCTTTACTCTTGTTAGACCGTAATCTAGTGGCATTAAGAATAGTAATTACTCTTCAAGAGTTTTCTTTCTATTTGAGGGTTTCTCTAGAATCAAACTTTTTTTTTCATTTTGTTTGTCATAATGCAATAATGTTTATTTATGCAAGTTGAGAATTAGTACAGAGGAGAAACAATAGAAGAGAAACCCAAAAATGGGTTTTACTAAACATAGTTCCAATTGATTAATTTATATATAGATATACATTAAATGTTATGTTGATTGTAGCATTGAGTTAGTTCTATTTATGATGAGCATTTGATATGCATGGTGATTAACATTGGTCTATTGGACGACTGCATGTGCTTCATCTTCCACTGGAGGGTTGGTCATGATAAATAATTTATTTTATTCACACTCCTCGATAAATTAATTATTAGATTCTTTTAGAAATCCCCCTTTAATCTAGAAAAGATAGGTCCTAACCCAAAGCCTTGTTAGATACCCATTTACAATCACTTATCAAATATCATCATTTATATTGTTTCCTCCAAATCATAATCACTTGAGGTTTTTATGAATTACCCATAATTGATGCTTTGAATGGTTTCAAGCTCACCACAAACATCACACAAGTGGTTTCAAGATCACCACAAACTTCACAATAAAGTAGTTTTGGCTCATCACAAGCCTCACTCACATTCATTTTTAAAATCACCATAAACTTCAAGCACTCAAGTGGTTTTGGATTACCAAAAACCAAAAACATATTGTGCATAAAACATCACTATGGAGAAACTATAATCACTTTGGGCTTTTCTCCTTGTACCTACATCAAACTAATTATAGGAATCCTTTTTAGATACATAGTTCATCAATATGCCAAACAATTGTTTTTGGGGTGTCAGGCACAACCTTATAATAGCTCAAATACAATACATTTCTCTAAATAAATTGTCATCACTTTGTTAAGGGATATCACAATACCACTTTTCACATTGACACAACTTTTACAATTAGATAGGAACATTCTCTTGTTTCCAACCCATACCCTTTGCATCCCAAATCAGAACACACTTTTTCAAATAGACCTTTGCACACTGGCAACAATCTCTAGCACATTATCTCATTTTCTAATCAATGCTAACTTCTATAAAGCTAATTTAATATCTAGTTTATTAGAGAACACTATATACCTCATCTAGCACCTAAATTAAAAATAGGATTATTAACAACTAATACTTAGCCCATAAACCCAGAGATTTTTAGAAAAATATATGAAGATCTCCTTTCTTGTTTAACAACTATTACAACTCTTATTTATCATTGATTGTGAAAATCATTTTCATATATTAGCAACACTTTTCTTCTCTCATAGGAGTTATGCATGCACTGTCTCACTAATAAAAAAGCCAAGCTGAAGACATATATAAAAGCATGTGCAACACTTCTCAAAGATTACTAGATATGTTAGATAGCTTTGAGATTCGAGCAAGAACACAAAGAAAAAAGAAAAACCCTATGAACAAAGTTTTGAAAAAATTAAGAAAAGTTCCAAGCCCTAAACAAAAATTTCTATTAACAAACCCCAAAATAAAAAAAAACTGAAGCACCCAAACCCACCGCAAGATGGAAACAAAGTTCACCGAGCCCTACCACATGTGGCTCTCTACCTTCCCAAGTGGAACCCACTCTACTAGGGTCTTTATCTTCTCCTAAGACACTTGGAAAACTTAGATCACAATTTGGCTTTAGGGACACTTGCCCTCAACTAGGCCAAATATGGAAAATTAGGCAAAATGCTTTCAAGACTTCAAACAAAGGCTATATGTAGGTAACCATAATTGAAACATCAAATGTTTAGGTCATTACAAAATTGTCAACGCTTAAAATTTCTTGCTATATCAATATTTTTTTGATTGGTGCGTACTTGCAAAATTGAGATTTTAAATTAGCTAACTAGAAAATTTATGTTGAAAAAAATACCAAATCTGAAGAATGCCAGTTACTTTGTTTCTTTTTAGGATCACATTGATAATATAATATATGTTATGACTTTATGGTACTCATTTTTGTGTTAATTCTCTATAGATAAAGGTGAAGCATCTTGTAAGAAAAAATCTTGCCATCATAAAGAAGCTGCCAACAAAAGATTTTAGCAGTGAGGATTCTTCTTCTAAGGAGGTTAGTCATTTTGTTGTGGATGATTATCTGTAGAACAGAATCATGTTTTAGTGGAATCACAAGCTTATGGAATTTTGATGTTCAATAGCGAACAAATGGTTAATTGAAATGCCTTATTTCAAATTGAAAATCAAACAAAAACATTGGTGCTCTCTAAATGATGAAGACATTCATTGTACTTCTCTAGCATAACATTAATAGATATTTGTTTTTTATCTTTAAATATTGCTATACTATCATGACATTTTTCATTTTATCAAATTTTTTGTACTTTTTGAAAGAGAGATAAAAAATTTGTGTTTAATACTATTCAAAGTGCATTATAGGAAAAACATAAAAAACCAAGTGCTTTGGGAAATAATAACTTAATTGTAGTGAAGAATGGGTCAGTTGCAACTTTAAAAAATGGTAAAGAAGAATCAAGTGAGGACGAGTCTTTTGATGAGGCACTCCATGGTTAAGCTAAGTCTTCAGTACATAATAAAGCAATTGAATTTCATAAAAAAAAAATTTGATAGTTGATTTGTTTAAATATTGCCCATCAAAAATTACTTAGTACATCTAATCTTTTTTTTGCACAGGAGGTTGCAGTTCTGAAGAATCTAATAGTGAAGAATCTGAAGAAGATATTGTAGATAAGGTATATTTTTTGTTCTTTTTTAAGTGAAAATATGATTGGAAATTTTATATATTGTCATATTTCACATGCAGAAAGGTCAAATTGTAAATAGAGGTGAAGCTGTATGGATTTAAGTTTCTTCTTCATTATTTATAATGTTCTTGATTCCTCCTTTGTAGTTGTAAAAATTCACCTTTCCAGATACCCTTTACCAGGTCCTTGAAGATTCCAAAATATCTTGGGCTGACCCCACTCTAGCATGTCCTAATTCCTACTTGGTTCACAGACCTAATAGGCCTAATTAGGCTAGGTTTCCAAGGCAAGTGCTAGGAAATGGGTTCATAGAACTAGCACAACTACATGTAACTCTTCCTCTCCATTCCACATCTCCATTTCACCCTTTACCTTGGTTAGATCCATTTTTTTGGAAATCTAATCACCACTTCTCCTACAAATCTGGGTTGAACACATAGAGATGTTCAGCCTAGGGCCGGCTAGTAAAAATATGAAAACTTCTCCTCTAGGCCTAAAAATCTACCATGTGAAAGTACCTACCCCTAACTTTCTTCCCCCCAAGAGGCATCAGAATCCCACCATAGGGTTGCAAGTTAGAGGCACATGTTTGCCTATACCTTTGAATTCAGGCCAAATCTGGCTACCTTCACTAAAACTGTTATAACTTGATTAAATGAATAGATCAAAAATCCATACCAAATGAAAATCGAAGCTGCTTCATATATCTAGGTAACCATGGTAGTTGATCACATGTTTTGATCTATACACATCCATACAACACAAAAACACAATCAAATTGGCAAAAAATCAAGTTTTTATTGCTGTAAATATTCTCCAATCCGTATATCCATCACCCTCTGGTCATGTATGATCATTACAAGCTTATATGCTTTTGTCTAAATGGTTATAACCACTATTCAAATGGTTATACCAATGTACAACTAAATTTTGCAACTATTTTGCAATGTTGTTAGCACATTTGCAATTTTGCTTGGCAACTTTGACAATTTTGCATTTTTGACCACTTAAACACCTGCTTAATGGTTCAAACCATATCTAAATCCCTCTAAGGACTTAAAAAAACCCTATTACTCATTAAAATAACTCATTTTTCAAAATGTGACCATTTGATTCAATGTGGCATCCTAGTTTATAATGACACCAAGGATCCACTTGACCTTACAATTGGTCCTAATACATAAACCACATTGAGTTGACTACCCTATGGACCTATCCTACTCCTTAACCTATCAAATTTCCTTAGTCCCTTGCACCATACTCCTTAGGCCAACAAAACTCAAGTCTCTTGATTTGGAAAATCTTTCACTTTAAGGCCCATCTTGATCAAATTAGTTTTAGTCAACCAAGTTGCATCCTTCACAGGCTTGTTCTTCCACTTGACAAGGTACTTGTAATATGTATTCCTCCTAGTCTCTTTTAGCACTTTTGTTTCTAAGAGGAATTCAACCTCTTGTGGTGGCTACTTGGGTAGTTTTGTAGGTACCTCTACTCCATCCATTTGACCTATATCATAGTCAATAGTTCCCTTATAGGGATACAAATCACAAACATTAAAAATGTTAGATAAACCAATGTTAGTAGGGAGTTCAAGTTTATATGCATTTGTGCCATATTTTTGCAAAATTTTAAAGGGTCTCATCTTCCTCATCATGAGTTTTGTGTATTTTCCCTTGGTACAATCTGAAATTACTTCTTTGTACTTGTCCAATAGCTGCCTTACTTCCTTGGGTCCCACAATCCTTTCAATGGATCTGCCTTCCTTTCCTTTTTCTCCATGTTTTGGCTTTACTACTATGGCAAAGCAAGGGGTGTTTTCCACCTTGAGGGTCTTCAAAAACTCCTCTCTCCAACCATCATCACACTAGATGCATGTTGGATCTCCTTCCTATCTTCTGGCAGTGGTCTCATGGTGTATTCCTTCCCATTTTTGGAGATGATGTAAACATTTCTCCTTCCATCATGCTTATAATTGACATCAAATTTCTAGGGCCTACCTAACAATAGGTGACAAGAATCCATTTCTGCAACATCACAAACAATCTTGTCTTTGTACTCCCCTATTTGAAATAGAACATGAACTTGTTCATTTAGTATGACCAGCTGCTCCTTATTTAGCCATGAAACCTTATAAGGGTTAGGATGAGTCAACTTCTTCAATCCAAGCTTCTCAACCATTTATACTGAGACTATATTATTAGTTGAACTAGAATCTATAATAACTTTGTAGATCTTACCTCTTACCTTGCAGAGAGTTCTGAATAATTTCTTTCTTTGGGGAGGTTCTTGCTCTGTGATAGTCTTCAACAAGGTTCTATTGAATAGTAGAGACTCTCATCTCTTTGGATCAACGATTTATATTTCCCCTTGGTCACTTTGTGCATCCTCCTCTTGAGCCAAATGGACTCTCCTATTCCCTTCTTGGCTATTGTTGCCCATTTTCTTAGGAAGTGCTTGTATGTAGCAAGTGCAATATGTAGAGGTAGAGTTATGGAAGGTCAAATAAGTGTTTGTTTCTTTTTATTTTTTATATTTCTTTATCTCTTTATCAATCTATCTCTCTATCTATACCTCTTTCTATCTATCTCACTTTAGTATTCATTTCTATATGTTTCCTCCTCTTACTACTCCATCTATAGGTTGCAAAAAAATCATCCTTCTTCCACCAATGAGTCATTCCATTCAAGAAAGACCATGTCTAACAATATCAATGCACAAAAAAATAGGGAGACAATTGCTAGACTATGGTCTAACTTAAAAAGTAAAGGTGACAAAAAATGTTATCATCCTTGCAAAATTTGTAAGAGCTTGAAAACTTGAAGATATCTAATCAAAACAAAAAAGGAACATTGTAGGCAACATGGTCACATTGAAGGGGGAAATGAATATTGTCCATTGGTATGTATTTTAATAATTTATAAATTACATAAGACATGATTTGATGATGACATCAAGGTCATGGTTAATATAAGGTCATCATTTCCATATAGGTCAATGTCCCTAAATTTCATATTATGGACCATGACAATTTGGAGAATGTGGATTTCCAAATGAGGGAACATGGAGGTGTGAATATTGAATTAGAAGGTAATGATACCATGGAAGAAGACCATGATGATGAAGATCATGATGATCAAGATGATGATGATGATGTTGTTGATGTAGAACTTGATCTACCTATACATGAGAAGGCACACGAGCCCCTATATGAAGGCTCCAAAAAAACTCTTCTTGCCACTGTATTATTGTTGGTGAACTTGAAGGTTATGAATGGTTTATCCAATGTAGCAATGACATGTATGTTAAGGTATGCCATCTTCTTTCAATATTTTAATTGTAGTCCCCTTACAATTAACATTGGTTTCGTGTAGCAATTAATATTCTTTAAATTAACAAATTATACTTTTGTTCATAGGTTGATAGGTGAGTGTTTGTTACCACCATCAAACATTCTACCTTGCTTGTACCAAGAATTATATGCCATCATGAAAGATATTGGAATGGAGTATCAAACAATACATGCATGTCTAAATGATCATATTATATATCATAAACAACATGAATTTGCAACACAATGTCTTATTTGTCATATGAGTAGATATTAATTAGATTGATTAACAAAAAGAGAGCCTCACAAAGTTCTTCAACATATTCCCATTATTCCACGTCTGCAATGATTATTCAGGTGCAATAGCTTGGCACAATTTATGGATTACCATGCACACAATAGAAGTCAAGATGAAATAATGTGAATGCTTGTAGATGGTTTGACATTTAAGGAAATAGAGAAACAATGGACACACTTTAAAGAAGAACCTCGTAATCTCAAGCTTTCATTGGCAGCAAACCGTGTCAATTCTTTTGGAGAGATGAGATCTACTTAATCGATGTGGCCTATTTTTGTTATCAACAATAACATACCTCCTTGGTTGTCCATAAAGAGAGAGCACATAATGTTGACACTGATTATTCCATGTATTTTTTGATTTAATGGTCATCTAAATTAATTTATTATTACTAATCCATCAAAATGGTCATAATAATTATGTAATGTTTTTGTTTATTCAACTAGGTAAGTACCAAGTTAAAGATATTGATGTATATATTGAACCCCTTATCAATGAGTTGATGGTGTTATAGAATGGGGTTACTATGTATGACATCTCTAGACCAATAAGACAAAGACAATTTCAATTTCATAAAATGCTTGTATATACAATACATGATACCCTTGGGCTAACACATTTTTGTGATATGTTCTCTTCTTAACACCTCTTTTTTGGTATATTATAGTGATAACACAAAGTTAACACATTTAATCCAATTATACATGATCTTGTAGGTCTTCAAACAAAGGGAAAATTTGCATGTCCAGTTTATGGTCTAAAGATGAAATCTCATCATTCAAAAAGTTTAAGAAAGAAGGTGTTTGATGAGAATAGACACTTTCTCCACAGGAATCATAAGTATTAAATTACTGAAAAACATCTTTTTAATGGGAAAGAAGAGACTATGTCAAAGCCACAGAGAATGACACCTCACCTATGAAAGTTCACATACAATAAAATAAATCGTCAAGGTAATGTTATTCCATCTGATGGTTTTTATTTCAAATTTATATTTTGATATTGTGTTTTGTTTAATAATGATGTAATTGATTCTTGTGAAGGTCTCCAAGGCATCAATGACCAACTTCCAAAAGGACTAAAAATTTATCCTAAACAATTTACTAGGTTGCCATACTACAAGCAACTCCCAATTGTGCATTTGTTTGATCCTATGCATATTGGAAAGAATGTAATAGAGACATTATGGAAAATCTTGGATGGAAGGTGTGACAAAGACCAAATTGGCAAAAAATTTAGTGACATTGAAGAATCCAACCATGCAATAAAAAATGGCATTTGATCAAATAACAATGGAGACCAGATTGATACAAGTGTCCTTAGTTGGTTATCACCAGAACAACAGAGCAATACTATAAAATAAGTCATAAAAAAAAAAGATTTCCCATAGGATTTTCTCTGAACATAAACAATCTCATATCAAAGACAAGTGAATTTGGGCTAGGGTTGAAAACACACTGTAATGTCCCCTTTCTAGCATTCATAGCATGATGTTGTCATTAGCCTATTTCCCCACAGTCTTGTAGGCTAACTAGAACATTAAAGGGGCTTAGAGGCCATTGGCCTAGATAGTTTTAGTTGCAGGTCTTTCTGAGGGGTTCTGGGGCAACTTTGGGCATACTTACTATTTATAGTAAGTCATCTTGGACATGGACGAACATTCAGTCACAGTGGTATGTCGATGGTAATTGTTTAAAATCGACAGGAAAACTTATTTATCATTGATAAGATTTGTTATGCATTGATAAAGCCATTTTATAAAGTTAAATTTAAATATTTAACTTTATTAATGCATAGACTATAGTTTGTGGGAAATATTTAAATTAAAAGAGTTCCCTTTATTTTAATAACACATTGGAGACATAAGGTACATAAAGGGAGTTATGTTTTATCCCACATTGAGAAAACGAAGGATTGAGCTCTTGTGAGAACACTATAAAAGAAATGGAAGAGCTTTTTTTGTATGCTTGGATGAAGATTAATGTTATGTTGCTGGATATCTGATTATCGGGCTTGGAGGATGGAATCCCTCTTTGCTAACATTCTCTTCACTATTGGAAGACACAGTCAGGAGGATCAAGGGTGTTTTCACTTCAGGAAATACACTGGGTTTCATTTGGGGCGTTCGCATAAAGAAATTTACAAGGGTTTGAGGTGTAGATCTGAAGTTAGTTATTGCTATAGTGCCGCATGAACAGTATTTTGCTACAGTCAGCATGAACAGTATTTTTCTACAGTACGGCATGAACAGTGTTGGTATCAAGTTTACTTGTTTTTCTGACTAATTAGAAGTTTGGAGGGCTGCCAACTACATTTGCAAAATACTACGGCAACTAATTCTAGGTTTCTTCTGTCAAATTTTGATACTTTGCATAATAATTGTTGAACACAAGTCTGAATGGTTGTTGCAGCCTTCTGTAAGTACACATCTACATTTAAAAATCACCCTTTTATCAGCAGATTGAAAGAGTTTCTAGATTTTTCATATACTATTGAATGTGTGCCAAGTGTTTGTGAAAATGTTATGATGTGTATTATGCATTTTAATGTCACTTCATAGTTGTTCGTAAATCTACTCATTGAAAAGCAATTTGTTGAGGAAATTAGCTTTATGAGTTTGCATACAAAGTGTTTGACAATATTCTTTAAGTTAAATTTCTACAAGTCAAAGTTCAAATCAGGGGAGGATATTACACACACGTCTGGGATACATTTATTAAGGTAATTCATGTTATTCTGTATTCACTACATATTTGTATATTACATGTAGTTTTAATTGCATTCTTTTATAAAATATTGACAAGATCATTTTACAAATATTGCAATATGTTCTACCTCTATCTCTCCCACACCACTTCGCCAACAATGTCAAATAGGTTATATATGCTCTTGAAAAATACATGAGGTGGTTGCCATCTAAAGAAATCAATAGAGAAGATATAAAATATTGGAAGAGAAAAATTTCTCTTCTTATATGTGAAATGCAAAAGTGTCTACCTCCATGTTTTTTCAATGCACAAGAACACTACCTCATACATCAAGTTGAGGAGATTGAATTGTGTGGACCTGTAGCAACCAGGTTAATGTGGATGGTTAAGAGGCACTTGAAATTTTTGAAAGGCTTTGTTCGACAAAGAGAACATCTTGAAGGTTCTATGGTGGAGGGATATATGGTATACTGGACCATGGTGTACATTACTCAATATCTTCTTAATTTTACAGAAAAGATCCATGTAGATCATATTTGGGCCCCCAACTCAATTAACAAATTTGAAGGGTAGTACTTGATGGGCAAAGGTAGATTTAGGAAAGTGAGAGGTAAATCTAATATGTTATTGTAGTTAATTAATTCTTATAAATATTTAATATAAGTTATTTATAATTGATGTATTTTTTATATATAGGTGGTTGAGAGTGGGATGGAATACATTTGTATATTGCGAACAATCTTGATTGGACGATAGTATGGATTGAACAATGTCAACAAAATGGTTGCTCACTAGCATGGGAAGGTGTTGCTTCATTGGTTATAGAAGCTCATCGTAATGGAGATTCTAATGTTACGCCAATCGTGGTTGATCTAGTAAAGGGTTTAAGAGGTGGAGAGGTACATACAAATTTATTAATGATCATAACTTGATGTATGTCTTGTATCAACTCATGATGCAAATAATTTGCACATGCTTCAAAAATTTCAATTCAAGCACCACAAAGCTATGTACTATCATGGACATAAATTTTGCATAAAAAAGTTGGATGACAAAAGAAAACTTGTGATTCTGGGATAACTGTAGTTTTTGAGGTCACCAATATATCATCTAAAAATGACATACATCCTCAAAAATCTAAAAATCAATACTATGGCATCTTGGATGATATAATTGAGTGCAACTTTAACTCCTTCAAAGTAGTTCTATTCGTCATCAAATGATATAGGTTATAATTAAATCAAAATGGTCCAGATAGAATGGTTATTCAACATGATAATGAATTTACAATGATTAATACAAGGTCATTTGAGCCAATTGGAGATGAGCCTTATGTTCTTCCAAGCCAATGTGAGCAAGTGTTTTACTCAAAGGTTCCACTTAAAAAGGGTTGATTGTTTGTTGTTAAGCATGATCCAAGAGGAAGGTTAATAAAGTATAATGTTATGGAAGAAGAAGATATTGAAGATGATGAAGAAGCAGATGATGAAGATCAAGATGATGGTGATGACAATGATGGCGATGATGATGATGATGGTGAGATGATGATGATGGTGATGGTGATGATGGCGATGATGATGGTGATGATGGCAATGATGAAGGTGATGATGATGGTGATGATTATGGTGATGATGGCAATGATGATGATGATGGTGATGATGGCAATGATGATGATGATGATGATGACGATGATGATGATGAGGATGAGGATGATGAAGAATAAAATAATCAATGACATAATTGAAATGATCAATGAAATGATTGACATGATTTATTGCTTTCAATTGTAATGATCACATATTCATTGTGTTGAATTCTAATGATTAGAATGTATGTTATTTATAATTACCATGAATGTTTATATTGTGTCTGATTATCACCCTTTTTGCAATTAGGCAATTGACTATAGACATTTTCACCCCTTCTGTTGATGATCTTGCATTCCATATATAAGGTAAATTTGTTAATGTTTACAATGTTACATATTGTTCATGTTGTCTTCTAAGTTATTTGTAGCATACGGGTATCATGTAATTTTTAGCTAACATAAGATAAATTATTAACATATGTAAGAAATTTGATTACATATTTATTCTGTTCAATTTCAATGATTACAACATATGTTATTTATAATTACCATCAATGTTTATATTGTGTCTGATTATCACCCTTTTTGAAAATAGGCAATTGACTATAGACATCGTCACCCTTTCTGTTGATGATCTTGCATTCCATATAAAAGGTAAATTTGTTCATGTTTACGATGTTGCATATGTTCATGTTGTCTTCTAAGTTATTTGTAGCATACACATATCATGTAATTTTTAGCTAACTTAAGATAAATGGTTAACATATGCAAGAAATTTGATTACATATTTATTGTGTTTAATTCTAATGATTACAACATATGTTATTTATAATTACCAATGTTTATATTGTGTCTGATTATCGCCCTTTTTGCAAATAGGCAATTGATTATAGACATTGTCACCCCTTCTATTGATGATCTTGCATTCCATATATAAGGTAAATTTTTTCATGTTTACAATGTTGCATATTACTCATGTTGGCTTCTAAGTTATTTCTAGCATACATGTATCATGCAATTTTTAGCTAACTTAAGATAAATGATTAACATATTTAGGAAATTTGACCTCTTTGGTGTGGATCGTGCACAGTGACATGGATTATTAGGTATAAGTCAATAAATAGACATAATTTTCTTATGTTCTACTTGTTTATCATTGAGCACGTATGTTATAAATAGAAAAATTATATAATCATATAATGTATATATAGACAAAGAAGGTCCGTATAGAAATATAATTGTATAATCACTTTCAACTTACTACATTTTATATCTCTCACATATAGACAAATAAGAACTGCACATATGAGTCACGACTTGATTATTCTATATATATTATTTAAATATTATCAAATTTTTATTTGATGGATTGCAAGACCCACCAAATAGGTACTTGTTAGATCTATCTACACCGAATGAGGAAAATAAGGAAATGGTAGATGAAAGCTCTACATGTAATACAACTAAAATAGAGAGATCAACTAGAGGTCAAAAGATTAGAAAAAAAATTGATAAACATATGTAATTTTTCTTTGCTAATGGGTGGTCATGTTCTTATGATGATGAGACCAAAGGTGACATCCAAGTGCCCTTTCGGTACACACACATTGAGAAAGAATGGGTACCCAATGAGCTACCTCCAATTAACATTGATTTCTATATTAATGAAAGGATATATCACATTGCTCCATCCTCATTACATGGTTTAGGCCTATTTTCCATGGATGGGATAAAGGTATGTTACAAAAAAGTTGTCAAATTGTTCAAGTATGTCGATCCATGTTACAATTACAATGATTGGATGCAGATTGTTTGAGAAAAAAAAAGTATGCGTAGGTATGCACTATCAGCTAATTATATACAATGGAAAGAAAATTATCAAAGTAAAAGATTTTCTACGTACATTGATGGGAGACCAAAAGAAATAGGTAATATTGCAAGTTTTATAATTAGTACGTGACCTTCCTCAACTAGTAAATAACACAATTGCATATTTGAGAAGCGTGAGGGGAATGAAGTGTTTGTTTGTGCAATAAAATCAATAAGTGTAGGGGAAGAACTACTAATAGATTACCATTTAAATCATATAGATACAAAAAAAGTTACTATCATGAGGGTTGTAAGTACTATATACCATTTTATTAATAATTTTTTTTTGCTATCTATTGCTTTTAGTTAGTGGAAGTTTTTATGTTTAATCTTTTTGATAGGATGATATGGATCCCACACATGATAGAGGCCGTGAGGATGCTACTCCCGCCCATTCTTTAGCAAGGTTAAAGCTTATTGAAATTGTACAAATTAGATAGTTGAAAATTTTTATATTATTATGTTATTTTATTTATAGTTTTTGAGTTTCTATGATAGTTTTACTAATATTCTTCTCACTATTTGATGTTCAGGATAGGGGAAAAGCACCTACAGTAAGTACGGAGCCAATAGCTACCCTTTCTAATGATGATATTGTAGAAACACCTAATGTAACAATTATGTTGATTAAAAAAATAAAAAAATAAATTTAGAAATAATTAGACTTTTGGATGAAGCAAATATTCCATCAAAGGAGATGATGAAGAGGCTATCTAATTTGAGAGCACAAGCTTGTCGTTATGAAGTAGTAATGAATCTTTAGTTATAACAAAAGTTCAATAAAGATTTATATTTTATAATCTTTTATGTTGTGAAGTAAAATATGTAATATGTGTTCTTGTTATAGGATTTTTTGGCAACTGATCTAGAACTTGGTCAAGGACAATGCAGTGAGGCCAGTACTAGTAGAGCTTTGACTGCCATTGGTAAAATAATTTTTTAGTTGACAAGTTAAAAAGAATTTTTTTATTTCAAACATTCAAAAACTTCTTAAGTTAACTCTCACTTTTATTATTTTAGAATGTGTTGACTAACAATGTATTGTTCAGGTCATCAAGTGTAGGAGATTCCTAGGAGGTTGGCAGATGTCCATACAAGATTTTTGAGTGCAATGTTAGCAACAAGGGGACATCTAGCTGGTAAATCTTTGTTTTGCTATATTTGGTTTTGTGTTAATTATGAGTTGATAATTTGTACTTTAATCTTGGGTGCATCACATAGTGGATTATTTTTTTTTTGGTAGGAGATGCACCGTCTGCTACACTAGATATAGATCGTAGTGCATGTATTGGTGATAATTCACCATCATTTCCTAGAGCTACCCATGTTTCTAGCATGGGAGCTATGCAGACATCGTTGTTTATTAACGATGATGAATTGATGCCTTTAAAATGTCCTAAGATTCTAGTTACTTAAATAATTATTTTTTATATTGTAATATGCATTTACCTATTCATAAGAAGCTTTGGATTGATTATCCCATGACATTTTTTGCAGGAAACGATACATTTTATAAGAAGCTTTATTACCTCACACTAAAAATATTCAAGCCCACCATGCATACAAGGTGGAACATCATAAGTGAACTAATTTTATCCCACTATTTTTTTTCATATCATTTATTGGTGTGACATTTTTCCTTTCATTCGGGTCTTTTCTTTTACTAGCTATATCTAACAATTTTGTGTTTTCTCTTAAAAGGTGGAAATTGCAAGAAAAAAATTTGAAATATCAGCTCATCAAAGATTTAGAGCATGAGTTTGGTAATAATATTTTTGATGAGAAGAAAATTTTAGAAAAAGCTTGCAAACATCTTAAGATTGCGAGGGACTCATATAGAAAGAGTTTCATCCAAAACTCAAAGTGCGGTCATTCTCCCTTTATTGCAATGAGGGAATGGAATGAGTTCATTTTGGATACAAAGGAGAAAGGGGATGCTCAAAGAGGAATTACACCATCAAATGTGAGAAGGTATGCAATAGTATTAACTACTAGTACATTAATGTAATAATGCACTAATTAGTATTGATCTTTATATCTATATCATCTAACATATTTTAAAATTTTCATAGGTTGCAGGCCACATCAAAGGCAACAAAAGCCAAGCTAGAAAAGATTGGGTAGCATAGACTTGGCTCTGGGGGATATTCTAAAATCAAAGCAAGAGTTGTAAGTAGTAGTAAATGAATTGCAGAGAAAAATTATTTATAAAATGCAAATAATTTTGTTAATTAATAAACAAATACAGGGCTCTGATTTTAATCTAGAGACCATGAAAGAACACAAAAGAATTCCCTTCAAGCAAGGCTATGCAATTGTGGCTGAATGCCTACAACAAGCTTCCAATGACCCAACCAAATAGTCTCCTACATCATGTGCACAAGTAAATATGCCAAAAAATATATTAGTTATTGAATACGTGAGCAACAATCTATTTGATGCCAATACTGGCATGTTGTGATGGTTAATTTGTTGAGTTGTTATCCTTGCTATCAAGGTTCAAATCTAATGGGGATGAGGTCCCTCATTTGTGACCTCACTGGTTCATAGCTCTAGGTCAAAGAATTTACCCCTCTTTAAAAAAAAAAGTATTTAATAATAATGTGCATGATATTGCAATGCAACCTATTAATCATGACATAGATCATACATTGCATCATGAAGCCCCTAATGTGCATCGTACTATCCATGGAGGTGATTATTTTCTATATAAAACTAATTATGTAATTATTAATACAATTTAACATCTTTAATTGAACTTGGTGTAACCTTTTTGTGTATATTTTAGAGGATATAGAATCATGTCGTGTTGAACGAGTGTTGGAGGATGTTCAGACTGATCAACAGGTAGATCATGTCACACATTCAGGTAAAGAAAATCTATGTTTTGTTCTTTTAAATTAATTTTTTGATTTATAGTTCTTTTACTTAAATAAAATCTCGTAATTCACTAATATAAAATGGTGTGAACTTAACTCATGAAGTACTTGTTATTGCAATGAACCCCCCTTTGGTGTAGTAGCCTCATGTTCCTAAACTGATGAGGAGGACACATGCATTGTAATTAGAACCAGTAGAGGAGGGGGATGACAAGGGCATTTATATACCTCTTATAAATTTCATGAAAAAAAAAGCAAGAAACCCAAAAAGAAATGACTTTTGTGTGTTAATGAATTTTATGTGTTAATGAATTATTCATGAATGTTGTGTGTTAATAAATTTTGTGTTAATGAATTTTATGTGTTAATGAATTATTCATGAATGTTGTGTGTTAATAAATTTTGTGTTAATGAATTTTATGTGTTAATGAATGTTATCATGTGATTATAATGATTGAATTTTATATTCCAAAAATGGATGAATGAATGAATGTTATTAAATGTTGATGGGGAATTTAGAGTGATTTTTTTTGGGGGGGGGGGGAGAGGGGCTATCTGAGCTTCCACCTTCATGTGGTTGGCCTTGTTTAGTAGAGAATATTAAACTATACTCAAAACCAAGTGAAGCTCAAACTTTAAAGATAAGCTTATAGTTAATAGTGACAACCAATTAGTAAGTCCAAATGAAGTTCTTTGTTATAGGTACATTTTTAGTTTTTAAAGAACAATGTCATGTTTTAATATTGTGTAGTTTTTTTCTTAAGCCAAAGTATTCTTTTACTATAAGAACATAATTTATGACCATTTTAGTAACTATTCTAACATTTCTTTATGACAAATCCTATTTTGACAAAGATGGCGACAAGTGGTGTTGTCTATTCCTTGGGAGATTGGATTGAATAGGTCTGTATCTCAAAATCATTTGCATGTGGTAGAAATGCATACTTACAACCATTTCATTCTACATTTAAAAACATCAATGACACTCTAGACACAAAATAATGGTCATGTTGTTGACTTGATAGTGCTATGAAGGCAAACCAAATTTTGAATTTCAATGAACTTGGATGTTCAGATCTAGTCTCCTTGGATTTAGTCTTCATGGTTCTTTGTCTCATTATTACTATCATCCTAGTGAGATAACACCTTTTCCTTTTTTCTTAGTCTCTTATAGTTCATACTTGTTTAATTTGAATAATTTTTGAGTTCCTTGCAAAAAGGGTATGACAAATAAATATGGTTATATAGGCTCTATTTCCTTTACTTGAACTTGATGTTATGATTTATCATTTGGCATTTTATTATTTTGATGTTGAACTTGAAGCATATGATGATGTGATGGTATGATCATGATGCTATGATTACAATTTTATGGTGTTTTTGTTGTTTATATGATATTATGTGACATTCTAATCTAGATTCATGCTTATAGCCTATATCCATTGATAATGTTTCTCCAAATGTTGCTACATCTTTGCTATCAATTTGTCTTCCATCTTCTATTGAGAGTATGGAGATAAGTAAGAACAAGGTTCATGGACTTCTAGAGCTTACTTTCTCCATGTGGACCTTGTGTGAGTAGACATGTAAAATTTGAAGAAGGATTTATATGAGCTATACTCTAAACTGATGCCAATTTGAAGTAGATATTTGGCTATGATATCATGATAGCAAAAACTCCTTGGTGCAGGAGCACCCACTCCACCATCATGTAATCAAGGAGTTCACTAAGGTCATTAGGACCTCTAATCATGCTTAGGAACATTAGTTTTGTCTTTGGATCACATTGTAAGACCATAGTTCTAGGATTGGCAGTTTATACACCCCTAGCTAGCTATTGGTCATAAATGATCCCATAACTTAGGAATAGGTGTTAGCACGATTATTTTTCATGTTTAGATCCATTAGGAATCACAAAATAAAGTCTTGAACCAAGTTTGGTCACTAGGGCCATTATAATGCACAAATTTAATGCAAAGTTGGTCAATTATCTTCCCAAGAAAAAGATTTGGAATGAGCTTGCACGTGTCTAAACTCAACTTCTTGTACATTTAAATTTCATAAGAAAATGTTTGGACTAGTTTGGTGAGAGTTTCCTTGAGTATGTTTTTGTTTACTCAAGGAAAATCTCAACAAACTAGTCCAAACAATTGCATATGAACCATAAACATACAAGAAGTTGAGTTTAGACACGTGCAAACTCATTTCAAATATTTTTCTTGTGAAGATAATTGATCGATGATAGTATCCATCAATTATATTCGCAAGAAAAAGATTTGAAATGTGCTTGACATGTCTAAACTCAACTTCTTTTATCACAATTACAAATCAGTCTGTGAGAGGATTTGGTTTGATAGATAAGGCCAAGGCTCTACTGGAGCAGCATTGCCCTAGGGTGGTCTCTTGTGCTGAAATTTTGGCACTCATTGCTAGAGATGTTGTCTTTGTAGCAGTGAGAACTGATGACTTAGAGCACTCCTTTTCTTTTGCTAATGTTTCTTTAATGTGGATTTTATATAATTAGTGTGTTTTACTATCTGCTATAGAATAAGAATCTATATGATACTTCTTTAATTGACAACTAAAAATAGAGAATATCCATAATAACGAAAGAACATAAATTATGCAAAAAATTATCAATTTGCAGGAGCCTTTTAAATTACAAAAAATTTGATTGTAAATCATAATTGCTCAGTGGAGACTTAGGATACCGTGCACATTTCTTCCTCCTTCCCATTATTTTGTATGAAATAAATCATGTGATGTATGAAACAATGGTGTGGAGGTAGAAATGTGCATGATACCCTAAGTCTCACACTGAGCAATTATTCTTTAGAATCAAATTTTGTGCAGTTTAGAAGGCTCTTATGAGTGCAAAGCTTTTGCAATAATTGGCATAGCCCGTCTAAATTTCTACCAAGTGTTGGTCTTAATTTAGATGAACATGTCTTCCCTTTGCCATCGAATGTATGGTACCACCATAGAAAATTAAGGGGTGTTGGTCAAAATTTTGACCAACAAAGGTCACACATTTCAATGAGAGTTGGTTGATTGTACCGTCCATGGTATCACACCAACGTAGAAGATTGAAGGGGTCTTGGTCACAATTTTGACCAAAAATGGTCACAAATTTTGATGACAATTGGTCATTTTTTTCGTCAAAGGTTTAGCTTCACCATCAAAAAATTCAAGGGGTGTTGGTCAAAATTTTGACCAACAATGGACGCAAATGAGGAAATAAGAGTTCAGGCTAGACTAAGAAAATTGATGAACCTCTCGTCGATAAGTCAACCTTTTTAAAGTAAAAAATTTGACAAATAATGACTGTGATGAAAAATTGACTAAAAAAGATTAACGATAGTTTTAGTCATCTACTCGGCCAATTGTGGTTAAAATTTTGACCTTTTCTCATCAGAATTTAGGGCTAGATTTACTAGTGGTGTATGTCTGAGCACCTTAATCAAAATCAAATGATAATATTTTTTAGTATAATTATAAATAAAAAAAAGTAGCGTCATGATCGGATGTGACACATATTTTTGGACATTTTTATTCCAGATAAATAATTAAATATGAATTTTCTATTATAACTTTTCCAAAATAAAAAACTCTCTTGTTTGACCACTTTAACTAATTGAATACTTTACCAAATTAATTTTATTTTTTTACTTATACTAGGAGAAGCATAGAATGTGACACAACTTATGGATTCAAAAAATCTTATACCATTTGAAAGTTATATTTAATTAGTATGTCAATCAACACTTTATAGACATCTTCATTAAAAATTAGCTAATAAATACTTATCGAACTCATAATTTGACAATAATTATATTGATGGAATCTTGAGAGTGTTATAAAAAAAACCCTTTTCGTTTCATAGAATTTTGATGAAACTAATATTGTCAAATGGCTACGCAAAGTCTGAATGTCAGTGAAACCTTTCTCAAACACATTTTTTGAGTTGACCAAATAGGTTTTTTAAATACCAAGCCTAGTTGAGTACTCGATATGAAATTGGGTACCCAAAAAGTTACAGCCAAGATTCTTTCAAACATTCCTAGCTCAACCCAAATTTTGGAAATTTTAGAAATTTTGGAGGGAAACCAAATTTGAGAAGTGTGAGCATTATTATTATTAACTATTATTATATATGATTATTATTATTATATATAGTAATATTAAATTATTATTATGTATAGTAATATATATGATTACTATGATTATTATTATTAAATATAATATAGTAATTAATATATAATAATTATTATGATTATTATTATCAAACATAATGTAGTAATAAATATTATTATTAGTAAATATAATATAGTAATATTATATGATTATTATTATTAAATATAATATTGTCATGAAATGCATCGAAAGGGATGCATTCAAACCAACCAAATAGATCCCTAGAGATCCTAGGGCCTCTAGGGACATATGTTTTCATGAAATGCATCAAAAGGGGTTGACACATTTGAACCAACCAAATAGGAACTTAGGGTTCCTAGGGCCCCTAGGGACATATGATGTTATGAAATGCATCAAAATTGGTCATAGGTTTTGACACATTCAAACCAACCAAATAGGTGCCCAGGGGTTGTAAGGCCCCTAGGGACATATGTTGTCATGAAATGCATTGAAAGGGGTTAGAGGATAACCTATGAAACATTTTGACTCATTTCATCAAAACCTATGACCACTTTCAATACATTCAAACCAACCAAATATGTCCCTAGGAGTCCTAGGGCCCTTAGGGACATATGTTGTCATGAAATGCATTAAAAGAGGTCATAGGATAACTTACGACCCATTTCGATGTATTTTACCCAACCAAATAGGCCCCTAGGGGTCCTAAGGCTTCTAGGGACATATGTTGGCATGAAATGCATTGAAAGGGGTGATATGATAACCTATTCCCTCTTTTGACACATTTGAACAAACCAAATAGGTCCCTAGGTTTTCTATGGTTGCTAGGGACATATGTTGTCATGAAATACATCAAAAAGGGTCATAGGTTATCCTATGACCCCTTTTGATGCATTCAAACCAACCAAATATGTCCCTAGGGGTCCTAGGGCCTCTAAGGACATTTGTTGTCATGAAATGTGTTGAAAGGGGTCATAGGATATTCGACACATTTGAACCAACCAAATAGGTCCCTAGGGTTCCTATGGCCCTAGGGACATATATTGTCATGAAATGCATCAAAAGGGGTCATAGGTTATCCTATAACCCCTTTCAACACATTTGAACTAACCAAATAAGTCCCTAGGGATCCTAGGGCCCCTAGGGACATGTTATCATGAAATGCATCGAAAGGGGTCATAGGATATCCTATCACCCCTTTCAATGCATTCAAACAAACCGAATAGGTCCCTAAGGGTCATAGGGCCTCTAGAGACATATGCTTTCATGAAATTTATCAAAAGAGGTCATATGATATCCTATGACCCTTTTTGACACATTTAAACTTACCAAATAGGCCCCTAAGGGTCCTAGGGCTGCTAAGGACATATGTTGTCATGAAATGCATCGAAAGGGGTCATAGGATAAACTATGACCCCTTTCGATGCACATGAACAAACCAAATAAGTCCCTAGTGGCCCAAGGCCCCTAAGGACATATGTTGTCATGAAATGTGTCGAATAACCCATGACCCCTTTCAATGCATTTAAATGAACCAAATTGGTCCCTAAGGTCCCTAGGACCCCTAGGGACATATGTTGTCGTGAAATGCATCGAAATGGGTCATAGGATATCCTATGACCCCTTTTGATGCATTCAAACCAATAAAATAGGTCCCTATGGGTTCTAGGACCCCTAGGGACATATGTTGTCATGAAATGCGACCCCTTTTGATGCATTTGAACCAACCAAATAGACCCCTAGGGGTCCTAGGGCCCCTGGGGACATATGTTGTCATGAAATGCATCAAAAGAGGTCAACCTATAACCCTTTTTGATGCATTCAAACTAACCAAATAGGTCCCTAAGGATCTTATGGCCTCTAGGGGCATATGTTATCATGAAATGCATCAAACCCTTTCGATGCATTTGAACCAACCAAATAGGTATCCTAGGGGTCCTAGGGCCCCTAGGGACATATTTTGTCATGAAATGCATCAAAAGGGGTCATAGGTTATCCTATGACCCCTTTCAATGCGTTCGAAGCAACCAAATAGGTCCCTAGGGTCCTAAGGCCCTTAGGGACATATGCTGTCATCAAATGTGTTGAAAGGGGTCATAGGATAACCTATGATCCCTTTAAACACTTTCGAACCAACCAAATAGGTCCCTAGGGGTCCTAAGGCCCCTAGGGACATATGTTGTCATGAAATGCATCAAAAGGGGTCATCAGTTATTTTATGACACCTTTTGACACATTCAAACCAACCAAATAGGTCCCTAATGGTCTTAGGACCCCCAGGGATATATGTTGTCATGAAATGTATCAAAAGGGGTCATAAGTTATCCTATGACCCCTTTTGACCCATTCAGTCGAATCATATATAATATCCTATTAAATATAATAATAATAATCATATATATATATATTAATATATTATATTTATAGGTAATAATAATAATATTAATAATAATAGTAATAATAATAATATCAAATATAATAATAATAATAATAGTAAAAATCATAATACTAATAATAATATTAATAATAATCATAATAATAATATTAATAATTATTATTATATAGAAATATTATATTTAATAAAATACTAATATATAATAATGTACAAATTTGTTCACATTGCCCACACTTGCCAAATTTTGACTTCCCTCCAAAATTTGGGCATCCATTTTCGGTACCCGATATCATATTGAGTATCTGATATCGAATTTGGGATCGGATACCCAATATGGGATTGGGTTCCTGAAATATTGACATTCTTTTTCCAAAAGATTCTCTTTCATTGCAGACTTGACAATCACATTTTTCAAGGGCCATTTTCATGTATTTGTAGAAAAATGATTTCTTGGGGGCCATACGATCAAAAAAGGTTCTATAATGTATGATTAGGTAATTGATATTGTTTTATGAATGGGGAGCAGCAGTTATCGAAAGGTTAAACACGAAAGGAAAGTATTGAATGAAGGCATTGCAACATACAGGGAAAGGGACAAGATAAATCACCGAAGGAAGAGACGAGGTATGTTAAATGCGAGTCAAGTTGACGATGTATTGATTAAGGATGAGATCATAGAGTTAGATAATGAATATGTAAAATTGGGGAATGTAAATGTACCAATTGATAATGATAGTGTTGGGATTGAGAATTTAAATAATGAAATTTTACCAATTCATAATGTAAATTGCATGATTGACCATGTCAAAAGTGACAATACACATGAATGTTATATATCTCCTATTTATAATTGACATGAAAGTCCTAGAACACCAAAATGGATAATTGAAATTGATAAAACAATGATTACCAATTTGGAAGAAAAATAATACAAAGAACCATTCAGTTATGGGCTTTAAGACTATATAAGATGTTTTTCAACAATAAGACAATGGTGGAGCAATGTCAAATTTTTATGCACTTATTAAAGATGCAAAAGATGAGACCTATGCTTCCCAATTTGAAGGTTCGTGACAATAAAAAATTGGAAAGAAATGCCATTATTGTGAAGAATCTTTTTAGTGCTCTCAATAGCACTGAGAAAAATAGTAGGGAGAAGGATAAGCGAGCTTCTTGAAGGGTTATTACAACCTCTTTGGTAAGTCATCATTTGAGAAAGGGTAGATATATGAGACAAACTTGTATTGACTTGAACCCAAATCATACTACTTTGAGAAGAGCACTTAGTAGACAAGGGAGAATTGATGATCCTCTTCAAAATGAAATATGGGATTTTGGTGGGAGACTTCCACATTTTGATAAGAATCTATCCGATGATGTGAAGGAAAAAATTACACAATTTTGGCACTCTAGCTCTAGAGTATCGCCAAATGCTAAAGATGTTCAAGTTGAGAATTGGCATCAAAGACTGTATGACACATCCTAAACATTATTTGGAGGTAAGTCAAACTATGTTGTTCAAAAAATTTAGAGAGAGTCATCCAAGATTACGTACATCAAAAAGGGATTTCAAATTTTTGAAGCCATTTTATTGTGTGCCACTTAAAATTCAAAATAAATGTTTTTGTAAATATCATGTCGAGTTTTCTATGCACCATAAACTATTACATTCCATCTAATCTACTTTGCATAGTAAAGAAATGTTGGAGAATTGTGGTGCTAGTGGGCTTCCAAAATCATGAAGAGACTCACTAAATCAATTTTTATGTTGCGTTGTTGATGGTTGTTTCTTTTATAGAAATACTTTCTTAAATAAAAAGTGTTCAAAATGTGGTAGCTTATCCAAGTTTCACACATGATTCCATGAGGGGTGTGAACAAGATCTTGGGAAGACAATAGTAAAAAAAATGGTATATGAAATGGTGAAATACACATTGAAGAGTGGGGGTGAGGGCTCTAGATGTGAATTTCTTGTAAAAGAAATCAGGGTGGCTAGTTTTATTTAAGATTTCAAGACAAATCTTTTCTACAAGTATGCAAGACATAGTCATAGGTCTTGTTGGTCTGACTTTTTCTGCAGTAAAATTTTTTTTTAGTTAAACCATAGAAAAGTCAGATGTTCTATGTCTAAGTGAAGCATAGGGTTTTGGATAAAACATCTATAAGAAATAATCGCCATATAAGCCCTATATTCATCCCTATTCATAAATGGTCGGGCGCGAAATTTTCAAATTTCAAAAGAAGCGAATATGCTTTCGTATTCCTTTTCCTTTCTCCCGGGTTACCTTTCTTCCTATTTGTCCCAACCGTCAGATCCGATTAGATCTACCGCTGGCGTTACCTCGCTATTGAGAGTTGCATGCTCATTAAGTATAGCGAGATAGCGAGTGTTGAGTTTTTAAGCGGTGGGACCATGAAGTGAAGGTGCGGCGATCAGAGATTTGCTTATTAAATGCTTTATTGTGCAGGTACACTTTGCAATTCGCCATAAAAAAGGGGGAGAGGGACCCACAAGAATATTTGACATCGGAGCTAGAATGTTGATCTTTCTGAAAGTTATGCCACCTCGCTATCGAAAAATTCAAGCACTTCACCATTAGCGAAGTAGCGAGGCCACATGAAAATATAAAAATGATGACATTGCATCTTGCTTGTATCATAATTACACCAGGTGGCATGACCAGTCATAAATACCATTGTCAGAATCAGTTTTAATTAACAGAAGTAATTACTGGGTACCCCTTGCTTTTTTCCGGCACGGAATCCTTTTAAGTGCCGAAGCTCGCTACCTCGCTATCGGAAAATTGAGGTGCTTCACCGTTAGCGAGTTAGCGAGGCCCCGTAAAATGGCAAAAGATCGGCAAGATCTTTGATGACGTGTAATGACAGATGACTGTGATAAATTTTGACATGTGCCAGCTATGCAGAGATCCGATTCTCATTAATACCTACCTGACTAAATGTACAATAAATCTGGAACGTCAGCTTGAAGTGAATCAATGGAGCTTGCTACCTCACTATGAAGAGTTGCAAGGAAGATAATTACAGCGACATAGCGAGTTGGGCCCACCACCTTCTTTCTTAAGAAGTCCTGTAGCGTATCTTTCAATCATTTCTTGATCCGATCAACGGTTGTCGCCGCCTCGTTATGACAAGGTGCTAGTTCTTTATGCATAACGAAATAGCGACATGCTGACACGTGTTCTCCGTCGTCAGTGGGTCTAAAGGTAAGCGCCATCAAAAGAAAGAATTATGTACGTGGCAAGCTCTCATTGGGTAAAATAACTGACATGGAAAATATAACTCCTAGTTGTTCTCTTTGTACCGCATGATCGTAGGATCTTTGAAGATCAACGACGCAGTTTTAAATAAAAAATGTAGTGCCACTCTCTGTATTAATTAGACAAGAAAGCTTCGTCCGTGAGGAAAAACAGAGTATAATACAGAGAGATTGCATCAGTTTCATTTCACGCGAGAAAACATTTGAAGCCATTCTTGTGCAGAAGCTATTACTGAAAGAAAAGCGTGCCAAGGTTGATAAAAAATTGTCAAGTTATCTGTTCGCTGAAATTTTGCAGGAATACAAAAGAGAATTGAGACAGAATTCAAGTAAGTAAAACTGCCATCATCTTTGTGAGCTTTTAAGTTTTAAAAAGGATAGCCCAAGATGCCTCCTAAGAAGGGATTTACAGGAGCAGTAAACTACCTGGATAGAAATGTGCATGATGATTTGCTTGAGTTACTTCCTGAATCTACTGTAGAAACGGTGCAAGTTAAGAGGTTAACCTCACTCGACCCTAGGCTTAGGGTAGCTGATGGATTGTATGATAAGGGTAATTGGGTCCGGGATGCTCAAACTGCTCAAAATGGTTTGAGTTTATTCAAGAAATGGTTTGCAGAGAGAAAGTTATATGCCCCTCATGCCAACATTTGGAATTTTGATCTTGGGAAGCTTGTTGTCCCCAGCGTGTTTATGGATTTTGACCTGCTTGAAGCCATAGCAAAAAACTATGACCAAGCCACTAAGGTAGTGAGAAGAATAGATGGTGAGGCTTTAGTTACCATCAGTCCCGAGGAGATTAGGAAGGTTTTCAATCTGGGACCCCTCACCATGTATCATGTGCCCATTAATCTGATAGATTTAGAAAAAGAATATATATCCAAGAGGGATGTAGGTAGACAGGGTGCATTGAAAGCCCACATAGGCTGAATTGGAGGCCTCCCAACCATAACATCATCTTCTAAAGAGCCCTTCAAGAAATCATGTTTTAATGCCAGGGCAGTGGAGATATATAGGACCCTGTGCAGAGTCTTCGGAGAGGGTGAAGAAGATTTTATTCCGGTGAGCTTCATGTATATGATCACCCAAATCTCTTCTTTTGGTGTGGAAATAATTTTTGATTTTGCATCTTACTTGGCAAATGAGATCCATCATGGATTGGTGGGGATTGCACAGGGCAAGGTGGAAAAGGTTTGGGGTCAGTATTCCTTACTGATGCATATGTTTCTTTTTAAAGGGGTCACTTATTTTAGTAAAGAAATGGTTTTAAATAGAGACCAAGAAGGGGAAGCACTACCAGTCCAATTATGGAGTGCAGACATGACCTGGGAAGCAGAAAATGCTAGCTTCGTTAGATTTGATAGGCACTTTGCCTCCAAACTAAGGTGCCTCTTATTGAGTGATAATCCCAGAATCCCTAAGGCATTAATGCACCTTGTCAGGCCTATGGACAAAACCCATAATCTAAAAGTTTCACATAATTGGGGAGATATTATCCCATATTCAGTCTCAACGGTCATCAGGGTCTATGGTTTCAAAGGAACACCCCATGTGTTACCCTATCAGGTACCTTTAAAGGTAGGGATAGCTGAATTTTTGTGGCAGTTGGGAGGAGTGGAGGAGGCCTTTTTGCACAAAAGGGGGACAGGATCAATTTTTCCTACTTGTACTATAGCCCACCAGTTTGTGATAACTAAAGAAGGGTGGGTCTTTCTCCATAAATTTTTGGATCAATACAAAATGGCAGTGTCTCACTCTCGTTTTTGTGATACAGAAGGTTTCTTTAACTCTGCCCTTAGATTGAGAATCAAGCTTCGTCCAGTTCAGCATGAATTCTATTTTCCTGAAGATATAATAAGAAATGAATATTCTCTCCATGAGAAAGAAATAAAGAAAGAAAAATGGAGAGTCTATTCAAAAGTTTTGGAATTCATTAATTGTTTTGATAAAGATTTCAGTCCTCTTAGTAATGCTGCAAACAATGCAGATAAAATACATAAGCTCATGAGTAATTTCTCTGAGATAATGGAAGTAATGAATGAGAAGAAACAAAATTTTATTAATTCTTTTCCAGATAAAGCCAAAGAAATTATGAGAAAATTGGGTTTCACCCCCAACATTGGAATAGGTCCACTGGTGGTACGGAAGAAAACAGGATATACTATTGTCCGACAGCAGGTGCCCGTTGTGCATAAAGAAAAACAGATTGTTGGATCCTCCAGCACTGTCCTAGAAGAAAGACCCCCTGAACCTTCCCCCAAAAGAAGGAGAATAATAAGGGAGGAAGAATCTCCTGATGAAAGTGGCTCACCTTCTCAAACCCCAATAAGAATTGAGGAAGAACAGCTCACCAATGAGCAATTCGAACAAATGGGGTCACAAGGAGAAATTTTTGTTACACAAGCAGAGATTGATGAAGGGAACCCTCAGGAACCCCCTGTACCAAGTTTTGAATTAACTACAACAGATTTCAGAGGAAGGGAATTGGACCCTATTTTGGAACAAGCCAGTCAGCATTTTTTGTCTGATAACAATTTTGTAAGATCTAGGGCTTTCCATCAGTTTGCGTGGAGAGTAAACATGCACATTTTTGAGCAAAGGTGCAATAATATGAGAGCAGAACATCCAGAAATGGATGAGACCTCCATTCAAAATCTAATAAAGGAAAAAATGGTTCAAGAGTTCCAAAATATAACCCCTGATGAGGGAAGACATATGGTAAAAAATGCTAATGTTTTATTATTTCCCAATTGGGACATTGTTGACGCATTAATTTTTAATTCTGTTTCAAATAATTTAGGGCTCTAGGATCCAAATAAAGAGGAATTCTTGGGTACAACATTCAGCAATGATCAAGATGCCCTTGTTATGTGGTCCCTGAGAAGAGGATCCAGAGTTACTTCATCACAGCCTGATGATTCAGGATTAACAGGGAATATCATTGTAAGAAGAGTTGCTGACACTTCAAATGTACAGGCAGCCCACATGAATGTGGATTATTCTAAATTTGCCCTGGCTACTGCGGAGAGAGAAGAGAGGGAAATGATTGATATGCATAATAAATATGAAGTAGTGGTGGAAGCCTATAATCAAGAGGTAAAAAGGAGAATTGAGTTAGAAAACAGGGTATCTCAATTAGAAAAGGTACTTGGAAAGAGAAAAGTGGGAGAATCCAGTACATTAAGAATTGCATATCCCCCACAGTCATCTGTGGGATAAACCCCTATTATTGAGATACCTGACACCCCTAAAAGACCCCAATTCTATACTGCAGAGGAATTTGAAGCAGAAAAAACCAAATTACATGAGTGGCAGATAGAATTTAGAAATCAGCAGGAAGAGAAATGGAGGCAGGGTGTGACATACTTGAGGGATAAAATACAATGGTCAAATTTTTATGACCAGTTGACAAGGATTGTAACCCTCATAGATGAGTTAAATAAAGAAAAGAATGGACTAGATTCTCTTGCACAGAAGTGGAGACATAGAAATAATGATGTTACAATTATTTGTATATCTACAGTTCAAATGCCTTATCATCAGGTTGAGAGGATTTTTGATTTATTGAATCAATTAGATAATTTTGAAAATAAAAGAGATTCTTTACAGAGGAAATTGATACTCTATTTTTCAAGATATCTTGCTAAAAAATTCACCCTATTTCCTTGTGCCTTAGAATCTGTTGATACAGTAAAGGAAAAAGACAAATGGAAAAAGGAAATGGATGAATTATTCGATAACAGAATAACAAACATCATCAGTGAGACTGGCTATTGGTTTTGGGCAAAGACAAATGAAGAGCTGGTAAAAATACAATTGTATTATGCTGATATAAGAAAGGAATTTGATGATTTAGAAGAAAATGCCAATTCTTTAATAAAGATACAAAGAGAAACCCTAAGTTTTGATTGGCCAGATGATGATACTTTCAACAGATGGAAAGATCAGTTTAGTGAACAGATGTCAGGAGAAGATGACGAGGAAGATGTAAGAGTAATAGTTACTCTTGTAGTCAGCAATGATGACATAGAAAATCCCCAGGTTAAAGTGATTTTGCATGTAATAGAAGATGATACATCACTTACAGACCTTATGGGTATGTACTCTAAAGATGAGGAATGATTGCGAGAGCAGATCATAACAACCAAGAAGCATAACAGAAAGGGACCCGCCAAGAAGTGCTGTTGTAATCAACCTTTCTGTTATTCTTGTTTTTGTTTTTTCAAAAGAAGGACACCTGTCACCTTCTGTAGCCTGAAGCTTGTTGCATCTCACATTATTTAAGTGAGATCCCAAGGCTAAAGATGGGTCCGAATTTGGTTTTCACTAAGTATTGTGCTTAGTTCTGTTTTTGGTCCAAACATTTTGGGAAAGAAATTTATAGTATACTTTTTCTGTCAAAATTTCTGAGATATGGATGAATGTAGAAAGAACTGTGCTTCTTCTCTGAAGGTTTTTCTGGGTCTTTTGTAAAGGATATACCATTTTCAAAGGAAATGAATACAAATTATGAACTGTCCCCATATCTATTCTTCTCTGAATTTTGTCTCCTTTTTTAATACTTAGCTACCTTGATGTTGTGTGAGTAAGAGCTTATGCAATTGATTGCAATTTAGTAAGACTGTACATCCATTTGTTATTGCTATTAATTCAATGGATTAAGTAAAGGCTTTGATGAATGTGATGAGGTTGCTTGGGTGTTAATAAGGATTTTTGAATGATAAATTCTGGTAAGAATTGCTGATGAAAATTCGTTGCAAGGCAACAAATTAGATCTAAGAATTTACTTGACTCTGAATTCCCAATGGATTAGGCACTGATCGAAAGTATTTCAGCCAAAAGAGAAGTATATTATAACTAGATTTTTTCAAAATACATCATAAAATCAATTTTCAATTATCTTTCCTGTAAGATTTTCAAAGTTGGCCAGCACTTGCCTACATGGATTGTTTTAGCTTCATTTAGCCATTGTTGTTAGAAAAATCTGCAGGGCTATAGAAGATTTCTTGGCCATATCTGTTCAAGGGATGTGTTTATCAGTTATTTACCTATATGTTTGAGGATTTAGAGATGAGAATCAAAATGAAACTAAGGATAATTCTCATACAATTATTCCATCTTTGAACCATCCCCGGGTGCACCCGCCCTGGTTTTACAGAGCCAAAAGAGTAGAAAACCATCTAAGGTTTTGTTGAAGTTGGGCCCTAGTACTTTGCATATGCAAGTGATAATGAGAATTGGCTATTCTTTAGGTTGTGTATGTACTGATATCTAGGTACTAAGCCTTTTGTCGCCTAGTAGTTTTAGTACTGTTAACATCAAAATAAAACACCAACAGGTCTCAATGGTTGGATTAAAAATTTAGAATGTGTAAGGAGACTTTTCTCATTGGTACTATTATATCAGTTGTTGAATTTGCTAAGAACTACACATTGTAGCCTCAAAATGAGCACTAGTACATTTAACCCTACATTTTGACCTAAAATTTTGACCAATAAATTTAAATGGCTTGGGTGGTCATCATTATAAAGGAAATTTTTTTAAAAAAAATTCATGCTCGTGTTGGTTGCAATTGTGACCAATGCTTTCTATTTTGTGTTGGTCTCAATTGCGACCAACATGGAAACACAAAGAAAAAAAAAAGTGGCACGTTAGTTGAGCATTTCACTTGAGCAGCAAGTTAGCTGAGCATTTATCTTGAGTGCCATACCAGTCAAGCATCATTCACGGATAATTTGAGGATTTCCAACATTCTTGATCCTTGGAGCACTTCATTGGAGCATTTGGAAACCCATCTACTACAACCCTAAACTAGAATTGCTAGTCATCATTTGAGCATACACAAACTTGCCTGGCTTCATGTTGTAATTGGTGGATAGGTGAGTTGATACGTTCTTGTTTAAAAAATCATTGATTGGGGATTGATTAGGGGAAGGTATAGTTTGAGGAAGCCCTAATTATGAGGGCCTAAATAGAAGGGTTTGTAAGTTGAGACATAAACTGAGAGTGACATCCATAGTAAGGGATTTTATGGTATATTAGCCCTTTATTTAAGAATTTGTCTCTGCATTTTGGCGAGTATTTTGAAACAAATATGGAGGCTTGGATGATTGATGATTTTGTGTGAACTTGTTTTGTGCTTAACTCAGATAGATAGTGGCTTGAGTCTTGGTCTTTTTTTATCTTAAGATTTGTGAATTTTGCCACATTTTGCTTTAATTTGGTCATATGGAGCCATGATTATCATTTTCACATGGAGACTATAAAGAGATGTCTCGTAAACATTTCGTTTCAGGTTGATATATGAATGGCAGTAGTACTTTATCTAGGTATTTTATTTTCTCCATGCCAATTTTAGGTACATCTGGGTACTACATAGCTAATGGTTTGATTTGTTGTAGTTTTATATAAATAATAATTTAGAATGTTAGGGTTGAAGATATCACATTGATATATATGCATACATACATATATATATATGTATATATATATGTGTATGTATAGATATAGATATGTATGTATATATGTATATATATATATATATATATATATATATATATATATATATATATAAATGTATACATATATATATGTATGTATGTATATATATATATATATATGTATGTATATATATATGTATAGATATATATTACATATATATATATGTATACATTACATATATATATATGTATACATACATATATATATCTATACATACATACATATATGTATACATACATATATATATGTAGATATATATACATATGTGCATATCTATATGTACATATGTATATATATATATATCAAGGAAAGGACTTTATTTGGCTGTCTTAGACATTACTATTGGAAATATGGATGGAGTAACTGTGAGGGGGTTGAATCAATTACCACAAAAAGAAATCCACAGATCCCTTAGATGTCTTAAAATTTAATTACTACTATCACTCAATAGCCATACAGAAAATTGTTGCAACTCAGTAGATGAACTATATATTAACTCATTACTAATCTTTAAGCATTCACAATTATAAACATGCATGCAAAAGAAAATAACATGGACACAAGAGACACCAAATTTAATGTGGAAACCCAATGTAGAAAAAACCACCAAGTAACTAGCTACAAATTTTCACTTTTCTGAAGTGAGCCCTATTAGGATCCAACTCTGTTAAAGGTTACAAAACAAACTGTTAGGTGTGACCTTGTTAGAGGATTTAATCACCCTATTAGGAGTGGCCTTGCTAGAGGACTTTAGAAAAATTTAGTAGAATTGTCCACCTTGTTAGAGGATTTACAAAATGGCTGTTAGACCAAATCTGTTAAGAGATTAAGGAATTACTACTACAATGGTGAGAAATTAACAATAAGTGACCTGAATGAGATGCAACTAAACTTTTCTAATACATATCTTTGTTCTACTTCAATAGATCCTCTCTGATTGAATACAACTTCGCTACTTCTCAAGGATATTTGATCCTTCTTCAAAATTTTCTCACACTTCCTCTTCACACAATCAATTCACTTGCATGCTTGCTCATTCATACATTCATCCATACATTTGAAATCACAACTTGACCTTTTATTTATACATTATAGATTTTCAAGTCAGCTTATTTACAAGTTACATTTACCAATAAATAATATAGCATTGGGGTTAAACATTACATGAAACAAATAAACTTTATTTCCAAAAAAAATGAAATCCTTCATTGGCTGACCTTGCTTGGTAAATACTACTCCAAAAATAATTTTCAGTGTTAACCAAGTGAAGCTCGGTAAATACTGCAAAATCTACAAAATCCTTTGGAGACCGAGTGAACTCGATAACAACTAACTTTCCTTCGTTGACCTTATGAGCTCGGTAGAAACTATCTTCTACCATAAAATCATTCAGCACCTGAGTAAGCTCGATAGAAACTGACTTCATAGTGTAACCTCTAGAAATGATCAGTAGACTTTGCAATTCACTTTGTTGACCATCTGAGCTTGGTAGACTCTATCTGATAACTGATATGACATTTTTGTAACATCAAAGACAACACACAATTGAACAATTGTATCCAACAATCTCCTTCTTTGGCATTGATGGCAACACAATATGTCATAGTAGAATGAAATTTGAAAACAAGTCTTTTTTAGATAAAATGTTTTTCCCTCTTACATTTCATTCCTCAAACTCCTCAAATATAGTAATCTCCGTCTATGAAGGAATTACATAGCTTCTTTACAAACATCAAAATTGAAATTTTAGAAAGATATGATAGTATACTCTCCCTCTTTGACAACACATGCCAAAGACAACACAAACCAAATGATTAGCAGTGTACCTTATATATTGATTCATATGCAATATTTCCATGATTATTCTGCATCAACTAAAATATCTTCAACTTGATACCTGTTGATGTATCACTAAAACTTCATTTTAGTGAGCTTTAGATAGGGGAATGACCCCTAACTTAGCTTTTAGATACAAAAAGGCATCCTTAGGTAAAGGCTTGGTGAATATGTCAACAATTTGTTCTTTTATATGGACATATTCGAATCTAATCTCCTTCTCCTACACTAATTCTCTAACAAAGTGATACTTTATTACAATCTGCTTGGTTTTTGAATGCATCACTAGATTTTTGGATATGTTAATTGCACTTGTATTGTCACAAAACATAACAATAGGTTCTTTGATTTTCTCTTTCATGCCTTCTGATTTGTACCATAATCCATACTCTTCAATGCCTTTTAAGTATTTCATGATCCTTTTGATTGCCATCATGCCATTTTCTCTTGGTTTTGCTAAAAATCTTGCTACAATGCCAACTACAAGGGCAATATCTGGCCTTGTATGTACTATATACTGTAACTTTTCAATCATAGATCTATACAATGTATGATCTACCTCCTTTGATTCATCATCCTTGGTAAGTTTCAATCCAGTACACATAGGAGTACCAACTGGTTTGCAGTCTTCCATACCAAAATTTTTCAATATCTCCTTGATATATTTAGATTGAGTGATATAGATGCCATTCTTACTCTACTAAATTTGAAGACCAACAAAGAATTTGATATCACCAAATATTGACATCTAAATTCCTTGTTCATTTTCTTTGAAAATTCTTTGTAAAGATCATCACTCCCTATGAACAAAGTATCATTCATAAATATTTCTGCCAAAACAATCTTATTATCTAGTCCTTCCTTGATATACAAGATACTATTATCATTAGTTCTTTGAAAACCAATCTAAATAAGATAGTTATGCAATCTTTCATACCATGCTCTAGGGGCTTGTTTTAGACCATACAATGCTTTGTGTAATTTTTAGACCATTTCCTTCTTGTCTAGATCAACAAAACCTTCAGACTACTCAATATAGACTTCTTCATCCAGTATACCATTGAGAAATGTTGGCTTAACATCCATTTGATAAACCTTAAATCCTTTGTATGCAGCATATGAAAGTAGGATCTTGACACCTTCCAATCTTGCAATAGAAGCAAAAGTCTTCCATAGTCTATTCCTTCTTCTTGAGAGTATCCTTTTCATACCAGTCTAGGTTTGTTCTTTGACACCTTACCATCTTCATTCAACTTATTTTTGAATACCCACTTAGTTCCAATCAAATTTTTATCTTTAGGCTTGGGTACAAGAGTCCATGTTTTATTTTTCTCTATCTTCTCTATCTCTTCATTCATAGCCTCAATCCGACTTTCATTTTCTAATGCATCTTTGATACTTCTAGGTTCAAAATCAGCAAGTAAACAATTACCTTTCAATTTACTTCTTGTCATAGTACCTTCGGATTTGTCTCCAATGATTTGATCTGGTGCATGATATCTCCTGACATACTTGGCTAATATAGGTTCCTTGCCTTTTGAATGCTTTGCATTCTCATCCTCTTGCATTTCAACTTCAAGTTTTGGCTATTCTATTTGCTACTCGGGTCTTTTAGACTCGGTAGGCATTGGTTTGACAGTAGCAAAATGTGACTCGGGTTCCTGTAGCTTAGTTTGAACTTCTTGCAAGTCAATTACTGAAGACTCAAGAGTAGAAGATTCCTAATTGATAGGTGTATTTGGCACCATATCAGGTTCAATAAAAACAAATCTCTTGTAGTCTCCTCGTTCCCTTTTGCTTTCTTCCTTAGTTCTTTTTGCAAATTCATCAACTTTCACATGTGCACTTTCTATGACTTTGTGAGTAGACAAGTTCAAAATCTATATGCTTTACTTTTGTAAGAATAACTCAAAAATATTCCTTCATCACCCTTAACATCAAATTTACCTTTTCTAGTTTCTTTCAAAATGTAAAATTTGCTTCCAAATTCTTTTAGATAACTTACATTAGGTTTATAGTCATACTGTAACTCATAGGAGGTTTTGAATGAATCCTTCTTTAGTTGTGCTCAGTTCAAGGTATGAATTGTAATGCTGATAGCTTCCTTCCAATATTTGATAGCAATTCTCTTTTCAATCATTAAGGTTCTTGCATAATCCATGATAGATCTGTTCCTCCTTTTAGCTATTCCATTTTTCTTAGGAGTTCTAGGGGCTAATACCTTTCTTTTGATCCCTCTTTTAATGAAAAATTTATTGAACTCATTTGAAATGAATTCACCACCTCTGTCTAACCTCAAGCATTTCAGTCTTTTACCTATTTTCTTCTCTACTCAAGCCAAATACCATTTGAACTTCTCAAATGCTTCTATTTTCTCTCTCAGGTACATGACAATCATCATTTTTTAGTAATCGTCAACAAAAAGAATGAATTTTTTTTCACCAGTATAGCTTTCAATTCCAATAGGTCCACACAAATAAGTATGCACAATTTCTAAAACTTCTTCAAACTGATAGTTCTTACTTTTAAAGCTAGTCTTTCCCATCTTGCCAATCTGAAAATTGTTGCATAGACCAACCTCAAGTTTCTTTATATTAGGAATGCCTCTTACTTTCCTGAATTTTCTTATTTTCACCAAATTATCAAAGTTCACATGACACAACCTCCTATGCCATAACCAACTTTCTTCAACTTCAGCAATAAAACATGAATATTCTCCAAGTTCAAGATAGAACAAGTTACCTTTTGTCTGTGTGCCTAATCCAATCAACTTTCCTTTGTCATCCAATAGTCTTTCTTTTTCATGCATGAATTCCACTTTGAATCCATTATTGAGCAGTTGTGCCACACTCAACAGATTGGGTTTTAGTCCTTCTACCCAATATGCATTATCACATACAAGCTCTTTGGTTAGTGAAGTTCTTCCTCTTCCTTTTATGCAACATGGTTCATTATTACCAAACCTCACACTACCACCATCATAGTCTTCAAAATGTTCAAACTTTGTTTTATCACCAAGCATATGATGAGAGCAACCACTATCTATAATTCATGTATCATTTTTTCTCACATGAGAGATAAGTGCCATTTCTTCATCATTGTTAGACTCATCTTTCACATCAATGTACACAATTTTATCTTCTTCTTCATCATCAGAATCATTAGAATCCTTAGCCATGAAAGATGTTTTCTTACCTTTGTCCTTGAATGATTTGAAGTCTTTCTTGCCACTGCACTTGTGACCTTTCTTCTCATCCCTGTTCTACTTAAATTTGGGCACTTAGTAGCAATATGTCCAATTTTCTCAAATGAAAAATAGATTAGAGGAACCTTACCTTTGTATTTTCATTTGCCTCTACAAATATTTCCTAGCTAGTAGAGCTTCAACCACCTCAAGATCATTGTTAGAACTCTATTATGATTCTTCTTCACTTTTTGAATGAGAATATTTTATCTTCTTGCCTTTCTCCTTGAGTGAAGGCTTGGCTTCAAAAGTTGATTCAATGTTTTTGGTAGCTGGAACATAGTTATCATAGTTATCTAACTCAAATGCAGTCAATCTTCCAACTATGGCCTCTAAATTTATCTTATGATTTTCTTCACATCTTCTTTCTTGAATTGTAGAAACTATAATTACATAAATAGGGAGTAATATTCTAAGAACTTTACTTATAACTATTTCCTCCTTGATATCTCCTCCAAAAGCTTTGATTACACTAACACTTGCTTTGACTCTTTCAACATATTTTGCAATGTTTTCATCCTCTTTCATCCTCATCTGATCAAATTGTCCTCTTAAACTTTCTACTTTGGCTCTTCTCACATTATCATCTCCTCCATAGATATCTTTTAGTTTGTTCCACATTTCAAAGGTAGTTTTGTAGTGCTTGACATCATCAAATTCTTCATAGCTTAGGGTAGATGCAATGTCTATCATCATGGTGTTGTGAGTCTTCTTCTCAGCAATGTCATTCACAAATAATGTACTAGAAGGAGTTACATATGTTTCATCCAAATATTTTGATCTTGTGTTTCCAATGTAAGCTAGATGGAGTCTCATGAGACCTTGCCATGCTGAAAAGTTATCCCTATTAAGCCTTAGCATTTCCCTCTTGTAAGACATCTTGATCTTTAGCTTAGATCCTTGAAATCTTTCCTGCAAGCACCAAAAGCTCTGATACCAATTGTTAGAAATATAGATGGAGTAACTAAGAGGGGGAGTGAATCAGTTACCACAAAAAGAAATCCACAAATTCCTTAGATGTCTTAAAACTTAATTACTACTATCACTTGGTAGCCACATAGAAAAGTGTTGTAACTCAGTAGGTGAACTGTATATTAACTCATTATTGATCTTTAAGCATTCACAATAACAAACATGCATGCAAAAGAAAATAATATGAACACAAGAGACACTAGATTTAAAATGGAAACCTAATATGGGAAAAACCACCAAGTAACTAGCTACCAATTTTCACTCTTCTGAAGTGAGCCATGTTAGGAGCCAATCCTGTTAAAGGTTACAAAACACACTGTTAGGAGTGGCCTTGTTAGAGGATTTAATCACCCTATTAGGAGTGGCCTTTCTAGAGGACTTTAGAAAAATTCAATAGAACTATCCACCTTGTTAGAGGATTTACAAAATGGTTGTTAGACCAACTCTATTAAGAGATTTAGGAATTATTGCTACAATGGTGAGAAAGTAACAATAAGTGACTTGAATGAGATGCAAGCGAACTTTGCTAATATAGATCTCTGTTCTATTTCAATAGATCCTCTCTAATTGAATATGAATTTTTTGCTTCTCAAGGATATTTGATCCTTCTTCAAAATTTTCTCACACTTCATCTTCACACAATCAATTCACTTGCATGCTCGCTCATTCATACATTCATCCATACATTTGAAATCACAAATTGAAATTTTATTTATACATTATAGATTTTCAAGTCGGCTCATTTAAAAGTTACATTTACCAATAAAAAATACATCAGTCAGCTACAAACATTACATGAAACAAATAAAATTTATTTCCCAAAAGAATGAAATCCTTCATTGGCCGACCCTGCTTAGTAGATATTGCTCCAAAAATGATTTCTAGTGTTAACCAAGTGAAGCTCAATAGATACTGCAAACTCTACATAATACTTTGGAGATCGAGTGAACTCGGTAAGAACTAACTTTCTTTCACTAACCTTGTGAGCTTGGTCGAAACTATCTTCTACCATAAAATCCTTTAGTGCCTGAGTGAACTTGGTAGAAATTGACTTCACAATATAATCTCCAAAAACACTCGTTAGACGTTTTAATTCACTTTTCTAACCATCTAAGCTTGGTAGACTCTATTTGATAACTGATATGACATTTGTGTAACATAAAAGACAACACACAATTGAACAATTGTATCCAACAATGATGATTTTGCGTGAACTTGTTTTGTGCTTAACACAGATAGATAGTGGCTTGAGTCTTGGTCTTTTTAATCTTAAGATTTGTGAATTTTGCCACATTTTTCTTTAATTTTGTCATATGGAGCCATGATTATCATTTTCACATGGATACTATAAAGAGATGTCTCTGAATGTTTCATTTTTGGTTAATATATGAATGGCAGTAGTACTTTATCCAAGTATTTTATTTTCTCTGTGCCAATTTTAAGTACATCTGGGTACTGCATAGCTGATGGTTTGATTTGTTGCAATTTTATGTAAATAATAATTTAGAATCTTATGGTTGAGGATATCACATTGATATATATATATATATATATATATATATATATATATATATATATATATATATATATATATATATATATATATATATATATATATATATATATATATATATATATATATATATATATATATATAAGGACTTTATTTGGCTATCTCAGACATTACTATGTAAATTAAGCAACTGATCCCTTCCTTATCACTCATGATGACATAACAATAATTACCATTCCTAATATTCCTTTAGAAATGTGCAATGATTTCTACAGTTTTGGTTTGATCAAACCACTTACTTTAGGGTAATCTCTTGTCTGATATAATAATTCAAATGGTGATGTCTTTTGGTGTCATTCTTGATGTTTTAATATGTTTAATTGATTGCCTTAAGGGAGTCTCAACTCACTTTTCCTCATCTAGGTATGGATAAATAAGAAAAAATAATATTCAATTATACCCTTCTAGATGTGATATCAAATCTCATAATGCATCCTTTACAAGTAAGTGGTAGCAACTTTTGGAATATACCAGTTGTTGCTCTTTATACAATTGTCTAATTCACATCTTTCTCTAGATGTTAATGCTTACTATATTGATTAATATCTTGTGCAATATGAAATTTTTCTGATGAAAGTTTTGAATTAATTGTATAAATAAGTTGTATCTTCAATAAATATCCCTCCCTTTACTGATTTCATTAGTAATATTAAAACTACTGAAGTTTTTTGTTCTCTGCATCCCTAAATTTTGTATGGTTATTATTGCATTTTGACTAGTTTGCTAATGATTTCTCTTCTTGATCATTGTAGACATGATTGTTTCTATCATTCATATTAATATAATTGTTTGATAACAAATAATTCTATCAATATATATAAACATATATCTATTGTACATTATATTTTAGGTTTATATAAATAGGAATCAATATCAAATTTGGATATAGAAAAGTATATAAATAAATATGCATATTAAATAATTAATGCTTGAAAGGGATAAACTAATATGCATAGCTACTACAAACATGAAGGAGTAGACATTCATATCAGTTTTTAAATAGGAGCAGACAATGGTGGGTGTAAGCACAAACCTATGTCACCCTTTGTGATATCCTTAAGGGTTTCGGCTGGAACTATTTTGGCTAGAACAGTTCCAATCGAAACAGTTCCAGCAAGACATACATGGTGCTTTCACGCACCAATGTAGCAACCAACATTTTTTCTAAAATGGTTCTAGCCGAAATGGTTTCGGCCAAAACTAACGTGATTTTATAAATACCCCAAAAACTATCTTAGGCAGTCATTTTCATTGTTCATTTCACTGTAGCGATCACTAAGGCAATCAGAGTGTTTCAACCATAACAGGTAGGTGAATTTTTTATTTTTTATTTTTAATAATATTTTGTAGTTATTAGATGATACTATTAATTAAATGGATTTTTTTAAAATGTTTTATTAATTAAATTAAGTATATATTAAATATTTTTTTAGTAGTTGATAATAAAGCATTAGTTACATTTTATAAAACATTAACATAGTAAACATTTTACAAAATATTAAAATAGTACACATTAACAAAAAATCTATTAGTTACATTTTACAAAACATTAATGTTCAAAAAACCTATTAGTTATGTACATTTAAATACAAAACATTAACATAGTAAACATTAATGTTCAACAAACCTATTAGTTACATTTTATAAAACATTAACATAGTATAGATTAACAACAAACCTATTGGTTACATTTTACAAAACATTAGCATAGTAAACATTAGTTTAGCAAATCTGTTAGTTACATTTTACAAAATATTAACATAGTAAACCAATACATGTCCTTTAAATAACAATAGGTTTTCTATCCTATTAGTTACATTTTAGAAAACATTAACATAGTAAACTTAGATGTACTAAATAACATACATGCATATTTTTTATTCACATACATGAGCTAGATGTGCATATTTTTAGTTACATTTAACTTTGTACATATTTATCTACATACATGTTTTAAATTAAATTAAACTTTTAGTTTTATATGTACTTATGTATGTATATCTTAACTCTGCATTTATAGATATCTAGATCTTTGCATATATATCATTATGGCATATGGTACTATGGAGCACCTATGTCCTTAGGAGAGGCTAGTGTTCATGGAGGGGGTCCTAGTGCTGAGTTAGGCATAGCACATAGATAGACATCATCTACTGAGGAGAGATCACTTATTTACAGAGACTCTTGCTAGATATCTTGTGCTCTTGAGTATCTTGATTGTACATTGTTATCTTCTACCACTCTCCCTAATAAGGAGAAGGTTATTTCTACTAGAGATGAGTTGTGCCAGATGATCGACATGATCTTTGGGTACAAACCATTTGATAATATTAGTATTGAGGAATTTTACTCTTCCCTTTCTCACAGTGTCATTGGCATTGTGAAGTATTCAGAGATTAATAGTCAGGTCTACACCGCTATGGTGAAGACCATGTTTCCCTATTATATAGATAGGCCTAGGGTTAGAGGTTATTTAGGGATGAAGTGTACAAATCCACTCATCACTCCATTTATGAATCCTTGGTGGTTAGTCGCGCATCACAGGTGGCCAAAGAAGGATGAGTTTCCCCTTTATTTTTGCAAACAATTGTTTGCAAAATTTTATTTATATCAGGATGTTGACTATATAGATTTTCTAGGTCATGTTGGATAGGGTAGAGGCTGATTGTTAGAGAGATTTAGACCTATGAACACCCCTATGCCTATTAATAAATGGGCAATGGTGGGTCCAAACCTTTTGGTCATGCTGAGAGGTCCACAGATGACTGCTATGAGTTTGAGTGTTCCTGATGATACAGTCATGACTCAGATATATTCTAGCATTCCCACAGTTGTCACATAATTATAGGAGATATCTTCAGATAGATGTGGTAGATACATGTTACAATCTCATGGTCCCATTTTGACAAGTGCATCCTCTAGCACAAGAGTTGATGATCTATATGAGATGGAAGATCTACCATCACCACTAGAGGTTTCAGTCATATCAGATATGGATGCATTGCATCGTATGTCATCTTATTTAGTATCTAATCTTCTTGGAGCATATCAAGCATTATCAATGGTCACAGGGATTCCTCTTTGTGACATTGGTGGACACATCAACCATATTTTGTCATGCACAATAGGACCACAACCCTCATAGGGATAGTAGGATATCCCTGCACATTCTAGAACACTTGCTCCTACAGAGGACCATACAACTCCCATCCCCACAATATTCCCCACACCTACTCAGGATCCTGTAGCACCTACTCCTGCTCCTGCTTTTGCACAACCTAGTCTTAGAGCACCTAGATTTCATGATTCAGAGATCACTCTATCACTACATGACTCAAATATCAATTAGATTGGCAGAGAATTACATTATGCTACGGTAAATATTGTAAATATATTTATGTTTATATTTATTTGTTACTATAAAATTTACACATGTACATATTCTTAAGTGATTCTATTCAACTTTTGTGTACATGTACATGTGTGTTCTATAGGGTCTTAGTGATAGTCTATTGCCTTTTGGAGATCTCAAAACCCTGATAGATCCTCCATCACATGAGTCACAGGTACATGTTATGTATTTTTTATCATATATTTTATTATATACGATATATATATATATATATATATATATATATATATATATGTATGTATGTATGTATGTATGTATGTATGTATGTATGTATGTATGTATGTATGTATGTATGTATGTTATGTATGTATGTATGTATGTATGTATGTATGTATTTTTTATTATATATTTCTTTCATTTGACGTGCAGGGTGCAGATCTGGGTCATAGAGCCTTTTGGGGTCAAGGATCAAGAGGGGGATGTGATTGATGTTAGTTTACACATACATGTCTATTTCATTGATGTTGCCAAGATATTTTATATATATACATGTACATGTCATTTTAGATACTTTTATATCCAGAGATGTATGTTATATTTCAGATACATGTGTTATTTTATAGATACTTTTATATGGATATATGTATGTTATTTTAGATACATGTCTTATTTCAGATACTTTTTTATGGATGTACATGTTATTTCAGATACATTTGATGCATGCATGTGGTATTTTAGAGATATTTGATGTCGTATTTTGGAGACATTTTATATGGCATTTTGGATACATTTTACCCATGTATGTATACATTATTTCATAGATGTGTTATTTTATGTATAGATGTACATATTATGTTCATGTTGAATGTATACATATGTTTTCAATATTTAATCAATAAATTTAATGCATGTATTTAAGAATATAACTCAAGATTATTAGAACTTAATGTCTTATGTACGTACACATGTTAAATTGATCTTTTAATGTCTTAATATTTTATGTTTATGTACATGTGTTATTCATGTTTATGTATATGTGTTATTTAGATTGATATATATATATATATTTCAATAAATTTAATACATAAATTTATTACATAAATTCAATATATTTATGTATATTTTATTCCATCTAGATGTATGTAACTATGTTCATGTGTTAAATGTACAGACATATATGTTTTCAATATTTATGTAAATATGTATATGTTATTGTTTTTAATGCCAAGCAATCTAAGTATAATTAACTATATTAAGTAATGACATGTCCTAAGGCAAAATATACATGTACATGTGTAACATATAAAGAGTATAACATAGAATATAACATATACATGTAAGAATATATAACTTAGAATTTATAAATCTAGAGTATAACATAGAATATAACATAGATACAATTATTAACAATCATATGTATCTTGAAAACATAAACAATGTATATAAATCTATCCAAAACATGTGTCTAATTTCACATATCCAAGATAAATGATCCAATATATACAAATTTATAAAACAAATATTCTGTCAATGTTAAATGTGAAAGTACAATCTAGCTATATAGACATAGCTGAACTAAAGATCCACAATAAGGACATAGATAAACTATAGCTCCACAAACAATGCATTGTTAGGATCCTCTCTATTTTTTATTATCTCTAGAAGTTTTTCATGTTCTTCAATAGACAGTTTCCACTTTTGATTTCCACGACATCCTCTTCTTTGTATTGCTTCAAATTGTAACTTTGTTGCTATAACATGGTTACTGTAATGTAAAACTTTTTCTCTAGGCTTGTATTCAATGAATTCAATGCCACTATTAGTTACCCTTGTTTTTGATAATATTTTCATTCAATAAAAACTGATCCAATTGGATATGATTGTCCATTAGCATCTATAGTTCCTTCTAGCAACTTTTGTTTTGCTTTTGTGCATCTTAAAAGATAATAGTCCACATTTTCCACATTATCTGGTAAGGCTTGAACTGAAAAATATCTCTTGCATATATATAAAAATATAGATAACTAAAAATTAATTTTAAAATGAATATGCATGTATATTAATTTATATATATGTACTATAATATATACACACAAACCTGACATAACTAAATTAGAAATGCACTCATAATCATCTGAATATATAGGATCATGAATGTCAATGTCAACATCTTCAAAAGGAGGCTTTCTAACTATCTCTTTCAAATCCCAATGTGAAACATATCCATTCACAATATTTTCACATGCACTCACTAGATTGTCCTTAATGCAGTCATCACAAAAACATGTTTTCTCTCTTACTTTAATTACTGGAGGTTTATGGTTTCTTGTAGTCATCACTTGATGCAAACTTCTGATACCAGGGATCATTTGACAATTGTAAGGATTAGATCGATCTATATCTATTACAAAATCATTAAAAATAATTTTCATATTTCAAAATATAAATATATCTAATATAAAACTGAACAATTTGAAAAATAGATTTAAAAATAAACATAACTTAGAACTCACCTTTCACTTCCCAAAATGCTTATTGTATTCAGTATCTTGAGTAGCAAAATAAACTTTGCACCATTCAACAATTTGATTTTCACTCTCTATCATATTCCCTGTATGCACATACAATATGCATATATATATATATATATATATATATATATATAAAATTTAAAAGTATATATGCTACTAGTATTAAACATGCACATTAAGTATGCATATATTTACCTACAAGTTCATGTTGTTGAAGCGCCTGCTTTATACATGCTCTTGCTCCATCATGCTCCCCTTTTCTGTGTCCACTTTCAAAGAAATTCCATAAAAACCTAACATTGATTCTAGCATGTTGCATTGCTAACCAATTAAATGCTTTTCCAGATTTGAATTGCCCTGTGAACATGAAACATGACAAGTATCTACAATTATCTATGTACATGTATCAAATCAAAATAGGCACATGTGTACAAATAAATATAGGTTAAAATAAAGTTAAATAAATGTGTAAGTTCATGTCTACTAACCTACACATCCATCAGACCAAATTTAGTGCTTTGAAACATTTATTCCACAATTTATGAGATCTTTAGAGAACATTGCAAAACAATGAGCCACATAACTTCTATCATGTACTCTATCATCACTAATATAGAAATGAACCTCTTTGATGATGATGTGTTCATTTTCATCCAAGCTTTCTATCTGATCCACCTCGAATTGTGCATGTCTATAGATCACTTGTACAAATATTGCAACTTGTTCAGAATGATAATATTGTCCTTGAAGCTTTGTTTGAGGTACAAATGTATAATTCTCAAAAAAATTGACAACTGAAAGTATACAAACATGTGGAAAATAATTTTTGGAATCACGAAACTGTTTAGCTTGCCATCGTGCACCATGACAATGTTGGATATGTGGATATATCAATGGACAAAATTTGGTCATCAACTCATCATAACACAATTCACTCTCCTTCAATACAATTTTTCTGGATTCATCCCCTATCTTATTTTGGTATGTCTCACACTCATATCTCATCCATGAGACTGGTGTGGATTCATTAATATTCTCAATTTGCATTTCAGAAAATTTGTGTAAATCTCCACAATCTTCATACTGATTTTTGATGCATTGGACTTTGAACTCATCTGAATCTTCTAATTTATCACATAATATGGACTTCACAAATTGTGTTGTATTGTTAGGGATGACCAAATTAGGTTCAAGTACCGCATAACTTTTTTATATGATTGCAAGTGTAGACCAAATTCAACATAATTTTGACAACAAGAAGTTTCACACATACTTATTTATATGTACAAAGGAAGGACACAAACTCTCAAACATTCTCTGACATATTTTAACATTTGAAAATTCTTGCTTGAATGTTTGAAATAATTCACTTTGAGTTATATCTATGAAATGTTTTGGATGTTCAATTTTTGCCCCTGTCTCTTGATCTTTAATTTGTATAGTATCATGCCTATTGGAAGAAACATGAGAATGTGTGGTCAAAAATTCAATAACTTGTCTTTTCACATCTTCAAAATTTTTGTCTTTTTGAGGAACTCTACAAATATTCACCCAGTTATTCTCAATGTTATCATCTAGCACATTTCTCCTCTTGATGTATCTTTGAACAGTTCTTCTGGATATATGTAGTACATCAAATATTGTGTGTACCTGATGGAGACACAACCCAAGAACAGAATGGACACAACAAAAAAGGGAAATTATATTAACTGAGAAAATAAGCTAGTACAAATAGTACAGAGAAAATAAACTTCAAAACATGCCCTAAGGGCTTACAATAGCATAAATCTGGAGAATATTTCTCCTTTTAGCACCTCCTCTCAAACTCCACTCCGAACTGCCTTTTACAATGCCAGAAATCTCCTTAAATAGACCCCAGAGGGTTAAGGACTAGGAGTACATTCTAGAAAGTGCTAGTAGGCATCCACCGATGAAATAGAAGGTTCTAAAAGCTGCGTTAGAAGTTGGTGCAAATCTAGAAGAATCTAGAAACGGTAATCGAACTTTCGGGAGGCATAACTTTTGAACCGTAGCTCCGATTGACGAACTGTTTACATTTTCAGAAAGCTCTCAAAGTGCTCTATAGCCCTATGGACCACCTTTTCTCATCCCCCATTTTTTGACCCTTTTCGAGATCATTTAATGCCCCAAACCTGACTTTGAAGCATTCTTAGGAGGTCTCCGAAACTCAAAAAACTGCAATAACTTTCAAACCGTGGGGCCTATTGACCTGATTCTTTTTTTGGAATGCTCTAAATCATGATTACATTCATCTGGCCAATTCACACCTTCTAGTTTACCGAAATGATGGCCCAAATACATGCTCCTATTTTTTCAAGATTTTCAAACGCACTGATAGTTGAAGTATGAGAGTTGGAACCTTTATTTGAGTCAAATGGGTATCCAAAAATGTAAAGACATGAAACAAAAACTAAGTCTAAGTACATTATTTTGGGTGACACAGGATTGCCCTTATACCTCTAGATGCTCCTACATCAGTACCTATTTTCTATGTGTCAATTTTCTACTAGATATAGTAGTCATCAATGCTCTATGTGCATTACTCAAATCACCTCCTCGAGTTGTGTTGTCAATTTTGTTATAAGCATTTTGCAAGTTTTCAACTATGCACTTGGTTTTTCCTATTATCAATACCCAACAACTCTAAAATAGGTCTCATATCTTTTCTCTTAAATAACTTGACAAATAATTGTGCCTGTCCAAATATACTTTTATCTTTGAAATATTCATCCCACATGTTCTGACAATGCTTTCTAATAGTGTTATCATTTATCAAATCTTTAGATGGAATTTGGTTAAAAAGTAGTTCCTCATCCAAATCCATCAAATTTGTTATGCATTCTAATTTTTTTCTATCAGTAGAACAACCAATTTCTCCCTCTTCATTTCTTTCATTCTCTTCATGAATATCATCTTGTTCAAGAATTTCAATAGGTTGGTTTTGGTCACATTTAATATGACCTTTCATTTTGTCATCTCTTTTCCTATCATATTTCTTTGATCTTTTCCTTTTACTACCCATTGAATACTTTTATCTATAGAAAAAAAATAAAATTAGATTTTGAATACTAAATACCAGTTAATGCTTCAATTTAGAATATATATATATAAAAAAAATTAGACGGGAAAAAACACCTTACAAATATTCGAGCCTTTGCGATTATGAGGATTTCTATGAAATAATTGCTAAAAATGACTTCAAAATTGCCATCTTCCGAAAATACTCTTCTATTTTTCATTATTTTTTATATTTACTAAAATAAAGAAAACACAAATGTTGTTTGTTGTTTGTTACATGAAATGATTTGAGATTAAATTATTTTATACTTGAAACTGTCAAACTAACTGCTAGCAGTTAGTTGGGCTGATAGGGGTTTCGACCAAAATCGGTCCAACCAAAACTATTTTGGTCGTAAGTGTTTCGGCCAGAACTTCCTATGTGGCATCCTAGGTGGCAGCCACACAAGCAAAAAATAAGAACTTCTGCAAACTTCTCACTTTGAAGGCCAATTTGACCTACTAAGTTGATGTTTCTTTTAAAACTAAAAATATAGTTTTGTAGGTTTTGAAGTCAAGATTATGGTCATATTTTTTTTAAAATTTTGATTATGGATAATATGTTATAATTTGAAAATATTACAAATAGGTATTTTAAGATTCAAGAAGTTCTCTATTCAAAAACAAGGAAAAAATAGTAAATCATGTCCAAAAATTATTATTTTTTTATGCTACATTAGAGGAAAGAGTTTTCTTTAAGAATATGTAATTTGTTTTAAAAAATATGTAGATTTGATAGGAGAAAAAAACTATCAATTTCTGATAACTTTGACTTTGACTAGTTATAACTTGAAAAATATTAGCTAAATTTCAATTTTTCTTTTTTGGTGCACTAGGTATACATGTCAACTCTAACATATTCAAAAATTAGACCAAAATATGAAAATTTGCATATATTTGTTTGACGTGAAAAAAAATCTATATTTTCAGCATTTAAGAAAAAAAATAGACTTTAAAAATTAACAAATAGATAAAATTTCCACTCAATTTTTTTTAAAAAAATTAAAAACATAAACTTCATCTAATTTTACACATTTCATTAGTTTACATCATCTTCAAATTCTAAGGACAAATGGCACTTTTATATCATTAAAGTTGAAGACTTTAAATTCTGATATCACTTCTCCTTTATAAAAGGTGACATAGATTTGTGCTTTTACCCTAGACCAATATTTTCCAAGATACGTCGAATTGGCTATTAAAGCACCCAAAATGAGTGTTAAAGCATTAATTCCTACCTAGATGATCAACAAATTAATTTTCACAAAATTTCTAACTAGGCTCACCTCCATTGTACAACAGGTTTGCTTCTATTAATAAACTAAGAAGGATAAAATAAATCTTTTTCTAGTTTCAACCTTGGAATAAAGAAAGAGTTTTTAATGTTCAACTAAGAAATATGTTGAGATTTATTGGTCCTTTGAAATCTGAATAGAGGTAATATATAATTCTTTTGTTGGAATTGGTAAAATTAAGTTGAGAAAATGTGTATGCGGGGCTATTTTTCGTTGAAGCAAAAGAAAACAATGCCTTTTGAAACTTGTCCTCTTATTTTTAAGAACCTTGTGCTACACTTTGTCATCATCCTTGAGTCACTGTGAAGGTTTTCTTTCCAATACTCCAAATTATTCTTAGTTTTCTTTTTCATCAAACTTGGCATATAGATATAATCGCTTAGAAAATAAAGTGTAATAGAAAAGCTTCTTGTCTGACAAATGCTATGGATAGCAAATGTACATTAAGGAGCATAGTCAGAATCAAAGGAAAATGATTTTTTATCTATAATGATAGCACTTCAATTGGTAATAATCTCTGGAAAAATGTACATCCTAAGATGTGGGACAATCAATATGAGCTCTAGAAAATTCCCTATCATACATGCTAAAAAAGTTCTGCTACAAAATTTTACCAAGAATAGAGAAAACAATAAGAGAAGAGACACCCTATAATGTCAGGCACTTGTCATTAACAACATTGACGAAATAGTTTAAATGAGGAGAATTAAATATTGTGCCACCCTTGAAAATAATTGTAAGCTTTGGTAATTAGAGTTTGGCAATACCTGAGACATTGAATCATAGATCAAATTAGTTGTGTACAAGTCTTATTCTTAGATACAACAGTCATTCTGAATGCTACAAGGATTATTTGGTATGTAGACTCTACAGTATAGGTCAAGATGGTGCCAAAATCAATGATAGTTCTCCTATTTCCCTGAACATCAATACTCCAAACCTTGGGATGGATGGGAAGAATAACCCCATCAACAAAAAATTTCTTTATCCCAATGTAGTAAAAGGTCTCTAAAAATATGTTCCTTAGAAAAGGATAGTAGCTTATCAATTTCTTCAATGACTACCTCAATGGTGTCTGCCCTAATATAAATTAACTTGTATGGGGGGAGAAATAGTGTACTCCATCAAGTAGTAAGAAGTTTTCTTCCAACAAGTTTACCAAGTTGTGAGGTGAATCAAATAGGCCCCTTCTCCAACTCCATTACATAATATATTCCAACAAATGCTTAACTTATAAAACTAGGTCCTCAGATTTTAATCCCATAGTTAAATGCCACATTGGGGATTCTAGTACTCTCCCCTAAGCTTGTATTGAGTGTTTCAATCTCCATAGAGAATATCTCAGTTCTATCAAGGATATTTGCATAGATATGGTAAAACATGCATGAACTATGGATCCTTGTGCAATTACATGAAGAATCTAAGAGAGGAGAAACTAGTTGATAGACTAGTGCATAGTAATGTACTAGCATAAAACTTGACGAATGCCCTAAAAAGAAGGTTGATCTAGGATTTATATGGAATTTCCCTTTACAAGTAGATCACTAATGGGTAAGTATATTTATTAAATTAATAAGAGTTACATTGGCTTTTGTATATATTCTATATTAAATCTCAAGCTTATATTTATTTGTACATAATCAATGGTACATTTTATCAAATCAACTTGGTTGATTACCTTTTAACTTGAAGGAGTCTATGCAGTAGGAAATGGGTCATTCAAAAAGTTTTAATTGAGGTTTGTGGAACTTTTCTAGAAGAGCTTCCTCTATGCTAGGTAGTAAGTATTATGCAATTAATATGGAATTATTATTTTCCTTTGTAGTGCTTCTCCTCTACTAAACTCTGTGTTAAATTCAAGGAGTGCATGATGCTTGGTGTATATTGTAGGCCAAACAATGATTCTTTGTTTCAAAGTATAATTCATAGAAGAATTGTCTCTGCACTATTTAGTAAGTATAATTTTTAATTGATATGAGATTTAGACTTTATAAGTTTATTGTCTTTCTTACATTACTGCCTGTAATGAATTCTTCTTAAGTATTTTATTGTCATCATAGATGCATTTTTCACATGAAGTCAACTACCTTATATCATAATAAAATGAACTCCATTTTAATAGGAATTTGATAATTCAGATGACCTACATCAACTTCTTTGAAGTGTATACATTTGCATTGTCTTCGTAAGGTTTAAAATAGAAAAAGATAGAAATGGGAGCTCAAAGACCTCCAAAGCCTCCAACAACTATGAGGTAAGTATTGAAAGCTTCACTAAAAGATTGAAGCACATATCGAATTTGAATGCTTTTATTATCATATTTGAGAATCTGCAAAGTAGAGTTCACATAAAGCAACAAAATATTCCCTACTATATATGTTTATATGTTTTTCCAACATAGGATTCACTCCACATTTTTTCAAAATATTCCCTATTGTATATGACTTTTAATTCTAATATATCTTCAACTTGTGATCACTTTTGCACCCCAAAAAATTGCATATGCACTGTTAGCAATTTATAATACATGTCAACAATTTCATCCCATGAAGGTTAGGCCTCTATGCTGATGGGATGATCCTCATTCTACATAAGGTGTTATTGGAACAGCAAATTGAAATCAAGAGTAACCATTTTAAGTCAAGATTGGTATGAAAAAAAGCCTACAATGTTATGAAATGTATCAATAAAACATAGTAGTTCATGCATAAAACCTTGTCAAATTATTTCAAATACAAACCAATTGATTGGAGATCCAAAGTAATGGAAATTAATTGCAAAGAATAGAATTTTCTTATTGTTGTCTTTCTCTTTTGTCCGTACACCTGACTATCTCTCTTATAATAGAGACTCAAAACAAAAATATAGAAATGCCTAAAACTAACTCAAAACCAATACAACTATCATCGGTTAGTTGAATGGTTTGGTTTTAAAATAGAACAAACTCAAACTAATGTTGACATATATTTTATGGAATCCCTTTAAACAAAAAGACCATTAACCAAATTTTGATATTTTATGATCACTAACATTCCTAAACTCTAAACACTCCAATGTTATTTGTGCTTGGAAAATGATAGTCCATTAGAATTTCATTTAGTCCTATTAAGGACATTACAAAGATTTGAATCATCATATTAGTCTAATTCTTATAACTTGCCAATTAATTCCATGATTTACTCTAATTGTCTTTGTGGTCTTCATAAGTTGCACCATTGGCTTGGTTGTGTGTGGGGCTCTTGCACCAACTACTCTACCTAGGCTAGTGAACTAGCCAAGAAGAAAAAAATTATTTACAACTACCAAAACATAAAATGGGAACTTAATTAATGCACTAAGAAATTACTTGGAATGATTCATCAAGCAATTTTCTTTATTAGTCAATATTTCATACACTGTGAACTCCAATCCCTCAAAATGATTTCAAATGAGTTTATATAACTCTATTTTCCAATTACCAACTTTCTTCATTGATCCCCAACCATTTCTTGGTGACTTTCAAATATTGCTATCAAAGTTGTCATTGATAATTTTTTTACAATTTTAAAAATTTTTTCACTTTGATGACTTGGAAAGTCATGATCACTCTTAAAGGGTCAAGTTTGGTTTCAATAACATATCTAACTATTTTGAGATCCCTCCTACTAAGATTTTAAATGAGTGAACTAGAAAATTTATGTTGAAAAAAATTACCAATCTAAAGAATGCCAATTATTTTGTTGCTTTTTGGGATCATATTGATAATATAACATATGTTTTAACTTTATGGTACTAATTTTTGTGTTAATTCTCTATAGATAAAGGTGAAGCATCTTACAAGAAAAAATCTTGCCATCGCAAAGAAGCTACCAACAAAAGATTCTAGCATGAGGATTCTTCTAAGGAGGAGGTTAGTCATTTTGTTGTGGATAATTATTTGTAGAACATAATCATGTTTCAGTGGAGTCACAAGCTTATGGAATTTTGATTTTCAATCATGAACAAATGGTTAATTGAAATGCCTTATTTCAAATTGAAAATCAAATAAAAAAATTGGTGCTCTCTAAATGATGAAGACATTCATTGTACTTTTCTAGCATAACATTAATAGATATTTATTTTTTATCTTTAAATATTGCTATACTATCATGACATTTTTCATTTTATAAATTTCTTTTTTGTATTTTTTTTAAAGAGAGATAAGAAATTTATGTTTAATAATATTAAAAATCCATTATCGGAAACACTTAAAAAACCAAGTGCTTTGTGAAAGAATAACTTAGTTGTGAAGAATGGGTCAGTTGTAGCTTTAAAAAATGGTAAAGAAGAATCAAGTGAGGACGAGTCTTCTAATGAGGCACTCCATGGTTAAGCAAGCCTTTAGTACATAATAAAGCAACTAAATTTAATAAATTATTTTTTTGATAGTTGATTTGTTTAAATATTGCCCATCAAAAATTACTTAGTACATCTCATCTTTTTTTTGCACAGGAGCTTGTAGTTCTGAAGAATCTAATAGTGAAGAATCTAAAGAAGATATTGTACCAAAGGTATATTTGGTGTTCTTTTTTAAGTGAAAATGTGATTGGAAATTTTGTATATTTTCATATTTCACATGCAAAAAGGTCAAATTATAAATATAGGTGAAGTTGTATGGATTTAAGTTTCTTCTTCATTATTTATAATGCTCTCAACTCCTCCTTTGTAGCTGTAAAAATACTTGTTTATTTTCACCTTTCCAAATACCCATTACCAAGTTCTTGAAGATTCCAAAATATCTTGGTCTAACCCCACTCCAGCATGTCTTAACTCCTACTTGGTTCATAGACCTAACTCCTTTCCTTTTTCTCCAAGTTTTGGCTTTAGTACTATGGCAAAGCAAGGGGTGTTTTTCACCTTGAGGGTCTTCAAAAACTCATTCTATCTAACCATCATCACACTAGATGCATGCTGGATATCCTTCCTATCTTTTGGTAGTCGTCTCTAGTGTATTCCTTCCCATTTTTGGAGATGATGTAAACATTTCTCCTTCCATCATGCTTAGAATTGACATCAAATTGCTAGGGCCTACCTAGCAATAGGTGACAAGCATCCATTTCTGCAACATCATAGACAATCTTGTCTTTGTACTCCCCTATTTGAAATTGAACATGAACTTGTTTATTTACTATGACCTACTGCTCCTTATTTAGCCATGAAACCTTATAAGGGTTAGGATGAGGCAACTTCTTCAATCCAAGCTTCTCTACCATTTCTACTGAGGCTATATTATCAGTTGAGCTAGAATCTACAATAACTTTACAGACCTTACCTCTTACTTTATAGAGAGTTCTAAATAATGTCTTTCTTTGGGGAGGTTCTTACTTTGTGATAGTATTCAGTAGGGTTCCATTGAACATTAGAGAACCTCCTCTCTCTAGATCAACATTTCCTCTTACCCCTTGGTCACTTTCTACATCCTCCTCTTGAACCAAATGGACTCTCCTATTCCCTTCTTGGCTGTTGCTACCCATTTTCTCAGGAAGTGCTTGTAAGTAGCAAATGTGAGGTAGAGTTATGGAAGGTCAACTAAGTATTTGGATCTTTTCATTTTTTATATTTCTTTATCTCTCTATCAATCTATCTCTCTATCTATACCTCTTTCTATCTGTCTCACTTTAGTATTCTTTTCTATATGTGTCTTCCTCTTACTACTCCATTTTTAGGTTGCAAACAAATCATCCTTCTTCAACCAATGAGTCATTCCATTCAAGAAAGACCATGTCTGAAAATATCAATGCACAAAAAAATAGGGAGACAATTGCTAGACTGTGGTCTAACTTAAAAAGAAAAGGTGATGGAAAATGTTATTGTCCTTACAAAAATTGTAAGGGCTTAAAGACTTGAAGATATCTAATCAAAAAAACTAAGGAACATTGTAGGCAACATGGTCACATTGAAGGGGGAAATGAATATCGTCCATTGGTATGTATTTTAATAATTTATAAATTAGATAAGACATGATTTGATGATGACATCATGGTCATGGCTAATATAAGGTCATCATTTTCATATAGGTTAATGTCCCTGAGTTTCATGTTATGGACCATGACAATTTAGAGAGTGCAGATTTCCAAATGAGGGAACATGGAGGTGTGAATATTGAAGTAGAAGGTAATGATACCCTAGAAGAAGACCATGATGATGAAGATCACGATGATCAAGATGATCATGATGATGATGTTGATGTAGAGCTTGATGTACCTATACTTGAGAAGGCACATGAGTCCCTATATGAAGGCTTTGAAACAACTCTTCTTGTCATTGTATTGTTGTTGCTGAACTTGAAGTTTATGAATGGTTTATCCAACGTAGCAATGGCATGTATGTTAAGGTATGTCATCTTATTTCATTATTTTATTCATAGTTCCCTTACAATTAACATTGGGCCCATGTAGAAATTAATATTCTTGAATTAACAAAGTATATTTTTGGTTGTAGGTTGATAGGTGAGAATTTGTTACCACCATCAAACATTCTACCTTGCTCGTACCGAGAATTATTTGCCATCATGAAAGATATTGGAATGGAGTATCAAACAATATATGTTTGTCAGAATGATCATATTATATATCATAAACAACATGAATTTGCAACACAATACCCTATTTTTCATACTAGTAGATATCAATCAAATCAATTAACAAAAAAGGTGCCTCGCAAGGTTGTTCAACATATTACCATTATTCCACATCTGCAATGAGTATTCAGGGGCAATAGCTTGGCACAATTTATAGATTACCATGCACACAATAGAAGTCAAGATGACATTATGAAAATTCTTATAGATGGTTCATCATTTAAGGAAATAGAGGAAAAATGGCCACACTTTAAAGAAGAACCTCATAATCTTAAGCTTTCATTGGCAATAGACAGTGTCAATCCTTTTGGAGAGATGAGATCTACTTACTCAGTGTGGCCTATTTTTGTTATCAACAATAACATACCTCCTTGGTTGTCCATAAAGAGAGAGCACATAATGTTGACACTAATTGTTCCATGTATTTTTGGATTTAATGGTCATCTAAATTAGTTTATTACTACTAATCTATCAAAATGGTCATAATAATTATGTAATATTTTTCTTCATTCAACTAGGTAAGTACCAAGTTAAAGATATCAATGTATATATTGAACCCCTTATCAATGAGTTGATGGTGTTGTGGAATGGGGTTACTATGTATGACACCTGTAGACCAATAGGACAAAGATAATTTCAATTTCATGCAGTGCTTGTATGGACAATACATGATACCCTTGGGCTAATACATTTTTGTGGTATATTCTCTTCTTAACACCTCTTTTTTGGTATGTTATAGTGACAAAACAAAGTTACACATTTAATCCAATTATACACGATCTTGTAGGTCTTCAGACAAAGGGAAAATTTGCATATCCAGTTTGTGGTCCAAAGACAAAATCTAGTCATTCAAAAAGCTTAAGAAAGTAGGTGTTCAATGAGGATAGACACTTTTTGCATAGAACTCATAAGTATCGAATTACCAAAAAACATCTTTTCAATGGGAAAGAAGAGACTATGTCAAAGCCATAGAGAATGACATCTCGCCTATGGAAGTTGGCATAAATAAAATAATTCATCGAGTTAATGTCATTCCATTTGATGGTTTTTGTTTCAAATTTATATTTTGATATTGTGTTTTATTTATTGATGATGTAATTGATGGTTGTGAAGGTCGTCAAGGCATCAATGACCAACTTTCAAAAGGACTTAAAATTTATCCTACACAATTTACTATGTCGCTATACTACAAAAAACACCCAATTGTGCATTTTTTTGATCCTATGCATATTGGAAAGAATGTAATAGAGATATTATGGAAAATTTTGGATGGAAGGTGTGACAAAGACCAAATTGTCAAAACTTGTAGTGACATTGAAGAATCCAAGCATGCAATGAAAAATGGCATTTGATCAAATAACAATGGAGACTAGATTGATACAAGTGCCCTTAGTTGGTTATTATCAGAGCAATAGAGCAATGCTATAAAAGTAGTCATAAAAAATACAATTTTCCACAGGATTTTTTGCGAACATAAACAATCTTATATCAAAGAAAAGTGAATTTGGGCCAAGGTTGAAAACACATGATTGTCATACATTTATTAAGGTAATTCGTGCTATTTTGTATTCACTATATATTTGTATACTACATGTAGTTTTAATTACATTCTTTTATAAAATATTGACAAGATCATTTTACAAATATTGCAGTATGTTCTACCTCTATTGCTCCCACACCAGTTTGCCAATAATGTCAAATAGGTTATATATGATTTTGGAAAATACATGAGGTGGTTATCATCTAAAAAAATCAATAAAGATGATATAAAATATTGGAAGAGAAAAATTCCTCTTAGGTGTGAAATGCAAAAGTGTCTACCTCCAAGTTTTTTCAATGCACAAGAACACTACCTCATACATCAAGTTGAGGAGATTGAATTGTGTGCATCTGTACCAACTAGGTCAATGTAGATGGATAAAAGGCAATTGAAATTTTTAAAAGGCTTGGTTCGACAGAGAGAACATCCTGAGGGTTCTATGGTGGAGGGATATATGGTATACTAGACCATGGTGTACATTACTGAATACCTTTCCAAGTTTGCAACAAAGATCCATGCAGATCATATTTGAGATCCCAACTCAATTAACAAATTTGAAGGGGAGTACTTGATGGGAAAATGTAGATTGAGGAAAGTGAGGGGTAAATCTAAGATTTTAATGTAGTTAATTAATTCTTTTAAATCTTCAATATAAGTTATTTATAATTGGTGTATTTTTTTTGATACAAGTGGTCAAGAGTGGGATGCAATACATTTGTATATTGCAAAAAATCTTGATTGGATGATGATATGGATTGAATGATGTCAAAAAAATGGTTGATCATTAACATGGGAAGGTGTTGCTTCATTGGTTATAGAAGCTCATTGTAATAGAGATTCCAATGTTACACCGATGGTAGTTGATCTAGTAAAGGGTTCAAGAGGTGGAGAGGCATGTAGAAATTTATTAATGATCATAACTTGATGTTTGTTTCATATCAACTCATGATACAAATAATTTACACATGCTTCAAAAATTGTAGGTCAAGAACCACAAAGCTATGTACTATCAAATGGTATAGGGTACGACTAAATCAAAATGATCTAGATAGAATAGTTATTCAACATGATAATGGATTTACAATGATTAATACAAGGTCATTTGAGCCAGCTAGAGATGAGCCCTATGTTCTTCCAAGACAATGTGAGCAAGTGTTTTACTGAGAGGTTCCACATAAATAGGATTGGTCATTTTTTGTTAGACATGATCCAAGGGGAAGGCCGATAAAGTATAATGTTATGGAAGGAGAAGATATTGAAGATGATGAAGATCAAGATGATGGTGATGACGATGATAGTGATGATGATGATGATGATGGTGATGATGATGATGATGGTGATGGTGATGATGGTGATGATGATGGCGATGATGGCGATGATGATGGTGATGATGATGGTGATGATGGTGATGATGATGGTGATGATGAGGATGAGGATGATGAGGATGATGAAGAAGAAGATAATTAATGACTACAGACATCGTCACCCCTTCTATTGATGATCTTGCATTGCATATATAAGGTAAATTTGTTCATGTTTACAATGTTGCATATTATTCATGTTGTGTTCTAAATTATTTGTAGCATATGCATATCATGTAATTTTTAGCTATCTTAAGATAAATAATTAACATACATAGGAAATATGATTACATATTTATTGTGTTCAATTATAATGATTACAACATATGTTATTTATAATTACCATTGTTTATATTGTGTCTGATTATCACCCTTTTTGTAAATAGAAAATTGACTATAAACATTGTCACCCCTTCTATTAAAGATCTTGCATTCCATATATAAGGTAAATTTGTTTATGTTTGCGGTGTTGCATATTGTTCATGTTGTCTTATAAGTTATTTGTAGCATACATGTATCATGTAAATTTTAGCTAACTTAAGATAAATGATTAACATATGCAGGAAATATGATTACATACTTATTGTATTCAATTCTAATGATTACAACCTATATTATTTATAATTACAATTGTTTATATTGTGTTTGATTATCACCCTTTTTGCAAATAGTTAATTGACTATAGATATCGTCACCCCTTCTATTGGCAATCTTGCATTCCATATATAAGATAAATTTGTTCATGTTGTCTTATAAGTTATTTTTAGCATACACGTATCATGTAGTTTTTAGCTAACTTAAGATAAATGATTAACATATGTTATAAATTTGACCCCTTTGGCATGGATCATGCACAGTGACATGGATTAGCAGGTATAAGTCAATATATAGACATAATTTTCTTATATTCTTCTTGTTTATCACTGACCACATATGTTATAGATAGATATATTATATAATCATATAATATATATATAGACAAAGAAGGTCCATATAGAAATATAATTGTATAATCACTTTCAACTTACTACATTTTATATCTCTCATGTATAGATAAGGAAGAACTACACGTATGAGTCATGACTTGATTATTCTATATATATTATTTAAATATTATCAAATTTCTATTTGATGGATTGCAAATGTCACCAAATAGGTACTTATTAGATCTATCTACATCGAATGAGGGAAATGAGGAAATGGTAGATGAAAGCTCTACATATAGTACGACTAAAATAGGGAGACTAACTAGAGGTCAAAAGATAAGAAAATTTTTGATAAACACATGCAATTTTTCCTTGCTAATGGAGGGTCATGTTCTTATGATGATGACACCAAAGGTGACATCAAGGTGCCCTTTTAGTACACACATTAAGAAAGAATGGGTACCCATTGAGCTACCTCCAATTAACATAGATTTTCGATAAAAAAAAAAGTATCCATAGGTATGCACTATCAGCTAATTATATACAACATAAAGAAAATGATCGAAGTAAAAGATTTTCTATGTACATTGATGGGAGACCAAAAGAAAAAGGTAATATTTTAGGTTTTATAAATAGTACGCAACCTTCCTCAACTAGTAAGCAACCCAATTGCATATTTGAGGTGCATGAGGGGAATGAAGTTTTTGTTTATGCAATAAAATCAATAAGTGTAAGGGAAGAATTGCTAATATATTACCATTTAAATCACATAGATACAAACAAAGTTACTATCATGAGGGTTTTAAGTACTATATACCATTTTATTAATAAGTATTTTTTTTTTTTGTCTATTGCTTTCAGTTAGCTGAAGTTTTTATGTTTAATCTTTGTGACAGGACGATATGGATCCAACAGATGATAAAGGCCATCAGGATGCTACTCCCACCCATTCTTCAACAAGGGAAAACCTTATTAAAATTTTACAAATTAGATAGTCAAAAAATGTTATATTATTATGTTATTTTATTTATGTTTTTGAGTTTTTATGATAGTTTTACTGATAGTCCTCTCACAATCTGATGTTCAAGATAAGGGAAAAGCACCTACAATAAGTACAGAGCCACTAGCTACCCCTTTTGATGATGATATTGTAGAAAATCCCAATGTAACAATAATGTTGAAGAAAAAAATTTAAAAAATAATTTAGAAATAATGAGAACTTTGGATGAAGCAAATATTCCATCTTAGGAGATGATGAAGAGGCTATCTGATTTGAGAATGCAAGCTCATCGTTATGAAGCAAGCAGTAATGAATCTTTAGTTATAACAAAAGTTCAATAAAGATTTTTATTTTATAATCTTTTATGTTGTGCAGTAAAATATGTAATATGTGTTCTTGTTACAGGATCTTTTGGCAACTGATCTAGAACCTGGTCAACGACAACGTGGTGAGGTCAGTAGTAGCAGAGCTCCAATTGTCATTGGTGAAATAATCTTTTAGATGACAAGTTTCAAGGATTTTTTTATTTCAAGCATTCAAAAACTTCTTAAGTTAACTCTTAATTTTATTATTTTAGAATGTCTTTGCTAACAATGTATTGTTTAGGTCATCAAGTGTAGGAGACTCCTAGGAGGTCAACAGATGTCCATACAAGATTGCTAACTACAATGTCAGCAACAAGGGGACATCCAGATGGTAAATCCTTATTTTGGTGTATTTGGTTTTGTATTGATTTTGAGTTAATAATTTGTACTTTTATCTTGGGTGCATCACATATTGGATTTTTTTTTGTGTGGTAGAAGATTAACCATCTGCTATGCCAGATACAAATCATAGTGCAAGTATTGGTAATAATTCACCATCATTTCTTGGAGCTACCTGTGTTTCTAGCACGAGAGCTATGTAGATGTCATTTTTGATTGACAATGATGAATCGATGCCTTTAAAATGTCCTAAGATTCCAAGTACTTTAAATAATTATTTTTTATATTGTAATATGCATTTACCTATTCATAAGAAGCTTTGGATTGATTATCCCCTGACATTTTTTGCAGGAAATGATACATTTTATAGGAAGCTTTATGACCTCACATTGCAAGTATTCGGACCCACCATACATACAAGGTGGAACATCATAAGTGAACTAATTTTATCCCACTATTTTTTTTCATATCATTAATTGGTGCAACATTTTTCCTTTCATTCGGGTCTTTTCTTTTACTAGCTATATCTAATAATTTTGTGTTTTTTGTTAAACAGTACAACTTTCAAGATAAAAAATTAAAAGATCAGCTCATCAAAGAGTTAGAGCATGAGTTTGGTAACAATATGTTTTATCATAAGAAAATGTTACAAAAAGCTTGCAAACATCTTAAGGTTGTGAGGGACTCATATAGAAGGAGTCTCATCCTAAACTCAAAGTATGAGCATCCTCCCTTTATTAAAGTGAGGGAATGGAATGAGTTCATTTTTGATGCAAAGGAGAAAGGGGCAGATGATCAAAGAGAAACTACACCAACAAGTGTGAGAAGGTATGAAATAGTATTAAATACTAGTATATTAATTTAATAATGCACTAATTAGTATTGATCTTTATATCTATATCATCTAGCATATTTCAAACTTTTCATAGGTTGTAAGACACATCAAAGCAAACAAAGGCTAGGCTAGAAAAGGTTGGGTAGCACAAACTTGGCTCTGGGGGATATTCTAAATTCAAAGCACAAGTTTTAAGTAGTTGTAAATGAATTGCAGAGAAAAAGTATTTATAAAATACAAACAATTTTTGTTAATTAATAAAAAAATGTAGGGTGCTGATTTTAATTTGAAGGCCATGGAAGAACACAAAAAATTCCTTCAAGCAAGGCTATGTAGTCGTGGCTGAATGCCTATAGCAAGCTTCCATTTCCCCAATTGAATAGTCTCCTGCATCATGTGCATAGGTAAATATGATAAAAAATATATTATAAATTTAATACTTGAGCAAAAATCTATTTGATAATAATGTACATGACATTGCAATGTAGCCTGTTAACCATGACACAGATCATACGCTACATCATGAAGCCTCTGATGTGCATCATACTATCCATGGAGGTGCTCATTTTCTATTTAAAACTAATTATGTAATTATTAATAAAATTTAACATCTTTAATTGAACTTGGTGTAACCTTTTTATGTTTATTTTAGAGGATATAGAATCATGTCGTGCTGAATGACTACCAAAGGATGTTCAAACTAATCAACAGGTGGCTCATGTCGCACATTTAGGTAAAGAAAATCTATGTTTCTTTCTTTTAAATTAATTTTGATTTATATTTCTTTTACTTAAATAAAAAATCGTAATTCACTAATTTAAAATGGTGTGAATTTAACTCATGAAGTACTTGTTATTGTAGCAGACCCCCCTTTGGTGCAATGGCCTCATGATGTTCTTGAATGGATGAGGAGGAGACATGCATTAGAACTAGTAGAGGAGGGGGATGACGAGGACATTGATATTCCTCTTAGAAATTTCATGAAAAAAAAATTTAGCAAGAAAGCCAAAAAGAAATGATTGTTGTGTGTTAATGAAATTTATGTGTTAATGACTTATTCATGAATGTTGGGTGTTAATGAATATTGTGTTAATGAATTATTCATGAATGACTTACTCTTGAATGTTGCATGTTAATGAATTATTCATGAATTTTGTATGTTAATGAATTTTATGTGTTAATGAATGTCATCTTGTGATTATAATGATTGAATGTTATATTTTAAAAATGGATGAATGAATGAATGCTATTTAATGTTAATGGGGAATTTAGAGTGATTTTGTGGGGACAGGAAGGCCCAAATGAGCTTCCACCTTCACATGGTTGGCCTTGTTTAGTGGAGAATATTAAACTATTCTTGAAACCAAGTGAAGCTCAAACTTCAAAGATAAGCTTATAGTTAATAGTGAAAACCAATTAGCAAGTCCAAATGAAGTTCTTCATTACAAGTACCTTTTTAGTTTTTAAAGAATGATGTCATGTTTTAATATTGTGTAGTTTGTTCTTAATTCAAAGTATTCTTTTACTATAAGAACATAATTTATGAATTTTTTTCTAAACTAAAAGTATTAAGTAGTCAAAATTGTCTTATTTTCCACACTCAATTTTCATATTAATGTGAGATGTTTTAAAATGACCATCTAAGAATTGTACAATATCTGATTAAAAAAACCCTACATGTTCAAAATGTGGTGCTCTTTCTAATACATTTGTTGTCAATGCATTCTAGGCAAAGATTGGTCATGATAAAGATTTTAAAGAAGCATTACAAGATCTTAGGGGAAGACAATGTGATGTGTCATATCAAGCAACTGAAATCTTGGTGTGTGTCTTTGTCTGTTCTAAAAAAATATATATATTTCATTCACTGGTATCAACTAGGTCAACTTCCAATTTCAATTTAAGCTGAAATTTGAGTAAAACTTTGGAGCTAATCAGTTCCAATGAAGATGTTAAAAAAAAGAAGTTGATTGTTGCTGATATTAGGTTATCAATCTATTGAGTATATTATACAAGAATATATAGAGGAGATGGAAAATCTACCCAAGACCAAAATACTTGATTTGTTTCATAGAAACTATGCTCCTGCTGTCATTGTAAGCAATATGCTCAATGATTTTTTGGTTCTCCATAATTTATCTACTCATCCACAGTTCCTTCCAATAATTCATTCATCATTTACAATTTCATAATATGTATTGTACTTGATGAAATTTTGTTTTTTTGACTCTTAGTTATTTATCTAGTCATCCTTTACAACTTAACAATTGTATTTTTTGTATCAAGTTGGTGTTGGCCTATCGATATGCCAACAAATTAGTGGAATCAATGGTGTTATATTTTATGCCAGTACAATCTTTGAGGCTGCTAGTGAGAAGCTACATTACGATATTAGATGTTTCTCTTTCATTTCTACTGATATAAATATGTTCTTTTCTATTTTAGATGTAATATAATTGTTTTGATTAGATAAAGTGGGATAGGGTTCAAACTTGTACAATAAAGAAACAACAAGACCATAAAAAGTAATATCAAGTCAAAACTATAGGCAGAAGGAATTCATAAGAGGTCAAAAGACTTTTGGACTTTAATGTAATATAATTAATTTGGACTTTGTTGTAGGCTATTCTTCGGGTTAGAAAACATTAGTTGCAATTTCTATAGTTCAAGTGCCAACAATGGTCAATTCTAGATAAGAATATCTTATTTAGTTCCTCTCAATGATCAAACACGTTTGTCTTACTTATTAATTAGAAAGTGGTGCTTGGTAGATTCCAAAGGCAATAGTAGGTGCATTGTTGATGGACAAATTTGGTAGGAGACCACTTCTAATGGTATGAGTTAGGTCCTAAATATAGACTATTATAAGGACATTTACTGTGTATTAATTTGAACAATAATAAAGAAAACTTTCTTTAGATTGTTGTAGGAGGAATGAGTATCAGTTGCCTTATTGTTGGATTGTCATTCTACATACTGGTAATTACACTTTCCTATCATAATAACACTTTACATCCACTAACTCAATTTAATAGGATTTAATTTCATTTACCTAATGCTCATGCAAAAGAAAGTAGCCATTTCTCTTGTTAAATCATCTAAGATTATAAAGGGAATGCCATTGTTGTGTCAATGTGTTTAAAAATGGAACTATTGTTGACAAGCATATATTTTCTATTTGATAATTGAATTCTAATGTTACTTTACTCCACAAGTTGGTAGCCAATTTTTCAACATAATTACCAAGTATGTAAATTACAAAAAATGGCAATTAGATAGAACATCAAAATTATAATGTTTATTTTGAATTATTTCAATCTACCTTGTTTTGCAGTAACACTCTACACAATCTATTTTATAGTTGATTGGGAGTAGGCTAGCTTTGATTGGTCTATTGGTGAGTATTACATCATTAACCAAGCAATAATTTATTCAGATCTCAATAATTTAGTATCTATTTCTAATAAAAATTATTGTTTATAACATCTTCTTGTATTTATGTTGTACAGGCCTATATTGCAACATTTTCATTAGGGGTTGGCAAAATTCCATGGGTTATAATGTCTAAGGTTAGTTCTTATTAGAAAAGTGAATTGACTAGGTTAAGAAGAAATTGTAGAGATGAAGTTAGTCTATCAATAAACACTAATGAATCAAAACTTCCTACCTTATCATTTCTTCTAAGTTTAGTACCCAACTCTTTTGATTACCGAAGGCTAGACATTACTCTTGAGAAGAATGGACCTCATGATCATTATAAAGAGACTTTTCTTTAATGAGAAGACCCAATGTCTTATGGATTAGTTCCTCTGTACACCCTCATCCTCACCCACCTTGAAAATATCTAGAGAGCTTTTCTTCTAAATCATTCTTTCATTCAGACTCTTCATTCTCTAAGGAATTTAATGTTTATATCCCACTTCAATCATTCTGAACACCCTAGTGTAATCCTTGGATCATTAGGAATACCTGCCCCTAGCTATAGATGCATGTACCCTACCACTATAGAATCTCTCTATCAATAGCTAAGCTTTGAAACATGGGTTATAACTTAATCCCTAGGTCACATTAATTTAAAACAAATCATTAACTATGAAATAGATAAAGAAATTTAGTAAACCAATTAGTTTTGGAGCTTGCAAGTGTTCTCCAAAAGTTTTACACCACTAATATAGACTGAAAAGACAATTCTGTAGTGAAATTTTGGTAATTGAACTTTATTCTTTAGGTCACATTAGTCAAAACTAAACCCAACCTTCTAAATACTAAAATAAATTATATCAATAATCAATGGTTTATTTATATTGATAATCAATTTATATGAATTTCATAATCTATAGATTTATCTATTTTTGGTTTGATCAGATATTTCATATAAATATGAAGGGCAATGTTGGTAGCTTGGTGTCTTTTGTTGCTTGGTTTGGTGGTTGGCTTGTTACAGTTACGTTTAATTCTCTCTTATCTTGGAGTCCAAATAATTTTCTCAAATTTTCCTATTTTGATACCATCTCTCATTAGTTGTAAGAGTTCTTGAATGGAGAAATGTTAGATGTGTTTTAAGGACCAAATGCTTCTTGCACTCCATGTAATTCTGACTATGAAAATGGATTGCTTATTCTAGACATGGATCTTAACCTCTGTAGACAAGTGAAGGATAAATGGGGATTTTTAATGATAGCCCATTATGAAATTTATTCAAAGCTACTCACAAATTACCTTAAGCCAGAATTTAGACCACAAGTTGTTATAGACCCCTCGCTACAGAAGGAGAGATCTCAATAGTGCCTTGGAATAAATTTTTTATTTTTTAAGGTAAAAATGTACTTTTTCAAAATTATATTGAAGATAATCATTTAGATAATGGCTCTAAACCATATTAAACAATGCGATCTATAAGTTTGTATCAAAAACTAGCCAAGATTGTTTCAAGAAAAACCAGGTTGTTTCATTCACTATGCCTTCTTTCATGAGAAGATATGGATATACACATGTTAACTATGTTTTTTAATATTTATAAATTTCAGAGTTAGAAAGATGTTGATGGGTACTTCATCTCATAAAAGGAACAATGGATTTAGCATTGACCATGGAATGTTAAAGCCAAACTAATAATGTGAATGATTCAATATGGCACTTAGGTACCTCGTCTATTTTTAGTGGCATTTTGGGCTTCATATTTTGAGCATAGAGATACTAGGGATAGGGAATCTTCATATCATGTAGTATTTTTCATAACCTGGTTGTGGCTTCTAACTGTGAGCTATTCTTGGTAGCTGAAATATAGTAGAAGTCCATAGATGCTATTATGAACTTTAATCTAGGGTCCTGTGTAATAAATCACCATTTTTCTATAGTTCTTCAAAGATCTACCCTTAAATCTCAATTAGTGACCAATATGTGACGATACATTTTTAGGTTTATCTAGAAAAGTCACAAGGTTAAGACACATTTTTCTCAACAAATCGTAGGTCACTTTGATTAAAGAAATGATTATGTTTTCTATTATAGACTTCCAAGATGCCAAAAAATCAAGCATGATTTTCTTATTAGTCCCTAATGTGGAATAATTGTATTTCTCTCATTGGTTGCTAGTAACATGCTTGTTAGTTGTAGATGAAAGGTCATTGTTATGGGTGCTTACAACAAAGATTGTGATTTTATTAGTTAACAGGTTGATTAGTTTTGTCACACTTGCTTAAATTTTCATTAGCACTAGAAGTCATATGACAAGCCATATTCTTGGATGGTATAGAAGAACCTAATGATCCTTAGAGAGCTAAGAAGGAAAAATGGCAAGGAATGTGTGTTCCAAGGTCCAAGGAACCTAAAATGATGTAAATAGGCCTTAAATGGCCTAAAGATGTAATTAGTTTTATAATTAAGTTAGATGACCTAATGTCCTAAAATATGTAATAATGGTCAATTTTGACCAAATGATAAAAATGTGTGTTTGTTTGGTTCTATCAGTCCTTGATAGGGTTCCTTTAGTCAAATTGGTAAATAACAAGGCTTTTTGTTGCTTTGGAAGTCATTAAATTTAGTTTGTGTTTGAAGAGAAATTGTCAAGTTTGAATTTGAATATCAATGTCTAGTTGGCCTAATTGAAGTTTTAATCATTTGTTAATGTGATGGGTAGTTATAGTCAATTTTCTAAATTCTACGAGGTCTCATAAACTATAGAAAATGAATAGTAGAGGATTAGGAGGAAGCAACCATTTAATGACTTCAAGATTGCCCTTAACAGATTATATCCCAATTTTGAATAAAATGAATGTTTTTACTGATTATTCATGGTGTATTGTTTAACTATTTCTAAATTCTTAAGGATTGTATTGTTTGCAATTAAACAATGTTATTACATACCTTTGCATTGATTTAAGTTCATTTTTCATCCTTTTGAATGTAATGTGTTGATTGATTTAAGGAACCATAGGAAGGGCAACCTCATTTTTAAGTTTTGAATGGAATAATGGTCATCCCACTATATGTCACCACTATCCATTATGGAATAGGCCTACAATCAATGTAATATAGCCATACTCACATGGTGCAGAAAGAATAGGGGTTGAGTGATGATCAACAAGGGAGAAGAGAAAATATTCAAGAAAGGTAAATGGAATGTGTGAGCAACTATTGGATTGGTCAAGTTGTCCACAAAGATTTATTGTTTTATGATAGATTTTTTTATGTTAAGGACATTGTGAGGGGTCCTTTAGGTGGGTTTGAAGGTAAGTGGAGGCTTAGTTTGATGATGCCCTAGTTTGAGGCTTAATAGTGAGGGTTTGGGAGTTAATGCATAAAATGAGTATGGCTAAGTAAACCAGTGCAAGAATATGTGGTTTGGCAATAAATTGAGACATTGTGCAAAATTTAAGAACTTGGTTGCAAGATGAAAGGACACTTTCTTTGTAAAAGTAGCCTAATTGGAGCTCTTGAAAGGGATAGCAGGGTTTGGTCTGAGGTATTGGTTCAAAATAAATGTTGTTAAATTTGATATATATTGTATAAATTTTTAAAGGGTATCTAAAACCCTAATGTGTTTGGAGAGTTGTTTGGAAGAACTTGAAAATAAGTTGAAAAAACTAGTTTGGCAAAGCTAGTAGAATAGTTTCTCTATTTCATGAACAATCAATTTGCACATCTACAAAATAGTGATTTGATTCAAATTTTGGATGAATGAAGTTGTACATTATTGATTTCTTTTTGGGAGGTTTCTAGATTTCATTCTTGCAATCTATCAGTATAGCTTTCTTCCTTTGTGATTTATTATTTTGATGCATCACATAGTATGCTGTCAAAATTCTGTGATCTATGTATCAAACTTTTCTTATCTAGCTCAGTATCTTCAAAATAGATAACAATTCAAATATTTAAGGTCTTTAATGTGGAGCTATAGAGTATGATTGCTGAATTTATTTCAAATTTGAATGCTCTTGAAATTGTTTGCATATATTTTATCTGTGTCAACATTTTCTATGATCCATTATCACCTTGTCTTTTCTAGATCATTGTTTCAATAATGCATTATAGAGTATGATCCATGTTCTTACAATCCATAATCATGATTTTTTTTTTAAAAAATTCATTATATTGATGGGTGTTTGAACTCTTTGAAAATCTTTATTATAGACCAAGAAAGTAAGACTACCTATTTTTTTTTCAAATTTAGTTATTTTTATCATTTTTTCCTATCAATATTTTAGATCATGTTCTATGATCTACCATCACAACTTTCATGTTCTCTAACTTCCTATCTTGATCATGATAGATAATGGAGTATGTGTCATTGTCATAATGTCTTGTTAATAACTCATAAATATTGATGCGAAAGAGATTTATGAAGTCATATCAAAATCTTTGAAATTCATTAAATTCTGAGAAAAATAGTGTCCACTAAGTAAACTACTTATAAATAGAATCTTTATTCGCTCTGAATTTTCATTTTTTGAGTTGATTGTGTATTTTTGTAAACTCGAAAATAGAAATCATAGCTTTATCTACCATCATAACTTTTCTCTTTTCTAGCTCATTATCTTGTCTAATCCATTATAAACTTGACCACACTCATATGAAAAAGTCTTAATTTGTATCTTAAATTGGAAAGCTTGTAGACTTGATTGTAGGTATCTCCAAAATTATATTTATGATCTAGCATGAATTTTTTTTTCTTTTCAAGCTCACTATACTAAATGATACATCATGGCAGTTCTCTTTTTCACTAATTCACTGTCTAGATTACAGATTCTAAAATATGAATTGCAAATTTGATGCAAAAATGTTATACACAGTCAAAGTGAAGTATCCTCATTCTATTCATTTTTTTTGGGTGTTTATTTTATAGGAAGAGTATTTGGGGTTGTTTAATATGATGACATTGTTAAATATGATGACATTCTAACTTGTGTCTTTTCAAAACTTGTTTAAACTAACCAGGTAAAAATGAAGCTTAAAGGCCACTAAAATAAAATTATAGGCTTGGCATTTTCACACACTTTGAATGTATTGGTATCTTCTAGGGCCAATGCTTAGGTTTCTCTTCATTTTATATATCCTTTTTCATCTCATTTTGTACATTCACATGTTTATAGATTCAAATTACTAAATATTTGGCCAATATTCTGGCAGGTCTATTTCTGGAGCATTGATAGATGGGAGAAGAAAAAGTCAAAATTTTCACAAGTGTAGATAGGAAGATCATCACCAGTGATTGGAGATACAAGAGTAGAGTTCCATAATGATCAAGTTCACTTGTTGGTTGTTCACGAGAGCTAGCTTGCTATTTATGATGCTTCTAAGTTTGACCCTTTGCATTATGTAAGTCTTTGTCAACAATTTAGAATTCAAATTTAGTAATTGATAATGATAGTAGCTACCTTCTCTATATGAATGTAAACTGATATAACATTTGTTTGTACTGCAGTAGACACCTCATGATTCTCTATTTGCTCCCATTTCAAGTGTAATATATTCATGTGACAACCTTCTTGTATTTTATGACTTAACTCAATATGTATCCTTTGATTATTCATGTAGTGTCTATCCTCTAGTAATTTCATCACATCCATTTAACTCAAATTAGTTCACTCTTGGAATGATTGACAGAGGAGTTTATGTCATTAGAATCAGTAGGAAAGTGGGGTGTGGGACCTCCTCAAGATAATGGTACCATTGGATCAAATCCAACATTAAGAAATCAAGGTTTAGAACTAGCTCCAAGGTAGTTCATCATATTAGAACATGGAAAATGGTGCCTTGTGCTACCTTTTTATGTTTATCACTTACCTATCTACAACTCCACAATCAATATTGATGATAGTCTCTTGCCTTCACATCCTCCTTTTGATATATCAGTCTTGTAACCTGTATATATATCTTCAAGAGCATGGTGCTTCTTTGTGCATAAGTTTCAACTTTTAGAGAAAATCATTCACTTATGAACATTCCATCAAAGATGATGTATACTGAGGAATTATGGCTTTTCTAGCTATTAAGTGGAAGTTTCACATTTTTTTAACATTCAAATAACTTTACTTTTATTGATGTAGCTAAACTACGAGTGCCTTTTGTGTTCTTGACAAATGGTAAGATTTCAACTTTTGTGAAGCCATTACGAATGCAAATGAACTACAACTGGTGAGGTGTCAATTTTAAGGCAATTTTTGTTTCTATAGTATAGATCAATTGCTAGAAATAGGCTTAGTGATTGATTGTGTTTTAATATTATGTCCTGGATGCTCTTGCCAAGGAATTGATCAACAAGTAGCCAAATAAGGGGTTATAGTTATATATGTGCTCTTATGATGATGTGATTGGGATTGTAAGTTTTTTTGTCACATTTATCTGTTTGAAAAATAGAGATTAGTTAGTGTTATTAGCTTACATTCTTGATAAATAATTATTTCCTAATTTTATTTTTCCCTACAGTCTTCACAAGAAATGGTGTCTCAAGAACCAAAATTTAGATGGGCTATGCCAATTATTGCAAAGGCTTTGCTCTCACAAGAGCCTTTTAGACTGCACAAAATTTGATTCTAAAGCATAATTTCTTGATGGAGACTCAGAATATTGTGCAAATTTCTTCATCTTTCCCATTGTTTTGTATGAAATAAACCATGTGATATGAATCAAACAATGGTGTGGAGGTAGAAATGTGCACAATACCTTGAGTCTCACACTGAGCAATTATGCTTTAGAATCCAATTTTGTGCAATTTCGAAGGCTCCTATAAGAGCAAAGCTTTTCCAATAATTGGCATAGCTTGTCTAAATTTCTACCAAGCATTGGTCTCAATTTTGACCAAAATGTCTTCCCTTTGTCATCAGATGTATGGTACCACTGTAGAAAATTAAAGGGCCTTGGTCACAATTTTGATGATGGTTGAAAGGAATCTTGGTCGCAATTTTGATGATGATTGGTCTTTTTTATTGTCAAACATTTGGCTTTACTATCAAAAAATTCAAGGGGTGTACATTGAAATTTCAACCAGCAATGGACACAAATGAGGAAATAAGAGTTCAAGATGAACTAAGGAAATCGATGAAACTCACATTGGTAAGTCAACCTTTTTTGAGTCAAAATTTTGATGCTTAATTACTATGATGAAAAAATAACTAAAAAAGATTGATTATAGGTTTAGTTTTCTATTTGACCAAGATGTATGGTACCACCATAGAAAATTAAAGGGCCTTGGTCACAATTTTGATGATGGTTGAAAGGGATCTTGGTCGCAATTTCAGAAGCACAAAATAATTCTCATGTATTCACATCTTATTATAGAAACAAATGTGAAGTTTTTGAAGCATCAAGGAAGACCAAAAGTAAAAGAAATTTTTACTATTACTAATGTTGATCATGAATCTATACTGGAGACCCTAAAATAGAGAGAGAACCCTAATGGAACACTCGACTAGGTATATTTACTTCTTATGTTCTTTTGTTCACAATGATTCAGTGAACTCATGATTATATTCTTTAATACAATAAGTTACTAAATTTTTTATGATATTGAAATGTAGGTACATCATGAAGAGTAGCCATGCATGAAGATAAAAACTAAATAAGTAGTAGAATGAAGAAAAATCTATTCTATTTTTGACACTACAATTTTTGACACTACTAGTTTCGACACTATGATTTTTGACACTACTATTTTTGACACTTTGATTTTTGATAGTTGTGTATTGATGTAATAATGATGAAACACTTGATGTATTGTAAATTTAAACTTTTTGATTTAATGTAAGAAACAAAGATGATTTTACTTAATACAATTTATGTGGAGGGACCTAAAAAATGATGATTATAATACATACTAACACCAAACTTGCACTGTGCCCAACAAAAAAAACTTGAGAGAGGTTAAAAATAATCTTTTTACTTAATACTAACTTTAGTGACACCCTTGTTCCATCCATAGAGATTTTCCATCATTCGTGGCCACCCCGTACCAAAGAGTCTCCAAGGTGCTCTAAGTGCATTTCGAGATTAATCTTCTAAGGGTTGTAACTCAAAGATAATGGGGCCTATCAATGAAACATTTAATGCTATATTATGATAATTCCAAGGCCTAAAATAATATATCTCATTTTTTAGAGATCAAATTCCATTCGGATTTGACACAATGATCTCACTCGATGCCAAAACTCGTAGTGTGCCTCAATGCATAGGTACATCACAACATAACTTTGAAAGCATTGATCTTGGAAATGAACCATTAATGCCATTAGCTATGGATGGATGGGTAAATCCTAGTGACTCCCTTGTTCTAGCTATTGAGAGCCTCTATTGTTCATAGCCACCCCATACCAAAAAGTCTCCAAGGTGCTCTAAGTGTGTTTCAAGGTTGATCTTCTGAGGATCATAACTTAGAGCTCATGGGGGCTTGTCGTGAAATGTTGAATTCTATAGGACAATCATGTTGAGGCCTAAAATAAGCTATCTCATTTTTGAGAGATTACATTCTATTTGGATTCAACACAATGATCTTTCTCAATGCCAAAACTGGTAGGGTGCCTCAGTTCATAGGTGCATCACAGCATAACTTTGAAACCGTTGATCTTGGTATCAAATCGTTAGTTACTTTAGCTTTAGATGGTAGGTAAACCCTATTAACACCATTATTATAGCCATGGAGATCCTACATCATTCATGTCCACCTCATACCAAAGAGCCTCCAAGGTGCTCTAAGTGCATTTTGCGGTCGATCTTTTGAGGGTCATAACTCAAAGATCATGGGGGCAATCAATAAAATTTCAAATTCTATAGGATGGTTATGAAAAGGCATAAAATAACCTATCTCATTTTTGAGAGATCACATTTCATTTGGACTTGACATAGTGATATCACTCAATGCCAAAACTCAAAGTGTGTCTCAGTTCATAGGTGCATCACAATATAACTTTGAAACTGCTAATCTTGGCATCAAATTGTTAGTTCCATTAGCTCTAGATGGGTGGCTAAACTCTATTGACACCCTTTTTCTTGTCATGGAGAGAATCCATTGTTTGCAGTCACCCTGTACCAAAGAATCTCCAAGGTTCTCTAAGTGCATTTCAAGTTTGATCTTCTGAGGGTCATAACTCAAAGCTCATGGGAGCTATCAATGAAAATTTTAATGCTATAGGATGGTCATGTCAAATTTTTTAATAACCTATCTCATTTTTAATATATCACATTCCCTTTGGATTTGGCACAATGATCTCACTCAATGCCAAAACTCGCAGTGTGCCTCAGTTCATAGGTGCATCATAGCATAACTTTAAAACTGCTGATCTTGGCATCAAATCATTAGTGCCATTAGCTCTATATGAGTGGGTGAACCCTCATGAAACCCTTGTTCCAACTATGGATATCCTCTATCATTTGCGGCCACCCCATACCAAAGAGTCTCCAAGGTGCTCTAAGTGTGTTTTAAGGTCGATCTTTCAAGGGTCATAACTCAAAGCTCATGGGAGATATCAATGAAATTTCAAATGATAGAGGAAATTTATACCAAGGCCTACAATAACCTATCTCATTTTTGAGATATCACATTCCATTTGGATTCAGCACAGTGATCTCGCTTGATGCCAAAACTCACAGTGTACCTCAGTTCATAGGTGCATCACAATGCAACTCTGAAACCACTAATTTTGGCATTGAATCATTAGTTTAATTATATCTAGATGGGTGAGTTAACCATAGTGACACCCTTTTTTTGGTCACAAAGAGCCTCCATCGTTCACTGCCACCCCATATTGAAGAGTCTCAAAGGTGCTCTAAGTGCATTTTGAGGTTGATCTTTCGAGGGTCATAACACTAAGCTCATAGAGGCTATTAATGAAATGTAAAATGCTATAAGATGTTCATGCTGAGGCCTACAAACCTATCACATTTTTGAAATATCACATTCCCTTTGGATTCAACACAACAATCTCACTCAATGCCAAAAGAGTGTACCTCAATTCATAGGTGCATCACAACATAACTTTGAAACTGCTAATCTTTGCATCAAATCATCAGTTCCATTAGCTCTGGATAGGTAGGTGAACTATAGTGATACTCTTGTTTTTACTACAAAGAGCCTCCATCATTCACAACCACCCCATACTAAAGATTCTCCAAGGTGCTCTAAGTGCATTTCAAGGTTGAACTTCTAAGGCTCGTAACTCATAGCTCATGGAGGCTATTGATGAAATGTTGAATACTACAAGACAATCATGTTGAGGCCTAAAATAACCTATCTCATTTTTTAGAGATCACATTCTATTTGGATTTGGCACAATGATCTTGCTCAATGCAAAAACTCACACTGTGCCTCAATTCATAGGTGCATCACAACATAACTTTAAAACCATTAATCTTGGAATCAAATCATCAAAACCATTAGCTCCATATGGGTGGGTGAACCCTAGTGCCACTCTCATTCTGGTTGCTAAGAGCCTTTATCATTCATAGCCACCCTGTATTGAAGAGTCTCCAAGGTGCTATAAGTGGTTTTGAGGTTGATCTTCTGAGGATAGTAACGTGGAGCTCACAGGGGCTATTGATGAAATATTAAATGCTACAGGATGGTCATGCTAAAACCTACAATAATCTATCTCATTTCCAAGGTGCTCTAAGTGTGTTTGGGTGGGTGAACCATAGTGACATCTTAAGGGGTTGCAGAGATCATTTCAATTAAACATATACAATAGCATTTCAAATTAAACATTGCATCAAAAATTTGATAATAAAGATTGTTAAAATGTTATTCACAAATTATTGTATTTGAATTGAATATAAAAAAAATGATAAAAATGAGTGATATTCCGTAAACATGAACAATACAGATGATTCACAATTGAATAATACTATACTAAATTAATATGTATATCATTGTGCACATAAATGACAAAAGTATATATCAAAATACATATATCCATAGATAAATTATACAGATATATATCAAATTTCATGTATCCATAGATAAATTATGTAAGTATATATCAAAATACATAGATCCATATACAAAATATGGCTAACATGCCATCAAAATGTGTATAATATCAATGTTTCTGTATACAGTGTGGCATATGCCATCTCAAAATGTCTCATGATGCATCCTATGACAACTATACTATCCTATACTATTGGTGGATGATCAAAATGTAGCCTCTTCACTGCATTTGGTGGATCAGATGCCTCCTACATAAACAAAAATGGAAAACCCAAACTTAGACTATTAAATTTATATGATTCTATGTATCTAATATTGAATTACTCAAATGCATAATGATCCCTTTTTAATGAAGATTTATAGTATTAAAATTTCATCATAAATATCTCTCTCATCGACCTCCTGCATTAGTCAGGAGTCCTCTCATATGTCCTCAAAAATTCTTGAACCTCATTGATTATGGCCTATGTATGTTCAAGTATGTTTGTCAAATGAATCTACAACTTAAAATATAACATTATAATTCATAAAGTTCTAAATTCATAACATATAATCAAGAATTCAAACTATAACTTACATTCTTTGACTCCCCTTCTAGATATAATGGCTTCATTAGCAAACATACAAAACTCAGGCATCCAACCTCCTATGCATTAGGTGTTTCCTATGAGATACAAAATACTAGTTGTTAATATCATAGAAATTAGTTTTGAATTTATTAATGAAAATAAGGAAGAAATAAAAATAAATGATACTTATATATACGATGGGGCTCTCACTACAAATGGAAACACCAGAGGGTCTGTGACATGGAATCTGCCTAGACTCATCACCAGTAGCCACATCCTATACAATAAAGAATATAATTAAATTTTATTTCCACAAACATTTTACAAGAATATATCGATATTTAACCACTTCAAAAGCACCTAATTACCGATCCCTTGTCAATGGGTTGTGCCTCATCACCTACACTCTACCCCCCACTAATAGGTGATACTTGTAAGAGAAAAGAAAGATTAGAAATCATTCATGTTCCAATAGAAAATAGAAAATATAATGAGAACACAACATAATGTACCATAGATGTCTCAAGGTCAAATGAAATAGCTGAGAGTGTGACATTACCAACCTATCTGAGCTCCTCCTCAGTCATTAACTAAACATAAATGAAGATCACATACATGTATAGGTCAGTATGGGTTAAAAATTAAAATTACTCTATTATAAAGATTAGCTTTAAATTGCATATCTTGTAACAAAAAATTGTATACACATACTGACATAGAAGGATTCCATGCCTTTGCATGCCCCTCCTCTCCCACATCAAGGTGTGTAGCCTCTGTACATGCATCTGGTGTATCCTCCTAAAATTCAAATTGATATTTAGAAAGATCACCTATGGGACCTAGACCAATATTCTTGCAAATTATGCAAGTATGGGGCACACAAACATGTGATGAGCTTGCTGATGATGAACTCGTACCAACATCATCAATATGAGGCAACACTGACCTATCTTGGGATATCAATAGGCTACTCAATCTATGGATGACTCTAGTAGTCTAAGAGCTAGCCTCTACAATAATATCAGGATGTTGTACTAGAGGAGGGGGGAGACATTAGTAGGGGGGAAAAAAGTGCCAACTTTCTTCCACTAGAAAAAGGGTCTATTATGAGGAGCTCCTCCTCCACCCATGTTGGGCCTCATGTTCCAATAGTTCACTTTGAGGTGCAACACAAATTTGGCATATTATTTTTTAATGAAATGGAATGGCACCTTTAAATATTGTGTGGAGGGATGTCAAAAATCATCCACCAATGATCCCAAAAGTTTGCATGCATAGCCTCATTTGTGCACCATTTAATTGATAGTTTGGGCTTTGTGCATTCTACTTTTTTACCAGTTTTTGGGTCCACAAAAAGGCTAACTATATCATCTTTAGTTATATTTAGGGCTGCAACCTCATCATAGTCCAACCCATCATCAAACATGGCATGCATTTTCTCATGCCAGTGAAGAGCAACATTTTTTTCATTGGTAAGTATTTCAATATTATCTAGTATGGTGTTTAACATGGATAACATGGGAGCCAATGTGGGTATAGTTTTATATGTGGTTCGCAAACACTCAGTTTGACGAGATTTTCAACTATCAAATCTTCAATTTGAGGAGGGTTTTGAGCGGGTAGGGGATCATTTGGTGGACAATTTTGAGGGGGTTCTAGATTGTTTGGTGGAGGGTTACAAGGAACATTATTTCCTATGTTAGTATCATCATTTGGGTCAGCCATACCTATTAATTTGAAAAACATAAAATTTATATTTAAAATAACCTAAATTTCAACAATTTCTATTAAATTTTTTTTTTTTTAACAAATTCAATTTAAAATAACTAATTTATAATAATATTTATTCAAAACATTAAAAAATGAAAAAAAAAACTTAACTTTATCTTATACGCATTCAGAAATCCAATAACTGAATGGAACTCAACAATAAAAGAAAAAAATCAATGTAAAAAGAGCTCTCAATTTTTTTTAAAATTCTATGTAATAGGTTTCAGGTATCTAATTTCATATCAGATACCTGATATAATATCGAGTATCCAATATTAAGTTGGATACCTGATTATCGATCAAATACCTAAAAAGGCTTGGTCCAAACATTTTAGCCTTGGTATCAGGATGGGTGGAAAAAAAGTCAAAGCAAATTTTGAAATGCTTTTAGACATTTTCAAAGTCCACTTTTTTTACATCACCACTTTTTGGCACACCATGATCCTGCACATACCCTTATATATATATATATATATATATATATATATATATATATATATATATATATATATGTATATATATGTATGTATATATATATATATATATATACATACATATATATATATATACATACATATATATATATATACATACATATATATATATATACATATATATATACATACATATATATATATATATGTATATATATATATATGTATATATATATATATGTATGTATATATATATATATATGTATGTATATATATATATGTATATATATATATATGTATATATATATATATATATACTTATTTTATTTATTGTAATAAGTAAAGTTTTTGGGGTTTGTGTTTAGAAGAGGGGGGCCTATTATAAAAAAATTATTTAAAAAATTAATAATAAAAATTATATTTGAAGTGAGGGTAGGGGCCACCACATGCATGCCTCCCTCTGTACCCCATAGCTTGCAGACCAAGACTGCACAAGGGCAACAACAATTACCTTGGCAATGTTGTAGCTACCTTGGACATGTTGTCAACTATCATCCCCTCTTTAGGGATTAATTTTTTTAAAGTTTTTTCTTTGAAAAAAATTTATTAATATAATATGTTATATAAATTATTTATATTTATATTTTTATATTAACTAATGTTATTTAGGAATAATACTTCTTTTTTAAAAAGATAGTTAAATAAAAACATAGTTTAGTTTTTATTTAAATAATCATAATAGGAATTAAATAAAAACATAGGTTTTACTAGAGATGGGCTCTTTTAAACTACAAAAATAAGGAATTATATTATGGTGAACTAAACATGGAAAACACATATGATGGGAAAACATTTTCAAATGAAACTTGATCTTTTACTCAAATCAAGATTTACGAAAATATATCAAAAACTAAAATGACTGAATAACTAAGTTTGTTTTAAATGCATGTTGAGATGTTGTGTTTTATCTCATGATGAGGTTTGGGAAAACCAATTAGTTTGGCCAATTAGGAATGTTTACTAGAGGGTTGGGAAGTGGACATTCTAAAAGTGTTATTATGTGATATTGTTCTATCATGATTGTTTAATTCCCAACCAATGTTATATATTTATGTGTTTCTATGATGAGATCGATTTCTTCTTTGTAAGCTCATGTGTTGTTATTTTCTTGGTGTAAACTATGAGGTTTCAATCAACTATCTATTGGTGCTTTCCAGTTGATTTTATAAGACTAATGTGATTATTGTGATTCATGAGATACACTTTTATGAGCTTAAGGTAGGTTATCTATATGTATGATGGGAAGTGGCTTGTAATGGAGGCTAGAGCCCTAAAGAGGTTTCTTGGGTAACCCGTTTCTAAGTTATATTAATAAAATGTGATAATATTGTCATTAATTGGGTTAAAATCAATTAACAAAAGTTAGTATATTACCTTGCCCATGCCTTGAGTGCTAGTATAGCCTAGGATGGGAGTAGAGAGGATACCTAGTTGCAACCTTTCCTTGTTAGTATGCATTGTGTATAATAAAGGATAATGATGCCACATAGGGTCACTAGGGGGCTAGAGTCCAGAGAGACTGCTATGGTAACCTTAGATTTGACTTATGTGATGACACTTTTCCACATAAATATTATGTTTCCTATGTGTCTTTGATGCCTTTGGAATTAAATGTCGCTTATATACTAGGTACCTTGAGATAGATTGCTAGAAGGATTCCTTGACCTAGATTATTGTTATGACTTTTGCATTATTATCCATTTGGGACATGAGATTATCTCCTCAACATGGTGGGAGCAAGCCATTTGGGTTCCATGAGGTTGAGTGGTAGTGTTTCTTATACCACTCAGATCTAATAGCTCGATGCCAAAGCTAGATGTACCTTGTGCAATTATTCTATCCTTCTTATCTTGTGATTATGTTCTATGTTCACATTTTGGTATTTGTACTTTGGTTATTTGAGATGTTACAAAATGTTTTATCTTATCATGATGTATATTCTGTTATCATTTGATATCTTATGACTTATGTAGAGGATGATTATGCATTCTAGTTAAACCATGTGGCATCTTATGTTCTTGTATATTCTTTCCTATGATTTTGTACATATGGTTTTTCTATGACATGGAATTTGTTTACTTATAAAGAATAATATTAATTAAACTACTGTGTGATTCAACATTATAGAATACTCTAGAGATGTAACTATTATTTTATTTCTTTGTATGTATGTGAATTATTTCTTCTACTATGTTATCTCTTGATTGTTTTAATATTTCAAAAAAATGTTGAGAAAAATTAGTGACATTATAGGTTAATTTCTCTTGGGTTCCTCAATGGGGCATTAGAGAGAGAGAGAGAGAGAGAGAGAGAGAGAGAGAGAGAGAGAGAGAGAGAGAGAGAGGATAGGCGTTAGGGATTAGGGGTTATAGACTGAGGGATTGGGGTTAGGGGTTAGAGAGGACACATAGAGGTAGGTTAGGGAATTGAGAGAGAGAGAGAGAGGGGGGGGGGGGGGTGGGGGTTAGGGTGGAAGGGGAGGATAGGGAGGGAATAGGGAGGCCTAAGAAGAGGTAGAGAAAGAGGGGGTTTAGGGAGGGATGAGAAGAGATAAAGAGAAAGAGGGGTTAGGGAGGGAGGGTATGAGATAGAAAAAGAGGGGTTAGGGATTAGGGGTTAGAGAGAGAGTAGGGGATAGGAGAGAGAGGGAGAAAGTGATAGGGAGTAGTGGATGGGGGTTCAAAGAGTATATGGGATAAGATGCATATAAAAAGAGAGATGGACATAGAGTAGCAAATGGGAGAGAGAAAGAGAGGATTGGGGAAAGAGTATGGGATAGGATGTAGAGAGAGAGAGGGGGGATATAGGAAGCATATGACATAGGATGTAAAGAAAGAGAGAGAGGATGGGGTAGGGGGAGAGAGAGACAGAGAGAAAGAGAGAGAGGGAGGGAGGGAGAAAGAGAGAGATGGGGTGGGGAGAGAAAGAGTATTTTATGTGATTTCTAATAGTGCTATAGAGAATCCCATAATGTTCATGCACTATGGCCTAAGCTCCACAAGCTTAAGCATAGGCCATACTATGTACACACTATAGAGAATCCCATAGCATGCATGTACTATGGCTTAGGCTCCACAAGCCTATGCCCAGGCCATAGTGCGTATGAACTATAGTGCATGCACAATAATAAAAATTTTGAAGAAAAAAAAGATGTCATGTTTTTGGCACCACAACTTGGTGCATTCACCTATAAAGATAATTTTTTAATATATTTTTTGAAGGAATTAATGAGAAAAAATCCACAGATCTAATAGAACACTTGCATATAAGAACCTGTTGTAGAGAAAAATAAAAGAGGAGGAAAGGTTTTGGCTCTGAAAATATGGAAGAATATATTATGAGATTGAAAATAATAAATTAAAGTACAATGGATCAATCCTAATAAAGGAGATCATAAAACTATATAGGGAAACCCTAAAAGGTAAATGATATTTAATAATTAATATTTAATTATTAAATGAAAATCCATGCGCATAAAGTGAAATCATAAGAAGGGAGTAGAGGTAATTCAATAAATTAAATTAAATTAATCATTTACTCTAACACCCCCTTAAGATGAGAAACAATGCATAAAAAGCAAGGAAACTATTAGAGTAATTACATATTTCCTAATTAACTCTATTTCACTTAAGCTAAACTTTAGGCATATAATAATTAATTAATTTTATTAATTATTATTATGCAACCTAAATTTGACCTTTTAAGGGTTTTGATCTCCTTTATAAGGATGATATTGTTGGAAATATAAGAGGAGTAATTGAGAGGGGAGGGGTGAATTAGTTACTACTAAAATAAATCTTAGATCCCTTAGATGCCAAATATAAAATTTAGATTGATAAAACTGATTACTACTGATACTCGATAAGCATACAAAAATTGTTGTAACTTGGTAAGTGTAGAATGTGTTTAACTTAGTAGATCTTAAGATAATGTTAGTAATTTACTTACAAGTATGAAAGAAATAAGATGAACACATATGACACCAAGATTTATCATGGAAACCTAATTTGGGAGAAAGCACCAAATGTAACTAGTTACTATTTTTCACTCTTCTAAAGTGAGCCCTATTAGGAGCCAACCCTATTAATGGTTACAAAACACATTGTTAGGTGTGACCCTATTAAAGGATTTGATCACCCTATTAGGAGTGGCCATGTAAGAGGTCTTGAAACAATTCAATGAAATTGCTACCTTGTTAGAGGATTTACAAATGGCTATTAAACCAATTCTATTAAGAGATTTTAGATCACTACTACAATGGTTAGAGAGAAACAATGAAATGAACTGATTGAGATGCAATTGAATTGTTGATTACAAATCTTTGTTTAAGCTTATACTTGGTCCTTTCTTATTGAACAACACTTTTATGCTCCACAAGGATACCTACTTATCCTTCAAGTTCACTTCCTCTCTTCTTATCTCTTTTTAAATCATTCCACTTGCATAATTTGAAATCACAAATTAATGTTTTACTTATACCTTCCAAATTGTCAAGTGGGCTCAAATACAAATGAGAGTAACCAATATTCATTACCATAGTCAGCTAGAATCACTAGGTAAAATAATTAAGCTTTACATGCCAAAATAAGAAAATCTTTTGGTAACTGACCTAGCTTGGTAAACTAATTTTGAATCGATTTCCTATGTTAACCAATAGGAGATTAGTTAACATTGTGAACCTACAAAATTCCTATGGTAACCTAGTGAACTTGGTTAATACTAGCTCTATTCAATTTTCCTTTGTTAACTAAGTGAGCTCGGTTAAGACTCTTTTCTGCATAAATTCCTTCAATGCCCAAGTGAGCTCAGTAGATACTGCCTTCTATATAGAGAAGACAAAAGAACACTTGGTAGACAAGGAAAAATGTCTTCGCTAACCAAGTGAGCTTGGCATTCACTGACTGTCAACTAATATGACATTTTTTTAACATCGAAGACAACACATAATTAATCAATTATATCCAACAATCTCCCTCTTTGGCATTGATGGCAACACAACATGTCATAGCACAATAAAATTTTGAGAACAAGACTCCCTTTGTCAAAAAAAAATTCCCTCTTTGATTTTACATAGAAAACTTCTTCTATAATATTCTCCCTCTTTAAAGGAATTACTTAACTTCTCCTTCTTGGAATTACAAAATTTTAGAAAGATATGATAGAAAACTTCTCCCTCTTTGGCAACACATGCCAAAGACAATTTTGATTAGTGTCAATGTATCTTGAGTAAAGATTCATCTGCAATATGTCCTTGTCAATACTGCATCAACTGATTCATCTTCAACTTAGTTCCTATTGATGCATCACTAAACTTTATTTAGTGAGCTTTGGATAGGGGAATGACCCCTAGATTATCTTTTAGATACAAAAAAGCATCCTTAGATAATGGCTTGGTGAATATATCTACAATTTGTTCTTTTGTATGTACATATTCCAATCTAATTTTTTTGTCTTTTACTAATTCTCTTACAAAGTGATATTTTATAGCAATGTGCTTTGTTTTGGAATACATCACTGAATTCTTTGATATGTTGATTGCACTAGTGTTACCACAATACATGACTATTGGCTCTTTGATTTCAACATTCATTCCTTTCAACAATTGTTTGAACCAAACAATGTTATAGCAATTTACTATTGCAGCCACATATTCTACTTCTACTATGGATTGAGATGTGTAGTTTTGCTTCTTTCTTGTCCAAGATACCAACCTTTTACCAAGAAAGAATTCTCCACCTCTAATTCTTTTTCTATCATCAAGATTTCCTACCCAATCAGCATAATTAAATACTTTTAAGTCAAGATTGCCTCCAAGTTTGTACCATAAGCCATAGTCTTCAATACCTTTCATATATCTCAAGGTTCTTTTTATTGCCATCATGTGGTTTATCTAGGTTTGGCTGAGAATCTTGCTACTATCCCAACTACTAAGGCAATATTAGGCCTTGTATGTACTACATACTATAATTTTTCAATCATTGATTTATATAAGGTCTGATCTACTTCTTTGGAGTCACCATCTTTGGTAAGCTTAATTCTAGTACACATGGGGGTTCCAACTGGTTTTGAATCCTTCATTCCAAATTTCTTGAGTATCTCTTTGATATACTTAGATTGAATGATATAGATACCATTTTTGTTATATTGTATCTACAATCTAAGACATAATTTTATTTCTCCAAACATGGACATCTAAAATTCTTTATTCATTTGTTCTGAAAATGCTTTGCATAAGTAATCATTTCCTGTAAATAGAGTATCATCCACAAATATTTTTGCAAACACAATCTTCTTATATGGTTCTTCCTTGATATACAGACTATTGTCATCATTTATTCTTTGAAAACCAATCTATATCAAATAGTTATGTAATCTTTCATACTAGGATCTAGGGGCTTGTTTTAGACCATATAGTGCTTTGTGTAATTTGTAGACTATGTCCCATTTGTTAGGATCAACAAAACCTTTTGGTTGTTCAATGAAGACTTTCTCATCAAGTATTCCATTCAAGAATGCAGATTTAACATCCATCTAATATACTTGGAATCCTCTATGAGTTGCATATGTCAGTAAATTCCTTACACTTTCTAATCTTGCAATAGGGGAAAAAGTCTCACTTTAATCAATACCTTCTTCTTGAGAATAGCCTTTACATACCAACCTTGCTTTGTCTCTTAACAATTTCCATCTTCATTCAGCTTATTTTTGAATACCCATTTTGTACCAATCACATTTTTATCTTTGGGTCTAGGAACAAGAGTCCAAGTTTTATACTTTTCTACCTATTCTATTTCTTCATTCATAGCCTCAATCCAACTTTTATTTTCCAATGCATCCCTAAAACTTCTAGGTTCAAATTCAACAAGTAAACATGTACCTTTTAGTTTACTTCTTGTTATTGTTTCATCTGATTTGTCTCCAATGATCTAATTAAGTGCATGATGCCTTTTGACATATTTAGCCAATACAGGTTCTTTGAATTTTGAATGAATTGTACTATCTTCATTTTGAATCTCAACTTTAGGCTTGAGTCCTTCTATCTATGGCTCGAGTCCTTCAGACTCGGTATGCACTAACTCGGCATGCTCTGAATGTGACTTAGGTCCTTGTGACTCAGTTTGCACTTCTTGCAACTTGGTAACTGTTGGAGAGTTCGAGAGCTCGGGAGATGAAGTCTCCTTTTTGTCAAATATGTTTGGTAATGTATCAAGTTCAAAGTAAACAAATCTTCTATAATATTTTGGCTCCTTTTTGCTTTTTTCTTCACTCTTTTTTGCAAACTCATCAATTCTCACATGTGCACTTTCTATGATTTTGTGAGTGGAGAAATTCATACATTTGTATACTTTACTTCTGTAGAATTATCCTAGAAATATACCTTCATCACCTTTTACATCAAATTTTCCTTTTCTAGATTCCTTCAAGATATAACATTTTCTGCCAAATAATTTCAAGTAACTTACATTGGGTTTGTAGCCATACCATAGTTCAAAGGGGGTTTTGTTTGAGTCCTTTTTTAACTGATGGATTTGTTTCTTCTTTTAGCTATTCCATTTTTCTCAAGAGTACTAGGGGTTGATACTTGTCTTTTGATTCCTCTTTCAATGTAGAAATTGTGGAATTCATTTGAGATGAATTCACCACCTCTATTTGATCTTAAGCATTTTAATCTTTTTCTAGTTTAGTTTTCTACTCTAGCCAGATACCATTTGAATTTCTCAAAAGCTTATGATTTTTCTTTTAGATACATAATAGTCATCATTCTAGAATAGTCATCAACAAAAAGAATGAATTTTTTTTTCTCCACTATAATTTTCTATTCCAATGGGTCCACATAAATTAGTATGCACAATTTTTAAGACATCTTTTGACTAATAGTTTTTTCTCTTAAAACTAGTCTTTCCCATTTTACCAATTTAGCAATTTTTGCATAATCAAACATCAAGTTTCATCAAACTAGAGATACCTCTTACTTTTCTGAGTTTTCTTATCTTGACCATACTATCAAAGTTTGCATGACATAGTCTTCTATGCCATAACTAGATTTATTCTACTTGAGCAATAAAACATGAGCAATCACCAAGATCAAGATAAAATAGGTTACCTTTTTTTTGCTTGCCTGATCCAATCAGATTTCTTTTGTTATCCAGTAATTTTCCTTGCCATTCATGAACTCTACCTTGAATCCAATGTTGTTTAACTATGCCACACTTAGTAAATTATGTTTTAGTCCTTCAACCCAATAGACATTATCACATACAAGTTCATTGGTTAATGAGATATGACATTTTCTTTTTAAGCAACAAGGTTCATTGTTTCCAAACCTTACACTACCTCTATCATAGTGTTCAAAATGTTCAAACTTAGATTTATCTCTACTCATATGGTGAGAACATCCACTATCTATGATCCAAGTATCATTTTTACTAACGTGAAAGACAAGTGCCATCTTATCTTCTTCTTCATTAGATTCATCTTTTACAACAATATACACTATTACATCTTCATTTTTATCAGAATCTTTAGCCATAAAAAAAGTTTTCTTACCTTTGTCTTTGTAAGATTTGTGACCTTTGAATTCCTTCTTGCCTTTGTACTTGTGGCTTTTCTTCTCTTCCTTGCTTTCTTTGTTTGGACACCTAGCAACAATATGACCAATTTCTTTACAAGAAAAAAAAACTAGGGGAATTTTACCTTTGTACTTCCCTTAGCTCTTGGAATATTTCTTTGCAAGTAGGGCTTCAGAAATTTCAAGACCACTATCATAACTTTCTTTTGTTTCTTCTTCACTTCCTAATTGATTATCTTTTATTTTCTTGCCCTTTTCTTTGAGTGAGAATTTAGCATCAAATGTAGATTCAATAATTTTGGAAACAAGAATGTAGTTGTCAAAGTTGTCTAGTTTTAAAGCTGTGAATCTTGCTACTAGAAAATCTAAGCCTTTCTTGTTATTTGGATCACATCTCTTTTCTTGAATAGTAGACACTTTGATTGCATAGATGGGAAGCAGATTTTTGAGTATTTTTCTTACAACAATTTCTTCTTTGATTTCTCCTCTAGATGCTCTAATTGCACTAACATTGGCCTTAATTCTTTCCACATATTTTGTAATATTTTTATCTTCTCTCATTTTCATTTGATCAAATTTTTATCTAAGGCTTTCTACTTTAGCTCTTATTATATTGTCATCTCCTCCATAGATTTCTTTCAGTTTGTTCCACATATCAAAAGTAGTTTTATAGCTTTTGACCTCATCAAATTCAGCATAACTAAGAGCAGATGTAATATCAATCATCATGACATTATGGTTCTTTTTCTCAACAATATCTTCAATTGATAATGTTCTAGTGGGAGTTTAGTATTCTTCATCAAGATATTTGTAGCCTAAATCATTGATGGTATCTAGATGAAGCCTCATAAGTCCTTGCCATGCTACAAAGTTGTCTTTGTTCAACTTTGGAATCTCTCTTTTGTAAGACATCCTAATCTTTAGCTTACGTCTTTGAAACCTTCTCTGCAAGCACCAAAAGCTCTGACACCAATTGTTGAAAATATAAGAGGAGTAACTAAGAGGGGAGGGGTGAATCAGTTACTACTAAAATAAATCTGAGATCTTTTAGATATTAAATATAAAATTTAGACTAAAAAAAATGATTACTACTGATACTCGGTAAGCATACAAAAATTGATGTAACTCGATAAATGTAGAATCTGTTTAACTTAGTAGATCTTAAGATAATGTCAATAATTTACTTGCAAGCATGAAATAAATAACATAAACACACATGACACTAGGATTTAACGTAGAAACCTAATTTGGGAAAAAACACCAAATGTAACTAGTTACTATTTTTTACTCTTTTGAAGTGAGCTCTGTTAGGAGCCAAACCTATTAAAGGTTACAAAACACATTGTTAAATGCAACCTTATTAAAGTATTTGATCACCCTATTAGGAGTGGCCTTGTAAGAGGTCTTGAAACAATTCAATGGAATTTTCTACCTTGTTAGAGGATTTACAAATGCCTATTAAACCAACTCTATTAAGAGATTTTAGATGACTGCTACAATGGTTAGAGAGTAACAATGAAATGACATGACTGAGATGAAACTAAATTGTTGATTACAAATCTCTATTTAAGCTTATACGTGATCTTTCCTAATCAAATAACTCTTTTCTACTTCACTAGGATACCTACTTATCCTTCAAGTTTGCTTCCTCTCTTCTTATCTCTTTTTAAATCATTCCACTTACATAATTTGAAATCACAAATTGACCTTTTACTTATACCTTCCAAATTGTCAAGTTGGCTCAAATGTAAATTAGAGTAACCAATATTCATTACCATAGTTATATGGAATCACTAGGTAAAATAATTAAGCTTTATGTGCAGAAAATAAGAAAATCATTTGGTAGCTGACCTAGCTCAGTAGAAACTAATTCTGAAGTGATTTCCTATGTTAACCAACAGGAGCTCGATTAAAACTGTGAACTTATGAAATTCCTTTGGTAATTGAGTGAACATGGTTAATACTGGCTCTATTCAATTTTCCTTTATTAATTGAGTGAGCTTAGTTAACACTCTTTTTTGCATAAATTTCTTTGATGCCCAAGTGAGCTTGGTAGATACTACCTTTTGTATGGAGCAGACTCGGGAAAGCTTGGTAGACAAGGAAAACTATCTTCACTGACCAAGTGAGTTGGGCATGCACTAATTGTCAACTGATATGACATTTGTATAAGATAAAAAAAAACATACAATTAATCAATTGTATCCAACAAATATCTCTTGGTAATTAAACCAATTGATTCACTTTTGATAATAGCAATTTCTTTTTTTGCTCATCAAGAATGTCTCATCTATGGATCTGAAAATTCCAACCTCCATACATTTTGCTTCTCTCTTTTTGTGATAGGTGTTTGCATGTAGATGATTCTTGGGAGTTGTGGGGTTGATCTTTCATCAAAAAAGCTTTTCTACAGTCTCAATTTTCAAGTCCAATCATTGCTTCAATTTGCATGCCCAGTTAAAGTGACCTAGGTACAAATTTTTTTTGCCTTTGATTTCAATATCATCCAGAGAGTATCCCTTCCATAAAATTAGCCTCATGACATATTTGAGATTGATCACCTCAACACACACATATGTACTCTTTTGTGCATCTTGATCATGGTTCCTTGACATGCAATTCTTTTGGCCCACTTTTCTAGTTGCTTATCACCTCACCCTTGTCTACATTAGGGGGATTCTTCTATTATTTCTCATGCTTCCTTGGTTTGATTGATCAAATCTTCAAGCTTTGGTGTTTCATACCATTTGTATCTTTGAGTTCAGTTGTTTGCCTTTATGTGCCTCTTGATTCAATGCAAGTTATAGTATTCTCTTGTAATGTCCCCAGTTTAGCAGTTGACCAAGTGTGTGTGCATTAGCCTTGTTCTACATGGTCCCGAGGGCTAACGAAGGGTTTAATGGGATCTTGGAGTTTTTTGGCCTAGTCATTTCCAGTTTGGGCCAAAATGAAGTTGATTTACTCAGTTTCAGGCATACTTACTATTTTTAGTAAGTCGGCAGGACATAGTGCAGGTCAATTTTAGTGATTGGATTTGATACTCCTTGGTGAGAGCTTTCCGATGAGCTATCACTCACATTATTCGGAGTCCGATTGATAATACATTTTAATGCCTGAAGTTTTATTAAAGTAACGTCTAATTTAATTGTAAAATATTAAAGTGTTACTTTAATATTTATTTTATGGTGATGTGTACCCAAGGGAGACATAAGGGGTATTTTAATATATGTTTTATATTACACATGTTTTATCCCACATTGCCCATATGAGTTGAGCAGACCCGTGGGAATAGAATAAAAGGAAGCATTTGTGGCTTCATTAGACAAGGTTGAATAAGAGAAGAAATTGGTGTGTGAGTTGCAGCTTTGTTCTTGGCATTTGAGGATGTCTATCCTCTCTTGTAACATTCTAGATGTCATTCCCTTGGGGTTTGGCCTTTGGAATTCTTTCTTATTGGCTTCATTATCAGGCAATTTAGTTGCATTTCCGGCTACAGGCAGATTTGATATTTTTCTCATATCTTCTTCACTACTTGTCCGATGCTTATGCCGCTTGGACTGATTGGAGGACAAAGTATTGTAGCAGCAAGTTCGTAAGCATGGGCTGGAGTATTATGAAAATATTGCTGAAGTAATTAGTAAGTTGATAAATCTACCATGTATTTGGTTTTATGAATTCTAAAAATAACATTTTATTAGCAGCCGTTCATTTCCACTTTGCATATTATTGTAGTTTCTTTCTTGTTTATGTTGTATGATACCAATTCCATGCACGAAACACAATAGACAAATAAACGTTTGATTTTCGGAGTTATAAGAGGTTTTAAGAAGTTGAATGAAAACTGTTTGACATAATTCCTTTCAGCAATTTGGTTTAGTTTTTTGTGACATCCAGGGGTGCCCATTTCAGTGGTATCAGAGCTATAAGTCCTGCCATCCTGTGGAGGTCTTATAGGGAATTTGGAACAGATGGATAGAGGGAAAAAGTGTTTGACAAAATGTCAAAACACTAAAATCAGAAATAAATAAAAAACACAGGCTAAGCATTTATGCTTGAGCATGCGGCAGGGGTCTTATAATTTTCGCGATACCAGAGCAAGACAAAATAGGATTTCAGACTTGCAAAGAAAATAGTCTAGTACATCCGTACAGGGGGACATTGAATCCAATCGTACAGACACAGAGGAGATATTCTGTGATCAGGACAATAATATGGGTGATCGAGATGATAGGAATACAGGATTAGGCAAAGGCAAAAATGTTGGTCCAGATCAGGGGGAGGTACTGTTCTGATAGTTATTGGATACATTAGAGCAGGGGCATCATATGTAGCAGGAGTAGAATAGGTGAATGGACATGATGTTGCAGCTCATGGCTAGACAGATGGGTGTCAATATTAATCCAGGTGATGCCAACAACAGAAACGATAACAAGGAGGGAAACAATAACAATAGGGGGAAACAATAACCATGAAGGCCAAGGCAACAACAATGGTCCTGAGAATAACATTAATGGTAATAATGATCATGGCAACAATGGGAATGAGGCTGATAACTTTAGACACGTTGCATGCCCAGCACAAACTGCGAGCTCGAGACCTCTTCTACCCACTTTCCCACCCAGAGATCCAGTTCAACCAATAAATGAATCGCAGATTACCGAGTTACAGGATCAATTCAGGAGGGACTGGGAGGCTAGTGGACCAAAGTTTTAGGCAGATATTTCTCTTAGAGATTATATGGACTTGAGGATGAGACACATGCCTAAAGCAGGAGGGAGGAATCAAAACTCTGAGCTGAGGAAGAAAGTTGGAAAAGTTTCTTTACCTCATTATGATGCTTCAGGGAAGATGACTGCACGAGCTTGGGTGCAGAAGGTAGATACATACTTGCAGCTAAATCCTATTCCTGAGGAGGAGGCTATCAAGTATGCGGCTATGCACTTGGATGGCATTGCACATGAATGGTGGCATCATGGCATGGTGACTTTGGGGCATAATCAGATTACATCCTATGAGGAATTCACTGAAACATTGATTGGGAGATTTGACACTAAGGATCCTGAGTTACATTTCAAGGAGCTAGCATAGTTAAAACAGTCAGGTTCTGTGGATGCTTACATTGTCGAGTTTCAGCGCTTGTCTGTACTTGTTACTGATATCTCTCCTAGGAGATTGGTGGTGTTATTTTGTGATGGTCTTGCTGATCCATTACGAGGTTGGGTGAAGGGACATGATCCACTCATGTTAGCTAAAGCAACTAAAAAGGCACGAGATTTAGCCCCTTCGGTATACAAAGGAAAAAACCATTCAACAGATTCTTCCTACCGCAAGGACAAAGACAAAAAATTGTTTCAAAAAGAGTATAGCAAACCCAAAGAAGGATCAAAAGGACTAGACAATGAAACCTTGAATGAACTTCAAAAGAAGAAGTTGTGCTTCCATTGTAGAGAGCCTTGGGACTTATCTCATAAATGTTCTCTCAAGGTTAAGGCAAATCAAATGGAATATTTTTTAGCAGAAGAGTCAGAGTCAGAAGGGGAGGATCAGCACTCCGATTTAAATGAGGGTAACACTATAGAGGAGAGCAACATTCCTAAGGATGATAGATCATTGGCACGCTTGACAGGGGCCCAAAAGGCAATCACATTTAAGGTTAGGGGTACTATCCAGGGGTAGAAAGTGATATCTCTTATTGACACTGGGGTTACACATAACTTCATAGATGCACAGTTGGTAGCTAGGAGAGGGTTACAGACAGAGGAGCATGATGGGTTTAGAGTCATGGTGGCTAACGATGATAAGTTATTATACACTCGAAAGATATCTAATCTTTGCATCAGGTTTGGAGATGGCTACGAGTTGGAGGATGAGTTCTATGTTGTGGACATGGGAGATTATGATGTAATCCTCAGCATGACATGGATGGCTTCACTAGTTGAGTTCACACTCAATCTAGCAAAATTGGAGATGAGATTCTAGCATGAGGGAAAAACTTTGGTACTTAGAGGGCTTTCAAATAGAGGTTGCAGAGTAGTGTCCTTGAGGAGAATGCAGAGACTTTTTCATCATGATGACATAGAGTGGGCGACAGAGTGCCACATTATGCCAACTTCACCAGAGCCACAAGAAAAGAGTCATCCACTAGATGTCCAGAAGATACTTGATAGACATGCTAAAGTATTTAGTGATATTCCTCATGGGGTTCCTCTTGATAGAGGGATGGAACATGTTATTGAGCTCGAGGAGGGAGCCAAACCAGTTATGATTACTCCCTATCATCATCCTAAGAAACACAAGGATGAGATAGAGAAGGCGATTAAGGATTTGTTGGAGATGGGGCATATCAGGCCTAGTAAGAGCCTCTTTGCTTCAGCAGTAGTATTGGTAAAGAAGAAGGATGGGACGATGTGCATGTGCATTGATTACAGGGCACTGAATAAGAAAACAATTAAAAACAGGTATCCCATTCCTAGGATTGATGAGTTGCATGGGGCATGCTTCTTCACCAAAATTGATTTGCGATCCAGATACCATCAGATCAGGATGAGAGCAAAGGACATTGAAAAAATAGCCTTCCAATGTCACTATGGCCACTTTGAGTTCATGGTTATGCCATTTGGTCTAACCAATGCACCTGCTACATTTCAAAGTTGTATGAACCAGGTATTCAGGAAGCAGTTGAGGAGATTTTTCTTGATCTTCTTTGATGACATCTTGGTCTTCAGTAAGACCTGGGAGGAACACTTACATCATCTGGAGGAGGTGTTATCTATTCTGGAGAGAGAGTCATTGTATGCCAAGGAATCTAAATGTGAGTTTGGCATAACTGAGCTCCTTTGCCTGGGGCATATCATTAGTGCAGATGGCATTCGGGTTGATCCTAAAAATATTAGAGCTATTGTAGAGTGGCCTACTCCCACAAACCTTACACAGCTTAAGGGATTCTTTGGTTTATGTGGTTTTTATAGGAGGTTTGTTAAGGGATTCTCACAGATTGCTACACCCTTGATAGATCTTACCTGGAAAGGAGCCTTCGTGTGGACAGGGGCAGCACAGAGGTGTTTTGAGTATTTCAAGCAGGTAATGTCTTCATGTCCAGTTCTAGCTCTACCAGATTTTACGAAGCCTTTTGAGCTTCATTGTGATGCATTAGGTGATGGGACTGGATCAGTATTGATGCAGGAGAAGCATCCCATTGCATTCGAGAGTAGGAAGCTCTGAGGAGTTGAGAAAAGTTATTCTATCTATGACCGGGAGATGTTGGCCATAATGCATGCATTGGCCAAATTTTGATCATATCTGGCAAGTGGACATTTTGTGATCAAGATTGATCACAACAGTATTAAATACTTCATGAGCCAGCGTGATCTTAATGACCGGCAACAAAAATGGGTAACTAAATTGCAGGCTTATGACTTTGACATAGAGTTTTTCAAAGGTAAGAAAAATGTGGTGGCTGATGCCTTATCTCAGAGACCTCACTTATGTGCTCTGGCAGAGATTTCAGGAGATTGGAGAGATCGGATTATAGCAGAGTATGTCAAAGATGCTTGGGCTTCTGGATTGATTTCAAGTACCATACAGGATGGTCGCTATGAGGTGATAGATGGATTGATCAGAGTTCAGGACAAGGTTTATTTGATTCCTTCATCACATTTGAGAGAGGTGATACTGAAGGCATTTCATGATGTACCCACAGCTAGACATCAGGGGGTCTTCAAGACCTACAGGAAGATCCGAGAGTGGTTTTCATGGAAAGGGTTCAAGGATGATGTTCAGAGGTATGTCAGGGAGTGTGTGGTTTGTCAACAGAATAAGGGAGAGCACACATTTCTTGTAGGTTTATTACAGCCCTTTCCCATTCCTAATAGGAAATGGGAAAGTATTTCGATGGACTTCATCACTGGTTTACCACGAGTGCAGGGAAGGGATTGCATCTATGTGGTGGTGGACCGCTTGACGAAGTTTGCTCACTTCTTTGCTATTCCATCCACTTACACAACAGCATAGGTGGCAGATCTTTTCTTTAAAGAGATATTCAAGTTACATGGGCTGCCCAGATTCATTGTCAGTGACCAGGATAGTAAGTTTATGAATGTTTTTTGGCAAGAGTTGTTTAGGTTGTGTGGTACAGATCTTACATCTAGCACTAGTTATCATCCACAAACAAATGGGCAAATAGAGATTGTGAATAAATGGGCGGAAGGATATTTGAGGAACTATGTAACTACACAACAAAAGGCTTGGATCAGATGGTTGCATATGGGAGAGTATTGTTATAACACCACTTATCATATGTCCATCAAGATGACTCCTTTCATGGCACTCTATGGTTATGAAGCACCTAGGTTCATGGATTTAGTTTTGGGGGACAGTAGAGTGCCCAAAGCCAAAAACTTATTGCAGGATAGTCAGGACATCCTGAAAGTGCTCAAAGAGAATATACAACAGGCCCAGAATCAATAGAAATTGTATGTTGATCAGCACCGAATAGAGCGTAGCTTCGAGGTAGGGGATATGGTTTACTTGAGACTACAACCATATAGAAAGTCATCGCTCAAGAAGAGTGGAGCTGAAAAGTTGAAACCTAGATTTTATGGTCCCTACAGGGTGATTCGCAAAGTGGGCAAAGTCACCTATGAGCTTGAGCTTCCAGAGGGCAATCGAGTGCACAATGTGTTTCATGTGTCTAGGCTTAAGAAATCCATTGGTCAGAGTGTAGTGCCTTCTGCAGATTTATCCCCTTTGGATGAGGAGGGGAAGCTTGTGTTAGTACCTGAGGCTATTCTGGATACCAGAGAGAGGAAGCTTAGAAACAGGATAGTGAAGGAGTATTTGGTCAGATGGAAAGGCCTGCCAAAGGAAGATTCTACATGGGAGAGTGAGCAGGCTATTCAGCAGGCTGGACTGAGATTGCTTGAGGATAAGCAATTTCAACGGGGGCGGACTGTAATGTCCCCATTTTAGCAGTTGACCAAGTGTGTGTACATTAGCCTTGTTCTACATGGTCCCGAGGGCTAACAAAGGGTTTAATGGGATCTTGGAGTGTTTTGGCCTAGTCATTTCCAGTTTGGGCCAAAACGAAGTTGATTTACTCAGTTTCAGGCATACTTACTATTTTTAGTAAGTCAGCAGGACACAGTGCAGGTCAATTTTGGTGATTGGATTCGATACTCCTCGGTGAGAGCTTTTTGATGAGCTATCACTCGCATTATTCGGAGTCCGATTAATAATACATTTTAATGCCTGAAGTTTTATTAAAGTAACATCTAATTTAATTGTAAAATATTAAAGTGTTACTTTAATATTTATTTTATGGTGATGTGTACCCAAGGGAGACATAAAGGGTATTTTAATATATGTTTTATATTACACATCTTTTATCCCACATTGCCCATATGAGTTGAGCGGACCCGTGGGAATAGAATAAAAGGAAGCATTTGTGGCTTCATTAGACAGGGTTGAATAAGAGAAGAAATTGGTGTGTGAGTTGCAGCTTTGTTCTTGGCATTTGAGGATGTCTATCCTCTCTTGTAACATTCTAGACATCATTCCCTTGGGGTTTAGCCTTTGGAATTCTTTCTTATTGGCTTCATTATTAGGCAGTTTAGTTGTATTTCCGGCTACAGGCAGATTTGATATTTTGCTCATATCTTCTTCACTACTTGTTCGACGCTTATGCCGCTTGGAGGGAATGGTATTATGAAGGTAGTGGACCGATTGGAGGACAAAGTATTGTAGCAGCAAGTTCGTAAGCATGGGCTGGAGTATTATGACAATATTGCTGAAGTAATTAGTGAGTTGATAAATCTGCCATGTATTTGGTTTTATGAATTCTGAAAATAACATTTTATTAGCAGCCGTTCATTTCCACTTTGCATATTATTGTAGTTTCTTTCTTTTTTATGTTGTATGATACCAATTCCATGCATGAAACACAACAAACAAATAAACGTTTAATTTCCAGAGTTATAAGGGGTTTTAAGAAGTTGAATGCAAACTGTTTGACATAATTCCTTACAACAATTTGGTTTAGTTTTTTGGGACATCCAGGGGTGCCCATTTCATCTCTACCTGGTCAGGTTCTATTTCAGTGAAAGTTATTTGGATCAAAAGTTACCTTTGATAGAGCTTTATAGCTTCTACGTGTTCTTCATGATCATTTTTTCTTCCTATCTTCTAGAACATTCACTAGTTTGGAGGCTTCTTCAACCTTTCACTAGTTTCTTTTAGATGTTTTCCATCTCTTTTTGGAGTAGCTAGGTTTTGCCCATGTAGTTTTTTTTATTTCTCCTCTTTTTAGAGATTTGGTTGTGCTTGGGTACCTCATCAGGCTTTTTTTTTGGGACACAAATCTACTTTCTATAGTAGTTTCTAGGTTTTTAGCTACTCCCTAAGTTTATCTTAAAGGGGTCTGGGTGTTAGAGTAATTAGATATTTCCTAAATAACTCTATTTCACTTAAGCTAAAATTTAGGTATGTAATAATTATTTTATTTTATTAATTATTATTATGCAACCTAGGTTAGATATTTTTAGGGTTTTGATCTCCTTTATAAGGATGATCTCTCTTTGTAATTAAACTGATAGATTCAATTTTGATAATAGCAATTTCTTGTTTTTCTCATGAATAATGTCTCATCTATGGATCCAGCAATTCCAACCTCCATAGACTTTGCTTCTCTCTTTTTGTGACAAGTGTTTTCATGTAGGTGATTCTTGGGACTTATGGGGTTGATCTTTCATTAACTCCAATAGCAACTACAATGCTGAAAGCATAAATGGGTCTTGGAAAAATGGCCTGATGAGATACCCAACACAATCAAATTTTGGAGCCCTAATTTATCAAGATTTTGGGAAAACATGTAATTAATAATTATAACCCTAAAGTAGTAGAAATACTTGTATAAAAGAGCTTAGGGTTAGGGATTTTTTCATAGTTGTGATGCAAAATTGGTTCTTGTGGTGGTATTGAGTTATAAGGGGTTACAAATTGTAATCAGGTTATAATCAGTGGATCATAATAGTATTAGACTTTTTGTTTGGTGGACATAGCCCAGGGGTTGGGTGAACCACATTAAATCTTGGTGCCTTGTATTCTTTTCTATGTGATCTATTATTTTTTATTATTGGTTATATTTTCATGTAATTGTAATTTTTTGTCTGTGGTTTAATCCTAACAAGTGGTATCAGAGTGGGGTTGTTTTTTTAGTTATCCTCTGCAAGAAAGTCTCATAGTTGAGTGGGAGTCTCACAGTTATGTGGGAATAATGGTAGAAAAGGGTAAGCTGAGAGTTGATAAGTTTAATGGGCTAAACTTCCAATTATGAAAGATGCAAATGGAAGACTATCTTTATCAAAAGGATTTATGGAAGCCATTGGAAGATAAAGCCAAGAATCAAGGGTCTATGTCAAATGATGAATGAGATATTTTAGAAATAAAAGCACTTGGAAGGATTTAGTTATGCCTGGCACCATTGGTGGCATTTAATATTACAAAAGTAAAGACAATAGAAGAATTGATGCAACCCCTAGTGAAACTATATGAAAAGCCCTCTGCTTCAAACAAGGTATTTCTCATGAAGCATTTATTTAATATGAAAATGGAAAAAGGTGGATCTATTGTAGATCATTTAAATGAGTTTAATACTATTCCTAGTTAGTTATCTTCTGTGGGTATCAATTTTGAGGAGAAAATTAAGGCTCTCTTGATTTTGTGTTCTTTTCTTGAAAGCTAGAATGGCTTGGTAATGGCTGTGAGTAATGTTTTTCCTAGATCTAGTACCCTAAAATATGATGATGTAATTAGTGTTATTTTGAGTGAGGAAACTGGTAGGAAATCTTCAGGTGGATCTACATTAGGAAGTTCTTTGAATGCACAAAGTAGGGGCAGAATGAATGAAAGAGGAAGTAATTCTAGAAATCATGTGAAATCAAGAGGAAAGTCAAACGGGAGGAGGTTAAGCAATCGAGAGGACCGAATGACTACTAGTACTATAGGAAACCAGGTCATAAAAGGAAAGATTGTTGAAATCAAAAGAAAAATGAAGGAGATAAACTAGATGGAGACAAGGAGGCAAATGTGGTAAGTAACAAATCCAAAGAGGAAGCTTTACTTCTATCTTTAGATAGTGTTGATGAGTCATGGGTTTTAGATTCTAGTGTCTCATTTCATGCTACACCTCATAGAGGTTATTTCATTAATTATGTCCAAGGGGATTTTGGGCATATTTATTTTGGGGATAATGAACCCTGTTAGCTTATTAGAAAGGGAAAAATCAAGATTAAGTTGTAGAATGGGAATCATTGGCTACTACATGAGTTAAGACATTTTTCAAGACAAAGTAAGAATTTAATTTTAGTAGGGCAACTCGGTGATGAGGGTTGTGTAAATACTTTTAATGATAAAAATTGGAAGGTTTCAAAAGGTTCCATTGTAGTAGAAAAAGGTGTCAAAGTATGAACTTTATATCTTTGTACAGGTCATATTGTGCCTTCTACTTTACTTGTTTTAGAGAAAAATGAATGTTTGGGAACAATTGCTACAATTGAGCATGGAGAACAAATAGCTACTGTAAATTCTGATACAACATTGTGGCATAATAGACTTGGGCACATGAGTGAGAGAAGTATGAAAGTACTTCATTCAAAGAAAGTTTTACCAGGTCTGAAATGTGTTAATATGGAATTCTGTGAAAGTTGTGTATATGGAAAATAAAAGAGAGTGAGTTTTGTAAAGACTAGGAAGGAAAAAAAAAGGAGAAATTCGAGCTTGTGCATACAAATGTATGGGGACTGACTCAAGTATCTTTCCTTGGTGGCTCTCATTATTATGTTACATTTATTGATGATGCAACTAGAAAAGTATGGGTTTATTTCCTTAGACAAAAATCTAATGTATTTCAAACTTTTATAAAATGGAAATGCTTGGTTGAAAATGAGATTGGTAAGAAATTAAAATATCTTAGATCTGATAATGGTGATGAGTATTTTAGTTGTGAATTTGAAGATTATTGCTCCACTAATGGTATTCATAGACAAAAAATTATTCCAAGGACTCCACAAGAAAATGGAGTGGCTGAATGCATGAATAAGACTATAATGGAGCGTGCAAGGAGCACAAGGTTGCATGATGGGTTGCCCTTACACATGTGGGTGGAGGCTATCAATACTACTATATATTTGATTAATAGAGGTCCCTCTACTCCTTTGGGCTAGGGGATCCCAAAGGAAGCATGGATTAGTAAGAAGGTGAGTTATTATTTTCTGAAAACCTTTGGCTATGAAGCATTTGCTCACATAGATTCTGAAAATAGAACTAAGCTGGAAGTTAAGTCAAAGAAATGTGTATTTTTTGGATATGGCATTAATGAATTTGGTTATAGGCTTTGGAATTTTGAAAATCATAAAATTTTAAGAAGTAGGGATGTTATATTCAATGAGAAAGTGTTGTACAAAGATTTGTTGTAGCACCATGAGAAGAAAGAAGATGATTATGTAGTGCTGGATGATACTCCAAAAAATGGTGTTTCAACCATTCTTCATGATGTACAACAATTGCAACAAAAAATAGCACACACATCAATGAATGTTAGACGGTCAACAAGAAAAATTAGACCTCCAGAAAGATTCTCTCCCTCTTTGTATTAATTTTACTTACTAATGTTGCTGAACTTGAATGTTATGATGAAGCTATGTAGGTGGATACTAAGATTCAGTGGGAGTCTACAATGAAAGATGAAATGGACTCTTTGCTGAAGAATAAGAAATAAAATTTATGCAAGTTGCTTGCAAGTAAGAGCTTTACAGAATAAGTGGGTTTATAGGTTGAAAGAAGAGGAAGGAGGTAAGAAAAGATTTAAAGCCAGGTTAGTTGTGAAAGGATTTGCATAGAAAAAGGGCATTGATTTTGATAAGATATTTTTTCCTATTGTTAAGATGACTTCTATCCATACTATTTTAAGTCTTTTGGCTATTGAAGATTTGCATTTACAACAGCTTGATGTTAAAACAACCTTTCTTCATGGTGATTTAGATGAAGAGATATATATGGCTCAACGATAGGGATTTGCGGTCAAAAGTAAGTAGATCTTAGTGTAAAAATTGAAGAAAATTTTATATGGCTTGAAGTAAGCACCTCGGCAATGGTATGGGTATGTGCAGGATCATGGTCAACCAAACTCTTCTCTTAAGTGGCAATAAAAAATTAGAAAGTTAGGGTTATGTCAACTTGACGTGCAATTGTCTACTTATTATTAACTTTATATCAAAAATTTGAGAGAAAAGAATCTCTAGAAAATTGAATCTACTTTCTAAACTACTAGGACTTATCTCAAAAAAATAAAAATAGATTGGTTAAAATTTTGAATTTCAATGCAATATTACAAAAAATTTAGAACAAAAATAAGAAGTAGATGTATGTTTGACCACCTTAATCAAAATCAAATGATAATATTTTTTAATAATATTCTAGATATAAGTAGTAGACTCATGCCTAGATGTAACACATATATTTGGGTATTTTTGTTCTAAATAAATAATAAATAATAAATTTTTGACTTTAGTATATTTGGAATAAAAAAACTCTCGTGTTTGACAACCTTAACTAATTCAAAACTCTTAAAAATTCAATTTTTCATTTTTTTCCTTATAGTAGAAGAAACATAGAATGTGATGCATCTTTTGGATTTAAAAAATGTTGTACCATTTGAAAGTTATAGTTGTTTTTCAAGTAGTGTGTCAATCAACACTTTATACGTAACTCTATTAGAAAATAAGTAATAATTACTTACTAAAATCATAATTTGACAAACTTTACATTTATGGAAAGATAAGAAAATTCTTAAGAAACCCTTTTCATTTCATCAAATTTTGGTGAAAAAAAAGTCATCAGCTACATGTTTGAAGTAAAAATCACATAAAAATAGGCCAAAAGCACATTTTAAGGATGTTTTTAAAGTTGACTATATATGTTTTGTATCAAAAGATATAGTAGACCTTATAAAGATATTAATTATTTTCATTTAGTATCAGTGTGGGTGGAAAAAAGTTGGAATAGATTTTGAAATGGTTTGAAATATTTCAAAACTATAGATTTTTTAGATTGCCACTTTTTGGCACACTATGATCCTGCTTATACCCGTATCTGAAATTTGGGAGTTTTATGCATGAGCATGGATACAATATGTGTCATATAGATCATTGTGTTTATTTTAAGATGTTGGTTGATGAAAACTACATTATTTTATGTTTATACATTAATGATATGCTTGTAGCTGTGTCTAACATGGATCACATTAAGGGGTTGAAACACCAATTAGCACATGCATTTGCTATGAAAGATTTGGAGGCAACAAAACAAATTCTTGATATGAAGATTTGTAAAGACAGGGAGAACAAGATATTAATGCTATCTCAAGTTGATTATATTGAGAAGGTGTTGCAATGTCTCTCTATGGAGAATGTTAAAGCTATCAACACACCTTCACCTGGTCATTTGAAGTTGACTAAGGAGATGTGTCCTAAGACATAGCAAGAAGAAGATAAGATGTCCAAGGTAACCTATGCTTTAGCTATAGGAAGCTCGATGTATGTTATGTATGTATCAAGCTAGATATTGCACATGTAGTGGGAGTCATTAGCAGGTATATGAGTCATCCAAGAATTGAGCATTGGAATGTCGTCAAATGGATTCTTAGATATTTGAGAGGAACATCTAATAAGTGTTTACACTTTGGGGGCTCTACTAATGATTTACAAGGCTATGTTGACTCAGCTTTGGCAGGGGATATTGATACTAGCTAGAGTACTACAGGATATGTCTTTACTATTGGTGGGGCAGCCATGAGTTGGGTTTCTAGGTTATCGAAGGTTAATGTTTTATCCACTACAAAGGTAGAGTATGTAGCTACTACAGAGGTAGCCAAGGAGATTATATGGCTTCAATTCTTCTTGGAATAATTGGAACACCCGCAAAAGGATAATTATTTGTTTACATATAGTCAAAGTGTCATTCATCTTGCAAAGAATTCAGCTCTGCATTTAAAGACCAAACACATATAGTTGCGGTACCATTTCATTCGGTCAGTAGTGGAGGATGGATAATGAAAGCTGGACAAGATACATATAGATGACAATCCAGCCGATATATTTACAAAGGTAGTGACTAGGGAGAAGTTGAACTCCTCTTTAGCTTCGCTTGGTCTTCTAGACTAACTATGAATAAAAGAACAACTGAGTCTAGGGTGGTTTGATCTAGTGGGAGCTCCATGTGGTAGCAGTATTGCTACAAGATTAGTCTCCAAGTGGGAGATTGTTGTCTAATGTGGAGCTTGATCAGTCCCCAAGTGGGAGATTGTTAGATTGTGGTGATTGATTAGGAAAATACTATACATACTTCATAAATTCTTTGGGGCTTGGGGCATCGGCTGAAAAAAAATTTGGGGCCCTATTTTATCAATATTTTGGGTTGACGTGTAATTATTAATTATAACTCTAAAGTGGTAAAAATACTTGTATAAAAGAGCTTAGGATTAGGGATTGTTTCATAGTTGTGATGCAAAATTGGTTCTTGCGGCAGTATTGAGCTATAAGGGGTTATAGATTGTAATCAGGTTATAATCACTGGATTGTAATAATATCGGACTTGTTATTTGGTGGATGTAGCCTAGGGATTGGGTGAACCATGTTAAATCTTGGTGCCTTGTGTTCTTTTCCGTGTGATCTATTATTTTCTGTTACTGGTTATATTTGCATGTAATTGTTATTTTCTATCCGTGGTTTAATCCTAACAATTATTACCCATATATACTAATATATTATTGTTTAAACTTTTTCATATATCCCATATGTATCTAGGTATTTTCCCTTTTTCCAAGTGCACTGAAACATAGGCTTACTAAAAAGTCAACACAAGATTTGCATTTTTAGGAAGATGAAAAACAAAAAATATCACATTACCACCTTTTGGCCACATGTGGTTAGGTACAGATTTACCCATGACAAATATATGAATACAAAGAAAATTAGGATTAGGAAACAATACTAGGTCATGCGAGTTGAGGTAGAATAAGGTTGTATCTAACCGCAATTGCAAGTTCATGGATTAATGGGGATGAAATAAGGATGGGAGATTGTGGTGCAAAAGAACTAGGAACATGGACCTTAATTTCAAGAATCTTGTTCCTTCAAAATCTTAAAACCATGGAGGCATGGGAATACTAGGAGAGCACATGGAGCTAATATTGAGGAGGGGACCTGGACCTTAGAAGCCAAATTTACTTGTCCAATAACCACTCAAGGAATTAAAGTTCCCAAATAAAAGAAACATAATAATAGGATAATGGTTAAAGTTTTTATACTAAATAATTAAAAGCATTGTTTAAACTAAAAAATTGAGTTTACTAATTATAAAATAAATAGCTAAATAAAATATAATTTTAATAAATAGAAATATTTTGACATCAAAATATGACGATCAAATTATATAAATATTTATATCAATATCATCACTAATTTATAGTCACTATTTCAGCTTAAAAAAAGACTATTTCACATACATGAGAAAATTAAATTTTACGTACATGATTTGAACTCACCATTATCTTTTTGCATGGATATATTCTTAAACTTACTTGCTCCTCTTATTCAACTTTTCAAAACTTTAATTAAAATTAAAATTATATGAAATAAATAATTTTAAAAATAACTTATCAATGAAAATAAAAATTAATTTATAATTATAACAAAATATTATTAAATAAAAATAAAAATACAAATAACCCCTATATTAATTATATTTCAACATATATCTATACTTCGCTTGTTGGTGCCACCTAATGCAATCATCCCATTTCATAAGGCATTCCAATCTGTATGTTATTTATTTTGATCCACAAGTCTATTTCGATTATTACTATAGATGCACTACAAATGCTTCCATATTTGATAATGTGGGTATGGCCAGTTGCTAACTAACTGATGGATTTATCTTTATTGTAATCATTAAAAATGATTTATTCAAGGAAATTCAGCCGGTTGAATAGATGCTACCTAGCGTTAAATTTGAAACTATATTCATTTGATACTTCAAACATCTGCAAAACCTTTTATTAAATCTGAAAAATGAATTCATGACATTATTTAACAAAATGACTATTCATCAAAAAATGAATTATGAATTTGTAACAAGTATATTAATAGAAAATGACCATTCAATAGGAAAAAAAAGAGTATAGCTTAAAATTATTTATATTATATAATAATTTATTCCAATTCAATCTTATGCTACACAATTATCTCTATTGTACAACAAATAATAATTTAGATATATTGATTAAACTAAAAATATTACTTTTACAATTATAAAATTTAAACATAAAATATCAAATAAACAAATAAATAAAAGAGAACGTTAATAAAAAGGAATATCTGAAACAAAAATATAATCATTAAATTGTAAAACTAATTATATCAAAATCATTATTAATTTATACTAAATATTTTAAATTGAAAAAATATTTTAACTTAAAAAATATCATTTCACATAAATGACTAATTTTTAGCTAAAAAGATATTTTTACATGCATGAGTGCATGACCAAAGTTCACAATTATCTATAGACATGTCTATATTCTAACTCTTTTAACTTGCTGCTCTCACTCAACTCTGCATAACTTTAGTTAAAATCATTTGAAATAAATATTTTTAAAAATAGCTTATCAATAAAAATAATAATAAATTTATAATAACATCAATTTTAATAAAAATAAAAATAAAAATAATTTATTAATCTTTTCAAAAAAATTAAAATTCGAATATTACAATTTCTATTTTTATCATCTGAATTATATTTAGATAGGATTCTATTATTAGAACATGCACAGTATTTTGAAAAAAAAAAACCAAAAAACAATAATCTTAATTTAGATTTAGACCAAGTGTTAAAAAGCACCATGTATCAAATTGGCTGGAGAAAATAAATTGAAGGGGCATTTTGAAGCATTAGTTATCTACTAAGGACCAGATACAGGTTGGGGAACTATTTAGGCCATGTTGCTTATGGAGTTGTAGCAAAGGCTCTGGATTTCAACAAGGGAAATACCGTGGCCATCAAAACATCTTTGTGCGTTGATGTCACTTTTGAGGAGAGCGAGATACTAATTTTTTTATCTTCGAGTCCATATATGGTGCAGATTCTTGGACGTGGTATGGAAGAAATAGTGCACGGTTGTTTTTTGAGTGTAACCACCATCCACAATAATGGTGATGATTCAGGTGTTGCTCATGCAAATGAGATTTCTTATATTGCCATGGAGTTGATGGATATAGACCTCCTGTCATTCATCAAGAAAACTATTCATTGAGGATCATTAGTATATCCATATCATGATGAGCATAACTGGTTATATTTTAGGAACATTAATAGGGCTAGCTTGGTGAAAGGGCTTATGTGGGAGTTGTGTTGTGGAGTGGCCTACTGCCATGACATGGGCATTGCACACAGAGATCTCAAGCCCAATAATTGTCTCCTCTCCATTAACATGGCAGGGGGCATCAGAATTAAGCTTGTCGACTTTGGATTGGCAAGGATGGTGAAGGATAAAAAGAATGGTATGATAGAAAGAAATAGGAAAGAATATGTGTCTTTGTGGTCTAGAGCTTCTAAGTTATTGCTTCAACAAAAAGAATACAATTGCTTTGCAATCGACATCTGGGCACTGGGATGCATTTTTCCAGAGATGGTGATTGGAGAACCCCTGTTTTGTGGCGAGTCTCTAGAGGAGCAACTAAGTATTGTATTTTAGCACGTGGGAGGTTCTGCCTGGGAGATGATGGACAAATACTGGGCTGTTTTATCAGATCTAAACTACAAAGAAATCTATGTGTAGCTATTGAGCAATATTTTGGGATGTGGCGGCTGGAGGTCTAGTTTGTAGAATTAGTTTGAAAGTACAGCTGAAAAGATGGGATGCTCAATAGGCATGGACCTCCTCTTGAAGATGTTGGAGGTGGATCCTAGAAAAAGATTAATGGAAAAATAGTGCCTTCAACATCCTTATTTCTCCTATTTCCATGCTTTTTAATTTCTTGGAGTGCAACACTAATGGGAAGCTAGTTCTGTAGGCTACGAGACTTCTTGCTACTAATTCTTAACAACAATAAATGGTTATGTCAATTTGTAAGATAGGGCTTCTTGACCACAATATGCTTTTCTTTTATGGGTATTCCAATTGTGAGTTTGGGATAAAGAGAATTTCTCTATTTGTAACTGATATTCTATAAAATGCCAATATCAAGCAATCTCTATTTCTATGAACTATCTATCAGTTTATGATTGCAAAGAATGTTCTTTTACACCTATGCATGATTTGAAATGTGCCAAAGGGTGTTGCAAGAAAGTGTAAAAACAACTCCCAAGCATTCTAATTATAAGTACAGTTAGCCATAGATTCCATTGTTTAGTTTCTCCAGCTTTTACAAACACTTACATTTTAACAAGTATATTATACAATAAAACGAAAATAAATTTATGGTTAGCTGAAATCTAAATTTAGTGTTATTAGTGCATATATACAAAAGGTATGCAACATAAAGTTTTTAAAACAAATAATTGGAGTTATGTTCTGAAATATTTTAAACATTCCATAATATTTGTTGGAAAATTAAATGCAATAGCCGTTTCTCCCTAGAGCCAAATGCTCACCTACCACCTCTGACATATAGAATAGATAGAAACAGAAATATGGTGGGTGATATTTTTGAAATAAAAAATGAGGGGGAAAATGGAATGTGAGAAAAGGGAATGTTTCTACATTCATTTTAATTCAGTCAGATTATTTAGAGATTCAGTTCAACAGAGTAGAGAAAAGGAAGAAGAAGAAAGTGGTTAGCAAATCCACTTGTTGCAAAGACAGAAGGAAGTATGTTCAGTGTCTCCAGTTGCATGTGACTCCTCTGTTCATTCTGTGAGTTGGTTGTTGTTTTGTTTTGTCCTGTTGAAGTAGTGATTTCTCTAGGCACCTTTGTATGCAGCCATTAGAGCTACAAGTTTAAAATTTTATTGAAGTTTGAAGTATTATTAGTTTAGGGTTATTTTAGGGTTTTCTGGTTGAAGCCGAATGCTCCCAAATTTTGTAATGGTTTAATCAAGTTGAATAGTAAAGCAAGCAGGCATACTTGAATCCATTACTCTTCCCTTGAATGTTGCATTTGACAATTTTGTTTTTTGAAGCTTAAAGTTTTGGTTCTCTGGTTTTAATGGTGAAAGCATTCATGTTGAAATATTCTTTAAGTTATATTTATTCAGTTTGAAACAAAACACTCAACATCCTCTTTCTCAGTTGGAGCTGAGCTCACTTGGCATCTATTATTGCCAAGCTTTTACTTTGTGTGTCGAGCTAACTCAACACCTACCACATCCTTCTTCAAGTGCCAAGCATCTTGTCAGTTGGCACCTATTTTCTATCACTCGACACCTTCAAGTGTCGAGCAATTTGTGACTTGGCACCTTCATGTGCCAAGTAGTTTTTAAGTGCCGAGAAATTTTTTTAGGTTTAGGGTTGTGAGTGTTGATTTTAATTTATATTTCTCATATGGTATTAGAGCTTTGAGGCCCCAAATCCACAGTGAGTTAGGGCATTTTTTTTCTTGGGATATTTGACATGGTAGGAGATGCAGGAAAGATATGGCAGCAACCACCATCCTTTAATGGAAAAAATTATGATACATGGGCAAAGAAGATGAAGAACATAATGGTTGTAAATCATTTGTGAGAGTTTGTAGTTAATGGATTCAATGATGTGACTGATCCAACTCATTATGCTACCCTCACAAATGCACAGAAGACTCATTTGAAAGAGTCAAGGAGGAAAGATGCAAAGACATTAAGTCTTATTGAAGCAGCAATGACAGAGGCAATTTTTCCAAAGATTGCAGTAGAAAATTATGCAAAGGAAGCATGGGATATCCTTGAGATGAACTTCAAGGGGACTAATAAAGTCCGTATAGTAAAGCTATAGAATATAAGGAGGGAGTTTGAGAACCTTCAGATGAAGGAAAATGAATCAGTTGCAGATTTTAGTTCAAGGACCTCCAATGTGATTAACCAATTGAAGTCAAATGGAGAAGACTATCAAGAGCAGAGGATAGTGGAAAAGATATTGAGGATCTTACCTCATAAATATGACAATTTGGTCATGACCATAGAAGAGGCAAAAGACCTCACTATTTTGACAATGGATGAATTGATGGGTACTCTTCAAACCCATGAGCATAGGATCAACAGATCTACATATTCTTCTTCCCAACAGCAAGCATTCAAGGCTCAGTCAAGTCCAAGAAGTAGGGGGAGAGGAAGAAATGGCTTAGCCAGAAACTCTAGAGGCAAAGGTTAAGGTAATGGAGGACAAAGGAATGCTGTAGCAGAAGGCTCAAGAAGAGCAGATGGAGCAACTAGCTCACAAAATACTTCAAGAGGAGGTAAGAAAAACTATAACTCAAATAGAAGTAATGTAGAATGCTACTACTATCATAAATATGGGTATTATGCAAGTGAATGCTGGAAGAAGCAAAATGATCAGTTAGGACAAGAAAATGTGGCTGATGTGAAAATGGGAAGTGGAAACAATGCCACTGCCTTCATCATGTGCAATTTTGGTGAAGAAGGAAGCCCTGAGGTTTGGTACCTCAACAGTAGATATAGGAACCACATGAGTGGCAATGAAACCTTGTTTTCATTTATTGACAAGAGTTTCAAATCGGAAATTAAGATGGGTAACAATGGAACCCTACAAGTTGTTGGCAAAGGATCTATTATGGTTCGCACCAAGAAAGGTGAGAAGAAGGAAATACAAAATCTGTATTTTGCCCTTGGTATGAAGCACAATTTGATGAGCATTGGTCAGCTCATTCAAAATGGATACAAAGTGATGATGGAGAATGACATGTGTGTCATTTAAAAAAAGGATGGAAGCAAGAACTTACTTGCAGCAGTTCAAATGACAAAGAACAGAATGTTTCCCTTGAGGATTGAGACATGTTTCTCATCTCAAGTTAGTGTTGCACCTCCCACACAATCAGCTCTAAGGAGTGTGATTGAAGACCCCTCATGGCTATGGCACCTCAGGTATAGTCATCTTGGCTATGCTGGTTTAACTTTATTGTCAAATAAAAGAATGGTAGAAGGTTTTCCACACATAGGAAATTCATGTGACAAGTGTGAGGCTTGTATTTTGGGTAAGAAACATAGGCTTCCCTTTAATTCTGGAAATTCTAGGAGGGCTAGATATCCATTATAGTTAGTGCATACTAACCTAGTCGGTCCTATGCAAGTCACTTCCATTAGGGGAGTACTTATTCCATAAAATTTATTGATGATTTCAATCGTAGGACATGGGTCTATTTCTTAAAGAATAAATCTGAAGCATTTGATAAATTTGTAGAATTTAAAGCCCAGGCTGAAAGAGAATGTGGATGTTATATCAAGGTCCTAAGATCAAATAGAGGAGGGGAGTATACCTCCAATTCTTTTGTAAATTTTTTCATGAAACATGACATAAAGAAAGAGCTCACAACCAGCTATACACCATAGTAGAATGGAGTGGTTGAAAGAAAGAACAAGACCATTGTTAAAATGGCAAGAAGCATGATGAAAGAGAAAGGTCTCCCAACTGAATTTTGGGGAGAGGCTATGGCAACAATAGTTTACCTAATTAATAGGTCTCCTACAAAAGCAGTCTATGACAAAATTTCAATGGAAGCATGTTCATGAGGAAGATGGACAGTTGAACAACTAAGGGTGTTTGGATGTGTTGCATATGCACATGTGCCTAAAGAGAAAAGGAAGAAATTGGATGACAAAGGTGTGAAGTGTATCTTCACAGGGTACAACTCAAAATCAAAGGCATACAGATTGTATGACCCATTGAACAACAAGATGACTCTTTCAAGAGATGTGGAATTTCTTGAAAATCAGTCTTGGTATGGTCCAACTGATGAGTCACTGAGAACTTCAAGTAAAGTGCCAATCATGAATGAAGAGGATGTTGATGAACAACAAGAAGGAGTAGATAGAAGAAAAGGAAAGTAGCTTCAGTTCTTGCCGAGCTCCTCTAGGCATGACTGAGTGTCAGTGCCAAGTACCAATGAAGATCGAACTAGTCGACAAAGCAGCAGCAATGAAGATTCTGATCCCACACTCTCCTCCTTGTTACCAGGAAAGACTAAGAATCTTAGGGAGATATACTAAGATGAAAGGTATGAATTTTATGATGAGAGTGTTAATTTTGCATTATTTTCTCATAGTGATCCAGTATATTTTGAAGAAACTATTAAGGAAAAGAAATGTGTAATGCCATGGATGAGCAAATAGATGCTGTAGAAAGAAATGAGACATGGGAACTAACTGAATTGCCTCCAAAGAAGCAAGTGATTGGAGTGAAATGGGTCTATAAGACCAAATGAAATGCTGAAGGCAAAATTGATAGGCATAAGGCAAGGCTGATAGTCAAGGGCTACAAATAGAAATATGGAAGAGACTATGATGAGACATATGCCCCGGTTGCAAGAATGGAAACCGTGCATGCTGTCATAGCAATTGCATCTCAGCACAAATGGAAGGTATATCAAATGGATGTAAAATCTGCCTTCCTAAATGGTGTATTGAAGAAAGAAGTATATGTGGAGTAGCCACCTGGTTATGAAGTTGTAGGTGAAGACAAGAAAGTATATAGATTGAAGAGAGCTCTTTATGGGCTCAAGCAAGCTCCAAGGGCATGGTATAGTAGGATTGACTCATATTTGATGAGCAATGACTTTAGCAAAAGTAATGGTGAGCCCACTTTTTACATCAAGGTAGCAAATGGTAATGTATTGATTGTTGTCTTGTATTTAGATGACTTAATTTTTACTGGAAATGACAAAGCTCTAATTGGTGAGTTTAAAGAGGCCATGAAAAGTGAATTTGAAATGATAGACCTAGGTCTCTTGAAATACTTTCTAGGAATAGAAGTAAAACAAATGCACAATGGCATTTTCATCTCTCAAGAAAAGTATGTAGGGTAGATCTTGGAGAGATTTAAAATGCAGAATAGTAAGGTAGCCCCCACACCAACTACAACAGGTCTAAAGTTAAGCAAGGAAGACTCTAGCAAGAGAGTGGATCCAACACTATACAAGAGTATGGTTGGAAGTTTAATATATTTGACTGCAACTCGGCTAGACCTAATGCATGCAGTAAGTCTAATTTTCAGATTTATGGAAACACCAAAGGATTCCCATTGGCAAGCAGGAAAGAGGATCCTAAGGTATGTGAAAGCTACCAAGGGATTTGGAAATTTTTATACTAAAAATGGTGATTTCAAGTCGGTGGGATACATAGATAATGATTGGGCTAGAATTTTAGATGATAGGAAGAGCACTTCTAGATACATGTTCCATATGGGATCAGGTGCAATTTCATGGGCATCCAAGAAGCAATCTATTTTTGCTCAATCTATAGCAAAGGCTGAAAATATAGTAGCAAATGTAGTAGCATGTCAAACAATTTGGCTAAGGAGGATCTTGAATGATTTGAATGAAAGGCAAGAGGATGGAACCACAATTTATTGTGAAAACATCTCATCAATTGCATTGTCCAAGAATCCAGTCTTCCATGGTAGAAGCAAGCACATTGAAATTAGATATCACTTCATCAAAGATTTAGTGGAGAATGAGGATATCAAGATGGAATTTTGCAAGTCTGAGCAGTAGCTAGTAGACGTCTTTACTAAGCCTTTAGGCATTGGATCTTTTGTACACCTAAGAGAGTGTCTTGGTGTAATTGATTTGGATCAACACTGATCCTTGTTTGTTTGGCTTGGGACAAAGGGGGAGTGTTGGAAAATTAAATGCAGTGGTTGTTTCTCCCTAGAGCCAAATGCTCACCTACCACCTCTGACGTCCATAACAGATAGAAACATAAATAAGGTGGGTGAGATTTTTGAAATCAAAAAAGAGGGGGGAAATGGAATGTGACAAAAGGGAATGTTTCTACATTCATTTTAATTCAATCAAATTATTTAGAGATTCAATTCAGCAGAGCAGAGAAAAGGAAGAAGAAGAAAGTGGTCAACAAATCCACTTATTGCAGAGACAGAAGGAAGTATGTTTAGTGTCTCCAGTTGCACGTGACTCCTCTGTTCATTCTGTGAGTTGGTTTTTGTTTTGTTTTGTCCCGTTGAAGCAGTGATTGCTCTAGGCACCTTTGTATGCAGCCATTAGAGCTGCAAGTTTAGAAGTTTATTGAAGTTTAAAGTATTATCAGTTTAGGGTTATTTTAGGGTTTTTTGGTTGAAGCCAAATGCTCCCATATTTTGTAATGGTTTAATCAAGTTTAATAGTAAAGCAAGTAGGCATACATGAATCCATTACTCTTCCCTTGAATGTTGCATTTGACAAGTTTTTTTTTTGAAGCTTAAAGTTTTGGTTCTCTGGTTTTAATGGTGAAAGTATTCACGTTGAAATATTCTTTAAGTTATATTTATTCAGTTTGAAACAGAACACTCAGCATCCTCTTTTTCAGTTGGAGCCTAGCTCACTCAACATCTATTATTGTCGAGCTTTTACTTTGTGTGCCGAGCTAACTCGGCACCTATTGCATTCTTCTTCAAGCGTCGAGCATCCTATCACTTGACACTTGTTGCCTATCACTCAGTACCTTCAAGTGTCGAGCAATCTCTGACTCAGCACCTTCAAGTAAAGAGCAAAATTGGCTCTTAGCACCTTCAAGTGTCGAGAAGAATTGGCACTCAACACCTTCATGTGCCGAGTAGTTTTTAAGTGCTGAGAATTTTTTTTAGGTTTAGGGTTGTGAGTATTGATTTTAATTTATATTTCTCACAATATTGTTCTTCAAGTTGTTGCTTAGGGACAACAAATAAGGTGACGAGTCATAACAATAACAACAGGTCCCAGGTCCAAACCTTGCTTTTAGTCTTTCTTAAAAATAAAAAATGATAGTTGAAATTAAATTTTAAAAATGTATATCACTACACTAGTATTCCACAATGATAGTTCAGATAATCGAAATGTTAGCAGCAAAAATAATGAAATAAAGAAACAATGTATGTCAATGTATTTTGTGTGAGTAATTTAGATAACAAACAAATCAATTAAATAAGTCATACATATGAAATAATATGGATGAAGATGATTTGGGGTTTCTCTATGTGAATGGCCTAAATTAGACAACTAATTCAAATATTAAAATCTACCTAAATCAACAATTCAAAAAAACATAACTTATAGCTAAATAGTTGGCTGAATCAACAATTTCCTAATGCTTGATTATCCCCTGGAAGTAATGGCTTTTTATCTAATTTTGCATTCTCTACATCTTGGCCTTTCTATTCATCTCTCCAAGAAATATCATTAGCAAGTTAAATACTATTTAAAACCAATGCCTCTTTTGAATCTTTGCTTTCATGTTTGTTGTGGCCTCTACAGGCCATTCTAATTGCAATTTGGTAGGTTCTCCTCCTTGATCTTTTGAGTATATGACATGAGATGAAAATAATTCAAATGGGCATTTCATGCTACATTTACTAAACAAATATAAACCTATTTGCATGACCAAACCCACCATTTAATAGAAAGAATGAAGTAAATTTTACAAAATCAAATGTATGAACAATGGATTTCTAGTTGTGATGCTACAAATAATGATTTTGTTTGACCGCCCAAAATGAGTATTTTGTATCATATTAAGATGATCTTTTTTCAATCATGGGTGAATTCTATGAAACACAAACTTAAACAAACTATATAATTAAAAAGCCAGATTATTTTAATCGTTATTTACCATTGATTGTAGGATTGGTTGCTTGTAGTTTTTTCTAACTTCTAGGCAATTGCTGAGATAATTTTATGTTCCCTATTCTATCATGATAATTTTGATGCACATGTTGATAAGTCAAGTAGAGAAGATTTTAAATTATAAATGAAAAAATTTGGTGCTATTTGCTTCAATAGAATATCTAGAGCTTTCAGTAATTTTGGGTGTGTTGAAATATTTTTTTATTTTTTTTGTTGTTCTGTGCCCACCTACCAACCTGGCATCCGTTGTCCAGCTCCAACAATCATATGCATTTACTTTGGTAGGTGAGTTCAAATTTGAAAAAGAGAGGAAAATTTTGTGTGGACATCAAGAAGACAAAAGAGGGGGGATGTCATTCATTCCATGATCTCCATTCATTCTCATACAGAGTCAATTTTTGCAGTAGTAGAGAATTTGTTTTGAGTATTTTGTGCAACAACATCATCATTTTTTTTATCTATTGAAGTGATTTCTCTAGGTCTGCTTTATGAGAGCTTCTAAGTAGCTCTAGATTTATTTGTATGGAGCTATACTTGTTGCAAGTTTATTTCATGCACAACAATTGTAGTTAGTTGTAGTTTTTACATTTATGTTATGTAATAGTTCATTTCCAGTTAATAGAAAGCAAACAAATAACCTTGCATACTTCCTACCTATTACACTTATGTTCTCTCCTTGTTTATTCTATTGAGTTCTTGATCTTAGGCAAAACAAAGCAGCACTATGTTCTTGTTGTTTGCACTTGTTGTGGAATGTTGTTTGTGTTTTTTACGTGGTTTAACATGCTACCACAACGGGTGTTAACATTACTTGGCATGCTCTTGGTTTTTGTTTGTGCCGAGTAGGTTCTTTGATAATCGAGTGATTTGATCCTTTACTGGCTGAGTTGTGTGGGGTTAACATATAGGTTATCCCCCTATTTTGAAATATTTTACATGGTATCAGAGCTTATTGGCCCTACATCCTTATGAGTTTGGGCATTCTTTTTTTGGGTATTTAGGTTTATTGTGTAGGAGACACGGTAGGAGATGCATGAAAGATATGGCAGAAACCATCATCCTTAATGGACAAAATTATGACATTTGGGAAAAGAAAATGAAAACCATAATGTTAGCTAATGATTTGTGGGAGTTTTTGGTTAATGGGTTCAATGATGTGACATACCCAACTTAATATGTTTCCCTTATTAACAATCAAAAGACTTAGTTGAAGGAGTCAAGGAGAAAGAATGCTAAGGCATTAAGTTTGATTGAGGCAACAATGATAGAGATAGTCTTCCCCAAGATTGTAGTAGCAAATTATACAAAGGAAGCATGGGATATCTTTGAGATGAACTTCAAGGGGACTGATAAGGTCAGAGTAATGAAACTATAGCAGATCAGAAGGGAAATTGAGAACTTTTAGATAAATGACAATGAACCTATTGCAGAGTTCATCTCACGAATTTCCACTTTGATAAACTAGCTTAAATCAAATGGAGAAGATCATGAAGAATAAAGGATTGTGGAAAAGATATTGTGACAACCTTGTGATGACCATGGAGGAAGCAAAGGACCTCACCACTTTGACAATGGATGAGTTTATGGGTGTTCTCCAAACCCATGAGCACCAGATAAATAGATTAGTAACAACTTCCCAAGAGCAGTCTTTCAAGGCTCAAGAGAATTGAAGAGGTAGGGGGAGAGGAAGAAATGACTCTAATAAAGGCTCAAGAAGTAGAGGTCATGTACGGAATGGTCAAAGGAATGTTGGTGTAGAAAGCTCAGGTCAAGCAAGCACCTCTCAAAACACCTCTAGAGGAGATAAAAAGAATTAGAACTGAAATGGGAGCAATGTTGAATGCTACTATTTTCATAAGTATGGGCATTATGCTAGTGAATGTTAGAAAAAGCAGGGTGATCAGTCAAAGCAAAATGTAAATGTGGCTGATGTAAACATAGGAAATGCAAACAATCCCACAGCCTTCATCATGTGTAACATTGGTGAAGAAGGTAGCCCTAAGGTATGGTATTTGGATAGTGGTTGTAGCAACCACATGAGTGGTAATGAAAGTTTACTTTCTTTCATTGATAAGACTTTCAAGTCTAAAATTAAGATGGAAAATAATGGAACCATTCCCATAGTGAGCAAAGGATCTATCATGGTCTGCACCAAGGTAGGTGAGAAGAAGGAGATGCAAAATATGTACTTTGCACATGGTATGAAACACAACTTGATGAGTGTTGGACAACTCATTCAAAATGGATACAAGGTGCTAATGGAAAATGACAAGTGTATCATTCATGAGAAGGATAGGAGTAATAGGTTACTTGCAATAGTCTAAATGACAAAGAATTGAATGTTCCCTTTGAGGATAGAGACATGTGCGTCTCTTCTCAAGTTAGTGTTACACCTCCCAAGCATGCATGTACAACAAGATATCAACAATCAACTCTTAGGAGTGTAATTGAAGACCCCTCCAAGCTTTAGCATCTAAGATATGGACATCTTGGCTTTGTTGGTTTAAATTTGTTGTCTAAGAAAAGAATAGTAGATAGTTGACTAAGCATAGTAGATTCATATTGACAAGTGTGAGGCTTGCATTTTGGATAATCAACATAGGCTTCCCTTTAATTCTAGAAATTCTAGAAGGGCTAGAGCACCATTAGAGTTGGTGTATTCTAATTTAGTCTAGGCCCTGTAAAAACTACTTCTATTGGGGGTAGTACTTATTTTATGACATTCATAGATGATTTTAGTTGTAGAGTATGGGTGTATTTTTTGAAAAGTAGATCTGAAGCATTTGATAAATTTGTTGAATTTAAAGCCCTGGCTGAAAAGGAATGTGGGCACTATGTTAAGGTCCTTAGATCGGATAGAGGAGGGGAGTATACCTCCAATTTATTTATAATTTTTTGCGAGCATAATGGCATAAAGAAAGAGCTTACAACTAGTTATACTCCATAGCAAACTAGAGTGGCTAAGAGGAAAAATAGGACCATTGTTGAAATGGCTAGAAGCATGATGAAAGCAAAAGGGCTCCCAATTGAATATTGGGGAGAATTTGTAGTAACAATAGTATATTTAATAAATAGGTGTCCCACAAAGTCAGTTCATGAAAAGATTCCTCTTGAGGCTTTGTTAAAGAACAGATATATAGTTGAACACTTGAGAGTGTTCAGATGTGTAGCATATGCACATGTGCCTAAGGAACAAAGGAAAAAGCTAGATTACAAAGGTTTGGAGTGTATCTTCATGGGTTATAGCTCAGAATCAAAGGCTTATAGGTTATATGATCCAATTAGGTCAAGAAGATCATCATTTCAAGAGATATGGAATTTTTTGAAAATTAGTCATGGGATGGCATAGTTGATCTATCTTCAAGCACTTCAAGAAAAGTGCCAAGTATTGATGAGGAAGAGGAAGACATAGGTGATGAGCAGGATGATGGAGCAAAAAATATTGATGATTGCAAACAAAGGCAAAAAGGCAAGTATTAAATGATAGTTAGAGATTCAACCCTAGGTATCTCCAAACAGCTCCAGATTGGTGTATAGAATGTATAGAAAAGTAATAGCAATACTAAAAATTTAGATCCCACTCTCGCTTCCCTATTGCCAAGAAAGACTAAGAGCCTAAGGGAGATATACCAAGATGAAAGGTATGAGGAAGATCATGATGAGAGTGTTAATTTTGCATTATTTTTTCATAGTGATCCAATTTACTTTAAAGAAGCTATGAAGGAAGAAAAATGGTGTAATGCCATGGATGAGGAAAGAGATGCTATTGAGAGAAATGAGACATGGGAGTTAACTACCTTGCCTCCCAAGAAGAAAGTAATTGGAGTAAAATGGGTTTACAAGACTAAGTGCAATGCTGAAGGAAAAATAGATAGGCATAAGGCATGTTTAGTGGTCAAGGGGTATAAATAGAAATATGGAAGAGACTATGATGAGACATATGCCCCAGTTGCAAGAATGGAAACCGTGCATGTTGGTATAGCAATTGCAACCCAGCACAAATGAAATGTATATCAAATGAATGTAAAGTCCACCTTCTTGAATGGTGTATTGAAAGAAGAGGTTTAGGTGGAGCAAGCACTCGGTTATGAAGTTCTAGGTGAAGAACATAAGGTGTATAGATTGAAGAGAGCTCTTTATGGCCTCAAGCAAGCTCCACGGGCATGGTATAGTAGAATTGACTCATATTTGATGAGAAATGACTTTAGAAAAAGTGATGGTGATCCCACTCTCTACATCAAGGTGGCAAATGGTAAAGTGTTGATTGTTTTCTTATATGTAGATGATCTAATATTCACGAGAAATGATAATTTTTTAATTGGTGAGTTCAAAGAGGCCATGAAGAACGAATTTGAGATGATAGATCTAGGTCCCTTGAAGTACTTTCTAGGCATGATGGCATCTTCATCTCTCAAGAAAAGTATGCAAGACATATCTTGGAGAGATTCAAAATGTAGAACAGTAAGGCAGCCCCAACACCAACAACGGTAAGTCTAAAGTTGGGCAAGGAAGATTGCATAAAATGTGTGAATCTAACACTGTACAAGAGTATGGTTAGAAACTTGATGTATTTGACAACAACTTGGCCTAACATAATGCATGTAGTAAGTCTGATTTCTAGATTTATGGAAACACTAAAAGATTCCCATTGGAAAGCAGGAAAGAGGATCCTAAGGTATGTGAATTGTACCAAAGGATTTGGGATTTTGTATACAATAGATAATGATTTTAAGTTGGTTGGTTATACTGATAGTGATTGAATTGGAAGTTTAGATGAGAGGAAGAGCACTTCCAGACACATATTCCATATGGGATTGGGTGCAATTTCATGGGCATCCAAGAAGCAACTTATTTTTTCTCAATCTATAGTAGAGGTTGAATACATAGCAACAAATACAGCAACATGTCAAGCTATTTGGTTAAGGAGAATCTTGACAAATTTGAATGAAGGGAAATGGGATGGAACCACAATCTTTTGTGACAACATCTCCTCAATTGCACTATCTAAGAATCTAGTCTTCCATGGGAGAAGCAAGCACATAGAGACCATATACCACTTCATCAAAGAGTTGGTGGAGAATGGGGATATCAAGATGGAATTTTGTAAGTCTGAGCAGCAGCTAGCAAACATATTCAATAAACCTTTGGGCATTGGAACTTTTGTGCACCTAAGAAAGAGTCTTGGTGTAATTGGTTTGGATCAACATTGATCCTTATTTTATTGGATCGAGAAAAAGGGGGAGTGTTGGAATATTTTATTTTATTTTTTGTTGTCTTGTGCCCATCTACCAACTTGGCATCCCCTGTCCAGCTCCAATAGTCATATGCATTTACTGTGGTAGGTGAGTTCAAATTTGGAAAAGAGGGGGAAATTTTGTGTGGACAGTAGGAAGACAAAAGAGAGGGAATGTCATTCATTCCATAATCTCCATTCATTCTCATACAGAGTCAGTTTTTGTAACAGCAGTACTAGAGAATGTTTTTTGAGTATATTGGTTATCAGTATCATCATTTGTTCTATTTTTTGAACAGTGATTGCTCCAGGTTTTCTTTATGAGAGCGTTGACTAGCTCTAAATTTATTTGTATGTAGCTATACTTGCTGCAAGTTTATTTCATGCACAAAAGTTGTAGTTAGTTGTAGTTTTTACATTTATATTATGTAATAGTTCATTTCCAGTTAATAGAAAGCAAACAAATAATCATACATACTTCCTGCCTATTACACTTGAGTTGTCTCCTTCCTTGTTTATTCCACTAAGTTCTTGATCTTAGGAAAAATAGAGTAGCACTCTTTTCTTTCTGTTTGCATTTGTTTTGGAATGATGTTTGTGTTTTTATGTGGGTTAACACACTATTGCGACGAGTGTTAACATTACTCGGCATGCTCTTGGTTTTTGCTTGTGTCGAGTAGATTCTTTGATGATCGAGTGATTTGGTCCTTCATTATCCAAGTCATGTGGGGTTAATATTTAGGTTATCCCCCTATCTTGAAATATTTTATAGTGAGATGGGTTGGAAGATGGGATTTTCTTTTCACTTCTTTTGAATGCAATATATGGGTGTTGAAATGATTGAGATTCTTTAAATTTTGTGTGAAGTCTACTTGATTCTTACCATTTTTATAAAATTTAGTCAATTTACAATATTGAGTTCATATTTCATATGGTTGGAGCTTGAGTAACAAATTACAACCTAGATCTTCCACTAGGCAATATGTGGCACCTTATAGTTAAGATCGAGCAATCAATGACCATAGATTTAGTTGAAAGGTCAAAAATCACCAAAAATTTCACTACAAGCATGATTGTCCATATAAATTTAGATGGGGATCTTAAGTTTAGAACTAATTGACAATTTCTACCAATTTTTTAACCAAAGTTTCTTAAAGTCTCAACTTCATTCCCAGATTCTAAAGAGATGTCTAGATCTATTTTATTCTATGGTCCAAGAACTTGATCTATATGCACTTGACTACACTAGGGATCTCAATCCTAGTTCGTAGCCTAGATTTCTAGCCTCATTATTTTACATTTGTGACAAGAAGGGTTACATGGATCCAGAGTAAAAATCACATTTGCAAATAACATATAGGGCCCAGATTTAACACTTGATTATGTCCAAAGATTATACTCTTGGTCAAAAAATTTGAGAGGGAGCTTTAAGTCCAAAAATTATTTGAAGTTCTCTAATTGAGAAGGTAAAATAGTCAAGCAAAGCCATGACTTTTGATATGAAATAATCATTCTCTTTTGGATTGTCCTTTTACCCATCCACCAATACCAGGTTCTCCATGAGAATGGCTTAGTATTTCTTATATATATCTTTTAAAATTCAAGATATCTACTTTAGAAAAATGCATTGCCTTTCTTATGTCATTATCAATGCATATTCTCCACTCTCTAGTCTTCTTAGGTGCCAATATAGTAGGCATTGCATAAGGACTCAAACTTTCTATGATCAAACCCTTCTCAAACAATTCATGCATCTATCTATTCAATTATTCATTCTCTGCATGTGTTAGTCTATGTAGTGCTTTAAACCATTAAGTACATTATCATAAATATTATCTTGAAACTCTATCAACAAAATATAATCTCAGGTGTATGCTCAAGTTCATCTTGTTTCTAAGTCATTCTAGGAATCACTGCAAAGCAATCATTCTATCTCTACATTGCTTTAACAAACTGATTTTCTTCAACCAAGTAAACTCTAATTGCGGTACAATGATTCACTTCATGTTTGTCAATCAAAGGAAATAATACTTATTTCTTCCATTAGCCCAAGTAGTATACTAATTCAATCTACCATCATGTAAAATTTTCTATCATACTATCAAGATCTTCCCAAAAGAATATGATGTAACAATCCATGGGTATAATATCACACAAAACTTCATCAAAGTAGTTCTCAATCTTGAATTTCATAAGGCATTTTTCACTTACCAATAAATTATGTTCATCTTTGATCTAAGAAATGTGATAAGAGCATGCTTCAATCTCTGTAACATCAATTTAGATACCAACTACTTAGATGCCAAATTATTAGAACTACCACTGTCAATGATGACTGTGCAATATCTTCCTTCAATCTTACATTTGGGTTTAAAGAGATTTTTTCTCACAATGGGTTCATTATTCAATTGCTCATTCCAGAAAGTTCTTCTCATCTTCAGGTTCTCTTCATTTTCAGGTTCATTGCAAGGTTGATAACTTTCTCTTGCATCAAATAATTTTTGCCACTACTTCATGTCTTCTTTTGAGTACATTCAAAAGCTCTATGTCCTTTTCTCTGCATTAAAAAAAAAATCCTTTAAACCAAGACCTATTTTCTCTCTTTCTACTAGTAAGCAAAATAATTACCTCTAGTATAGTTACCTTGTCCTCTGTTAGCATTATCCTCTTTCCATTCGTATATAGGGTATGTGTAGGATCATGGTCAACCAAACTATGCTCTTAAGTGGCAATAAGAAATTAGAATATCAGGGTTATGTCAACTTGACGCACAATTTTTTACTTGTTATTAACTTCATATCAAAAAGTCGAGAGAAAAGAATAACTAGCAAATTGAATCTAGTTTCTAAACTACTAGGACTTATCTCAAAAAAATAAAAATTGATTGTTCAAAATTTTGAATTTTAATGCAATAATACAAAAATTTCAGAACAAAAATAAGAAGTAGATGTATGTTTGACCACCTTAATCAAAATCAAATGATAATATTTTTGAATAATATTTTAGATATAAGTAGTAGACTCATGCCTCGATGTGACACATATTTTTGGGTATTTTTATTCTAAATAAATAATAAATAATAAATTTTTGATTGTAGTATTTTTGGAATAAAAAAAATCTCATGTCTGACCACCTTAACTAATTCAAAACTCTATAAAATTCAATTTTCCATTTTTTCCCTTATAGTAGAAGAAACATAGAATGTGATGCATCTTTTGGATTTAAAAAATGTTGTACCATTTGAAAGTTATAGTTGTTTTTCAAGTAGTCTGTCAGTTAGTACTTTGTACATAAATCCATTAGAAAATAAGTAATTATTACTCACTCAACTCATAATTTGACAAACCTTACATTTATGGAAAGATAAGAACATTCTTAAGAAACCCTTTTCATTTTATCAAATTTTGGTGGAAAAAAAGTCGTCAGCTACATGTTTGAAGTAAAAATTGCATAAAAATAGGCCAAAAGCACATTTTAAGGATGTTTTTAAAGTTAACCATATAGGTTTGGTATCAAAAAATATAGTAGACCTTATAAAGATATTAATTATTTTCATTTAGTATCAGGATGGGTGGGGAAAAAGTTGGAATATATTTTGAAATGGTTTGAGATATTTCAGAACTACAAATTTTTCAAATCGCCACTTTTTGGCACACCATGATCCTGCACAAATGCTATACCTATATCATGAAGTGTACTATCAGATTTTCTACTTTCTCCATAAGATCTTCCTCTTCTCCTCTAAAATATGCCACCTCTTGCTCCTCTAAAATATGCCACCTCTTGCTCTCTATCTATGGTCATGTTTCTTTGTCAATATTTCTTCTGCTCTTAGGGCATACAAGCTTTCTTCAACACTTTCCATCTTTACAAAGCTAATTTCATCTTGTATAGAAGCCCTCAAACCACTCAAATATCTAGCAACCTTTGCAACTTCATCATCAGTATGTCTAGATCTAATTTCCAACTTATAGAGTTTATTAGTATAATCTTTCATAGTCATATCTTTCTGTATCAAATTTTATATTCTTCTCAATAAATTAACTTGATAATCAGTAAGAAGGGTTTTTTTTTTCAACTTACCAACCATCTTTACCCAAGTCTTGATCTTTTCTTTTCCTCTTCTATGTCTATCAGTCTGCAAGTGTTCCCAACAAAGAGAAGAATGACCTCTCAACTTTTTAACTACTCTCTTCACCTTTCTATCTTTAGGAATACTTTTGTAATCAAAGATATTTTCAATATTAGATATCTAATTCAACAAGACATCTATTTCTAACTTTATACTAAAGCAAGAAAGCTCAGAAAAAGGTCTATAATTCACTCCACTTAAGGCTTTCAAGAGTCTTTCTTCATCTTGATCAACCTTAGCTTCAATTTTAGGTGCAACCTCTTCTTCTCTATCACTAACATCATCAAGATGCACTCCTCTTCTCTAGGTTGTTTCAAAAACTTCAAGTCTAGCTACAATTTTTCTCAACATATCCATAACAAAATTATTTATATTTTCTCTACCTCAAACTATTTTTACAATATTTCCTACAAGAATCATAACCTTCTACACGTTATAGGTCAAAAACTCAGTCTGCCACCCTACAACCAATCCACGATAAGGTTCTCCATGATCCCCAACTTCACAAGTAAAGAAAACTTCACTCTGATACCACCTGGGACAAGGATAGGATGCAAAAATAAAATAAAAAATCCAAGCTACCCTCGCTAAGAGTTAAACAAGGATGCTAACATATAGGAAAAATCATAAGAGATTATATAGACCTCAATGTAGATATGAAGAGACAATCTTCCATTGGCATGCCATGCACAAGGCCTACCTAGTTGCAATCATAAACATCCAAAGTATTATATGTGATCTTAGAAGTTTGGGATTATAGAGCCAAAATCTTAATTTTTTCATTATATCTAAGTTTATTTACCTATCCTATTCCTAGATCTCAAAGTATATAGCCAACAATACCACAAGTTGACTTATCAAAAAAATTATTACAAAATATAGATTCTTCCACAAAGGATAACTAAGAAACCTTACAATTAAGAAAAATAACATCCATAGGGACAAAGATACATCCATATGTGATCCAAGAAGAAAATTCAAGTTTGCAAAAAGTCTTGATTCTACACCTAACCTTTTTGAAGCCAAATCCACACTTTACTCAAGCTACTAGGAAAGAGAAAACCATGAGCAAAGAGAAAGGACAAATCCAACATATGATCAAATTAGTTTTTGAGAACATAGGACAAGGATCCACAATGAGTTTTTATTAAGGAGCCAAATAAGAAAAGAGAGAAAACACAAACAATAAATGTGTCATTCCTTAAACAATAGACAATAATAACTGAAAGGAAATATATGCGGTTGATGCAAGATTGCTAAAGTACCCAAGATTCTCCTACATCACTTTCTCAAATGATGACTTAGTAAGGAGGTTGTGATTATCCTCTAAGAGGTTGTCTTATCTTTTTCTTTGGTAGTCTTCCCAATAGAATTGATAGCACAAAAAATATTTCTCACAATAATAGCATTCCTCTCCATTTTCTTGTTCACACAAATCTTTAATTTAACTAGGATAGGTCTCATCTTCTACATCTTTAACAACTACACAAGCTTTTGACATTTATCAACCAATTTCCTGTGTCTTAAAAAAAAGATGAAAAGTTTTAAGCCTACAAAAAATAATTATTTCTAATCTCTTGCCATCAAAATTGCTCATTATGTTGTCATCAATTTCAACTAACCATTTTACCTTTCTTGAAGCTCTCAAATTTGAAATTTGTATTTTTCTCTCTCACAAAGGACTTCATTTTTCAATATAATGTGGAGATGTGCACACCATTAATTTGGTTCTTGTGTATCAATTTCATTTTCAATTCTTTTGTTTTCAATCATTGGATTGTCATTGCCATTGTTTACATTTCAATTGTCCCCTATGTAAATTCTCATCTTCAATCCATAAAGTCTCATTCTCAAGATTATTACCATACATAATTTAAAATTGATTTTTTTCTTCACTTGAAACAACATTTAGGGTGGGCCTATGACCTCACCTTTATTAGTATTGAATATACCCTGTATCTTATTCTAATGGCTGACCCTATCATTTTCTCTATACACTTCAATCTCTTCATTATTTAGCTTCTTCTTCTATTTATGCTTTTTATGACAACTTCTTCCCATGGTGAGAGAAAAAATGGTGATAGAAAATCTTTAGTATTAAACAAAAACTCAAAAAAATGGAGGAAAATGAGGGGTTTTTTGTCTGTCAGTACTACAATCTAGTAAGATTTCTTGAAAATGTGCTTCTCAAATTAAGGAACCTAGAGAATTTGGTTTTTCCTTTGGGTGCCAATAAAATCAATGAGATATTCAATGTCTCCCACCAAGTTTTTACACTTCAATACTATAAAATTTGTGTTGGAAATCTTAATTGGGAAACAATTTATACTAAGAGGGGGGAGGGGGGATGGGGAGTGAATCAGGATCTGTAATCCCTTAAAATAACTATAGTGCATTTATCACATTTCCCATATCATATGTAATTCATGCATAACATAACTTATAAAATCAAATGTTGTAACATGTAGATCTAGCTATCAATCACATGCATGAAATGTAAACACATAATGCTAATATTTGGTTACCTAGACACCCTCCAAGGTGAAGGTATAACTGAGGTGGGGATGACACCCACAAATCTTCACTACTACGGTAATAAAGTTAACCTATTAGGGTTACAATTTTGATCACTTCTAATGATCTACCTTGTGAGGGGCCTACCCTATTAAATGTTGTTAAGACTATTAGGTCTTACCTTGTGAGAGGATTTTACACTTATAATAAATAATGACTTGGTTAAGAAATTTACAAAGGGTCTATTAAAACTACTTTATTAAGAGATTATCCCTAACTTAGTTATGATTCAGTACATAATCCTTCAATCTACAATTTATTGTTGATTATAAATCTCCTCTCTTCAATTCTGATATGATCTTCAATATGATATATCTCTGTTATGTCCTTCACTACTTGATAAGGTTTCTATCTCTATTCTGCAATAACAAAGCTCAACTCATTTTCCTTCTTCACACAATGCTCACACTTTCATACTTTGAATCTTCTCTTTGATTGCATGAAAAACTTGATCACTCTTCTCCATACACACTCAAACACACACTCGCTCATACAAAATTAGGGTTTAGACATGTCTATTTGAGAGCTTTTGAGATGCTTCCCTTTTCGCCTCTTCATCTAATTGGTTGATCACTTCTCATAGCGATTTGTGACCCACATCATAAATGTGTAATAACCTCTATAAAAACCTCTAAAAATATTAAATGGAATGTATATGTTGGCCTAAAATAGTTTACCTCAAATTTTATATCATTTTTGACTTGAATGTCAACTTTGTGTTGCTTAACACTCACTATTTCTGATGCTAGACATTCACTATTCTTTTCTTTTGTTGCTCAGCCTCAACTATACTCGACACCTTTTGTGTGGCTTGGCATCAATATGCTATGACTTCATAACAAACATTAGGCTCAACTTATACTAAAAATATTTGGCGACCAAAGACTTTCTCGAATCCTATAGAGCTCAACATATACATGTTTATTTAGAAGTCTTTCACATGAATCAACCTATATAGAGTAGCTCAGTTGCAGTGATGCCTGATTAACTTTGCCTTGTATATGACTAAGTGGAAACAATAACTACACAAAACAAAACAAAACAAATGCAATACAATAAGTAAAGATCATCCACCATAAAGATATAATCATAAATCATAAAGATATAACCATCCATCATAATACACAAAGATAGAATGAAAGGAAACATAGACAAGAAACTCCAGCCATGGAAACAACAGATGGATCTCAATGGTAAGAGTAAAAAGCACTACCAACTAACCATGTGGTAACCAAAAAGGCTCACTCTCATTGTGCTCAGGAGATAGTCTCAAGTCCCAAACACAATATCAATCCAAATATCAAAAGTAATACCTAAGTCTTGAGGAAACCCTAAAGTAATCTAACTCAAAGGTTCCAAGATAAATCGACATCTAGACCCAGAGGAAAACACAAACACATAGGAAATATACTATGTAAGCAAGCAAGTGTCATCACATGAATCAACACTAGAGTTACCTTGGTAGTCTAACTTGACCCTAGCCCCCTAGTGACTCTATGTGGCACTAGTACCCTTTTATACTGACAAGGCATACTAACAATGCATGGTCGCAACCAAGTGTTCTCTCTACTCCCATCCTAGTCTGTACTAGCACTCGAGGCATGGGCGAGAACATACAAAGACTCTTATTAGGTTCATTTTATTCCCATTTAGTGTAGTATTTTCAACTATTAAACAACTTACAATGGGTTACCTTGGTAACCACTTAGAGCCCTGGCCTCCATTGCAAGCCACTTCCTAACATTACATGTAGATAACCTACACTAGGTTCATAAAAGTATAAGTCAAAGAATCACAAATTTCACCTCAGCCCTATACAAATGACTAGAACACATCAAAAGATAATTCACAATAACACATCAATTCTCTACGAGCAACTAGAAAGCATCACAAAAATACTGATCGAAGACTCAAAAAGGTTAAGTCAAATATGTCATAACATTCATCTCATTATCCCATAATACCACTAAAAAAAATAATGAACAATATAACCAAACTCATCATATAGCATAATAAGCACATTACCATGGTCAACATCAAAACATCATAATATAAAAAATGTAGAACTCCCAAGGCTTTGATAGACATCCTATAACTGGTCAACACTCTAGTCAACTCAAACCCCAAAGTACAAACAACATACAGATAACAGAGTAGGTTTCATGGATTGGTTTGATTTTGAAAACACATAGTTTCAACTAATAAACAAGGTTCTAAATTTTCGTTCAATGTAAGTTTTCAAATATATGAATTTTACAGTTTACCCTTTACTTATGAATTACAAGGTTCACCATTAAATACCATAGGGTGACTTAAAAAAATTATATATTAATAATAGTTATTAGTTATCAAATAAAATTTACCGTGATCTTATTAATAATCCTCAAAATAATACTATCTTTAGATATTAATTTTTAGACTCTAAAAAAGATTATATCTTTTATTAAATCTTAACTTAAAATAAATAAAATAAGTTAAATTAATAATTATTTATACCAAGATATATTAATAAATTTATTAATATTAATTAAATTAATAATTACTTAAAACTTACTATTAATATTATTAATAATTGATATTTAAATTTTATAATAAATAAATTTAATAATAAAGAAAAATAAATAAATAAAATGCGACTTCTTTTTTTGAGCCCGTACACTTTTTTTCTATTGTGGCAGCCCTACTACTATGGTAGCCATGTTGTCCATGGCAGTCGTTGGTTTGTCGTGCAGACCATTGATGGCCGCCAACATTCTCACACTGGTCATGGAGAATGAATGGTAGGAGGTGGGGGTGTCATGACCCTACTTGCCAACTAATATACTTTTATTATTTTTTAAAAAATTATTTCTTTCAAATAATTTTTTTAATAACAGTCCTTTCAAATAAATTTGTATATATATATATATATATATTATCGAATTTCTTATCAATATTTTGATAGGAAAATTATGGCAAACCATTCAAATTTTCAAACTAAAAATCCTATTTATTTCAAACCCTCACTATACAAATTTCTTTTATCTATAGAATGAGGGTTTTTGATTGATTTTTTTTTTTTCTAATCTTGATATACAAATGGAATTCAATACGAATAGTAAAAGATTTAGAATGAAAAGTTGAAAGATTCATGCAATGAAATTTGGGAAAACAGATTTCTACAATCACGAAGAATATAGGAATAATAAATAATGTAATTAACTGGGTGAATCAAAACACAAGAATCTACTTGGTTCTAATACTAAAATCACAAATGCCTAAAAGATTGTGAAAAAAATTTCTTCTCTCAAAACCTTCTCTTTGAAATTTCCTTCTCCGGAATTTGCGATTTCCAAAGATGAACCCTCAAATGCTAATAAGGAGTTCTCTCCTAAATTCAAGGCACTAATTGTGCCATCACCTGAGAGGACTCCTTGTTCACCACTCTTTAATTCTTTATTATCTTTCTTTTATGTTTTCATGCACCTTTATTGCAATATAAATTATCTTTAATTAAATTCACTTGACTTCTCTTTTTAATTAATTTATTAAATTTTAATCCCATGCATACTTTATGCAATCTTAAAACTCTTTAATAAATTACTGTCCTTTTTAATTCTTTAATTTATTTTAGAAGCGTTAATTGATAAAATATTTATTAACTTAAGTAATAATAATATTTAGCATTTATTTAAAAATGATCTCCTAAATATATTATTATTAAATTAAATAAATATTATTATGCTTCTAAAATTTTAATTTTAATTTTATCTTAAAATTTAATTCTTTTCATTTAATTAATTCCCTAATTAATTAAATATTAAAATTACCATAATAATTTTCCATTAAATTAAATCATTAATTTAATCTTTTAATTTGACTTAATTAATAGAAAAATCACCAAAAGACCTATAGGACAAAATATGAAAACCCATCATAGAAAAATACATACAAGATCAAACTAAAGGGTTATAATCACAAATTTACATTATACGATGCATTCAGAAGGATAATCATCTTAGAAACTTGTCCTGATTTTCTAGGACAATTGACTTTAAAAAGTTTAGGATTTGGACTCAAGAATTTATCTCCCCTCTCTTATAATTGAGATAATGTGATAGGGTATGCTCATCCTAGCAATTCCGGGAAGTGGATACCTGGTACCTATAATCTACATAAAATTCATGCATGTACAAACACAAATATACTAAACTAAATAGGCAATGGCAGGAAGTGGTGCATCGTGTAAATCCCGACTAGCAGGTGACTACAACTCCCTTCCTTAACCACATCAGAAATGTCATACATAAAGAAAATATACACACACCATACACATGCAGTATGGGGTAAGTATCCATAAGAAAACACATATGATAATTTTTCTAACTAATCATTATCAAATAATAGAAATCAATGTAATAACCATCATGCATACATGAAGTAAATAGTACCAAGTAGTCTCATCATAAAATTAACTGAATATGAAACAATATCTGATAATCTTAAAGATAATGTTACTAATCATCAAGCATAAAATTGGCCTAAAAGAGTTTGGCAATAATAACAAAATGTAAACTAGGGGCAGAGACTACATCCATCCCCCTAGACTTAGGATTACTCCTGGAAGCCTACAAGAATGGTAAAACTAAAGAACTCACTATGTGGGTCCAATTGAACCCTTTCCCCCTATGGGAGGATATGACTCCACTAAGAACACTCTCTGGGACCTACCCATGTCTTCAACTATAGGTTCTATAGCTATAGGTCTCTAGTCTAAAAATTGTAATTTCCCTTTAGGGAAATGGAATGAATTGTGTCCATGTTGTTCGCATGAGAAACACTCTTCATCAAAACTCCTCTACACTCTAGTTGCACTAGACTACTGAACACTACACCCACTAGGATAAGAATGAATACTTTGAGATGAATGATCATACTGGTTGCACTTATTGCACTATGTGTTGAAATAGTTCTTAGAGATAGAACCATTGTCATCACCCTAAGTTGGAGGATAAGATCCTCCTTGCTACTGATTACCCCCAGAATGAGGTTTCCTACTACCACCTAAGTTGTGGTTACCCTTAGATCCTAAAATTGTAGGTGCTCCCACAAAACCCCCATGTCCTAGGTTGACACTCTACTCTATAAGAATGGCTCGATGTACTACATCTTTGAAGGTTTTAGGCTCAAATACCTTGATAATCCATCTAGACGGTTGTTTAAGCCTCTGATGAAATGTTGTGCCAATTGTGTTTGGTTATAACTAATTCCTAAATAGGGCATGAACTCATAGAACTTGCAATCATTATCTACTATGGTCATAGTGAACTATCTCAGGTTGTGGAATTCATCTTCTCTACATGCTACTTCCATTCCTCTAGTAGGAATCGCTCATGAAAGTTTTCCAAAAATAACTCTCATGTAACATTGTTCATGTTTATGCCTACCTTCTTCTCTTTGATATTCCACCAAGTGGCTTCAAAGAATTCCAAGTTAGTAATAGCAAACCTATCTTTGACATTATCGTCAAAGTCCCGAATAGCAAAAACCTTGTCAAGAGCAATAAGCCATTGGTCAGCTACATAACCTGAACCATGCCCATTAAAGGGCTTGACCTTGGACATCTAAAGGTCCTTCATCTAAGTAGCTACAATAGATCTCTATCAATCCCTCTGAGGGCTCCTAGACCTAGGTCTATGCTCATATCCTACCTGGTGTGCCCCATCTTGACCAACACCCTGAAGAGGAGAAAGGCGATCAATGATGGTCCTCATTATTTGCCTTAGGTCAACTTCCTCAAAGTTGACTTGCTACTCTCTATGGTTCTCATCTTGATGCTCATTGACATGATCTCCCCTAGCCTCTTCCTGATTAGGGCTTTCATGGATAGACTCATGTACACTAATATTTCTACCTTGTTCATGGCCTCTACCATGGCCTAGGTTATGACCTCTAATAGAAGATCTCATCCCAAATACCATCTTACAATAATATCCAAGATACAAGATGCTATAATAACCATAAAACACACCACTATAAAGCATAAATAAAAGACACAAGTTTTTATAATAGTAACAGTTCAATTTTCAGTCTTGATTATTTTTTGGTTTAAGTATATTTCACTTTTGAAGTATAAGTGTTCAAGTTTGAAAATATACAACTAAATTTTTAAGTTCTATTCAATTCAACTAGTTCAAGTTTTAGTTTAAAATATGTATACATAACAATTTAAATTTCATTTTAGTTTAACTAGTTAATAACTAGTGGCGTTCCAATATGCCCAGAGCTCCTAATGTAGAACTTGGGCTCTGATACCCAATGCATGTCGAGTGCCTCTTCTTTGACTAAGTCACACTCCAAAGAAACTATTGAGCATTCCTCTAAGACCTGCAAAGTAGTCATTGAGCAAACCCAAGATGGTCCTGCGTCACTAAGTGTTTGACACTAATAGACAACAACATCTAGGGATACCAACAATCCCCCCTTTGACAAAAGTAGCAAAAACACTTTGTCATTATTACATTGTTACAATAAGAGAATAAGAGTACTCCCCCTAAGCCTATGACTTAGTTCTTATCAAACTAAAAAAAAATTCCAATTGAATAATCAATAAACAATGTAACAATACATATATTTATAGGACTCTAAATAGTTTGATTGTGTATGTGTCATACTATGTATGAATTTTGACTTTGAACACCTATCTACTCCCTAATCTTATCAGTGTCCCATTCAATATGTCATTATCAGTATTTAAAATTCCCCTTATTTTAGTCAGTCAGGGCTTTGGATAGGGTTGAGTGGGTGGAATCAAGCCGTATTTTTCAATGAATGGTTTGTGTACCTAGTTGAACATGGCAAGAGCATGATCCCAAGTGGTTCTTGTTGATTCCAATACATGAATTTGCAACTCCAATCTTGCAGCCAAGTCAATCAAATTGTCAACAATCAAAAGATTATGATCTTCCTGAATTAGATCTCTTTTTTATTTTAGTTCATGTTGCATAACCTTTGAATAAGGTATCAACATTGACTATATTGAGATCAATTTGGCCTGTATGCTTCTATTAGTTGTTTGTAACTCAACCAATTTACCTTGTACAAACAATAGTTTATTATAGTGCTTGGAACTAGATTCAACTGACTCTAAAATAGAGCTTCCTATTTTCTTTATTTCAGCTTGAATCCACTATACATGTTTTCCTAGAAATCATTGGTGAACCTTGGTACATTGCAAAAAATAATATATAGGTTTTGTATTTTATGTATAATTTCTTCTATATTTTGTACATGTGCCTACAACTCAACCTTACACTTGGAAATGCTTGTAGAGATTTTTTCTATAACCTAATTTTTAAATTTCTCGATAGGTTGTGCCATTAATTTCCCATTAGTTTCAATATCCCCAACATTTACTTGCTCAACAATCTTTACAATCTAGAAAATAATTGGGGCTTGCACATCAAAATTCTATACATAAAACACATCAACAAATATATCCTTTATTTCATGCAACATTTGTCTTTGTTTCTACTCTCTTCTCATTTCTTTTTCTTGCAACTCCAATCTTGCAGCCAAGTCAATCAAATTGTCAACAATCAAAAGATTATGATCTTCCTGAATTAGATCTCTTTTTTATTTTAGTTCATGTTGCATAACCTTTGAATAAGGTATCAACATTGACTATATTGAGATCAATTTGGCCTGTATGCTTCTATTAGTTGTTTGTAACTCAACCAATTTACCTTGTACAAACAATAGTTTATTATAGTGCTTGGAACTAGATTCAACTGACTCTAAAATAGAGCTTCCTATTTTCTTTATTTCAGCTTGAATCCACTATACATGTTTTCCTAGAAATCATTGGTGAACCTTGGTACATTGCAAAAAATAATATATAGGTTTTGTATTTTATGTATAATTTCTTCTATATTTTGTACATGTGCCTACAACTCAACCTTACACTTGGAAATGCTTGTAGAGATTTTTTCTATAACCTAATTTTTAAATTTCTCGATAGGTTGTGCCATTAATTTCCCATTAGTTTCAATATCCCCAACATTTACTTGCTCAACAATCTTTACAATCTAGAAAATAATTGGGGCTTGCACATCAAAATTCTATACATAAAACACAGCAACAAATATATCCTTTATTTCATGCAACATTTGTCTTTGTTTCTACTCTCTTCTCATTTCTTTTTCTTCACCAAAATCTCCTACAACATAATAGTTTTCTCTAGAGTGATATTTTGCAAGTCCCATTTTGGCATCTCAATGACTTCATCTAGAATAACAATAATATTTGGAGAACTATTCTTTATGGCTTTGCTTTTGGTAGGGGATGGAGTTTTGCTGCTTGACACTATCTTTGTAGGAGTAGGTGATGGAGTGTCACCACTCATTCTTGTTTGTACTTCAATTCTTGAGAAAACAACTATATCACTTGACATTGTATGCTCTTCTCCTTGTCTCACTTCCTAGCTTCCCTTATTGTGGAGTCCTAAAACATTTGGTCCTTCTTGACCTTTGGTAGAATTTTCTACACTAATTCCTTTTATTGATTTCTCTGCATCTTCCTCTTCTCCCTTAGCATCTAAGAGATTTTGTTTCTCACCAACTAGTTTGTCAAGTATGGTGGCATGAATAGGTGAAATTTCACCTTGAGGGCTCGATACATTTGAAATCTCTTCATTACATTGATCATCTTCAATGGTGATAGTCTCAATTGCTTTCTCCCATTCCACTCCTTTAGTGGATAGACCAAAAATGCTTTTCCATAATAACTCATAAACTAAAACTTAAATTTTATTTTGAAGAATTGTAAACATTCTAAACTTAGGGATAAATTGGTTCCTATACTTTTCCAAAAATGTTGACTTCTAATCTTTTGATAACTCAAGCATAATGTTGGCCAATGTGTGTTCTCTTATTTGTTTTTCTACTTCAGATGCCCATTGTCACTTTCTCTCTAATCTATTGTACAAATCAACTAGAATCTTTTTCTTCAATTCAGTAGGAGGCATTTTATTACTAGCCATCATATCTATCATGGCATCCTCTACTTTGGTTTTATCAATATTATTCAATATATCATACTTTACAAATCTAAAGCTTGATAAGCCTGTAGAGCTCCAAATATCAATACATACCTCATCAATATTCTTTGGTCTTTTGGGTATTGTGACTTGGTGATGGCTTGGTCCATCTAATTTTATATTCTTTGCATCATCCTCTTTACCTTTTGTCTTCTTTACCAACTATCTCCTCTTTGGATGACTCAAAAGAGCTTAAGTTTTCTTTTTTGTGCTAGAGCCACTTGGTCTAGTAATCATGACTACCCATTTCTTTACTGAATACTCAACACTAGTTGTTGATGCCCTAGTTCTTGGCTTGGTTGGTGCAAGAGGAGAGGGGGGTGCCACTATTGACTTCTTTGCAACCTCCTTTGCCTTAGGCTTTGTTATCTTCACATTTTTAGCCTTCTTTGTTGGTGGAGTGACCACTACTAGGGATTTTTCTTCTTCTTCTTCTTCTTCTTCTTCTTCCTTATAACCACTTTATTTTTCTTCATCTTCACCAAGACCTTGTGTAATCTTAAAAGGTCTCGGGCCTTTACAATGTGTGCCTATTTTTTGTTGATACACTTGTTAGGATGAACCAATGGTTGGTCTTTGATCTACAACTCTAATTTTCTGGTTGAGATTCATTTGAAATGTAAAGATCACCTTGCTATGATAGATAAATATTTATTGTCCCTTAATACTACTTTTAGCCTTCACAATTCCAAGTTCTACTCTCTATATTCACTTCATACTTTCTTTTTCATTATTTTTGTATGTGATAGAATTCATTACATATATACCAATCCAAATCACAATTCATCAAAGTCAGCTACAACACAAGTTTCCATCAAGATCACAAAGTCAGCCCAACTATTAGCACTTGGGTTCTAAAGACAAACTTGGTGATATTTTGATACTCAGGAACCATTGTCAAAAATTAGCACCATTATGCACTCACTAGATGTAGAATCTTGATTCATACTAATAACTTCCAAGTAGCTTGAACTCAGTCAACACTTGTGCAACTTGGTGAGCACTGCAAAACTCAACATATAAACTAAATCACTTGGTTGATGCTCCATGGCTTGGTCAACACAAACACTATGAGCTCTATATAAACTGAATCACTTGGTTGACACTCTATGGCTTGGTCAATAGTAGATTCACATGATTGATACTGCAAGCTTGGTAGATATTGGAGATCATGGTTGACACTGTGAAACTAGGTTAATATTGTGAAGCTTGTTTAGCACTGTCGCTAATCAACTTGGTAGATACTGCTCATCATGAATTGCATAATAATTCTAGAACTTGGTAGTAATTTGATTACTCGATTAACACTGCAAATTGCAAGATAAGCTCAGTAGCAACTTAACCAATTAACTAGGTGTGAGTCACTAATAAACAAACATTGACCTTAATGTCAACGATCTCCCCCTTTGAAATTAGTGACAAAAAAACTTATCAATTGAAAATTGAATGCTTAGAATTTCAAGTCCAAAACATTCTTTATCTTCTTTTTGTATCTACAACACAATAACATACTCTATTTTTGAGATTTTTCAAAATTGCTTTTGTTAAAGATTTTATTATTATTATCTGTACATGTATTTGTATATTACTATGCTTCTCCCCCATACATATATCTCATATTATATTTCTCCCCAATGCTCTTTATATATATATATATATATATATATATATATATATATATATATATATATATATATATATATATATATATATATATATATATATATATATATATATATATATATATATATATACTTCTCCCCCCTTTTTGACACAAATTCCAAAGGTGTATACTACATGGTTGTAACGCCCCGCCAAGGGATCCAAAAGAATTAACTTAAAGTTTCACTAAGTTTGCTAAACATTTTTTTTTTTTCGAAAGTAAGAAAGTATAACATACACATCAAACACATAGTAGCGGAAGCAATGACATGTAATCATCGACAACCATACATCGCAAGTTACATTTCTTAAAGATCCCAAGACGTTGAGTCATGTTTAAATTTAATTAATTCTAAGTCTAACAATTACCACATACATATGAAAGAATAATCAGAAAGTCCTATGTCCATAATATACATTGGATCTGAATGCCTCTTGGCAAATTAATTCGGAATGCTCAATCATCCACTGTACAAGTCACAAGGTATGAAAGGCTTAAAAGAATATACGTATGTAAAAATAGAAATACATCAACCTCCATGAATCCATGATACAAAGTACAGTAAAGATATATACAAAACTATTCACCATACTTGATACGTCCATACATCCATAATGATAAAACATCTATCATAAAATCTAACCATCCATCATAATAATCCAAGAACATAGTGAAGATAAATGCCAACCAAGAAAACTCCAGCCACAGTGACCACAAAACAGATCTCAATGGTAAGAGTAAAAAGCGCTACCACCCGACCGCATGGAACCTAAATGGTCCACTCCCACCGCGCTGAGGAGATAGTCTCAAGTCCCAAACAAGGTATCAAAACACAAAACACAAGTACTCTCTAAGTCTGGGAAATCCTAAAAGTATACTAACTCAAGGGTTCTAACATAGATAGACATCTAGACCCAGAGGCACCACAAAGACACGTAGGAAACCTAATATGCAAGCGGGAAAGTGTCATCGCAAAAGTCACGTAGAAGTTACCTAAGCAATCCCTTAGGAATCCCGGGTCCCTACTGATCCCTGCGGCCACTAGTATCCTCTCGTACTGACGAGGCATACTATGGAGTGCAAGGTCGTAACCAAGCGTTCTCTCTACCCCATCCTAGCCTGTACTAGCACTCAAGGCATGGGAGAGAACATACAATTATCTTATTAGGTTCATTTTGATCCCCATTTAGTGTAAATATTTTCACTTATTAAAACAACTTACAATGGGTTACTCCAGGCAGCCTCTTAGGGCCCCGATCCCCATTGCAAGCCACTTCCCGACACTACACATAGATAACCTACCCTAGGCTCATGAAATCACAAATCAAAGAATCAAAATAAAATCGCCTCAATCTTATACAAGCGACTGAAACTTCATAAAAGATAAGCCACAATAATCACATCAGTTCTCATGAGCAACTGACAAGCATCAAATAATAATCATATGATCATAACAGTTCTCTATCAAAAACTGAAGGCATCAATGATAAATCACAATATCCAATGGTCCTCTAATGAGCAACCAGAAAGTATCCCAAAATAAATCACAATACTGATCGAAGACTCCGAAATGGTCAAGTCAAAACATGTCACACAAAGACATAATCAAGAACAAATCATACACTTCAGTCCTCTCAAAGCGACTGGAAGTAACCTAAGTATAACTGATCGAGACTCAAAAATGGTTAAGTTAGGTATCTTATATACATACACTTCAGCTTCACATCAGGAAATTGGAAAGCAATAACAAACAGTAATCACAGACATGTCATAGAGCATATCAACACATCACCAGGGTTGGGTTTAAAAGATCGAGATCAAAACAACATAACATCACATTCACATAATCCCCGAGCCTCTGGTAACAACCTAAACTGGTCAATACTAGAACAACCCCAAAAAAAAACATAGACAGTATAACAAAATAATATAGTTCATATTCTCACTGCTAGATTGATTTGAACATATGTAATCAGGTTAAGTGTAATATTTTTGTTTCTAGTTTAATGTATGTTTTCACGAAAATAAGTTCACAGTTTAACCTATACGTTAACCCATTCGTCTCATAATTATCATATAAATATAATCCATATAAATATTCAAACAAAATTGTACAATTACTTTACTTTTGATTCTAAGTCAATTAATCAATATGATTAGAAGGTATTATTTATTTAATTATTGAAATAATGACCTATTATTTTAAATAAGAAATTTCAATTTAACTAAAAATCAATCCTATATAAATCTACAGTTCTATTACAATTTTCATTATTAATTAAATTTAATTAAACTAATTTTAATTAAATTAATCAATAATTACTGTTCTAATTACTTATTTTAATATCTTCATTAATTACTAATTTATTAATATTTACCCAAAAATTATTAATAAATTAATACTTAAAAAAAAACTATATTAAATGCATTAATATTTAATTATTAAATATTAATAAAGATTATTATTAAAACATTATTAAATAAAAACATATTAAAATTTATTAATAAAAATTTTAAATATTCATAAAACCTTTTTATGAATAACCTTTAAAAAAAAATCGAATTATAAAAAAAATGCGTATTTTTTTATAAGCCCGCCGGCTTAATCCAAAAGGCCGCCTGCGGCCTGCCACAGAGGACTGCAGCTGTCGGCAGTACTCTGTACTGCCGCTGCCGCAGTACTCTGCGGCAGGGACGGCAGAGCTGCCGGAACGGTACGGGGGGGTGTGGGTATTCCCGCCCCCTCCCATAAATTTATTTATTTATTATTATTATTTTAAGTTTATTTATTTATGTAATTAATAAGAATTTATAATTTATTAAACTATATATATATATTTTTTAAATTTTTTAAATTTTTTTTTTAAAAAAAAAATTCGAATCCTTCCCAATCCAATCGTGTCTTCTTTAAGCTAGAAGATGAGGGTTCCTGATAAAATTTATTTTTCTTCTAAGCATAATTTAATAATACCCTATCGTAGATACAGAACCAAAGAACAAGAGATTCATGCAATGGAACCCAGAGACTTGATTTTTTTAAAACACTCACGAAGAAAATAGGAATCTCAAATTGCATAATTTAACCAGTGATCAAAGCACAAGACCCTACCTGATTCTGATGCTAATATGAAAACCCTGAGAATTCGCTCCTCTGAAATTTGCTTCTAAAAGTTGTCTCTCCAAAATTCTCTATCTCCCCAAAATTCCCAGTCCAAATTCTTGTCCAAATTTTCTATCCCCTAAAAAAATGAACCCCCAAGTTGTGATAAAGAGTTTTCTCCTCAAATCGGGGAACTTAATTGTGCGTTCACCCGAGAAGACTCTTTACTCAACTGAGTTAACTCTCCAATTAACCTTTATTATCTTTTCCTTTTATTTTGCATTCAACTTTCATGCACATTAAGTTGATTTATTAAATAACTTTATTTAATATTCCACTTGACTTCTATTTTAAATTAATTTATTACTTTAATCTCATGTGCACTTTAAGAAATTAAAATAATGTTATTAATTTCTATTATTTAATCTTTTAATTTATTTCTCATATTTAAACTCATGCTTAGATCATGCGATCTAGAATTCTTAATATTTTAATATCTTTCAACTTTTAATTTATTTTAGAACTTAATTGATAACATATTTAATTAATTTAAATAAAAATAATATTTAGCATTTATTTAAAAATGAACTCCAAATATATTATTATTAAATTAGATAAATATTATCCTGTTCTAAATTTATCTTTGAACTTTAATCTCCAAATTTAGTTCTTTTATTTAATTAATTTCTCAATTAATTAAATATTAAAGATATCATAATAATTCTCTATTAAATTAAATCATTAATTAATCTTTTTAATTAGACTTAATTACTAGAAAACACATCAAGGACTCATATAACCACATACGAAAACCCAACATAGAAAAGCATATACTAAATCAAAACAAAAAGGGTTATAATCACGAAATTACATCTTTTGATGCATTCAGAGGGTACTTAACTCAGATACTTGTCCTAATTATCAATTAGGACAATTGGCTAAAGGGTTTAGGAATTGGACTTAAGAGTTTATCTCCCCTCTCTTACCATTGAGACAATGCGATAGGGTACGCTCATCCTGGCAATTCAAGGAAGTCGATACCCGGTACCTGCAACCTGCATAAAATCCACGCATGTACAAACACAATATTCTAAGCTAAACAGACAATGGCAGGAAGTGGTGCATCATGTAGATCCCGACTAGCAGGTGACTATGACTCCCTTCCTTAACCACATCAGAAACACCATACATAAATAAAACAAACACGCACACCATACACATGCAGTATGGGGTAAGTATCCATAAGAAGCACATGGAATAATAAACCATCTAACTAATCATCATCGATAACTGAAAATATTGAATAATCATCATACATGCATGAAATATAGAGTACCAAGTAATCTCATCATATAATAAACTGAGTGTAAATCAACATCTGATAATCTCTAAAATAATAATACTAATCATTAAACATAAATTGGACTAAAAGAGTTTGGCAAGGATGACAGAAATGCGACTTAGGGGCAGGCACTACAATGGTAATGCCAAAATATGATAAGACATCATAATGTACCTTCAAAATCAATTCCATCGTTTTGTCCTAATTTTCTTGTAACACCTTGTTTGCATGAAATGCAATCTGTATTTCTACTAATAACTCCATCATGTGATCAACTATGGAGAAATTATTGTCATGGATGAGTGTCTTGGCATGTGCAATGTGTTTTTGCAATGCATCCATGTTTGGAATAATTATGCCTTGGATGTCTACAAGTGTGGCCCTAATCTTGGCTTCTTCCCTTAATAGCTCTACTTGCAAATTTGCCAAATATTTGATCTTTGAATAGTGAGTAGAACTATAGCTTGGGTCAAGTGACAACATGTGTGCAATTGCCTTCAAGTCTTCATCTATCTTAGATAATTTTTCTTTGATTTCTTGGGTAAAGATAGATGTATCACACAACTTACTCAATAATAAAGTTACATTATTTGTAGATATTTCCAATGAACTAAGAATAGTAGACAATTCTACTTGATTTATTACAATTTTTTGTGCCACTTGTTCCAATACCTTCTTTTCAAATTTCCTTTCTACTCTTTGTAGCAACTTATCTTGTCCATTTAGATCTTAATTGAATTTTTGGATAACTTTTGCTACCTCATCCAAAATAGGTTGTGTACTATAAACCTCAATACTTAGTGCATCTACAAGTATTTTATTTACATCTTCGAGCACTAGATTTTTTTTCTCTTCTCTTCTCCAAGCTTATGTTGCTTAGTTCGCTTTTGCAGCAATTCACCCATGATGCTCATTTGATCAGGATTTAGAGTAGAGATACCCCAATTTGGGATAACTATATCCTCATCTAGATCAATATCTTCTTCTTTTCCCCTTATCCTTATGTGAAACTTTAGTACTCGGTTGAGACTTGTTCTCAATTGTCCTTGTACTAGTTGAATGTGGAATAGAAATAATAGTAGAAATAAAGGGGCTAGCAAAACAAGTAGATATTGTATGAATAGTAGAAATACCTTGTTGCTATATTGTAAAATATGATGATGATGATGGAGGCACTAGATGATGGGTAGATGAAGTGTTGATCACTTCAGTTGAACAAGTGCAAAGATTGGTTGGGTGCAAGGTGTTGTAGTGGTTGCCACAACCAAATCGATAGAAAATTTCTTAGAGCTTGATGGCATTAAATCTTTTCTTAGAGAGAGGAAATGAGACCATTACTGCTACTGCAATCTTCTCTAGGTTAGTTTCCTTGATACTCTAAATCTTAGGGAGATTTTCCTCTGTAGCTTCCTATCCTTCCTCCTTATCATCCAGATTTACATCTTCTATTTCCACATCTTCTTCATCATCTTCTTTGTCATCTTTTTCACTAACATGAATAATGAAGTCACTCGATTTTTGGAGGTTGTAAATGTTCTTCCATGTGGTAGTGGTAGATTTTACCATAGATTCTATGTCTTTCATTAGCACAAGACATGTGTTGAACTTGAGAGTGAACTTTTCTTCTTTCTTCTTCAAAGATTCTTTCACCTCTTTTTCACTAAGACTCAACATGAGGTTCCTCAAAGTTTGTTCAAATATGTCTTTTGCTATCTTCCTTGCATTCTCCCATCTAGGTTTTATTTCTTGCAAAAGATCGTTAGGAATTTGTTGAGGAAGCTGATCAAGTGAGTACTTCCACTTACCCAATTTTGACATCATCATGTCCTCACTCTACTTTTTCTCATCTGCATTCCTAGTTTCATATCTGAGAGATTTGAAGTTTTCCATTCCATCTCCTTCTTCCATTTCCTTCAACTTTTCTTGAAGTGTAGGTGGAGGCGTCTTGAAAATAATTAGCTCAGCATACTCCTCACCTAACTTCAATTTCTTTCTAGATTTTGATGTTCTCCTTATCAATACTGTAGTGGATGACTTGGTAGGTCTACTTATGATAATCTTACCTTTCTTTCTTATAGGCTCTTCTTCCTCAGACTTTCTTTTTTCTTCTTCATCCTCTTCCACATCATCTCCTTTTCCTTCTATCAAAAGGAGAGTAGAACTTGCTTGCCTCTATTTTGCTATCCTCTTTATTTCTTTGTTAACTACTTGAGAAAGCTTGATTTCATGTTCTATTATTGCCTTGGCTTTTACATAAGTTCCAAAATATGGTGCCTTATGATCCACGGGCTCATTTAGCATAGCCTCAATGATATCTTTTGTATCATCTATGTTAACCTCATATTCAAGAGGCTTATCACTTGCTACCCTCAGTCTAGCTGCCTGAATGTACGCTCTATTATAGTCTACAATGAAACAAATATCATCTTTGCAGTCTTCTAAAAGTTTCTTTGGTATCCTATATCTATTATTCATCTTCACTTTGAATGTATCAAAGTAGTTATTCATTATACTATCAATATTTTCTCCCATCTCTACTATGTATTCATTTATTTGATATAGAATAGGTACATCTTTCCTCCATACAACTATGCCTTTAGAAGGGAAAAAAATTTGTGCAAAGAAAAATAAACAAGTTATGAGTGAACCAAAATTACATAGATTGTTCTTGGAACCTCTGATGTTTTCCATGTTCTTATTGATCTAATTCAATAAAAATTCTACAAGATGAAGGACATGCTATTCTTCATAACTTTTAGAGCCAAATCTATTGCCTCACATGACACACTATTGATATGACTGGAGCTATAGATTTTTTGGGCAATCACATGAATTCTAAATTTCAATTTCATGTTTGTGATTCCACTTATCTTCATTCCTCTGCCATACCACTTGGTAAGAGTTTTCTTTGCCAGTTCAACCCGACCTAGGTTTTTGGTCACCTTTGCTTTGTCTAACATAGGAAGACCAGTGATTTGATGAATCATTTTCCTTGTGATCAAAATCGGCTGATCCGGCCATAACTTTTCATTTTAAATATGACTCAAAATGAATCTTATCCATTTTTCCTAAAAATCCCTTGGCATATGAAAAATATGTGTCAAGCCCTTTTCTTCCAAATGTCAATGCTTGAGTTTTAGAGCTCCATTCATACTTAACTCATTTAGTGCCTCATGCATTTCATGTGTGCCTAGCTCTTGAATAGAACAATAATAATATGAGCATATATCATGCACAAGTAATACTTGGGAAGGAATTTTTGATTGTGCACCTATTGGGTCTAGCAATTCGGCAATTGCTTGATTGATCTTGAATGCTAGAAGCTCGCATTCTGCTCCATGAATCAAAAATTTTGATCCTTTCTTCATTTTTCTGCTGACAGAAGCCATGTTCAGTAGGGTCTTGAAGGTTTCAAAAAACTTCGAGGATTCTTCCAACAACAAACACATAGATCACTTGGAAGTACAAAAATCACTCTTCACAAATAGTTCTCAAAAATTCATGGTGAAAAATGAATTCAATTTCCTTCCTTTTAACAAATTTCACTTTCCAATCACCATAAATGCTTTGGTATGACCACTCACTCAGTGACATACTATCTTCCACTCAGTTCTATCTTTAATAATCGATGAATATTTATAGCTTGACGGTCTCAATATTACTTGACAAAGTATTCAACAACTCAGTGTCCACAAACAATACTTCAGTGTAACTCACCCTTGCTCGAAAGAGTCTTGTGACCTGACCTATCTTGGTAAGGTCTATGATTTCCATAACCACTCAGTGACCCTAGTGCATCTTAAATGTTGATATGGATCTTTCCTTCTAGCTATCTAGAACTATTGTGAGATGTCTTCTTCAGAGTCTCAGTTCCAATCATTCCATAGGGAATTGAAGTTGAGATGCTTGTGTCACCCAACTCTTGAGTGACATCTACTTCATGACTAACTTGCATTCTTAAGAGATTTAGATATTCATTGCTACTTCATCTTCTTTCTAATATTGTAAGCTTTAGGTTTATTTTCATCTTCAACTCTTCCTGTCTTCATATAGTTCTTGGAAAGATGTCCAAGTTCTGTACAAATAAAAGATCTTCTATTGATGTCTCTTTTCCTCATGTGATGTTTCACACAATTTTCTTCAATGTGCCCAAATTCTCCACAATAGTGACATCTAAAACATGTGTTGTAGTCCCATCTAAATATAGCTTTCACAATCTATTCTATTGGATTCAATATCTTGGTTTTGTATTTAGAATATTTGTGTCCTTGTTTCTTACAATTGTGACATTTATCTTCAAACTTAGGTTTCTCCTTGCATTCACTTTCTTTATGTCCATGCTTATTGCAACTGTAACACTTTTCATTAAATTTTTCTTTACCATCACTCCAACATTTGTTTGATGTATGGCCTAACTTACCACAATGATTGCAAGTAGGCATTTGATTCTTTTGAGCTCCTTTCTTGGATGATTCACCTTCTTCTAGGTATCCTATTCTTGCTTTTCCCATCTGTCTATATTGACTTTGCTCATTCAATTGATTCATACTTTGTTGAGATTTCATTGTCCTCTCATTGATTTTCTTATTAGTGTTTAGATCATTCTATAATCTTTCATTCTCTAATCTTAGATTCTTAAGTTCTTCATTTGCATTAGTGAGTTGATCAATGAAGTCATCTTGCGAAAGGGATTGATGTTGAATTTTATTGTTCTTTTCTTCTATCTCTTCTTTTTCTTTGTCATTTTCTTCCATGACTTCACATAATCTTATTGACTGAATTTCTTATTCTCTTTTCAATTTTCTAACTTCTTCTTGAAGATTGGAATTCTTTTCAATTAGATCTTTGATTGCTTCATCAACTTCATTTGAATTTTTTTTTAGACATATATCTTCAATTATTTCTTCAGTGTAGAGATTGTCATTCATTTGTATTGCAAGATCTTTCTTTCTTTTCAATGATTGAGAGAGTTGCTCCTTTGCTTTCTTTAGATGACCAATAGCTAATTTAAGATCCAAATTTTCATTGTCAATAGCCTTATCTAGCTTCTATACCTCCATTACCTCTGATTTTTGCTCAAGCTACTAAACTTCTTCTCTGAGAACCACAATGCTTTGATACCAATTGGTAGAAATATTAGATAGGCTAGGTTATTGAGAGGGGAGGGGCAAATCAAGAACCAATAAAACTTTAAAACTTATTCACAAATTAATCCTTCATATAATATTCTAATATAATTTCATGCATGAGAGAATGAAAGCAGTAAAACATTCATAACACTTCAACACAAGATATGGTGACCTAGAAATCTTCCAAAATAGAAAGTAAAACTAGGGTGGGGATGATACCCACAAACTTTAGTAGTATAGTATAAAGTTGGTTGGTTAAGGCTTACAATTGATCACTTCTAACAATCTTCCCTATTAAGAGCAATGAGGACTACAAGGTCCACCTTGTGAAAGGATTTACAAAACATACAATGAAGATTGTTAAGTCTACTTGATTAAAGGATTTAGTTGGTACACCTATTAGGATGAACCAGTGGCTGATCTCTGATCTGCAACTTTGATTTGCTGGTTGATATTCCTTTGAAATGTAAAGATTGCCTTGCTATGATAGATCTTTGTTGTCCCTTATACTACTTACAACCTTCACAATTCACACTTTTTCTCTCTATATTCACTTCATACTTTCTTTTTCATTATTTTTGGATATGATACAATTCATTACATATTTACCAATCCAAATCACAATTCATCAAAGTCAGCTACAACATAGGTTTCCATCAAGATCACAAAGTCGGCCCAACTACTAGCACTCAAGTTTTGAAGACAAACTCAATGATGTTCTGATACTCACCAACTATTGTCAACAAAAGACATTGTCATGCACTCGGTAGACGTAGAAGCTCAGTTCATACGAATTACTTTTAAGTAGCTTTAACTTGGTCAACACTTAGTTGACTCTCCACAGCTTGGTCAACACTAACACTGCAAGCTCAATATAAACTGAATCACTTGGTTGACACTCCTTAGCTCAGTCAACACTAGATTCACATCATTGATACTGCAAGCTCGCTAGATACTGGAGACGATGGTTGACACTGTGCGACTCAGTTAATACTATGAAACTTGTTTAGCATTGTCACTAATCAACTCGATAGATACTACTCGTCATGAACTGCATAATGATTTTGGAACTCAGTAGCAACTATAGACCTCGGTATTAACTTGATTACTCGGTTAACACTGGAAACTATAAGATAAGCTCAGTAGTAGCTTAACTAATTGACTAAGTGTGTGTCACTAATAAATAAACACTAACCTTAATGTCAACAGTTATTTGTTGGGGGCTATGCCATCTCTTTTGGGGATTCTCCTGCCATGCACTACATCAACTTATATTGAAAATACTCGGTGACCAGAGACTTTCTTGACTCTTATAGAACTCGGGATATACATGTTTATTTACAAGTCTTCCACATGACTCAGCCTATATAGAGTAGTTTGGTTGCAGTGATGACAGACTAACTCTACCTTGTATATGATGAAGTGTTTGACACTAATAGATAACAAGATTTAGAGATACCAATTGTTTGTATTAATATACCAAGTTTATATAAAGTTTGAATTATACTAGGTTTGTATAATATTAAGTTTAGCAATAGTATTAGTATATAGTATTAATAGTTTAGTAATATTATTTGTATTATATTATGTTGATTAATATGATATTATTATTTATATTATATTAAATAGATATTAGTGTTCTATTCTTTTTTTGATAAGTGTTATAGTTTAATATTAATTAATATTATATTATTATTATTTATATAATTCTCTCTCTCACACACACACACTCCCCTTCTCCTCCTACACGCTCTCTCTTACTCTCTCCCCTTGCCCCTCCCTCCACTTTTCTAATTAAAACCTTTGTTTAAAATTGAAAATTTACTTCAACAATTATAAAAGAAAAGATAAGTTTAATAGAAATATATATATTGAAATTAAAATATGACTATCAAATTAAAGAAATATTTATATATCAATGTCATCACTAATTTATAGTGACTATTTCAACAAATATCTTGAAATTAAAATATAACCATCAAAATTATAGAAATATTTATATCAATATCATCACTAATTTATAGTGACTATTTCAACTCAACAAAGATAGTTTCACATCTATGAATGCATGAATTGACTTCACTATTATTTTTTGGCTTGAGTGCATTCTAAACCTATCTTTAGTTTTTCTTTCAACTGTCCAAAAAATTAATTAAAATTTTATCAAGTAAATAAATTTTAAATAAAACTATTATGAAATAAGTAATTTTATTAATTGAAAAAGATTATTCACAAAAATTGAAAAAGACTATTGATAAAAAAAAAAATGTAAGTAAAATTATATGAAATAAATAATTTTAAAAATAATTGTCCACGAAAATAAAGATTAATTTATAATTATAACAATATATTTTAAAACTTTTAATTTTAAAAAATAGTTATATTAATTACATTCCGACATGTATCTATCTGTACCTTGCTCGTTGGTGCGAGCTAATGCAATCATGCAAGTCCATCGAGATGCTTTCCCGAATATGAGGAGTTTTGTCCAAACATTTATGGTGTTTTGTTAATTTTATTTAATCTACGAGTGTATCTCGATGATTACTTTAGATGCACTACAAACGTTTTCATATTTAACTAAGTGCATATGGCGACAAATTTGAAACTAAAAATGAATTCGTGAAATGACTTAAAATTGTTTGGAATTTTATTTTCTAATTTTCATAAATAAAAAAATTTAATATATTCTAAAATTATTTATCTTATATAATAATTTATTCTAATTCGATCTTATATAATTAAGTTATACAATTATCTTTCTTATACCCAAAATGTAATTAGAAACTTTTTTTAAATTAAAAAAATATTTTTATAATTATAAAATTTAAACATAAATTATATAATAAAAAAATTTTAAAAAATTAATAAAAAGAAATATCTTAATAAAAAATATGACCATTAAATTGTAAAACTATTTATATCCATATTATTATTAATTTATACTAAATATTTCAAATTAAAAAAGATATTTTAACCTAAAAAGATTATTTCACATGCATGCTTATATAAATCATTTTTGTTTAAAAAGATAATTCTTAATGCATGAGTGCACCACTAAAATTTACCATATACCTGTATTCTAAACTCACTTCCAACTTGCTGCTCTCATTCAACTCTACATAACTTTAATTAAAATTATATGAAATAAATAGTTTTTAAAATAACTTATAAATAGAAATAAAGATTAATTTGTAATAACATCAATTTTAATAAAAATATAAATAATCACTATATTTAATAAATAATAATTTATTATTCTTTTCAGCAAAATTAAAATCCGAATATCACTTCTATTTTTATTATCTATTTTTTTAATTTTTTTTGGGTTTAGTTACGATTCTATTATTAGAACATGCAACATATTTGAAGAAAAAAAACAAAAATCTAAATTTAGATTTAGACCAAGTGTTACAAATCAGAAAACATCTTCTGAACAAGCGTGCTGTAGGTAGTATAAATACATTTCATTTCAGCCGCACCCTGCATCAAATTGGCTGGAGAAAATAAATTGGAGGGGCATTTTGAAGCATTAGGTATCTGATGAGGACCAGATACAGGTTGGGGAACTATTTGGGCCGTGGTGCTTATGGAGCAGTAGCAAAAGCTCTGGATTTCAACAAGGGAAATATCATGGCCGTCAAAGTATCTCTGTGCATTGATGTCACATTTGAGGAGAGCGAGATATTGACGTTGTTATCTCCTAGCCCATATGTGGTGCAGATTCTTGGACGTGGCAAGGCAGAAATAGTACATGGTCGTTTCTTGAGGGTAACCACCACCCACAAAAAATGGTGCTGATTCAGGTGTGGCTCATGCAAATGAGATTGCTTACATTGCTATGGAGTTGATGGATATGGACCTGCTCTCATTCATCAAGAACACTATTCATGGAGGATCATTATTATATCCATATCATGATGAGCGTAACTGGTTATATTTGAGGAACATTTATAGGGCTGGCTTGGTGAAAGGGCTAATGTGGGAGCTGTGTTGTGGAGTGGCCTACTGCCATGACATGGGTGTTGCACACAGAGATCTCAAGCCCAGTAATTGTCTCCTCTCCATTAACACGGCAGGGGGCATCAGAATTAAGCTCGCAGACTTTGGATTGGCAAAGATGGTGAAGGATAAAAAGAATGGTGTTATAGAAAGAAATGGGAAAGAATACGTGTCCTTGTGGTATAGAGCTCCTGAGTTATTACTGGAACAAAAAGCATACAATTGCTTTGCAGTTGACATCTGGGCATTCGGATGCATTTTTGCAGAGATGGTGATTGGAGAACCCCTGTTTTGTGGGGAGTCTAGAGAGGAGCAGCTAAGTATTGTATTTCAACACGTTGGAGGTTCTGCCTGGGAGATGATGGAAAAATACGGGGATGCTTTATCAGATCTAAACTACACAGAAATCTGTGTGTAGCTGTTGACCAGTATTTTGGGATGTGGCGGCTGGAGGTCTTGTTTGCAGAATCAGTTAGAAAGGACAGCTGAAAAGATGGGATGCTCAATAGGCATGGATCTGCTCTTGAAGATGTTGGAGGTGGATCCCAGCAAAAGATTGATGGCAAAACAGTGCCTTCAACATCCTTATTTCTCCTGTTTCCATGCTTTTTAATTTCTTGGAGGGCAACACCACTAGGAAGCTAGGTCTGCAGGCTGTGAGACTTCTTTCCTGCAATCTATGGTTATTTCAATTTTTAAGACATGCCTGCTAATTGTGGATAAGAAATTTCCTCTGGTTGTAACATGGGTGAAATGAAAAGCTTTTCACTTCATGTTACCGATATTCTATTGAATGTCAATATCAAGCAATCTCTACTTCTATGAGCTATCTATCAGTTTATGATTGTCAAGATGTTCTTTTACATCTATGCATAATTTGAAATGTGTGAAAGCATGTTGCAAGAAAGTGTAAAAAATAGCTTACAAGCATTCAAATTATAATTAGAGTCAGCCATAGATTTCATTATTTAGTTTCTCGAACTTTTACGAATATCTAGGTTTTAACGAGCATAGCGTACAATAAAAGAAAAACAAATTAATAATTAGTTAACATCTAAATTTAGAGCTCATTCTTCTGAAGCTTTAGTGGGCATCATTAGTGCATATATACAACCAGGTATTTCAAAACTTTAAAGTTCTTCCTGAGAAAAGAACGAGTATAATAAACGTTCCTCAAAATTCTTTAGCGAGTCAACATATTAAAGCTGTTTTTTTAGAAGGTGACGTGGAAGAGAGTTATGAAAAATATTAAACCAACGGCTGAGATTAAGACAACTCGACAGCCAATAATAGAATTGGTTGCAAGGTGTCCAAAAGGGAATCACTAAAATTAGTAAATAATAACTATTTACTAATTCTTGGTAAGTGGACAAACAGCTGTCCAAACCACCCATAAATACTACTGCTATTCATAGATAAGGACGAACCGCTGTCCAAGCTACCCATAAATACTACTGCTATTTTCGGGTCAGAAATAACCGCTGTGCAACTAACAATAATTAACACTCTCTATGTGAAGAATAGTGAAATTTATAGGAGTTGAAACGATTGAGATTCTTTTAAATTTTGTTACATTTGATCGATTCTTACCATTTATTTAAAATTCAATTGATTGAGGATGTTAGGTTAATAAAATAAGGGAGTGCCCATTTCAGCAAAAGTCCAGGAGGATGTTGACAGCAGACATTTCTACAGGTTTCCAGCGAGTTTGATCGTGCAAACCTTACAATCATCACAATCATTGAGATCTTAGTTCTTTTAGGGGTTCACAGAGGGAATTCGCTAGCAATACAAGTTCTGCAAGTATTTTCAACAAACCCATTTTCTCTCTATGAAGAAATAGTGAGGGGTGGTTTCATGCCTGACAAAACAACTTACAGTCCTCTTGTTAATGGGTTTTCCAAAGAAGGGAAACTGTTTGGAAAGATAGATCCTGTGAATAAAATGCAGAGCTCTGGCGTCTTTTCTAACCAGAGGGACTTAGTGGTACTGAAAATGTTCTCTTGTTAGCAGAGAAAGGAGAGTTGAAACATAATATTGGGAGGTCACTTAATGTGATGCAGGCTACCACTCTCAGCTTAGGTGGCTTTCCTCAGAGATGAGTTACTTTTCATTCACCCTGGTTTTATTTGAGTAGCACCGTCGCTTTAATTATAGCAATGTCATGAGCCTATGAGGGTTTAAATACTAGAATCATTGCACAAAATTTTATATCAAGATGCATGTAATAATGGATCATTTAAAAAGAAGCGGTAATAGGTGGAATAAGTTTCTTTAATATCATTTTATCTTGTTGTCCTAATTTAACCGTTAGACATGCCATTTAATTATAGAATGACACTCTAGCATTGGAGTAAAGAATTCAATATGACTAGGTGATATACATTGATCCCTTCATTATAAAAACTTCCATTTGAAATCTATTATGTGATTTCTAAACGTAAGTCTTTCCTATGTGTTTATGTAAACCGAGATAATTTTATGTAAATTGAGGTAATGAGTTTTATCCTAGCCCTATGTTTGTAAAGCAATTTTTGGATGATCAAATTGATTTATAAATAATAAAAGGGTGAATTTCATTCAGGGCCTCAATAACTTTAAAGTAAGTGTTATAGTATGAGTTGTTAAATGGTGATTGGATTTCCTATTTATAGCTAGTCACCATATTGTTTATAAAATGTTATATATCAGCATCATCACTAATTTATACTAAATATTTAAGCTAAAAAAGATCATTTCACATACATAAATCATTTCTACTTTTAAAAACAATTTTACATGCATGAGTGTATGACCCCAGTAAACCCTTATGATTTTGCATGCCTTGTATTCCAAAGTCACTTTTCTTGTTGTATCCAAATATTATTGAACATTAATTAAATTAAAATAAATATAAAATAATATTTTATATATATATATATATATATATATGAAGATAAAATAAATTAGATCTTTGATTAGTTAAGATTTGTTTAAACAAAAAAAATTATTTGTAGAATTAAAAAATAAATATAAAATAAATAAATAAAAGACAATTTCAATATAAAGAGCTATTTGAAACCAATATGATCATCAAATTATAAAAAGATTTATATAAATATCATAATTAACTTATAAAAGATATTTCAGCTTTAAAAAATCATTTCATATACATGAATTATTTTCACTTTAAAAAGATAATGTCACATGCAGGAGCACAGACTCAAGTTGACCAATATGTTTTCACATGTCTATTGTGTAAACTCAATCTTTAACTTGTTGCTCTCATTCAAATAAGCAAAGCTTTAATTTAAATTAAATGAAATAAACAATTTTAAAAATAACTTATCAATGAAAATGAAGATTAATTTATAATTATACCAAAATATTATTCAATATTAATAAAAATATAAATAATAAATGTATTAAAAAAAAAAAATTTTAAAAAATGTTTTACTATTGTTTTTAACAAAATTAAAATCTGAAGACCACGATTGTTATTTTTATCTAAATTAAAGTTTTCTTTAATTAAGATCCTATAATTAGAACATGCATTACATTTTAAAAAAATCTTTATATAGTTTTACATGGCGTGTTAAAAAAAAGCATGTTGTAAAGAACATCTTCTGAAAAAGCATGCTGCAGTATAAATAGTACATTTCGTTTAGCCCTGTTCAAATTAACCGATTTCTTTCTTGAAATAAATTGAAGGGACATTTTCAAGTATCATCTACCTGAAAACGTTTCATGAGAATTTTGAAGAACATAACTTATAGCTAAACAATTGTTTGAATCGACAATTTCTCTATGTCCGATTATCCTAATGTTAGGAATCTTTGACGATAATTCTAACTGGATCTTATTCTCTACACGTAATGACTTTTGATCTAATTTTGCATTCTCTACATTTTGGCCTTTCAATTCATCTCTCAATGCAATAGAATTAGCAAGCTCAATAATATTTAAAACCAATGTTTTTTTTGTGAATCTTTGCTTGTGTTTGTTGTGGCCTCTTCAAGCCCTGCTAGTAGCATAGCTCGTGGTCTAGTTGCACTTTGCAATTAGTATTTTATATCATACTAAGATGAATTCTTGGAAATCATGGGTTTATGCCAGGATGCTCAGGCCATGCTAGAGAGTCATCGCAACCATGCTCATAGAGGGAGTTCTCACTCTGGAAATAAACTCGGTTTAACCTTTTCCATTGTCTTTTCTCAGAAGTTTCCAAAGTGTTTTCGACAAACCCATTTTCTTCTTATCCTGCAACCACTGCATTCCATGGGGTGACATATTTTTCAGTCATTCTGTCAAACAGGTCACGTGTCTTGTCTACGCTTCTACATTTTCGTATATGAAGAAATGGTGAGGGGTGGTTTTATGCTTGACAAAATTACTGTTTGAAAAGATAGATCTTGTGAATAAAATGCAAAGCACTGGCATCTTCTCTAAACAGAGGGACTTACAGTCTATTTGGTAGTCGAAATATGTGTGGAATAGGCATATGTAAATTCTTAAAAGTTCAAATTTTCTATTTGGTACACCAAATTGGAATTGTGAATAGGAATACGTATTCCAATTTTGGCCCAAAAATTTGCATTTGTTGTTCCATCTAAATAGGTGGACTTGGAATACGTGTTCCTATTCCAATTTTATTTGGTTTAGAAAATATAAATTTTTGAGTTTGTAAATTCCCCATCAAATTCTGACTAAACCAAACAAGAATAGGAATATGTATCCCCATTTTCTATTCCAGAATAACTATTCATATTCCCATAATTCTATTCCCACATCAACGGAGTATTGAAAATGTTCAATTTATATAAGGTGCACTATTCAACGGTTTAAGAAACGTGGGTAAGATGTTAATGATTTATCATCGTAGACAAGGGTGAGTTAAAAGATAATGGGATGTCTTTTGGGAGGATGCCTAAATATCACATACTAAGGTTGATTCTTAGGCTAAAAGTCTTAAATAGTCAAAACTGACTAATTTTTCCAATCTTAATTTCTTCCTTAGTGTGTGATGTGATGTGGTGTAAGCTACATCTCTTAGCTTAGATGGCATTCGGCAAAGATGAATCATTTTCCATTCACCCTAGTTCTATTTGAACATGCTTTTATTTGAGATTAATCTCCATCTTGATAATCGTGCACACTCTCATATTTCACACATAAAGTAAGGTATGCCAAATTTTTTTCCACTAATGAAAGTGTTTCCTATGGGCTAATGCATTACATAGTAATAATTATCCTAGCCCTATGTTTGTAAAGTAACTTTTGGATGATCAAATTGGTTTATGAATAATAAAAAGGTGAGTTTGATTCAAGACTCTGATATCTTTAAAGGAAGTATGATAGCATGGGTTACTAAATGGTCATTGGATTTCTTAATAGTCACTAATCTCCATTAACTATGAGGAGAAATACTAGTGAAGCCTTAGAATAATGGGAATCTATGTGTAGATCCTTTGATTAACCTAGTGAGGAGAACTACATGTAACAGTAACATGTTTGGAAGTGAGAATGTAGGAAAGACTAGGGTTAAAGATACCCTTATGACTCAAAGTTTGTAGAGGATGGTTTAGCTAGAGATAACCTTAGGAATTGAGCTTATTGCTTTCTTAATTTTGAACCTTTATAGCAAGCTTTAGTTGAAGCCAAAATAGTCAAACCCTTAGTTACAACATACGAGGTTACAAAATTGTTGCTTAATTTGGCTTAGTGCACCTTGGGAATACTTAGGATGGTATACCTTGGGACATTTTTGATGCTACTGATAGAATGATTTTACTAGTCCAACAAACACCTTGATCACATCTTTTAGTTTCATTATGATTCTCATATCATGGTCCAGCAATCACCTTGATCACATCTTTTAGTTTCATTCTAATTATCATCTAGGAAACAATTGTATAAAAAAAAATTTAGACAATTGATGTGGGAGAATCCTAGGCGTAAGGGAAATCTTGCATCACCCAAAAAAAACTTTATTTTCATTCTTTTTATTTAAATAAGGACTAGTAGACAGGGTGGTTACTATTTATGGAAACTTGTTGTTTTTAGTAAGCTTGTCATATGAGCTCAGAATGTTCTCATTTTCTATATGAATGTTCATTTTAAAGTTATAAGCCTACCATAAAAATCTCATTGCTCCAGCTTAAGTATTGGAGAAGTTATTGCAAATTTTTGGTGGAAATATTTGCAGAAAAACCTTTAGGCTCACCATTAGAGGCCTTAGAGTGCTTAGATGAGGTCTGAAAACTCAACAGAAGGGCACTTAAGTAGTTTCGAGCTTGTAGATCAAAAGCTGGAGTTTTTGAAAAGAGGTTATAATAGTTAATCAGAGAAACAATTCATGAGTTATGGCATTTGAAAGTTGGGCTAACCTAAAATATCTAAAATAATTGTCAAATATGTATTTGACCGACTCTATATGTATAGTTAGGGTCCATCGGCCCTAGCTATTAAGTTTTAATGTTTAGAACCTTCTCGGGTAGCATAAAATTGCCTATTTAAGAAAGGCCTGAACATTGTCTAAAATAGCTTTGGGTGGTAGTTCACAGCTTAGTCTTGTAGATTACTATAATGAAAGCACCAATGTGGATTAGCATTTTGTACTTGTGAATTCTGTTACTCTACAGTTGTGGCACAAATAAGAATTCCATATTTTGTTATCGCATTTGTTGTTGTTTCTTTGTTTTTGTTATGAGTTTATGGTTTTAAGGGGAGCACCTTTCATCAAGTGGTATTAGAGCTAGAGTTCTTGAGTGTGTGGACAAATTGTCGACTATGAGGTAGTTCACACTAGGACCATGGTTCGGGCTGAGTGTGTAGACAGATTGTTGATTGTAAGGTAGTTTTCACTAGAGTTTTAGCAAAAGCACAAAAATGCCTCCATGAAGAGACCATTGTGGAAGAGATGTAGGTGTTACACTTGAGGGTTTCCTAGCCCTCCAAAGACAAATGCACATAGGAATAAATCTTCTCGTAAGATATGAAAGCAAGGATGAGGATGAAGTAGAAGAAAATGTCGAAGTAGAGGTAATTCTAAACCTAGAGGAAGAGAGGCTTTTTAGGGCCATCTCCAAGATTGGAAAAAAACCTAACTTTAAGGTTCTCACATTTTTAAGAAATCTTAACCCAGAGGAGCTAATCGATTGGATCAATGAACTGGAGGAGTACTTTGAGTATGAAGATATTGAGGATCCTAATAAGGTCAAGTTTGTGAAGGCAAAACTAAAGGGACATGCAAAGATCTAGTGGCAGGAGGTTCAATTGGAGTGAAATAGAAAGGGAAAAGAAAAAATCACCAGATGGGAATGGATGATAGCTAAACTGAAGTGACAATTCATTCCCGTGGATTATGAGCTTGATATGTTGAAGAAAATGCAAGAGTTGAAGCAAGTAGAAAAATATGTTCAAGAGTATACCAAAGAGTTCTACTGAGTTCTCATTAGAACCAGCCATGCAGAATTTGATAAGGAGAAAGTGGATCATTATCTTTATGAGTTAAGGCCAAGCATTCAGCATGAGTTGAGTCTCATTTGAATGAACATTATTGAGGAGGCATACTAGTTTTCCCTAAGAGTTAAGGAGAAACTAAGCAAGAAGTTTGACAACAAGAATAGTAGAAGAGGTCTTGGTGGAAGATCTGGTGAACAATCTTATGGCGGCTATAAGGATGATTAGAAGAACAAGGATGAGGCTAGAAGTAGCAGTTAAAACCATAAGGGAAAAAAATCTAATCATTTCCATGATCAGAATAATAAAAGCCAGAGAGGAAGAGGTAGAGGACAAGGATCTAGACGAGGAGACTTCCATGGAAATATTTTCACTACAGAGAAGGAAATAGAGAATTTGAATGTTCCAATCACAAAGGAAGGATAGATCAAAGAACAAAAGGCTAGGCCAAAGTTGTACATGTTGATGAAGATGCCAGATCTTCACATTCTAAAGATGTTGAAAGAGGAGAAGTCCTAGTTAACAGAAGAGTCCTACTGAGTGGTGAGAATGAACTTGATCAAAGGAGTTTGTTTCACACAAGGTGTAGATGTGAATATAAGTGTTGTGATGTGATCATTGATGGTGGAGGCACTAACAATCTGGTATTAGAAACGATGGTCACCAAGTTAAAGTTGAAGAGATAGAAACACTCGTGTGCATACCATATTTCTTAGATGCAAGATGACCACAAGGTCATGGTCAATGAGCAGTGCACCATGAAGTTAAAGTTTGGAAGCTACTAGGATGAGGTACTATGTGATATCATACCTATGGACATATGTCATATGTTTTTGGGTAGGTTGTGGTAGTTTGACAGGCATATTGTACATAATGGGCGCAAGCAAATACCTACACTCTAACCAAGAATGGAGTGAAACATAAGTTGAAGCCGTTTAAGGAGAAAGAAGAAAAGGTATGTAGTGCTTCCAAAATATGTTTTATTGATGGAAAATAGTTTCTTAAAGGTATGAAGTGTGAGCATATGTGTTTTTCTATAATTCCAAAAGATAGTAAAGAAGAAGTAGAGAGGTACCTGTAGAAGTTGCAAATATGTTGGGAGAATTTTTTGATATTGTAATAGATAATATACTTGATAGATTTTCCCCAATGAGGAAGATCAGTCCCTAGATGGATTTGGTTCTAGGAGCCAATTTTTCAAACAAAGTAGTGCACAGAATGACACCAGCAGAAAGTGAAGAGTTGAACATACAAGTTCATGAGTTGTTGCAGAAGGGGTTGATTCGAGAGAGTCTAAGTCCATGTGATGTACCAACCATATTAGTAGCAAAGAAGAATTGTGAATGGAGGATGTGTATAGATTCTTGTGCTATCAACAAGATCACAATCAAGTACAAATTTCCATTGCCAAGGATGGATGATATTATGTGCTATTTGAGTGAAGCTAAGTATTTCACAAAGATAGATTTGAAGAGTGGATACCATTAGATTCACATAAGAGAAGGTGATGAGTGGAAGAATACTTTCAAGATAAAAGGATTATATGAGTGGTTAGTCATGCCTTTTGGGATAACCAATACACCGAGCACTTTCATATAGCTCATGAATGAGGTACTGAAGGAGTTTCTAGGTAAGTTTTTTATTGTTTACCTAGATGATATTTTGATCTTTAGTAAGACATTGGAGTAATATTTGATCCATATTCACAAGGTGTTTGATAAGTTGAGAGAAGAAAAGTTGCTGCATTCCTAGAAGTTCAATGAAAGAGAATCTCAACAAAGAGAAGCATAGTGGAGAATTGGCTAGACATTTTGGTAGAGATAAACTCATTGCTTTGGTTGCTAAGAATTATTATTGGCCATAGATATAGCAAGATGTGAATAAGTTTGTACAAAGTTGCACAATATGTCAGATGGCAAAAGGAGTGAAGTAGAATATAGGGTTGTATCAGCCATTACTTGTACTAGAGAAGCCATGTGTGGATGTCAGCATGGATTTTTTTCTTGGATTACTGAGGACTTAGTGTGGGCATGGTTCTATTTTTGTGGTGGTTGAAATGTTTTCAAAGATGAAACATTTTATTTCTTGCAAGAAAACTAGTGATGATGTTCGTGTGGCAGAGTTGTTTTTCAAAGAAGTGGTGAGACTACATGGTCTTTCAAAGAGTATAGTTTTGGATCGAGACACCAAATTTGTTGAGTATTTTTGGCATACATTGTGGAAGAAATTGAAGACAGAGTTGAAGTTTAGTTCATCACATCATCTATAGACTAATGGATAGACATAAGTTGTGAATTGCAGTTTGGGAAACTTGCTGAGATGTTTGGTTGGAGGCAAGCCAAAGGGATGGGATCTAATTTTACCACAGGAAAAATTAACATATATAATAATTTTGTGAACAAGAGTATTGGTAAATCACCATTCCAAATTGTATATGGGAGTAGTCCTAGAAATGCTTCTGAATTGAGGTAGTTGGATAAAGGAGAGATAAGTAGTGCTAAAGCAAAAGAATTTGGTGAACATTTGAAGAACATCCATGAGGAGGTGAGGAAACACATCATAAAGATGAATACATTGTATAAAGCTAAGGCAGATGTGAAAAGGAGGTATGAGGCATTTAGACTTGAGATGAAGTCATGGTTCATTTGAGAAAGGAGCATTTTCCAATGGGTATATATAATAGGTTGAAGATAAAGAAGTTTGGACCATGCAAGATAGTAAAAAGGAACAATTCTAGAAATGCTTATGAAGTGGAGTTTTCTGCTAAATTGAATATTCAAATATGACAAAGTTTAATGAAAGAGGTGATGGAGATGAAGTTGTAGAAGCATAGTGGAGTATTCTAGAAACTAGTTTGGCTATAAAGGAGATTGAGGAGATACTGGAGAGTCATGTTGGAAAAAGTACAAGGAACAAAACTTATGAGGAATATCTAGTCAAATGGAAAGGGAGGCTAGTAGAGGATTCATCATGACAAGCAAGGGAGGAGGTTCACTGTCTTGGTTTTCCTCTGAACACCTAAGATGTGATGGAGTCACTTCTCAAATTATCCCAAGTGTCTGATGCAGGAGCATCTTGGGTGTAAGGGAAATCTTGCATCACCTAAAAAAAAAATTTATTTTCAGTCTTTTCTATTTTAATAAGGACTCATAGACAAGGTGGTTACTATTTATGGGAACTTGCTATTTTAAATAAGTTTTTTATATGAGCTCAAAATATTCTCATTTTCTACATGAAGGTTCATTTTAGTGTTATAAGCCTACCATAAATATCTCATTTCTCTAGCTTAAGTATCAGAGAAGTTATTGTAGATTTTCAATGGAAATATTTGCAAAAAAATCTTCAGGCTCATCGTTGGAGGCCTTAGAGTGCTTGGATGAAGTCTGAAATTTTGAAAGAAGGGTGCTTGTGCAATTCTAAGCCTATAGATCAAGAGTTGGCATTTCTAAAAAGTGGTTATAATAGCCAATTGGAGCAACGATTCTTGAGTTATGGCCTTTCAAAGTTGGGCTACTCAAAATATCTAAAATAATTGTCAAAGATGTATTTGGCTGACTTTATATGTATTGTTAGGGTCCATCAACCCTAGGTATTAAGTTTCAATTTCTAGAACCTTCTCGGGCGGCATAAAATTGCCTATTTAAGAAAGGCCCCAACATTCTCTAAAACAACTCTAGGTGGTAGTTCACAACCTAGTCTTATAGATTACTGTAATTAAGGATCCCATGTGGGTTAGCATTTTGTACTTGTGAATTCTATAATTCTATACTTGCAGTGCAAATAAGAAGTCCATATTTTGTTCTCGCATTTATTGTTATTTCTTTGTTTCTATTATGAGTTTATGGTTATAAGGGGAGCACCCTTCATCAACAACTAACAACTTCTTCTATCATTTCACAACATGGTCTCCCTCTTTGATAGATATCTTCTTATGTATTAACAAGTTGACATATCTCTCATGCTATATGGTAACTGCACATACTCTCCCTCTTTCTCATTATTAATGGTAATTGCTTGACTTATCTCCCTCTTTGACAACAATGCCAAAGACACTTCAATTCTGTCTCATGCTCATCTTCAACATTTAGATATCTCTTTGTATATTCTTTGAACTAGATTCTCCCTCTATCATCTTGCTTATGCCTAAAATTTTGTCAACCTTGTAGCTCAAGCTCCTCATAATCTTCTCACAAGTTTTAGGCAGGTCCTAAAGTGTGACATTTTGCATCAATTTGTAAGATATTCCCATCAAAATATTTGATGCAATGCTCCATCTTAGCTTAGGTAGCCTCAGTTAGGAGAATCACCCTAAAATTACCTCTTACATATTCATGAGCATCTTTAGGTAAAGCTTTTGTGAAAATACTAGCTATCTATTCCTTTGTACTCACACACTCCAATCTTAGTTCTTTATCTTGTACCAACTCTTTCAAGTAATGATACTTGATAGAAATGTTCTTGGTCTTAGTGCACATCATATGATTCTTAGATATTTTTATAGCACTTGTGTTATCACAAAATATGACAATTGGTTCAATGATCTCTTCCTTCATTCCTTTCAACAATTACTTGATCCACACTATCTATTCCTTTGTACTCGCACACTCCAATCTTAGTTCTTTATCTTGTACCAACTCTTTCAAGTAATGATACTTGATAGAAATGTTCTTGGTCTTAGTTCACATCATATGATTCTTAGATATGTTTATAGCACTTGTGTTATCACAAAATATGACAACTGGTTCAATGATCTCTTCCTTCATTCCTTTCAACAATTACTTGATCCACACTATGTTTGAACAATTAACTGCTAATGCTACATATTTAGCTTCTCTTTTAGATTGAGAAACACAATCCATCTTCTTGATCACCCATTAAACCAATCTCTTTCCTAGAAAGAAAGATCCACTACTTGTACTCTTTCTACCATCAATATTTCCAACACAATCTACATCAGTATACACATTTAGTTCAAACTTGTTAATTTTCTTGCAATATAGTCCATAGTCCTTTATTCCTTTCAAGTATCTTAGTATCTTTTTAACAACCATCATGTGGTTTTCCTTAGGATTTACAAAAAAGATAGCAACAATCTCAATTGCTAGTGTAATATCTGGTCTGTTGTGAACAACATATTGCATCTTTCCAATCATTGATTTATACAATGTTTGATTCACATAAGTAGAATCATCATTCTTTGAAATTCTATGTCTAGTAGCCATGGGTGTACTAACTAGTCTTAAGTCTTCCATTCTAAAGGTCTTCAATATCTCCTTAATGTACTTAGATTGTATAATGTAGATACCTTTCTTCATTTGATACACATGTAGATTAACAAAGAATTTGATCTCTCCAAATGTAGACATCTCAAACTCTTTCTTCGTTTCATTAGGAAATGATTGACACAATGAATCTTTTCCTTAAAATGTGATATCATCCTCAAATATCTTAGTTAACGGTATCCCTTGTTCCTATTCAATCTTCAAATATACATTTTCATTATCATCAGTCCTTGCAAAACCAATCTTTACCAACAATGTATCCAACCTTTCATACCATGCTCTAGGGGTTTGTTTCAATCTATATAATACTTTGTGTAGCTTATACACCATATTATTCTTGCTTGCATAAAAATATCCTTCAGGTTGTTTAATGTAGACTTCTTCTTATAGAACTCCATTCAAAAATGTAGATTTGACATTCATTTGATAGACTTTGAATATTTTTTAAGAAAAATATGCAAGCAAAGTTCTCACTCCTTCTAACCTTGCAACTATGGCAACTGTCTCCCCATAGTCAAGTCCTTCTTCTTGTGCATATCCCTTACAAACTAATCTTGCTTTATTTCTTGTGAATTCATCTTTATCATTCAACTTATTTATGAGTACCTACTTTGATCCAATAACATTCTTTTCCTTTGGTATAGGTACCAATATCCAAGTTTTTTTCTTCCTTATTTTCTCAATCTCTTCATTCATGGTTGCAATCCAATCTTCATTCTCAAGTGCATCCTTAATCAATCTAGGCTCAAATTCACATAATAGGCATGTTTGGTTCCTCAACTCTTTCCTTTTTGTGACTCTTGAGTCTTTGTCTCCAACAATTTTATTTGGTGTATGATGTCTTGTTGCATACTTTTCTACTATAGGCTCATCTTGCACATTCATGTATCTCACCTTCTTCTTTTGGTTGTTCACTAATCACTTTATGATTCTTGGCATGCTCTTCCTAACACTCAACACCAATTTCCTAATGCTTGACACATTGTTTCTGTAACTTAGCATTCACCAATTTTTGTTGTTGGACAACTTTCTTCTCAAATTCAAGTAAAGTGGAGGCTCTCCTTTATCAATGTATATGAAATTTTTATAATCTTTAGGTTCCTTCTTACGTTCAACTTCATTCTTTTCTTCATATTCATCAACTTTTACATTTTCACTTTCCACAACTTTGTTAGTGTTAGAATGCAAATAATTATATGCTTTTCTTGTAAGGAAACTCAGGTGCGGAAACAACTTCCTACACTAATCTCATAAGGAAAGTATGGTGCAAATCCTTTTTAAAATCTTCTACACTTATAGATTCAATATCACATAAACAACAATATTGTAGCCAACCATGCATATAGAAAATAGATAGAGAAAGAACACATAACACAAAGATTTTCCAGTGGGGAAAAACCTTTCGGTAAAACAACCCCACCCCTCCAGAACCTGCACAATGTATTATCTTTAACACAAGATTACAATACACTTGCAATGCAAGTTCAATATCAACAATAGAAGACTCCAGTAGCACCTCAGTACCTGCAAACTTTCATCTATCACACTACTGCATTACAACATGCAATACTCATTTTATGAACATCTTAAGACCCAACCAAATGCCCACAAAGGAGTTGGGCATTTTTCATGGCTCAACCACCAAGAAACATGCACAATGCCACATGTACATCCAATACCAAGAAAAGGGCATCCATCCCTTGAATAGACAATGACATCTTGTCATAGAATCCACCAAAAATAGCGGTCACAAGAGAAGTGTAAGGGAATCCATCATACCAACCTATTTTTGGCATATTCTCTTACACACACCAACCACTCATTCTTGTGCGCCCAAATAGGCCTCATGTAATAAGATGCTCTTACACCTATCATAGCTTATTCCTTTAATAACTCTTACACGTCATAGGAATCCGTCATAACCATTTCAGCCATGATCTCCTTCACACACTTCAAGATGCTGACACATGTAAGTGATCAACATGCCAACTAGACATGTACACTCACATTTACATATTATTTGCAAAAAATACATAAAACAAATAATAATAAAAATAGGAATTATACAAGGTTGAGACACCTTATTCCTAACATTCTCCCACTTGTCGAACACCTTGTAAGAGCAATTAGGAACATAATAGGAACTAACCGCTATAGGCCGAAAGGCCCATAGACTCTGAAAACCATCTGAACTTCTCAGTGCCCACTGGTTTCGTTAATACATCTGCAACATTCTTCACAGTATCTACCTTCTCCAAATTTACCTTTCCATCTTCCACCATATCTCTCATAAAGTGAAACTGCACATCAATGTGCTTTGTTCTGGCATGGAAAGTTGGATTCTTCGCAAGGAAAATAGCACTCTAACTATCACACCAAATAGTAACTTGTTCTGCATCAACACCAACATCAGAACACAATCTCTTAAGCCAAATGGCTTCCTTACAAGCATGATTAGCAACCATGTACTCAGCTTCTATAGTGGACAAAGCAACCACAGGTTGTCACTTACTCATCCAACTGATGGCACCACCAAACATAGTGAACACATAACCACTGGTGGATCTCCTGCGATCAATATCACCTGCCCAATCTAAATCCACAAACCCATGAATACAAACTGAATGTGAAGATCCAGAAGAGTTACCATGACAACATATGGAGTAATCTGATGTACCCCTCAAATATCTGAATACTCGCTTAACTGCATCCCAATGTATCCGTTCACGATTAGCCATAAACCGACATAGGACTCCCACTACTTGGGCAATGTATGGTCTAGTACAGACCATAGCATACATAAGACTGCCAACTGCACTAGCATAAGGTACTCTACTCATGTCCTCCACTTCACTAGAAGATTTTGGAAAATCATCTACAGATAACTTTGTTCCCACATGAATAGGAACACATAGTGGTCTACAATCTGCCATGCTGAACCTATCCAACACAGACTTCACATACTTACTCTGACTCAACCAAAGTTTTCTGTTAGACCTGTCTCTACTGATTTCCATACCCAAGATGTACCTAGCTGCCCCAAGATCTTTCATCTCAAACTGTGCTGACAACTGAGATTTAAAATCAAAAATCATACCCTTACCCTTCCGAAACAACAACATATCATCAACATATAATGCAACAATAAGAAGGCGACCATTTTCAACTCTAAAATAAACACAATGATCTGATTTCGATCTTACAAATCTAATTGATAATACAAAGGCATCAAACTTAAGGTACCACATCCTAGGAGATTGCTTCAAACCATATAGATATTTCTTCAATCTGCAAACAAAGGATTCTTTACCTTTAACAATGTAGTGCTCAGGCTATGACATATAAATCTCTTCCTCCAAATCACCATGAAGGAAAGCTGTCTTCACATCCATCTGTTCTATCTCTAAATCATATGATGCAGCAAGAGATAACAGAAATCTAATGGATGTCAACTTTGCAACAGGAGAGAATATTTCACCATAATCTATTCCCTCTACATGTGAATACCCAATTGCAACCAATCTACCTTTGTACCTTTCAACATTGCCATCTGCACAGAATTTCTTCTTAAACACCCATTTAAAGCCAACAGGTTTTCTCCCTTTAGGAAAAGGTACAAGGTCCCATGTTTTGTTTTTCTCTAATGAAGCCATCTCATCATCCATAGCCTCAATCCAGGAACCTGTATCTTCTATGCCCAAAGCCTCTTTCATAGATCTAGTCTCATCAGTGTTAGTAATCAAAGCAAAAGCACAACTGGAATCTAACATGGAATAACCAAATCTTTTTGGTTGCTTTCTTTCTCTCGTGGATCTCCTCAAGGGCTGAGGTTGAGGTTGTTCTTCCTCTTCTTTTGAACTTTCAGAGCTGCTAGAGCTCTCCTCATCATTAGACCCAACATGGTCTGTCTGTTCAGTCTTCTCAAGGGTAGGAGGCAACTGAACAACATCTTTTTCCTTTTCTTTTTCATTTGGTTGTAGCACAATAGGAGAAGATGTTAGCTCTCTAAAAATAAAATTTCTGCTATACAACACCTTACTAGTCACAGGATCCCAAAGCTTGTATCCTTTCACACCAGCACTGTACCCGATGAAAATACATTTAACAACTTTGTTTTCCAACTTAGATCTTTTCTCCTTTGGAACATATGCATAAGCTTCACAACCAAAAACACGAAGATGTTTAATTGAAGGCTTCTTACCAGACCACACCTCCATGGGTGTCTTACCAACAAGAGCTGATGTAGGAGATCTGTTAACCAGATATCAAGCAGTGGCCACAACTTCGGTCCAAAACCTTTGTTGTAAACAAGCTCCACTAAGCATACTCCTAGCCTTCTCCATCAGTGTCCTGTTCATTCTCTCTATAACTCCATTTTTCTCTGGGGTATAAGGAGTTGTCTTATGCCTCTCGATAACTTGTTCTTTACAGAACTGTTCAAACTCTGCTGAGCAAAACTCACCACCATTGTCAATTCTCACACACTTAATCTTCTTACTAGTCTGATTCTCTACAAGGGCTTTAAATTCCTTGAATCGACTAAAGACTTGTGTATTACTTTTAAGGAAATAAATCCATGTCCTTCTATTGTAATCATCTATGAAAGATACAAAAAATACAGACTTGGAGATCGAAGGAACTTTTACAGGAACAAATACATCAGAATGAATAAGATCCAAAACATCAGAAGATTTGTGAGAACTAGAGTAAAACTGAACACGATTTTGTTTACCATATACACAGTGTTCACAGAAGTCAAACTCAAGATTGCAATCATTTAACCCCTCAATGAGATTTTTCTTTTTCAGGGTTCTGAGACCCTTCTCACCAATGTGGCCAAGTCTCATATGTCACAACATTGTCTTTTCTGCATGAAGCTTACCTTCCAAAGTGTTTGCATTGCCATTGGAACCAATAACCACAGAATTCTTCACTACTCGTTCAGATGGTGAGGATGAAGAACTGTTACATAGAGGAATACATGCATCTAGCTGAAACAAAGTACCTCTCCTAGTACCCTTAGTAAGCACCATCGATCCTCTAATCATCTTACATCCTTCTTTCAAAAAAACAACTTGCACACCTACATCATTCAGCATACTTACAGATAATAGGTTTTGTTCCAAGCCTAGAATGTGCATAACTCCATTGATTCCCTTTACTCATGCATCAGAAAATTTGATAGTGACCCTTCCACGTCCAACTATCTTTAGGTGAGAATCATCACCCAAGTACACCTTTCCACCATCGAACTCTTCATATCTTGAGAACCAATTTTGATGAGAGGTCATGTGAAAAGTTGCACCTGAGTCAACCAACCACACATCATCAGATGCATGGGCTGCCAAAGATACGATGAATGCATCGCCATCTTCTTGAGATTTTTCAGAACCAAAATCTGAGGCTTTCGTCTTCTTCTTAGGCTCTTTACAGTCTTTACGGAAGTGCCCAGTCTTTCCATAGTTCCAACATTTTTCCTTGGACTTATTGGAAGTCTTTGACTTCCCACAAGATTTGGATCTACCCTTATTGTCAGACTTATTATCATTTTTCTTTCCTCTTTTTGTGGATCTCCCACGAACAACAAGGGCTTCTTTTTTCGAAACAAAAGCCTTTCTTCGCATCTCCTCTGATAGCAACGAAGACACCACATCATCCATTTTGAAGGTGACTAATGTGCTTCCGAGAGCCATCACAAGATGGTCCCATGAATCTAGTAAAGAACACAAAAGTGTGTAGCAACGATCCTCCTCCTCTAACTTGACACCAGCAGATGTCAACTGTGCAACCAATAGATTAAATGCATTTAAATGATCCATTAAGGATCCACCTTCCTCCATTTGCAGAGAATACAACTTCTTCCCCAGGAACAACTTGTTCACCAGAGATTTGGCCTGATACACGGCCCCAAGTCTTTCCCACAAACTATATGTGATTTTCTCATCTAGAACATTCAGAAGGACTGCATCAGTTAAATAGAGTCTTATGAGACCCTTAGCTTTACGGTCTTTGATATCCCAATCTGCTTGAGTTATAGTTGTTGGTCTTGTAGTGCTTGTAGTCACTTCCCATAGGTCATGATCTTCCAGCATGTCTTCCATCTTGAGTTTCCACAACTCGAAATTAGTGCCATTAAATTTCTCCACCTCCATTCTTCCATATGATGAACTCGCCATCTCAATCTGCAAATAAGATTTAGGATACTCTGCACAAGACTCCCACTCAACTTGAGATTAGCTCAAAAAACCCTACCCAAAAACTAGGATCAAAAGTTGATCAATCTCTGATACCATTTGTAAGAAAACTTAGGTGCGGAAACAGCTTCCTACACTAATCTCATAAGGAAAGTATGGTGCAAATCCTTTTTAAAATCTCCTACACTTACATATTCAATATCACATAAACAAAAATATTGTAGCCAACCATGCATACAAAAAATAGATAGAGAAAGAACACATAACACAAAGATTTTCCGGTGGGAAAAACCTTTCGGTAAAACAACCCCACCCCTCCAGAACCTGCACAATGTATTATCTTCAACACAAGATTACAATACACTTGCAATGCAAGTTCAACATCAACAATAGAAGACTCCAGCAGCACCTTAGTACCTGCAAACTTTCATCTATCACACTACTACATTACAACATGCAATACTCATTTTATGAACATCTTAAGACCCAACCAAATGCCCACAAAGGAGTTGGGCATTTTTCATGGCTCAACCACCAAGAAACATGCACAATGCCACATGTACATCCAATACCAAGAAAAGGGCGTCCATCCCTTGAATAGATAATGAAAGCTTGTCATAGAATCCACCAAAAATAGCAGTCACAAGAGAAGTGTAAGAGAATCCGTCATACCAACCTATTTTTGGCATATTCTCTTACACACACCAACCACTCATTCTTGGGCACCCAAATAGGCCTCATGTTATAACATGCTCTTACACCTGTCATAGCTTATTCCTTAAATAGCTCTTACGTGTCATAGGAATCCATCATAACCATTTCAGCCATGATCTCCTTCACACACTTCAAGATGCCGACACATGTAAGTGATCAACATGCCAACTAGACATGTACACTCACATTTACATATTATTTGCAAAAAATACATAAAACAAATAATAATAAAAATAGGAATTGTACAAGGTTGAGACACCTTATTCCTAACATTGCTTTTAGTGGAATAACCTAAGAATATGCATTCATCACTCTTTGCGTCAAGTTTTCCATATCTATTGTCCTTTAGTATATAACATTTTCTTCCAAAAAAATTGAAATATTTCACATTAGTGCATATGCATACCCTAACTCAAAAGGTGTGATATGTGTACCTTCATTGACTTGTACTCTGTTCAAGGTATAAACTGTAGTACTTACAACTTTTCTCTAGTACTTTAGTGCAACATTCTTCTCCATCATCAATGTCCTAGCATAGTCCATGATTGATCTGTTCTTCCTTTCAGCTATACCATTTTGTAGAGGGGTCCTTAGAGTAGACATTTGTCTCTTGATTTATCTATAATTGTAGAATATGGTTAACTACTCAAATATGAATTCACCTCCTCTATCAGATCTTAGATACTTCAAGATTTTACCTATTTCCTTTTCAACTCTAGCCATATACCACTTAAACATCTAAAATGCATCATATCTTTATTTAAGAAACATCACATTCATCATGCTAGAGAAATCATCACCAAATTGAATAAAATATTTTTCACCATAGTAGCTTTGCACTCCAATAGGTCCACAAAGGGCAATATGAACCAACTCTAAAACATCATTAGAAGTATAGGTCTTTCCCTTGAAACTAGACTTTGTCATTTTTCCAATTGACATTGCTTACACATCACATTATCAAGTATTTTGAACCTTTGTGTTAACCCTCTCACTCTTTTCATCTTACTAATGCTTACAAAATTATCAAAGTTGACATGAAATAGCCTCTTATACCATTACCAAATGTCTTCATATTGTACAAAAATATATATATATCATTCAATAGGTCTAGGTAGAACAAGTTACCTCTTGTTTGATCTTTGTGCTTCCAATCATCTTACCAGAACCATTATATATCTTGGCTTTCTTACCTTTACCCTTGTAGTTTTTGTATCCTTTTTTGTCTCTTGCATCTCTTCTTCCTTTGAACTTGTCTTTTTTTCCATCCTTATCATCCTTGTTAGGTCATCTTGTAGAAATATGACCTATAAATCTCAATCTTTCTACCACTTAAAAAATAGAATTAGCAGAAACAATATCATCTCCAATGAATGTTAAAAAGGGCTTATACTACTTACAACCTTCACAATTCACACTTCTGCTCTCTATATTCACTTCATACTTTCTTTTTCTTTATTTTTGGATATGATACAATTCATTACATATTTACCAATCCAAATCACAATTCATCAAAGTCAGCTACAACATAGGTTTCCATCAAGATCACAAAGTCGGCCCAACTACTAGCACTCAGGTTTTGAAGACAAACTCAATGATGTTGTGATACTCACCAACTATTGTCAACAAAAGACATTGTCATGCACTCAGTAGACGTAGAAGCTTAGTTCATACTAATTACTTTTAAGTAGCTTGAACTTGGTCAACACTAACACTACGAGCTCAATATAAATTGAATCACTTGGTTGACACTCCTTAGCTCAGTCAACACTAGATTCACATCACTGATACTACAAGCTTGGTTGACACTCCTTAGCTCAGTCAACACTAGATTCACATCATTGATACTACAAGCTCGCTAGATACTGGAGACGATGGTTGACACTGTGCGAGTCAGTTAATACTATGAAACTTGTTTAGCATTGTCACTAATCAACTCGATAGATACTACTTGTCATGAATTGCATAATGATTTTGGAACTCGGTAGAACCTATAGACCTCGGTATTAACTTGATTACTTGGTTAACACTGGAAACTGTAAGATAAGCTGAGTAGTAGCTTAACTAATTGACTAAGTGCGAGTCACTAATAAATAAACACTAACCTTAATGTCAACAATTATTTGTTGGGGGCTATGCCATCTCTTTTGGGGATTCTCCTGCCTTGCACTACATCAACTTATATTGAAAATACTCGGTGACCAGAGACTTTCTTGACTCTTATAGAACTCAGCATATACATGTTTATTTACAAGTCTTTCACATGACTCAGCCTATATAGAGTAGTTTGGTTGCAGTGATGATGGACTAACTCTGCCTTGTATATGATGAAGTGTTTGACACTAATAGATAACAAGATTTAGAGATACCAATTGTTTGTATTAATATACCAAGTTTATATAAAGTTTGAATTATACTAGGTTTGTATAATATTAAGTTTAGCAATAGTATTAGTATATAGTATTAATAGTTTAGTAATATTATTTGTATTATATTATGTTGATTAATATGATATTATTATTTATATTATATTAAATAGATATTAGTGTTCTATTCTTTTTTTGATAAGTGTTATAGTTTAATATTAATTAATATTATATTATTATTATTTATATAATTCTCTCACACACACACACACACCCCCCTTCTCCTCCTACACAGTCTCTCTTACTCTCTCCCCTTGCCCCTCCCTCCACTTTTCTAGTTAAAACCTTTGTTTAAAATTGAAAATTTACTTCAGCAATTATAAAAGAAAAGATAAATTTAATAGAAATATATATATTGAAATTAAAATATGACTATCAAATTAAAGAAATATTTATATATCAATGTCATCACTAATTTATAGTGACTATTTCAACAAATATCTTGAAATTAAAATATAACCATCAAAATTAGAGAAATATTTATATCAATATCATCACTAATTTATAGTGACTACTTCAACTCAACAAAGATAGTTTCACATCTATGAATGCATGAATTGACTTCACTATTATTTTTTTGCTTGAGTGCATTCTAAACCTATCTTTAGTTTTTCTTTCAACTGTCCAAAAAATTAATTAAAATTTTATCAAGTAAATAAATTTTAAATAAAACTATTATGAAATAAGTAATTTTATTAATTGAAAAAGATTATTCACAAAAATTGAAAAAGACTATTGATAAAAAAAAAAATGTAAGTAAAATTATATGAAATAAATAATTTTAAAAATAATTGTCCACGAAAATAAAGATTAATTTATAATTATAACAATATATTTTAAAACTTTTAATTTTAAAAAATAGTTATATTAATTACATTCCGACATGTATCTATCTGTACCTTGCTCGTTGGTGCGAGCTAATGCAATCATGCAAGTCCATCGAGATGCTTTCCCGAATATGAGGAGTTTTGTCCAGACATTTATGGTGTTTTGTTAATTTTATTTAATCTACGAGTGTATTTCGATGATTACTTTAGATGCACTACAAACGTTTTCATATTTGACAGACTGCATATGGCGGCAAATTTGAAACTAAAAATGAATTCATGAAATGACTTAAAATTGTTTATAATTTTATTTTCTAATTTTTCATAAATAAAAAAATTTAATATATTCTAAAATTATTTATCTTATGTAATAATTTATTCTAATTCGATCTTATATAATTAAGTTATACAATTATCTTTCTTATACCCAAAATGTAATTAGAAACTTTGTTTAAATTAAAAAAATATTTTTATAATTATAACATTTAAACATAAATTATATAATAAATAAATTTTAAAAAATTAATAAAAAGAAATATCTTAATAAAAAATATGACCATTAAATTGTAAAACTATTTATATCCATATTATTATTAATTTATACTAAATATTTCAAATTAAAAAAGATATTTTAACCTAAAAAAATTATTTCACATGTATGCTTGTATAAATCATTTTTGTTTAAAAAGATAATTCTTAATGCATGAGTGCACCACTAAAATTTACCATACACCTGTATTCTAAACTCACTTCCAACTTGCTGCTCTCATTCAACTCTACATAACTTTAATTAAAATTATATGAAATAAATAGTTTTTAAAATAACTTATAAATAGAAATAAAGATTAATTTGTAATAACATCAATTTTAATAAAAATATAAATAATCACTATATTTAATAAATAATAATTTATTATTCTTTTCAGCAAAATTAAAATCTGAATATCACTTCTATTTTTATCATCTATTTTTTTAAATTTTTTTGGGTTTAGTTAGGATTCTATTATTAGAACATGCAACATATTTGAAGAAAAAAAACAAAAATCTAAATTTAGATTTAGACCAAGTGTTACAAATCAGAAAACATCTTCTGAACAAGCGTGCTGTAGGTAGTATAAATACATTTCATTTCAGCCGCACCCTGCATCAAATTGGCTGGAGAAAATAAATTGGAGGGGCATTTTGAAGCATTAGGTCTCTGATGAGGACCAGATACAGGTTGGGGAACTATTTGGGCCATGGTGCTTATGGAGCAGTAGCAAAAGCTCTGGATTTCAACAAGGGAAATACCGTGGCCGTCAAAGTATCTCTGTGCATTGATGTCACATTTGAGGAGAGCGAGATATTGATGTTGTTATCTCCCAGCCCATATGTGGTGCAGATTCTTGGACGTGGCAAGGCAAAAATAGTACACGGTCGTTTCCTAAGGGTAACCACCACCCACAAAAATGGTGTTGATTCAGGTGTGGCTCATGCAAATGAGATTGCTTACATTGCTATGGAGTTGATGGATATGGACCTGCTCTCATTCATCAAGAAAACTATTCATGGAGGATCATTAGTATATCCATATCATGATGAGCATAACTGGTTATATTTGAGGAACATTTATAGGGCTGGCTTGGTGAAAGGGCTAATGTGGGAGCTGTGCTATGGAGTGGCCTACTGCCATGACATGGGTGTTGCACACAGAGATCTCAAGCCCAGTAATTGTCTCCTCTCCATTAACACGGTAGGGGGCATCAGAATTAAGCTCGCAGACTTTGGATTGGCAAAGATGGTGAAGGATAAAAAGAATGGTGTTATAGAAAGAAATGGGAAAGAATATGTGTCCTTGTGGTATAGAGCTCCTGAGTTATTACTGGAACAAAAAGCATACAATTGCTTTGCAGTTGACGTCTGGGCACTCGGATGCATTTTTGCAGAGATGGTGATTGGAGAACCCCTGTTTTGTGGGGAGTCTAGAGAGGAGCAGCTAAGTATTGTATTTCAGCACGTTGGAGGTTCTGCCTGGGAGATGATGGACAAATACTGGGATGCTTTATCAGATCTAAACTGCACAAAAATTTGTGTGCGGCTGTTGACCAGTATTTTGGGATGTGGCGGCTAGAGGTCTGGTTTGTAGAATCAGTTAGAAAGGACAGCTGAAAAGATGGGATGCTCAATAGGCATGGATCTGCTCTTGAAGATGTTGGAGGTGGATCCCAACAAAAGATTGACGGAAAAACAGTGCCTTCAACATCCTTATTTCTCCTGTTTCCATGCTTTTTAATTTCTTGGAGGGCAACACCACTGGGAAGCTAGGTCTGCAGGCTATGAGACTTCTTTCCTGCAATCTACGGTTATTTCAATTTTTAAGACATGCCTGCTAATTGTGGATAAGAAATTTCCTCTGGTTGTAACATGGGTGAAATGAAAAGCTTTTCACTTCATGTTATCGATATTCTGTTGAATGCCAATATCAAGCAATCTCTACTTCTATGAGCTATCTATCAGTTTATGATTGTCAAGATGTTCTTTTACATCTATGCATTATTTGAAATGTGTGAAAGCGTGTTGCAAGAAAGTGTAAAAAAATAGCTTACAAGCATTCAAATTATAATTAGAGTCAGCCATAGATTTCATTATTTAGTTTCTCCAACTTTTACGAATATCTAGGTTTTAATGAGCATAGCATACAATAAAAGAAAAACAAATTAATAATTAGTTAACATCTAAATTTAGAGCTCGTTCTTCTAAAGCTTTAGTGGACGTCATTAGTGCATATATACAACCAGGTATTTCAAAACTTTAAAGTTCTTCTTGAGAAAAGAACAAGTATAATAAACGTTCCTCAAAATTCTTTAGCGAGTCAACATATTAAAGCTGGTTTTTTAGAAGGTGACGTGGAAGAGAGTTATGAAAAATATTAAACAATAAATTGGTATTACACAATGATAAGATAATGGAAACATTATTAGCTAAAAGGAAATAAAGAAATAATGTATATAAGTGCTCTGTTTTTCTAAAACAGTAATTTAGATGACTTAGCAACCAAAACAATTAAATAAGTCCTACACATAAAACAATATGGAGGAAGATAAATTGGGTTTTCCTATATGAAGGCTCTAAGTTAGTCAAATAATTGAAATAATAAAATCTACCTGAAATTGATTCATGAACATTTAGAAGGACATTAGCTAAATAGTTGAATGAATCAACAATTTCTGGATGTCTGATTATCCTATTTTTGGCGAATCTATAATGACAAATTTAGACCCTCTTTTATACTACTCTCGTTGGTAAACTAATGACCGAGATTAAATCAAACCAACGGCTGAGATTAAGACAACTCGACAACCAATAATAGAATTGGTTGCAAGGTGTCCAAAAGGGAATCACTAAAATTAGTAAGTAATAACTATTTACTAATTCTTGGTAAGTGGACAAACAGCTGTCCAAACCACCCATAAATACTACTACTATTCATAGAATAGCATAGATAAGGATGAACCGCTGTCCAAGCTACCCATAAATACTACTGCTATTTTCGGGTCAGAAATAATAGCTGTGCAACTAACAATAATTAACACTCTCTATGTGAATAACAGTGAAATTTATAGGAGTTGAAACGATTGAGATTCTTTTAAATTTTGTTACATTTGATCGATTCTTACCATTTATTTAAAATTCAATTGATTGAGGATGTTAGGTTAATAAAATAAGGGAGTGCCCATTTCAGCAAAAGTCCAGGAGGATGTTGACAGCAGACATTTCTACAGGTTTCCGGCGAGTTTGATCGTGCAAACCTTACAATCATCACCATCATTGAGACCTTAGTTCTTTTAGGGGTTCACAGAGGGAATTCACTGGCAATACAATTGGTTAATGTTTTCCACTGCCTTTTCTCACAAGTTCCGGAAGTATTTTCAACAAACCCATTTTCTCTCTATGAAGAAGTAGTGAGGGGTGGTTTCATGCCTGACAAAACAACTTACAGTCCTCTTGTTAATGGGTTTTCCAAAGAGGGGAAACTGTTTGGAAAGACAGATCCTGTGAATAAAATGTAGAGCTCTGGCGTCTTTTCTAACCGAAGGGACTTAGCGGTACTGAAAATGTTCTCTTTATACAAGATGCACTATTGAATGGTTTAAGAAAAATGGGTAAAGATGCCGCAAGGATATTTGTCAGCAGACAAAGGAGAGTTGAAACATAATATTGGAAGGTCACTTAATGTGATGCAGGCTACCACTCTCAGCTTAGGTGCATTTCCTCAGAGATGAGTTACTTTTCATTCACCCTGGTTTTATTTGAGTAGCACCGTAGCTTTAATTATAGCAATGTCATGAGCCTATGAGGGTTTAAATGCTAGAATCATTGGACAAAATTTTATATCAAGATGCATGTAATAATGGATCATTTAAAAAGAAGCGGTAATAGGTGAAATAAGTTTCTTTAATATCATTTTATCTTGTTGTCCTAATTTAACCGTAAGACATGCCATTTAATTATAGAATGACACTCTAGCATTGGAGTAAAGAATTCAATATGACTAGGTGATATACATTGACCCCTTCATTATAAAAATGTCCATTTGAAATCTATTATGTGATTTCTAAACGGAAGTGTTTCCTATGTGTTTATGTAAACCGAGGTAATTTTATGTAAATTGAGGTAATGAGTTTTATCCTAGCCCTATGTTTGTAAAGCAACTTTTGGATGATCAAATTGGTTTATAAATAATAAAAGGGTGAATTTCATTCAGGGCCTCAATAACTTTAAAGTAAGTGTTATAGTATGAGTTGCTAAATGGTGATTGGATTTCCTATTTATAGCTAGTCACCATATTGTTTATAAAATGTTATATATCAGCATCATCACTAATTTATACTAAATATTTAAGCTAAAAAAGATCATTTCACATACATAAATCATTTCTACTTTTAAAAACAATTTTACATGCATGAGTGTATGACCCCAATAAACCCTTATGGTTTTGCATGCCTTGTATTCCAAAGTCACTTCTCTTGTTGTATCCAAATATTATTGAACATTAATTAAATTAAAATAAATATAAAATAATATTTTATTTTATATATATATATATATATATATATATATATATATATATATATATATATATATATATATATATATATATATATATATATATATATATATATATATAGATGAAGATAAAATAAATTAGATCTTTGATTAGTTAAGATTTGTTCAAACTTTTCCATTCAGGGAAGTTCTCCTTGTTCAACTTAGGTACCTCCTTTCTATACATATTTAGCTTTATCTTTAAGTCCCTTCAAACTTTCCTTATAAGCACCAAAAGCTTTGATTTTAATTATTAGAATGATTTTAGAATAATCGAAGGGGGTGGAGGGTGGGGTCAATAACTTATCCTCAGGTCCAGATGCACTAATTAAACTTTTAACCACTTTCAAACAACTTAGATCTAATCTTTAAATTGCTCAATCTCTATATCAACTTAATATTTAGTAAGATGAAGTTCACTATCCCAATAGTAACCAACTTGCAGAATACAAACCATTAAAAAATAAAACATCTCAAATAGAATTCACACGAGCGTAACATTAGGATTTAATGTGGAAACCCCATTTGGGAAAAAAAAACCACTAACATGCTACCAAACTTTCACTCTTTAGAAGTGAGCTCTATTAGGAGCCAATCCTATTAAAGGTTATAATACACATTGTTAGGTGTGACCCTATTAAAGGATTTAATCGCTCTGTTGGGAGTGACCATGTTAGAGGGCTTAAGAGCATCCCATTAAAATGTCACCTTGATTAAAGGATTTAGAAATGACTGTTAGGTTAACCTTGATTATAGGATTTTAACTAATACAATGGTTATAAAGTACATTAAGTTGATTTGATAAATACAACTCGCTTTGCAAATACAAACCATAATGTAGCTCATCTGCTAATTCATTTACTGGACTCCATTCATGTCTCCATCACTATCTCTAATTTTCTTGGAAAATACTTCAAGTAATTAGTCTGCACCTTTGTTATGCTCAATACTTTTCATCCTTTTGCTCAAGTTTTTCAATCAACAAAATTAACAACTTCTAATTTATCTAGGTTAATCTCATTCCTCCTTAACTAGGTATCTTTGATCTTTTTCCAATTAAACATTATCGTAGATCTTGTGGTTAGGTTAGATTCATCGAATCCTTCCATCATTTCATTTCCTCCTTCTCCTTCTACATACTTTAAAAAAATTATCTTTGAATCCATGCCTAGGAATGCTCAAACATAGTTTATCTTGCATTAAATGCTCCAACTCATGAATACTTATCCTTTACATGCTTTGAACAATCCAAAAACTCAAATGTGTTAGCTAGGATTCTCAATTCCTTCACAAACTATCAAATGCTAACACTCAGCCAATTATACTCTATTCCTCAACCTCGATCATCACTAGATAACTTGATCATAACTAAACTCTTTCACTCATCTTACACTCTCTTTGCTCAGACTTTTACTGATGCCCAATCAACACTGTATTATGTTTAGCCATAATGGTCACTTGGTCAACACAAGCATAACTTGACTTCTACTATAATTTTCTTAATATTCTACACTTTTTCTTAGTTTAGCCTATGCATCTAGTATTCTATAGATCATCACTACTAAGCTTCAACTCATCTATCTTTTCCACTTAGTGTAATAATTTAAATAACACATTATCTTGACATTGTACCAACTAATCAAGTGCCTATTGTAGTTCCACATAACTTGAAACCTTTCTACTAGATCTTCTTTCTATCTTTCCTTTTAAAATCCTCTTCATCAGTCAATCAAATGATATGGCACTGCACTTAGGTAGCAATTATCTCACCATTAAGGTTTGACATCAATGAAAACATAACAATTATTCCAATTGTAATTTCCAATAGCTAGACCAAAAAATTGATGTCTCTACTAGCATTTACCCAGCCAACTAGAATTGATGGAGAAGATAGTTTTGTCCCACTATGAAAGGTTTGAAAGTTGCACCATTGAGAAACTTTCAACCGAGCAACATTGCCACTTTTTGCACCAACCGAAACTAGTTCACCAAATGGAATCTAGGTGGAATATCCCAACACTAATCTATGCACTTGTAGGCCTTTCCAAGAAGGTCCTTGTGCACTTCACAATTCTCCAATACCCCTCACAAGGTCTAAGAAATTACCCTCCAAAAATTGCTACCTGATTTGGCTTAGTGAACCTTGGGAACACTTACTAATTGTTTCAATTTACCTTTCCTAAGACTTACTAATTATTTTAATTTACCCTTCTTAAGACTTACTCAAAACTAGAAATGAAAAATACCATAATTACCTAATAAATTAGTGAAAATATATTTTGTATTATAAATTACATTACAAGCTTATTTACACAAATGAAAAGTAAAGGTTCTAAAAAATATCATGGAGCTTTCTATAAGTGTTTTCTATGAATACTAGTGTGTTGCATGGTCATCCTTCACATAGTGTCAAAATTCCTATAACATGGCCCTACATGAATATAATACATATAATGAGATCATTGTACACATAAGATATTCAAAATGATTGAAAGATAAAATTAACTACAATGGTCAGATTATAAAATTTAAAGAAACTACACGACAATGAATTGATACTATCCTCATATGATTTAAAAACTTGCACATAGAAAAATGATAAAAATATTTGTATTTAATTGTTTAAGGGCTTCTATCTCTATGGCTGGGAATATTTTTGAAAACTAACTAAAGAAGTGTAAATTTAACCAATTTAATCTATTATTTTATAAATATGATATAAGGTTGTCTGACTACACTATGCTAAAATTGTCAAGGGAATTATAATTACCTTTCAAAATCCTACTTAAAAAATATAACATATAGAGAGACTGAGGGCTCACTATATGCAAATAGAAAAACTCTTATTGAATGTACAAGGAAGGGATAAAAATTAACTTTCTCTTTCAATATGGTATGTCACTTTCTTTTACTTCACAAATATTTAGAGGATGGTAGCACTCGAATAGCCCATGAAGCTATAAATTTACCTACTATGCCATTACAATTACATAATTGAATTATATAACATTTTATTTGGTAATAAAAAAAAATTCCTTAACTTTTATGCAAACCCAAGATAAATGGCGCACAAAAATGCTTACAAATTTGGGAAAATTTCTTGAAACAACAAACAATTATCCAAAACTCTTTCAAATTATGCATTGGTATGAATAATTCTTTCAGAATTTGAAAGGAAAAGGTAATAAATAATTTGACAACCTACTAAAATTGTAGGTTATCAAACTCATGAGCATCATGTGCCTATGAAGTATCAATTGACCCTTGTAAATTTAGTACAAAAAGTGTTAGAAATACATATATATGAAAACTTATTTCAAATATTTATACAAATTTAAATGCATTAACTCATGTAGATGTGTACAAAGTAATTTAAAAGTCTAATTAAAAATAACCTCAACACTAGTGGGTGTCTCACCCATCAGATATGTACTCCCACCAATAGTAGGTGTCGCATTAATAATGTATCTCCCCCCACCACAATCAGTGCCCCACATAGGAAGAATTATAAACAAATAAATTGAAAAGAGGTACCTTAGTCTAAGGAGCAAGAAGGCCATCAATGACATGCACTATGGTGTCATCAACAAAATTCCAATCATCTCAATCCTCTATAATAATGAAGAGTGCAAAGAGGTAACAAGATGAGATGGATGTGGCATAGAGTCTATAGGATGAAATATCATCTCTATATATGATCCTATCTCAGTGCCAACATCAATACGACTAAACTATTATAGTTTCTCATCAAGAACCTCTAGGTTGTCATCAAAAATACATACATCTTCAACTCATACCCTCTCACATGTAGTTGCAATATATTTTTGTGCATCTGAGTGTTAAGCTAAGTGTTGTACTTAGTGCTAGAGTGTTGAGCACTAAACACCTAAGTGCTAAAGTTCTATGTAGAGTGTCTAACATCAAAGCCCTATGTAGAGTGTTGCGTACTCTGATGATATGTCATGGGTCACTCAAAATAAAAGGCTATGTGGATGTCTAATCACATCTGTGACATCTTGTGAAGGTATCCTCTACACATCTACAATGTACAAATATTTTTGTAAAAGATCATCTAGAAAATATGTAATGCCCTGCTCAGGAACCCAAGTACAAGAATGACATCTAAGAATCCATCATAACCATAAGGTCATAGCTTACTAACATAAAGCAATAATCCAAAAAGTTTTATAAGTTTTCTAGCTCCATGTTCAGAATTTGTATTGTTTCAGAGTTTTTTGTTCAACAATTTGGTTTCAACTTTGATGTCAATGTAAGTTTCTCATTTAAATAAGTTGCAAGTTTACTAATTTCTCAAGTGATGGTGCACATTGTGCCTGGAGTTCCCATTGTTGAAACTGTTAGGAATAAGGTGTCTCAACCTTGTATAATTCCTATTCTTATTATTTGTTTTTGTAAAATGTATTTCTTGCAAATAATGTTGATGTGTCGACATCTTGAATTGTGTGTAAGGAGATCATGACTAAAACTGTTATGACAGATTCCTATGACATGTAAGGGCTATGTTAGGAAGATTCAATGACAGGTGAAGACATGTGGCAACTAAGATATTTGAGTACTGTACACTCTACCCCAATAGTGGGGTTCCTATTTTCTTAGAGAATTTGGGAATAGCCCTAAAGTGAAGCACATGTTATAAGCATTTTTTTTAGGGTTGCAAAGAGATGTGATGCGAAAAAGGTGTATTGTTGGTACTGCGAGTAGCTACTGGAGTCTTTTTTTGTTGATGTTGAACTTGCATTGCAAGTTTATTGTAACTGTGTGTTGAAGATAATACATTGTGTAGGTTCTGAAGGGGTGGGATTGTTTTACCAAAAGGTTTTTCCCCACCGGAAAATCCTTGTGTTATGTGTTCCTTTCTCTGTCTATTTTTTGTATGCATGGTTGGCTACAATATTGTTGTTTACATGATATTAAATCTGTAAGTGTAGAAGATTTTAATAGGATTTGCATCATACTTTCCTTATGAGATTAGTGTAGGAAGCTGTTTTTGCACCTGAGTTTCCTTACAAGTGGTATCAGAGCTTGATCAACTTTTGATCCTAGTTGTTGGGTAGGGTTTTTTGAGCTAATCTCAAGTTGAGTGGGAGTCTTGTGCAGAGCATCCTAAATCTTATTTGCAGATTGAGATGGCGAGTTCATCATATGGAAGAATGGAGCTGGAGAAATTTAATGGCACTAATTTTGAGTTGTGGAAACTCAAGATGGAAGACATGTTGGAAGATCGTGACCTATGGGAAGTGACTACAAGCATTAAAAGACTAGCAACTATAGCTCAAGCAGATTGGGATATCAAAGATTGTAAAGCTAAGGGTCTCATAAGACTTTGTTTAACCGATGCAGTCCTTCTGAATGTTCTAGATGAGAAAACCGCATATAGTTTGTGGGAGAGACTTGGGGCTGTGTATCAGGCCAAATCTTTGGTGAATAAGTTGTTCTTGAGGAAGAAGTTGTATTCTCTACGAACAGAGGAAGGTGGATCCTTAACGAATCATTTAAATGCATTTAATCTATTGGCTGCACAGTTGACATCAATTGGTGTCAAGTTAGAGGAGGAGGATCGTTGCTACACACTTTTGTGTTCTTTACCAGATTCATGGGACCATCTTGTGATGGCTCTCAGAAGCACATTAGTCACCTTCAAAATGGATGATGTGGTGTCTTCACTTCTATCAGAGGAGATGCGGAGAAAGGCTTCTGTTTTGAAAAAAGAAGCCGTTGTTGTTCGTGGGAGATCCATGGAAAGAGGGAAGAAAAATGACAATAAGTCTGACAATAAGGGTAGATCCAAATCCCATGGGAAGTCAAAGACTTCCAATAAGTCCAAGGCAAAATGTTGGAACTGTGATAAGACTGGACACTTCTGTAAAGACTATAAAGAGCCTAAGAAGAAGAAGAAAGCCTCAGATTCTGGTTCTGAAAAATCTCAAGAAGGTGGCGATGCATTCATCGTAGCTTTGGCAACCCATGCATCTGATGATGTGTGGTTGGTTGACTCAGATGCATCTTTTCACAAGACCTCTCATCAAAACTAGTTCTCAAGATATGAAGAGTTTGATGGTGGAAAGGTGTACTTGGGTGATGATTCTCACCTAAAGATAGTTGGACGTGGAAGGGTCACTATCAAATTTCTTGATGGACGAGTAAAAGGAATCAATGGAGTTATGCACATTCTAGGTTTGGCATGAAAGCTATTATCTGTAAGTGTGTTGAATGATGTAGGTGTGCAAGTTGTTTTTTCTAAAGATGGATGTAAGATGATGAGAGGAGCTATGGTGCTTGCTAAGGGTACTAGGAGAGGTACTTTGTTTCAACTTGATGCACACATTTCTCAGTGTAATAGTTCTTCTGTTTCAAAGAAGAGAGTAGCTATCACTTCATCCCCACCATTTGAATGAGCAGTAAAGAAGACTGTGGTTAGTGGTTTTGATGGTACCTAAGGGTGCAAACACTTTGGAAGGAAAGCTTCCTGCAGAAAATAAAATGTTGTGGCATTTGAGATTTGGTCACATTGGTGAGAAGGGTCTTAGAACCCTAAAAAATAAAAATCTCGTTGAGGGGTTAAATGATTGCAATCTTGAGTTCGAATTTTGTGTACACTGTGTATATGGTAAACAAAATCGTGTTCAATTTTACTTTAGTTCTCACAAATCTTCTGATGTTTTGGATCTTATTCATTCTGATGTATTTGGTCCTATAAAAGTTCTTTCAATCTCGAGGTCTATATTTTTTGTATCTTTCATAGATGATTATAGTAGAAGGACATGGATTTATTTCCTTAAAAGTAAGACACAAGTATTTAGTCGATTCAAGGAATTTAAAGCCCTTGTACAGAATCAAACTAGTAAGAAGATTAAGTGTGTGAGAACTGACAATGGTGGTGAGTTTTGCTTAGCAGAGTTTGAATAGTTCTGTAAAGAACAAGGTATCGAGAGGCATAAGACAACTCTGTATACCCCACAACAAAATGGAGTTTCAGAGAGAATGAACAGGACACTAATGGAGAAGGCTAGGAGTATGCTTAGTGGAGCTGGTTTAGAACAAAGGTTTTGGGCCGAAGCTATGGCCACTGCTTGCTATCTAGTTAATAGATCTCCTACATCAGCCCTTGTTGGTAAGACACCCATGGAGGTGTGGTCTAGTAAGAAGCCTTCAATTAGACATCTTCGTGTTTTTGGTTGTGAAGCTTATGCACATGTTCCAAAGGAGAAAAGATCTAAGTTGGAAAACAAAGTTGTTAAATGTATTTTCACCGGGTACAGTGCTAGTGTGAAAGGTTACAAGCTTTGGGATCTTGTGACTAGTAAGGTGTTATATAATAGAAATGTTATTTTTAGAGAGCTAACATCTTCTCCTATTGTGCTACAACTAGATGAAAAAGAAAAGGAAAAAGATTTTGTTCAGTTGTCTCCTACCCCTGAGAAGACTGAATAGAGAGACCATGTTGGGTCTAATGATGAGGAGAGCTCTTGCAGCTCTGACAGTTCAGAAGAAGAGGAAGAACAACCTCAACCTTAGCCCTTGAGGAGATCCACGAGAGAAAGAAAGAAACTAGAAAGGTTTGGTTATTCTATGTTAGATTCCAGTTGTGCTTTTGCTTTGATTACTAACACTGATGAGCTTAGATCTGTGAAAGAGGCTTTGGGCATGGAAGATGCAGGTTTCTGGATTGAGGCTATGGATGATGAGATGGCTTCATTAGAGAAAAAAAAAACATGGGACCTCATACCTTTGCCTAAAGGGAGAAAATCTGGCTGTAAATGGGTGTTCAAGAAGAAATTCTGTGTAGATGGCAGTGTTGAAAGGTACAAAGCTAGATTGGTTGCAAAAGGGTATTCACAGATAGAGGGAATAGATTATGGTGAAATATTCTCTCCTGTTGCAAAGTTGACATCCATTAGATTTCTGTTATCTCTTGCTGCATCATATGATTTAGAGATAGAACAGATGGATGTGAAGGAAAATTTCCTTCATGGTGATTTGGAGGAAGAGATTTATATGTCATAGCCTGAGCACTACATTGTTAAAGGTAAAGAATCCTTAGTTTGCAGATTAAAGAGATCTCTATATGGTTTGAAGCAATCTCCTAGGATGTGGTACCTTAAGTTTGATGCCTTTGTGTTGTCAATTAGATTTGTAAGATCGAAATTTGATTATTGTGTTTATTTCATAATTGAAAATGATTTCCTTCTTATTGTTGCATTATATGTTGATGATATGTTGCTATTTGGGAAGGGTAAGGGTATGATTTCTGATTTTAAATCTCAGTTATCAGCACAGTTTGAGATGAAAGATCTTGGGGCAGCTAGGTACATCTTGGATATGGAAATCAATAGAGACAGGTCTAACAAAAAACTTTTGTTGAGTCAGAGTAAGTATGTGAAGTTTGTGTTGGATAGGTTCAGCATGGCAGATTGTAGACCACTATGTGTTCCTATTCCTGTGGGAACAAAGTTATCTGTAGATGATTGTCCAAAATCTCTTAGTGAGGTGGAGGACATGAGTAGAGTACCTTATGCTAGTGCAATTGGTAGTCTTATGTATGCTATGGTCTGTACTAGACCAGGCATTGCCCAAGTAGTAGGAGTCCTAAGTCGATTTATGGCTAATCCTGGACAGATACATTGGGATGCAGTTAAGTGAGTATTCAAATATTTGAGGGGTACATCAGATTACTCCATATGTTATCATGATAACTCTTCTGGATCTCTGCATTCAGTTTGTATTCATGGGTTTGTGGATTTAGATTGGGCAGGTGATATTGACTGTAGGAGATCCACCAGTTCTTATGTGTTCACTATGTTTGGTGGTGCCATCAGTTGGATGAGAAAGCGACAACCTGTGGTTGCTTTGTCCACTATAGAAGCTAAGTACATGGCTGCTACTCATGCTTGTAAGGAAGCCATTTCTCTTAAGAGATTGTGTTCTGATTTTGGTGTTGATGTTGAATAGATTACTATTTGGTGTGACAGTCAGAGTGCTATTTGCCTTGCGAAGAATCCAACTTTCCATGCCAGAACGAAGCACATTGATGTGCAATATCACTTTGTGAGAGATATGGTGGAAGATGGAAAGGTAAATTTGGAAAAGGTAGATACTGTGAAGAATGTTGCAGATGCATTAACGAAACTAGTGGGCACTGAGAAGTTCAGATGGTGTTCGGAGTCTATGGGCCTTTCGGCCTATAGCGGTTAGTTCCTGTTATGTTCTTGTTGCTCTTACAAGGTGTTCGACAAGTGGGAGAATGTTAGGAATAAGGTGTCTCAACCTTGTATAATTCCTATTCTTATTATTTGTTTTTGTAAAATGTATTTCTTGCAAATAATGTTGATGTGTCGACATCTTGAATTGTGTGTAAGGAGATCATGACTAAAACGGTTATGACGGATTCCTATGAAACGTAAGAGGTATGTTAGGAAGATTCAATGACAAGTGAAGACATGTGGCAACTAAGATATTTGAGTACTGTACACTCTACCCCAATAGTGGGGTTCAAAAAAAATTTTGGGGTTCCTATTTTCTCGGAGAATGGTAAAACCCTAATACAGTTTACCTTTTGGGAATAGCCCCAAAGTGAATCGCATGTTATAAGCATTTTTTTAGGGTTGCGAAGAGATGTGATGCGAAAAAGGTGTATTGTTGGTACTAAGAGTAGCTACTAGAGTCTTATGTTGTTGATGTTGAACTTGCATTGCAAGTGTATTGTAACCGTGTGTTGAAGATAATACATTATGCAGGTTCTAAAGGGGTGGGGTTGTTTTACCGAAAGTTTTTTCCCCACCGAAAAATCCTTGTGTTATGTGTTCCTTTCTCTATCTATTTTTTATATGCATGGTTGGCTGCAATATTGTTGTTTACATGATATTGAATCTGTAAGTGTAGAATATTTTAATAGGATTTGCATCATACTTTCCTTATGAGATTAGTGTAGGAAGTTGTTTCCACACCTGAGTTTCCTTACAGAAACCTCGCTCTAATACTAGATGTAACACCCTACTCGGGAACCCAAGAGAAATAAACCTAACATCTTACAATGTTTAATTAACTTTTTAAAAAAAATTGTTTGAACAACATCAAGATAACATTAATGCGGAAGCAATATAATCATGCACATCAAATACACATTAGCAATTATAGATATAGTTTCAATTCCTCAATGGTTCCTTTACGTTGAGTCACATTTAATAATTTTAAATTAATTAGTTTAAGTTTTAAGTATGATGTCCCTTGAACATAAAGAAATAATAGATACATAATAACATAAGCAAAGCATAAATATAACTAATACAATGAAAGTAAATCCAATAATTAACATCCACTGCACATGTCACAGGGTATGTGTGAATAAATACAATACATCAGAATACATGATAGCATTATTATATCAACTAAAAAGAAGTCTCTACGATGAGAAACAAGAATGATAAAGGTACATCTCCTGCAATGGAGATCCAACAGTTGGCAATGTGAGGGGGAACCCAAATGGTAAGAAGACACTACCTCCTGACCACGTAGTTACCTAGTCAGGCTTCCACTCCCACCGTGCAGGGAAGATAATGAACAATCCACATATGACTAATCAAACATAAAACATTCCTAGGCATGGAATACCTAATAGCCAAAACTACCTCAAAGGTAACACATGCTACTCAAGAAGATAAAACAATCCAAAAAGAAAGAACACTCAATCCAATGCCAACACCACATAACCAAACATCATACATGAACCAAGTATAAATCAAATACCGAGATCATAAGATAAAGCCAATGAAAGATATTCACCTCAAGTCAAAAGCCACATGTCAAAAATACATCATCCATGAATCACCAATCATCATCAAAGAAAGTAAATAGCCACAATAAACACATCCAACAATAAGTACACCACTAGAGGTACACAAAATCTACAAAGGAGAATTAGGCCTCATACCAGGGAGTGTTATCACATGGTCAAACTACTTGAGTTACCTTAGACTAGTCTCTCAATGGACCCCAGACCCTCAAGTGTTGAGTTACCCTAGACTGGTTACTCTGAACCTCAGACCCTCAACATAACACATGTGGAACTAGAAACCCCTCTCAAGAAGATGAGGCAACCAGTTATACTTTCATCCCATTCTCATCCTTAGTCTATACAAGCACTCAAGGCATGGGTGGATCAAATATCTCTAACTTATCTTTTTATTGTGTAATTATTAATCAAGATAATTTAATGGAGTTTTAAATTTATTTTTGTTAATAATATTGATCTTAATAAAGGATAATTTGGATTTTCAAGTGAGACTTATTTATGATTGATTTTTAAATTATTATTTTTAAGAATAATTAATAATATAAAATATAATTTAGCAAGATTTCTAATAAACTTTAATTATAATTAAATACTAATAATTGTATATGGTCTTTTATTATTATTATCTATTCTTATGGCCAAATTAGACTATTGAAATACAATTGAGTTTTATTTTGTAAATGAAACTTTGTATGTTTTATGTGTTTCATTTGAAGTGTTGAAGTTTAATTTTATGATGGTTTTTCCTATGAGTGTTTAGTTGGCCAAACTAGGATGTACACCAAAGGCTTTGTGATATTTCTTTTATACCATTTATGTGGCTGGATGTCATGATTGTGTCTTGCAATTCAAATTTAAAATTATATTTATGAGGTTTACTTTGTGGAGTATTTATGTGTACTTGGATGGGAGAACCATCTTATTTTCAGGTTGCTTGTTAAGGAACTGAGTTTGATCAATATGAGTGTTGTGGTAAGGGACACAACTGTGTTTTATGTTTTTAGGAGAGGTTGTCTAGGTATATGTCTTTGGGAGTGGCTTGCAGTAGGGGTCCAGGACCCAAAGTGGTCAGTGCCAGGGTAACCTATTGTAAGTTATGTAATAAGTGATAATTTAGTAATTAATATTTTGGGGAGAAAACACACTAAAAAGGTAAGTTAGAGATATTTGATCCAACCATGCCTTGAGTGCTTGTATAGAGTAAGGATGGGAATGGGATGATAGTATAACTGGTTGACTCATCTTCTTGCAAGGGGTTTCTAGTTCCACATGTGTTATATTGAGGGTCTAGGGTTTAAAGTAACCAGTCCAGGGTAACTCAACACTTGAGGGTACAAGGTCCATTGAGAGACCAGTCTAGGGTAACTCAAGTAGTTTGACCATGTGATGACACTCCCTAGTATGTAGCTTAAGCCTCCTTTATAGATTTTGTGTACCTTTGGTGGTGTACTTATTGTTGGATGTGTTTATTGTTTCTATTTACTTTCTTTGATGATGATTGGTGATTCATGGATGATGTACTTTTGACATGTGGCTTTTTACTTGAGATGAATATCTTTCGTTGGCTTTATCTTATGATCTTGGTATTCAATTTATTCTTGGTTCATGTATGATGTTTGGTTATGTGGTGTTGGTATTAGATTGAGTGTTCTTTCTTTTTGGATTGTTTTATCTTCTTGAGTAGCATGTGTTACCTTTGAGGTAGTTTTGGCTATTAGGTATTCCATGCCTAGGAATGTTTAATGTTTGATTAGTCATATGTGGATTGTTCATTATCTTCCCTGCATGCTAGGAGTGGAAGCTTGACTAAGTAACCACGTGGTCGGGAGGTAGTGTCTTCTTACCATTTGGGTTCCCTCTCACATTTCCAACTGTTGGATTTCCGTTGTAGGAGATGTACCTTTATCATTCTTATTTCTCATCTTAGAGACTTCTTTTTAGTTGATATAATAATGCTATCATGTATTCTGATGTATTGTATTTATTCACACATAACCTACGACATGTGCAATGGAAGTTCATTATTGGATGTACTTTCATTGTATTAGTTATACTTATGCTTTGCTTATGTTATTATGTATCTATTATTTCTTTATGTTCAGGGGACATTGTCCTTGAAACTTAAATTAATTAATTTAAAATTATTAAATGTGACTCAACGTAAAGGAACCCTTGAGGAATTGAAATTGTATCTGTAATTGCTAATGTGTATTTGATGTGCATGATTATATTGCTTCCGTATTAATGTTATCTTGATGTTCTTCAAACATTTTTTAAAAAAATAGTTCAATAAACATTGTAACATGTTAGGTTTATTTCTCTTGGGTTCCTGAGTAGGGCGTTACAAAATACAAGGCCATATCAATATGTCTACACTCACGACTAAGGCCACATATATCTCCCAAAGTAGGAAGACATGAAACTCTATAGTCCTCATCATGTCAATGGTGTAGTACTAGATAATGTCTCTAAAGATGATTTGGATCAAATGGGTCTACTCATAATATATCTACACAATGTGTCAAATGTAATGTTGCAACTACAATATTTCCTATCCTATCAATCACTTCCCTATTAGAAATAAGAACAACTCTATTTGCAATAGTGACCATCATGTTGGTGTCCCTACTAGAGTCCTTTGACCCACCAACTATCAATGAATAGGTGAAACTTGACTAGCTTTATGGAACTCATCATGATTAACAACTCTATCGTGTTCATACCATAATATGATAGAAGGTCTAAATAGTTGATGCACTTCCCAAAATAGAACTTAGCATGTACACCAACTGGGCAAAATATACTGGTATCTTGTCATTATTGGGATAAAAATGACGTACTACAAGAATTTGAGGCTATATCATACATGTGATTTGCAGCATAACACATTGCATAACTAGATATGCCTTCTTGAAGACTTGTACAATACTAGAAGGATGTTTGATGAATTGAAAAAGATGTTACGAAAAAGTTAAGAAACTTTACATGATACATTCAATAAGGCTTTTGTATCTTATTAGGATTTAAAGTACTCATGTTTTTTATGCTCCAAGGTATTTTTAAAATGAAAGAGAATCTAGACATGAATTTGGGTGTAGTTAAATAAAGAGAAGTGAAGGAGGGAGAAGAAAAAAGCTTTAGGCGACTGAAAATAAAAGTTATGGACTATCATTTACCTATATAATTCTATAAACAAAATATGAGTTATGTTTTTTATTTTATTTTTGAAATATTTTACTTTTTAGTAAATAATAGATAAATTTATTAAATGTACTTTAAAATTATTTTCAAAAAATCATAATTTATTCTAACTCTATCTTAAATAAATAGATTATATAGTTATCTTTTCTTACAATTAAAATATAAGTAAAAGTTTTCTTGAAACGTAAATTCAACTTCCTTAATTAAAAAAATTATAAATTTTTTAAAGATAAAAATAAAAATAAAAAATTCTAGCAAAAGAAATAGTTAAAACAAGTGCTCTACATAGCTAGATTCCTTGCCCTCTCAAGGAAAACTAAGCCTAGTAACAAAAAAAGATAAAGATAAACATGTTTGATTCAACATTATATAACAGTTTTGTGAGTGTTTTATGTGAGCTCCAATTGATTTATTGCTTTTGTAAAGGTGTTAAGATTCTCTCAATAGGTTATTTATCTCCTCTAAATGGTGACAGACACTAGATTAATGAACAATTATAGCTATAATTTTTTCCTAGGTTAAAGTTCAAAAGAATACTGGATAGATTTTTTTTAATTGTTTAATGAAATGAGGGGACTTTAGAAGGAGGGAGATAAGTTACTATTTTTCTAAAGGAATCAAAAAGAGATTAGGGCTCCATTCTATGGAGGAGCCTGATGCAGAGAGATTCAAATAGAGATTCAAATCTACATATCTTTTACATCTTTGTTTAAAACAACATTAAAACATTATGAATATCTGCATATCTCAAAGTTATTCTTTGTAAATATTTATTATATGTTCAAAAACATTCAACTCCAATCATATAATGACAATAACAATACTGAACCCTTGCCAAATGCCTTCACACCGAAACACATGGCTTGATCCTTTTTCCATTACTGAATGGATCTTGAATTACATAAAGGTAAATCCCACAACTTGGAAGTTTGAACACCGATTAACAACAATCATAAACTACAAACACAGTGGGCTTTGAATACATCAAAACATTAAAATAAAATAGAATTTCCTCTATTGATTTCCACCATTCCATTCACGACTGTTATGGGGCCAATTTCATTAAACTGATAAACTTCTTCATTATAACTTGTCAATGAGAAATCGAACTAATCATAGAAGGAATATCATATGAAAATATCAAATGTATTAGTATTCATCTCTCTGTATTACATTGGCATCCCTCTCTCCATCGATTTCTTTTCCCTTCTCTCTTCTATTCTACCCCTATCAAATTTTATTGCATTGTATATATAACTTTGCAAAGACTAAATAGACCCAATAACTTCCCATAACTAACTCCTCAACTAAGTCTAACTTCTAAATAGCTCATTATTGTATCAACCACACTAATGTTTGTCCCCCCGATTACATCATTAAAACAATCATTTTAAAACTAAGACATAACCCAACCATAAAAATAAATTATGAAAAATGCATGTAGAATCTTGGATCATTGGAATAATTGCTAGTCTCGTGATGCCCCTGCATCATACTCCCGTGGGAACAAAAATTCAAGTCCCATTGAATTGTTGTGATCTTCTTCCATGTTCTCCATTTGTATATAGTTAATGTTGTCACCATAAGAAAAATTGAATTAATGTTGCTTCCCACCATATGCTGATTCCAAACTGTAGAATGAATACCCTTCACAATATCTTCATTGAATCCTGAAGCAAATACATTTTCTAGCTGCATATCACTTGCATAAAAATACCAATCAACTTGATCCACAATCTAATCTTCTTCATATTTTTATATCTCTAGATCATTATAGTGGTCAACAAATACTTCATCCTCTCCACCGATAGTATTCTTCTCATCATGTGATTCCTGTACTATGTCATTCCTTCCTTGATCATTTTGTTCTAGATTTTCGTCATCCAGGAAAATGATTTCTTCAACCACACTTGTCACGAACTCTCTAAGAACATTTTCTTCACAAGGTTCAACAACAACCACCTATTGTTCACTCTCACTCTCACTCTCTACACTAGCATTCATCTGTTGTTTGTGCCCTTCCAATGGAATGTGTACTGCTTCTTGATCTATACCTTCATCAATAACATCATCTTCATTTGTCACTTGCTCCAAAAGTAATGTTATCCTCTCCCATTTTGTAATACTCTTATCTAACTTTTCTCTAAGATTCTTGTACCTTTCTTCTTCTTGCTTCCTAGCTTTCATTTCCTTCTTCTTTCTTTCTTTTTCTTCTATGTCCTTCTTATTACCATACAAGTACTCCTTCAATGCATTAATCATTTCTCTTTCACTCCTTGTCAAAACCATCTTCTCAAACCAATCTAGGGTTCGTTAGATATCTGGCCACCACCTTGGAAAACTCTCAGAGGATAGTTCTACTCCAAGCATCAACAAGGGACCTTCAACTTGCCAAATCCTAGATCTTCTTCCTAGGCTTTTTTCTGTGCTTTGATACCAATTTGATGTTGAGAGATTCAAATCTACATATCTTTTACATATTTATTTAAAACAACATTAAAACATTATGAATATCTACATATCTCAAAGTTATTCTTTGTAAATATTTATTATATGTTCAACAACTTTCAACTCCAATCATATAATGACAATAACAATACTGAACCCTTTCCAAATGCCTTCACACTGAAACACATGGCATGATCCCTTTTTCATTACCAAATGGATCTTGAATTACATAAAGGTAAATCCCACAACTTGGAAGTTTGAGACGCTGATTAACAACAATCATGAACTACAAACACAGTGGACTTTGAATACATCAAAACATTAAAATAAAATAGAATTTCCTCTACTAGTTTCCACCATTCCATTCACGACTGTTATGGGGCCGATTTCATTAAACTGATAAAATTCTTCATTATAACTTGTCAATGAGAAATCCAACTAATCATAGAGGGAATATCATATGAAAATATTGAATGTACTATTATTCATCTCTTTCTATTACATTGACATCCCTCTCTCCATCGATTTCTTTTCCCTTCTCTCTTCTATTCTACCCCTATCGAATTGTATTGCATTGTATATATAACTTTGCAAAGACTAAATAAACCCAATAACTTCCCATAACTGACTCCTCAACTAACTCTAACTTCTAAACAACTCATTATTGTATCAACCACACTGATGTTTGTCACCTTGATTACATCATTAAAACAATCATTTTAAAACTAAGACATAACCCAACCATAAAAATAAATTATGAAAAATGCATGTAGAATCTTGGATCATTGGAATAATTGCTAGTCTCATGATGCCCCTGCATCAGAGCCTTGCTTAAAAATAGATTTGTGGATATTCATAATTTTTAGGAATATGGTTCTATGAGTTTTATATTGCATTTCAGCTTAAAAGCCTCTTCCTAAATGTAAGGACCTAGTAATTAATAAAATATTTGAGATTAAGGTTGGGTCCCATGGAGGAAGGCTTGCTTAAAAATAAAACTCATAATTTTTAGAAATATTTTAATGTGAGTGGTTCCATAAATTTTTATATTGTATTTCAGCTTAAAAGTTTCTTTATAAATTTAAGGACTCTTTTTTGATGAATAGTCATTTTCTATTAATAAATTTATATACTTGTTAAAAATTCACAAAAAAGGGGCCAAGGGATACAAGATCACCTCACAAGAGTTCACATGACTATAGCTGAAATCATTAACTATTCATCAAAGAAAAAAAATTAAGCAACCCCTTAGGCCACCAAAGCAATGTCAGTCAATGGAGGTGGTTCATCTCAATCATCAAACTCTAGTCAACCTTGGGATTAGTAAATGGACTACAACAATCCACTTGTTAGTAGCATCATCAAGAACCTTGTCTTTATCTTTTTACTCTACCTGTGGTGGGGAGGTAGCCAAATTCAGGCAAAAAGGCCACTTGCTAGAAGCAATAGGAGGAGCACCAAGAGGGGGAGCCACTAGACCCGGGGACCAGCCAGAGCCATTCTAAGGCAGAGATGTCAAGCAATGACACTACCAACCACCATTTCCACCACTAGGAGAGCAGTGGCAGGTACCTTGTGAGTGTGGTGTGTGTGAGCAATGAGCAGAGGAGTTGCATCCTCGATGGTGGCCCTTGGGCAGAGTATGGTCAATCGAGGCTTTAGGAGGAACTCTAGTGGCCGTGTAGGCAAGGATGACTTTAGTGGCTAATATTAGCCAATTAGCTAATCTCACTCATCAGGGACCCCAAATTTGGCTTTTTTTTTGCACTTTTGGGCTGGCCATGTTGCCTTCACTTTACAAAAATTGTGTCCCATTCTTAGGATGATCATCAATAATAATATAAATGTATTTATTTTTTAGTGATGAATTCACCAATGGAATCTAATTTTTCCACATGGTAAATTAAATATTTTTGCCTACAACTTCTAAAGCTTTTCTTGATCGATGGTCATATTCACCAATATTTGGTAAAAATTTAAGTTAGGTTATTGGTTAATTAGTAGATTTGATATGTGTCTCTATTCCAAAGTCTTTCCTTGAAAATTTTCATCCTTTCTCACTTTGGCCCAAAATAAATTTGACTGGAGACATGAGTCTTTATTTTGGGGACTTTCTTTAAAATTTGGCATTCTTTTAAAAGTTTGGCACAAAATAGGATATAGAACATTGATTTATGATCATCCAACAATTACAAATAATAGGGGTGTTTCCCCCAAACCACTATTCAATAATTTAGAGGGAAATTGTAATCATAAAAGTGGGCTAACTTTAACCTTCAAGTTTTATAATTAATTTGGCCGTATATAATAATAATAAAATCATGGTTTCTAGGTATGAGTACTTCTATCCATGGTTTTCTTAAATAATATAAGATTCTCTAGGCTTTTATAGAATTTTCATATGATTGAAAAAAATCACCAATAAAATTTTAAAAATTCTAATTTAAATAAAAAATTCACCGAAAGAAATTAATTGATTTCCCCTCAACTAATGTTTGATTCACCAAACTTTTATAATTTTTTTGAAAGGGAGGTTTCTTAAAGTTATCACTATGTATGGGGTGTGTTACCCCAATGATTGAGTAACTACTAAAGGTGGGCCACCTCCAAAGCCACTTTGTTAGCCTAGACTTGAATCTACATCATGACATTATTACAAATGCATGCTTTAGTGTACATAGTAACATTGATATCAAGAAACATGTGAGTGAAAAGAATAGTATTTCTATCCTTCTATAAAGTGAACAAAATCTCTATCCTAAAGGTATGCCAGATCTAGGTAAATTGCCTAGGGATCTTGGGGGAATCACCCAACACAACCATATGCCAAGAAAAGAGTTCTAGCCTAAAAGACTTTAAAAAATCATGTATCCAATGCCAATAATTTTGAGCACACCTACAAAACCAAAAAATATGAAAAATTGATGCAAGATGCCCACAAAAAGGACACCAAGGATGAGGAACCCCAATATGCTTGAGCCATGGCCTAAATGGAAGCCCTTGAAACAACAAGTACCAGGCAAAATGGGCAATCTTGGACTAAGTGATAGCACTCCAAATAGTATCAAAATGCACCCTCTAGTGATAAAGAGAAGATTGAAGATGCCATCATTGGTTGAGAGTATCCACCATGGGTATATTGGGAGAGATTCATTGATATCCTAAGCTTGGCTTGTAACTGGTGAAGGGCATTGCAGGATATCACTTCTAGTCCTTCCACCAAGGTCGAACAGACTAAATTCCCACCTTGTGAACTAAATGATCTAGAATTGCAAAGAGCACAAGATCAAAAGTCTGTCTATCTAGATGAGCAAGATAGAACTAGACTTGCATATCCTCCCAAGATATGAGACTCATAGAGACCCTAGAAAATAATTCTTTAGGAGTCTTCATGATGAATTTGAAAAAATGAAAAGCACTAGCACCTCGAGTCTTGGCTAGAGGAACACTCTAAATGGAAAATAGTGGGGACAACCAAAGGTTCTATTGATTCAAAGAAAGCTCATCACAAAACCCATCACTAGCCCAGCAAAGCCAAGGCTTGACAACTTCCCAAGCTTTTCATATGTTCTTGATAACAAAAGAGCCCTAGATATGAATAGGTTCTTGCATGATGAGAAGAATCTAAAAGCCAATCCCCTTCCATGCAGGCCTATTAACTAGAAATCTAGAAGCGATGCAGTGTTGAACCAACACTTTCCAAGCTTCATCACTAGTGATAGTATGAATTATCCACTTAGCATAGAGTGTGAGCACTTGTTTCTAAGTGGAAAGAAGGCCAAGACCTCTAGAATCTTTGGGGAGAAAACAAAAATCCTAGGCAATTTGATGAAAGCCATGGTGATCAGAACCAAATGCCCAAACAAATTCAAAGAGTAAACATTCCAACTTAAGGTAAGAGGCTTTGGAAGGAGCCCAACATTAAGAGTAATATACATGAGTAGCCACCAACACCTTTGAGAAAATCTAGAATTTCCTTGCAAGAGAAAGTGGTTTAGTAAGCTAGTAGTCAAGATTTTTTCAATTTTCATCACCACAACATTCCACATGTCCACTGGTGAAGCTTGGAAAGAAAAAAGAATGCCGAGAAAGCAAAAAATCTTCTCTTGAGTGACCCATTTCCACTCGAATTGAGCAAGCCAAGGCAGGGCTAGAATAAAATATTTCCTATAACAGGGCATCATGTGCCATTGAATAGCCAAACTAGAAGCTTGAAAAAAGGTGTCCATGCATTGCAAGGCATTAGTAATGTTCTCATCATCCTCTAGAGGAGTGAGAAAAGAATCATTAGCAAAGTGCCCATTGACAAGTTGGAAAGAAGACTCATGAAAGGAAATTTCATGAGCCAAACTAGAGGAAACATAATGGGTTGGTAAGTAACCAAACCCTTTATCAACAAAAACATACAAAATTAGAGATAGAGGGCAACCCTATTGGATAGATCAAAAAAGCTTGAAAGCTTCAAATTGAGAATTGTTAATGGTAATACAAGCATTAGCATCTCCAAAGAGAATCTCTACAAACTAAAGAAAGTTAGAGCCAAAACCAAAAGGATGAAGCATAACCAAAATAAAGGGCCATTCAATTCAATCATAAGCTTTGTAAAAATCAAGTTTCAAAAGCAAAGTTTGATGGTTAGCTTTGTGAGCCCATTCCATGCCTTCCCAAATAGAAATGTTGTTGTCAAGAATATACCTGGACTTAATAAAACTAGTTTTTTTTGGCCACACAATTAAATGAAGGAGGTGTCTAATCTTAAGAGATAATGATTTAGCAATGATCTTGTATGACACATTAAGCAAGGTGATGGGCCACCAATTATATATATCCTTAGGGTCACAATCTTTAGGTATGAATTTAATGTTTCCTTTATTAACAATGGCTCCTAAGTTCTTAGTATGATAAGATTCTAGATAGACTTTGTGCAGGTCTTGACCAATATATTCCCAAAGGTGTTTGTAAAATTCACAAGGGAACCCATCACACCCAAGGGACTTGTCATTTTCCATAGAAAACATAGCCTCTTTGAAGTCCCTAATGGTGAGAAGCTTCTCATAGAAATCCCAATGATTGATCATTAGGCAGTTTGGAGTAATAGAAATACACTTTTTGAAAGCTTCCTCCCAAGAAACTAAATTTTCTTGCAAAGAAAAAACATTTTCATAATGATGCACAAAAGCTTGTCTAATGTCAAAGAGATTGGAGAGAATAGTATTGCCCTGCTTAATCTTTTTAATCCCAAATTTGGTATGGTAGGCTTTGAGAGCCTAGAAGAACTCTTTAGAAGCTTTATCACTGACCTCCAACCAGTGGAGGTGAGCTTTGATATGCAACCCCCCCAAGTAGCATAGTTATCTACAATCAGTTTATCATGTGGTGAAGCTTAGCAAGTTGGATTTGTAAATCAACATCAAATGAGTTAAGGTAAGAGCTTCAAAAGCCTTCCTAAGGATTGTGGTATTTCCTTCATAAGACCTTTTCTAAAAACCACCAACTGCCTCCCATAGATGCGACTAAATCTAGTGGTTCTTGTAACAACATCATTCCAACATTGAATCCAACCTATTTCAGAGTGGGGATATGGCTCTAAATTCCAAACATGTAGGATGTGAGCAATAGTGGAAAAATGCATCAACATAGATGTGTTGAGGAAAAAATACATTCTGATAGCTTGTTGGACATCTATTTGCTAAGCAATGGAAAAATAAATGGGATAGTGGTCTGACAATGTCACATCTGGCAGAGGAATGTCGATGACTCTCGATTCTCAAAAAAGACAAAAAATAATTATGCAGTAATCATAGAATGATGAAGATATTTTAATATGCAGTCAAAGCCAACTCAAAAATTAGACCAAGTGTGCTAGACCCCTCTGCTGGTGGTGGTTAGTATTGGGATCATAAAGGCCCAATTTATTCTGCATGTAGTACCACGCTTCCCTTTCCCTAGTTGTCCAGCAAAAAGGCTAAATGCCTTCTTTGTCAGAAGCCAGGTCAACTATATTAAAATTGCCACACATCACCCATGTAGCTAGAGGAAAGTTGTCAGCCATCCAACACTAAAGTTGAAATATTTACATAGCATCATTGGAAGCATAACATTAACTATACCAAAGGAATGATTATTGATAGAAAGAAAATTCCAAATAATTTTGTGCATGGGGTCAAAACCATGCGAAATAATAATAGAATGAAGACAAGATCTTAAAGAAGAGTAACTACACCACCTCTACCAGTTTCATGTTGAGAAGAAAACATAATGTCCTCTAGCCAAATGATGCAACATGCGGAGGAAAGCATGAAACCCAAGATTTTAACCTCTTGCATGCAAAGGAAATCTAAATTGCCAAGTCTATGATGGGTATCCTTGACATAGTAATTTCTAGAGAGGTCTATGAGACCTTGCACATTCCATGATAGAAAATTCATGAAAAATACTCCATATCTTCTTCATCCTCAAGAGAGGAGTAGCTATTTTGTAAAAAGGTAGAAGTTGGGGTGAAACCATAAGGAAACTCTCCTAGAATGATAGCTCACTACTTCTCTTCTAGTTTCTTAGCATGTTTGGGAGGACTATGAGAATCCCACACATTCTATGTCACAATGGAAGACATGACAAGTGAAGTGTGAACCACCATAGGAGTGGTAGCCCTGGTAGCTGCCTTGATCCCTGTGAAACAACAGGGTGTGAAACCTATGAAACAATAGAATCAAACGACTCCGATGAAACTATCATCAACCCTACAATGGCTAAGGTTTGTACTCCTATACACATAGGAGGAATAAAATTTACAACAACAATAGTGGTCAATAGGTCCTTTTTTTTCTTTCCACTAATTAAATAGGAGCATCCTTGGGTGGGGATTTAACCCTAGGTACTACCAAAGGCAAATCCTTGATCTTGTGTTCAATCGACTGACACCTATAATAGGTGTCGAACATGTTAAAATAGAGAACCTTCTGAGAGAAGGTGTGGGAACCTTGAATCTCTACAAAATCCTTGAGGTCCTTGGAGAGGTCAACCTCAAAATAGATGCAATTTTGAGGGCAAGCATTGAAAAACTTATCGTGTTCCTTAGTAAAAAATTTTCCAAGATTATTGATAATGGACTTAATAAATTCCCATCAAGGCAAGGTTAGACCAGAGAACTCAACCCAAATAGGAACCCTAAGCTTTTTATCATTAAATATTGTAAAGTCTTAGGACCATCATTGGAACACAAGCAAGGAGGAACAAATTGACCAAGGGCCATTTCCCAAAACCACATCAACCTAGGATAGGTTAGCAAAGTGGAATTAAAAATACCTTTGGTAAAGTTTTTCACAATGTCAAGGCAGACTCCATGAGGAGTCCAACTCTTGTTAATCCATTCTTGGAGCATGGCTTCAAGAGGAGTCCTACCCACAAAATATGCTATCAAAGCATGTTGTTCTAACCATTCACATGCAAAATCAAATTCTTGTAGATGAAGGATAATATCAGGATTACCTCATGGAAGACCTTCAGGATGAACTTGTGAGGACATTTTTTCAATGGAGGCATCATGGCTTCCCGAAGTAGCATCATGAACACCAATATCAACTATTGGGTCATAGCTAGCTAGGGCTATTATAAACTAGGCCTAAAAAATCCCACTCTAAATGTGGATTGACAAATGGAGAACATAGAAGGAAATCTTAGACAGAGAGTCATATGCAAGGAAACTCAAGAGACACATGAAACCCTAGTAGAGTGAAAATTTTATTTCCATTTGAAATATCTTTTTTTTGAAATTTAAGGGCTTTGAAATTAATAAAATATTTTTAAAAATAAATCTTTTGTTTTATTTCAATTTTTAAATTTTTTAAAGAATAAAATATATTAAACTTTGATATGTAACCAAAATCTTTGAATAATTTCAAGTTCCACTCCATTGTCACTAGAAACTAATATAGAGGCCTAAAAAGGTGGGGGACCTACTCTACTTCAAAAATAAATAGAACCAAAATAGATAGGACCTAAGGGAACCCTTGCTTAAGACATAGCTAAATTTTAAAGAAAATAATATTTTTTGCTTTTCCATTATTCTCTTATTTTATGAATGTTGGACCTCATCCTTATTGGGAGAGAAGAATGTTGGACCTTGTCCTTATTGGGAGGGATCATAGTCCTATTTGTCAAAAGCTTTTAGGAGCATAAATAAAAAGTTTATTTATTTTGAGAAAATTTTGCAACATAATCGAGAGGATGTGCGATAGAAACCCTAAAAGATTTAAGAAGGTTCTGTAGAGACAAAAAGGTCATGCTAAATAGAAATAATAAGAAGAGCTCTGTGAGAGCATTATTCCTTGCCTTTTCTGATTAGTGGTAATGATATTTTGAAATTGGTATGAACTCATGTTTTTGTTGTGTTATTTCTTGATTTTTTCTAGATCTATATATTACATTTAATTTTCCAAGATACATAAAAGATAGGTGAACAAGAACAAAGAAGACAACTAAAAAGAAGGATCTAGGTTACATTTGGCTTTATGGTCAAGTTAAAGAGCATTATATATATTAAGTGTATATCGGACCCATTAGTAAGCCTATTACCAAGAGAGGAGATATTCTATATAGATGCATTATAACATTATAGTGCTATTAGGAAGGATCACTAGTTTGCATAATTATAGAGCCCAAAGAAAAAGGAATTATGGCACAAGTTTGCAATAATGATACCTCTATGCAAAAGTGCTACAAAATTTTCTAATAAGTTTTGCAACTTAATGTTGGACATTGGAAATTTTCCTATGATTCTAGTACAAGCTTAAAAATAATTTAAAAAGAAATTAATTTACTTGTCAAACAACCCACAAAAATTTAGCTAATGTGTGCTTCAAAATTTAAAAGTTGCTCCTCCAAAAAAAATTAGAATCCTATTATTTTGAACCTTGAAATAATCATGCTGAGTTATGTCCAACAAGGGTGGGATGGTAGCAAGGTAGAACTTGTAAAAGATGACTACTAAGGATATGATTAGTACTACACTATCTAAAATAGTGATGTGATCCCAATGTTTTATACTACAAACTATTTTTCCTTTACACTTGTTATGCACATCAACAAAGAGAATGCTTAAGTTATAAATACTAGAAAGGAGGGAGAATATAAACCATAGCAAGATAATTGTAAGTTAGCAGTTTTTGATTGATTTGTAAATTCTATCTCTTACATAGTGTTATGATTAGATACAAAATTAGTTATAGTTTGGATTTGATTGCAAATTTATAAGAAGTTTTTGAGGTCCATTATACAATAACCACTTTGATAACATTTGTGACTACTTTGATGTAGCATAATGTTCTGCAGATTGTGAAGTACAATAGCTTCACAAACCAAAATTGGTTGATATCACAAAATACGTTCAACTCACTATAACTAGTATCTCGCAACCTGGTATAGGTTTCCATAGGTTTTATTTATGTTGAACGCTCTTTTGTATCTATTTGTATCTATTGGAACTGGTTACTTTCAAAACATCTTGTCCATACTTTGGGAAGCTCACCTACATCAAAATACCAAAAAATTTGTAAACCATATTTTCAATACATAGTTGTTGTGTCAATTAGGAGGAATTGTTATAAATGGTTTCTTGCTATAAAGATAGAGATATAATCATGCACAAATAAAGCTATTCGATAATCACTTTCACTTAATTTTTTTTAAATCACATGTCGCCTAATACATGGTAAATTAAATCAAGCAAGGTATTCTATTTTAGCTTTAAGTACAACACATTTCTTTGATACCAAATATTACACATCTTAATAGAGTGATCCAAGGATGTTAAGACACCATATGTTATTATGATGCTGAAGAATATTCTAGTTTAATATGAAACAACATTATTTATGTTCATTAATAACCAATGAACTAACACTTTTCCTTTTATGAATGCAATAAGTAGGTAACCAGATTTGAATTTAAGACAATCCAGTAATTGCAATTACTCTTCTTATTTAGATAAGAATATAATCATGTACTACCTAGGAAATCTCATGTACAAAATTTAACAATAAGGATCATTAAAATATAATCCCAAAAGATTTGAAATATTTCTAAGTGATTAGAATAACATCATGGGTTAAATTAACTGATCACTTCAATAGAATCAATATAATGTTTACTTCGAATGGTCACCCATGTCAAACAAAACGATTTCATTTTTGTTTTTGTTTTTCATATCTTAGGTTCCATTCATTTGTATTTATTTATATCTATAAAGTAAAGCATAATTACATATCTACACAATAGGATAAGAAAGAATATGAGGCAGAGTACAAAGGAAATATTAACATAAGGCCTACAACTTTGTTTATACCTTCACCTGGGTTATACATTTCTGTTGTCCATCAATTTCAATTTTAATGGGTTGAGACATTGTTTCGTTTATTTGGGGGTACAAAATTTGTAAGATTTGCTTCATTTTTTTTGGTAGGTTACCAATCCAAACTTATTTTCTAGCTATGAAGTAAGTCAGAGGTAGAAAAACCTATTAGATCATATGTACCAACTAAGTGAGCTTGTATGTGTAGGAAGGACTATTGGATTTTTTCTATTTAGACATATAGAAATGGTCACATATAGTCTTATATTTAAAAAAATTACTATTTATCTTTCAATAGTTTGAATCTTAAGATTAAATAGTTTAATACTAGTTCTAGTTAAATTTCTCCTCAACTTCATTTTGTACTTAAGATTGAAGATGTGATCTTTAGTTAGTGGAATCACAATCTATTGCAACAATGAATAGCTTGTAGTATGATACTAGAATGAAGAACAAGACCAAGAAATATAGCAAGTATAATATGTTGAAAGTGGGGATTACTTACAAAATTGTATGCGATCAACTATAAGATTGTTGTTGGAGATAGTGTTGCAGTCATCTAATCTGCAAGTCCAACAAAAGAAGGTTAGGCAAAATTTGGAATGAGAGATGGGGATATTGAAGCATAGATATATAAGTTGGTGGATGAATGAAGGAGACCATGGAACTTACATTATCAACTTCCTTTGTAATGCTTTCTATCACATCATTTGCAATGCTTTCTATCACATCATGCATTGCAATTGTAAAACTACCATGAATTTCAAACTAGCGTAATAAATTGATAACCATAGACATGTCATTTTTATAACTAGAAAGCAAAAAGATACTTTTGTAGGTTTTGGGAAGTGTTGTTCCAGCAATTTATTATTCATGGTGCAGTTACAAACTTCATCTTCATATTCGACTATACATTGTAGATAAGCTTGGTATGTAAATGTTGCATCTTTTGCACATGCTAGGCATTTTGCAACATTTGATTCTGGCAGAACCAATGAGGCAGGTGGCTTAGGCAACTATTGTACTATAAGACAATATAATCTATTTATTGTTGGGAGAACTTGTGTGGCAGGTGGCTCAAGCAATTGCTCCACTATGAGATAACATAATCTAGGTATACTATATTGTAATATTCATTTGATTTTCAAGGTTTTAACAAAATTTCATCTCAACATTTGGAAAAGGGTGAGAAATTTAATCTTAAGGTTAAGAAAATTCACTTTGCCTTTCTAAGACTTTAGTCTAGAAAATTACAAGAGATCACCTACATTGAACATATATAATTGGAGGAGGCTTGAAGACATTCAAATACGATCAAGTAGGAAATGAGTTTAATCCAATCATAAAATAATTTATAGATAGTCAAAATAGGAGCACAATCAACAATAAGTTTATTTGCAGTCAGTAGTGATATTAAATGTCCAATCAAAATGTAATATAATATAGGAATCACCAATACAAGATAAAATGGGATACAATCAAAAAATTCCATAGGCAATATATTATATGAGATATTTCTATGAAGTATATATGATATCTTCAAAGGTAAGATTTATGAGAACAAAATATACAATAGAATGTGATACTATAAATATGGTATGGAGTAGATATTAGATGTACAGTAAGTTACTATATAAGAAGACCAATGCATTATAAAAGGTTAATTGTAAAGTTTTATTAAGATTGATTTAGAGGAGAAACATGTCTATGAATTTACTTCTTTAGACATACTGTCTTTTATAGCATTGACCTATATAGAGAAAAATAGAAAACTACATATATATAAATATATAACTCTAATTTTAATGGCAATAACACCAAGGACCATATATTAGTTCATATCAAATACATCTAGAAGATTTGAAGACTAAAGTTGATAACTAAGTAATGTCTTCTCATATCAATGAATCAAGCTACAATCAACCTAGACATTGGGGACATTATAAGGTGCTCTATGTGTTATTTGTATCTACCTTTTGTTGGTTGTAGAAAAAAGGTCACAAAGATTGTGAGCAATGCCTGAATGACAAATATAATGTTGTAAAAGGACCATGCAAAATATCATGACATACTGCATAAATCTCATTGTTTTAAACTTTAGAGCTTTCACATGCTAATATTTTTTTATTTCCATTGAAAAGATGAAACTAGGCTGAGAGATCTGTGGAAATTGGTAAATTTATAATTTTGTTACATTTATACATTTGTCTCTTGAAACTCTAAAGCTGGGATTAGAATAATTTAATAAATGACAACATATATGTTGGAAATTAGTACTATAAATGATGAAAGACTCATGCACAATATGCATATCATATTTTCTAAACGAATAGAGTATCTTGCAGAAAAAACATATTAATTCATCTAAACACCAAAACAATTATCTTTCTTCTCATGAGACTGCATACACAAATTTGTTTCCTCATTGAAGGATTTTAGCACTGCAACACTCTTCATTTTGAGAAAATATATAAAATATGCAATGTAAAAGTTTATTGAAGACACAATGATGGTTTACTTGTGTAATCTAAACATCACCCAAGCTTCAAAACTCTATTATACCAATGCACTTAACAGGCTTTAAGCCTTCTAAGGGTCGATAATGATTAGGGTTGGATAAGTGATTAGGGAGGAGTCTCACCATTTAAGTCTCTATTGCCTAGTTGATTTGCAACCCATCCCGAGGCACATCAAAAAAATACATATGAAAGAATTGAAATTGCAGCAACATTTTTTCATAGTATAACATTCATAAAAATTATGTTTATTTCTTAAAAATATAAAATAAGATTCATTTAATCTTGAACAACAAACCTTGTCAAATAAACTCTAACATTAAGTTGAATGGTTGCATTGACAATGTATTTACATTTGTGTTTTTTCAATTTTACTATCATAAATTATTTGTAACTTTTTCTAATGAAATTTTGGTTAATCATAATTCATATTTCAATTTGTTAAAACATGTCACTTTATATTTATTATAAAATTACAAATTACAAGTTTTCAAATAAAAAGTTTGACAATTATCACTATTAAATATGATCCACACCTCTATGGTGCAAGCCTAGTTAATAAATAACTTTTTTGAACAAGATCAAATTGATGTAGAAAAACTAAGTCCAACAACAAAAGAATTGTATTTATCCTCAATTAACTTTTACAAACTCTAATCAGAAAGGAATATTTTTAGCCGTGATAAAATTGAACAAAATTAATATTTTTTAAGCCAAAAGAAATCAAATAAATGATGGAAAATTAGAAAGTCTACTTTAATAAACTCTAATAAACAAATACAATTTTATTTTTCTACGACAATAAAAGAAAACTTTAAAAATAATTTGAAATATAAAAACTATATACTTCAGTGTCTGATGTACCACAATATTGGTGCTAGATTTTTCTCTCTCAAAATACGATTTACTTTCGGACTTACTTTTCCAACAAAAATATCAGATATTTTAATGGAGCATTACTTCTCCTAGGGGATAGATTATTCAGAATAGGATCTAAACAACATCATGCCATATTAATTCCCAATATCATTTATGTTTCCTTTGCAGTCAAAATGGTTATCAGTGCATCAAAATTAAACTTTCTACTTCCAACTTGTATTCACTAAGCATTTCAAGCATCCTATTAGGGCTATAAAGTCCTTTGGCATAGGAACATTTAAGGATGAAGCATTGAGCAGAAGAGGCACCATTTTAGAACCATCCTAAAAATTATCTAATTGAATATCCTCAAAAGATGGTAAGGAGGTTAAATCAGGTATCTGTTGACACAAACAAAATGGGATTGATGCAAATTCAAAACCATCTTTCTCGGAAATCACACCAACTGATCAAAGAAGTTGATCAACCATGAATTCTAAGATGCGTGAAGGAACCTTTGATGGGAAATTTTTTGATAGTCAATGTGTGTATTTGATAAATTGCAAGGATGAATAAGAATACCACCTAAATCAGAGCTTTTAAGATGTATGCTTACAAGGATGGACCTATAGAAGTACATAGAATTTTCTTAATAGTGATATATGTTGCATAATGGTTGTGATAAATTGTAACATTTGGATAGTCTATCATTAAAAAGAAAATTGCATAAGATTCCAAAGAACACATAAATCACTTATAATCAATCACTCTTTGCAATACAATAGAATTATATGACATAAAAAACTCTCTAATCAACTACAACCATACCAATATAATGTGCATGAAAACCTGGTGCAGGTGTAGAAGTATGGGTTATAGAGACATCTTTCTTATGAGAGGATTATCTAGTAGTCTTCTCCAGATTAGATATTTGAGAGCAATAAGTATCTTTAGTAAGCATCATATGATATATATGACAATTTCTAGAAGTATTCTCAATGAAAATTTCTTGGTTCCACATTCCATGAATGAAGTTAACCTGGATAGCTGAGGGAAACACTTTTAATGTGTCTACCAAAATACACAATCTATTTGTTTCGTTGCGTCCATGTATTCCTTAAAATCATTCACAAAGATTTTGATATTATTGGCCATTTTTTTCTAATAGATGGAGTTCTTGGTATTCTAAAGATGAGTATTGACATTGCATTAGAAAGGAATAAATCAAGCATCAAAATTTGAGGCTATAAAATCTAGGGTCCTTGAATTCATACCCATAGTAGATCCCTAATAAAACAATGCTTTATGTCTATGAACAAAATCCATTTCCTAGGGTGATTTAAAGAGGATTATAAACACACACAAAGCATCACAAAGATAAAAAATTGAGAAGACCCTTCCCATTCATCAAATAGAAAATCATAATGTTCTTGAATAATAAAATGGATGTGCCAAAAAAAATATCCTGGCTTTGAGGTGATGAAAGATCTGGTGGAAAGATAATTCTAGGCACCCTTGAGCTAACCAAACAAAGAAAAGGAATCAGATTTATTGTAGTTGATTGAGGGGTCTCCTATTTAGTTCTCCACACCCTTTAGATCTTTGAAATCATTTCCTTGATCTCAACAGACTCCTTTTGAAGCGTATATGGGTAATCCTTGGTATGCATATTGGAAGTCAACTTGAGGGATTTCCTTGTAGCTTATGTCTTCCCAAAGTCTTGGTTTTAGGTTATTCCAAACCTTGGAACCTATTTTTTCTTGGATTGAAGAGATCTCTCTTAGATGTAGGTATGGCTGCTTGTGGTTCTAATGATGAAACATTATTCAGTAGGGGTCATTTTGCATCTAGTTAAGGAGACTGGACAGACAAAGACAAAGTACTAAAATGTATAAAAACTAAAATAACATTAGGGCTCCAAAAGGCTTAACACCCCTCCTACAACTGATTTTTTAAAATGAGTAACATTGCTGAGAAATATGATATTTGACATTTGAACTGTATTGTAGAAAAATATTATTTCAATATGGTTTTTTTTAATCTATTGCTTAGCATAGGGCGTAGAAAATAGCACAAGGGATAATGAAGGTGAAGAAGGGGAATGGAGTGTAGGAGAGGAAAATTAGCTCATTAAATACATAAGTTTAAGAATTTTTTTTTATCATTTTGAATAAAATAAGACAGTGAAACACTAACCTGCATAAATTCTTAACATTCTTAAGGGCATTACTTCTATTTGATTTGAACCATTCTATGGGAAAAATCTCACCTCAAATGGATGGCATGAGTATTATTAGATGCTTGGCATGAAGATGCACTTGTCTCACCCTTACTTTTTGGCTTGGGTTTTTTTGCTGCCAGGTGGATACAAATCAATATAGGACAAATTAAGAGAATAATAGAAACCCTGAATTGAAAACTCTAATAATGGTTATATAAATTGTCACAAGAGACATGATCTTTGGAACAAAAGAATCAAGAAATGGTTTCAAATGATTTAGGCACCATTACCTCTCATACTTTAGGAGGGAAAAAATTATAGAGACAAGGGAAATATCCTTAGCACACAAGAAGCTTTTGTTCACTACAGAATTAGGCAGTAGTCTCTAGTGAAAACTCCCAACACATTGCTTGAACAATAGAATTACATGCAAGAAATATAGGGCACTACATTTAATAGAGTGAATTTGCAATTTGAAAACATAAGCACACACAATGATGCACCAAACTTCTCCTTCTCCTTCTACACTAACACACATTAAATTCCTATGTTGGGTAGGTGCAGGATCATGGTGTGCCAAAAAGTGGCAATGTGGAAAAACTAGAGTTTGAAAATGTCTAAAAGCATTTCAAAATCCGCTTTGACTTTTTTTCACCCATCCTATTACCAAACCTAGAAAGTAAGCCCCCAGCCCTTATCAGGTATCTGATTTGATATAGATACTCGATATTATCAGATATCTAATATAAAATTAGATATCTGATAATATCGAGTATCTCATATCAAATCAGATACCCAATAACTATACTGTTATTCTAAATAAAAAACCCAAGGGTTGCTATTTTGACAGTGATATAGCATTTTTTGAGCTCAAATATCCATTTTGTAATTGGATACGCAATAATAGGTATATTTAAAATGTTTTAAATCAATTTTAGTATAAATTTATCAAATTTTATTATAAATTTGTTAGTTTTAGTTGAATTTGTTAGAATTTAGATTTTTTGATAGAAATGGTTATAATTTAGGTTTTTTTAATATAAATTATGTTTTGCGAATTAATACGTATGGCTGACCAAAATGATGATATTGAGGCAAGGAATAATGTTCCTCATAACCCCCCACCAAACAATCTAGTGCCCCTGCAAAATCATCCACCAAATGATCCTTTACCCCCTGAAAACCCTCCTCGAATTGAGGATTTGATATTTGAAAATCTCACTGAATTGAGGGCTTTGTGAACAACATATAATATTGTACCCACATTGGCTCCTATGAATTATCCACATTAAACACCATAGTGGATAACATTGAAACACTTACCAATGAACAAAATGCCGCTCTTCATTGGCGTGATGAAATGTATGAGATGTTTGATGATGAGTTGGACTATGATGATGTTGTGACCCTCAATATAAGTAAAGATGATTTGGTTGCCCTTTTTGTGAACTCAAAAATTGGTTTACCAGTTGATCGCAAAAAGCCCAAACTATCAATTAAATGGTGTACAATTGACACAATACGTGCAAACTTTTGGGATCGTTGGTGGATGGTTTTTGACATCCCTCCACATAGCAATTTAGAGGTGCCATTTTATTTCCTTAGAAAATTGTATGCATAATTTTTGTTGAAACTCAAGGTCAACTATTGGAGCATGAAGCCCAACATGGGTGTAGGACTAGGAGCTCCTCAAGATAGACCCTCTTCCTAGTGGAAGAAAGCTAGCACTTTTGTCCCCCCTACTGATGTATTCCCCCCTCCTTGAGTGTGACATCTTGATATTATCACAGAGGCTAGCTCTCGAGCCATTAGAGCCATCCATAGACTGAGTATCCTATTGATATCTTAGGCTAGGTCAGTTCTACCTCCCTGTGTTGATGATGTTGGCATGAGTTCATCATCGGCTAGCTCATCACACATTTTTGTTTCTCATACTTGCATTACATGAAATAATATTTGTCTGGGTCCCATAGGTGATCTTCTTGAGTATCAATTTGTATTGGACGAGGATACACTAGATGCACATGTAGAGGCTATAGAACTTGATGCGAGAGAGGAGGGGCATGTAGAGGCATGGACTCCTTCTAAGTAGGTATGTGTATAAAAAAATTTGTTATGAAATATATGAGTTAAAGTTAATTTTTATAATAGAGTAATTTTAATTTTTAAGCCATACTAACTTATACATGTATGTGATCTTCAATCATGTTTAGTTGATGACTGAGGAGGAGCTGAGACAGGTTGATGATACCACACTCTTGGCTATTTCATTTGGCCTTGAGACATCTATAGTACATTATGTTGTGTTATCATTGTTTTTTCTATTTGATATTGTAGCATATATGGTTTCTAATCTTTCTTTTATCTTGTAGATACCACCTGTCCCCGGGGGATAAAGTGCAAGGGATTTGCCAAGGCCGGTTGACAAAGGAAAGGTAATTAGGTGCTTTCTATTTGATTAAATATCGAAGCATTCTTGTAAAATGTTTGTCGTAATGAAATTTAATTAAATTCTTTATTGTATAGGGTATGGCTACTGGTGATGAGCCCATGCAAATTTTGTGTTGTAGATGCTCAGGCATTTCTATTTGCACTGAGAGCCCCATTGTATATATAAGTATCATTTATTTTTAATTTTCCTTATCTTCATAAATAAATTCTAAACTAATTTCCATGATATTAACAACTACTATTTTGTATCTCATAGGAAACTCCTAGTGCACATCAGGTTGGATGGGAGATTTTTGTATCTTTGATGATGCAGCTACTATATCTTGAGGAGGAGCCTACACTATTAAGTTGTAGTTTGAATTCTTGATTTTAAATATGTTATGAATTTAGCATGTTGTGAATTATAATGTTATAGTTTAAGTTGTAGATTCATTTGACAAACATATTTGAACATACACAGGCCATAGTTAGTGAAGTACAGGCATTTTCAAGGGCATACGAGAGGACTTTTGACCAATGCAAGAGATCAACAAGAGAGGTATTTATTATGAAAGTTTAATAGTATAAAAGTGTTGGAAATCTAATTGAAAAGCTCATTGTTGAAGATCAAAGAGGGAGATTGTTGCAAAGAAGAAATATTGTTGTTAAAAGAATGTTTTCAATCATTGATGTCAAACTTGCTATTTGTAGGAATGGCATTTGCTTATAAGATCTGAGTACTATCACTTAGTTGATTGATGAAGAGGATTTGATCAACAAGATGTAGAAAGAGCACCTAACAGAAAGATTGAGTTATGATGTTGTAATGAAGTGTAAGGATAGTTAAGACAATGGTTAAATGATGTATTGATAACATATTCAAAGATACAGAGATTGGTCACACTTAGAAACATTGAAGGAAGAAATTGTAACAAGGTTGACTACGAAGCTTAAACTAAGTTCATTAGTGAGTGCTAAGCAAGCTAGTTGAAGCCGAGAAAATTCTCAGTTGGAGCTGAGTAACAAGAAATTATAGTGTGTGTTGAGTGAAGTTCAGGTGCTGAGCATCAAAAATCTTAGTTGGTGCCGAGTGAACTTCAGGTGTCGAGCATCACTAAAAATACAGTTGATGCTAAGTAACATAGTATGTGCCGAACACTAGTATTTCAATAGTGTTGAGCTGCTACATTATTTTAAATGATGAAAATTTGCCAAATCTAAGCTGACAAAGTGGTTACCTTGAATTTTGTGAACTAGTTGGAGGATAAGGATGATGAGCTGGTGGCACAGAATTCTATGTGAACCATTTTTGGAAGAATTCAAAAAGATTATTCAAGAAGTTTCTAGAGGAAACAAAATGTGGGTTAGATACAATGAATCCTATCTAATCCATATGAATTGAAATTAAAGAATGGAAGAATTGAGTGGGAAAGGAATTCCAAGACTTCTATTTAAGGATTCATAAACCAAGAAGCAAATGCTGCTACTACTAAAGAGCCAAATTGTGAAGTGGTTAGAAGGGTATCAAGAAGAAGTCATCTAGGAGAAGGAAGAGCACAAAGGCTCTACTTCTACAAGTGGTTAAGAAGAGATGATTACACTAGTACATTGAGCATGGAGACTCAAGGAGACTAAGCTTGAAAGGAGGGCAAGCTGCAAAGAGTTGTAGAGATTGAAGGATAGACAATGGTATGAGCTGAGAAGTGATCTAAGATCTGTAAGTTAAGTTGTATTCTGCAATCAAGTCAAAATCCCTAATTGTTACTCTCTAGCAATTGTATCTGTTAGGATAGAAAGAAAATCCTATGGACTTAGGTTGGCCTAATAGCCATTTGTAAATCTTTTAACAGGGTGGCATTCCAAGTGAATGTTCTAAAGTCCTCTAACAAGGCCCACTTCTAACAAGGTGGTTAAATCCTATAACAAGGCCACATTTAATAGTGTGTTGTAAGCCTTTAACAAGGCAGGCCTTTCACAGGGTATCATTTCAAAAGAGTGAGAATTTAGTAGCATCTTACTAGTGATTTTTCCCAAATTGAGTTTCCACGTAAATCATTATGTTATGTGTTATGCTTGCATGTTGATTTATAGTAACTTGCTGATTAAAAAAGTTAATGCTTAGATGAATGAATGGTTGAATGGGCTCACCACATTTAGTGAAAAGGTTTGAATAGGACATTTAGACTTTGAATAATTGATTCAACCCCCTCCCCCCCCTCTCAGTTATTCTAAAGAATTTCTAACAATTGGTATCAAAGCCATCTGATAATTTAGTTTCAAGATACTAGAAGTAAGAAGATTAAGATGTCTAAGAGAGAAGTTCCCAAGCTCAAAAAAGATAACTTTGCTACATGGTAGAGTTTGATGAAATTGCACCTTGGATCAATAGGTGACTATGCCCAAACCTCAATTGGAACATAACATGTAAATTCAGCTAGACCTCTTATTGTAGATGATTTGAGCAAAAGGAAGGAGCACAATCAAGCAATGTTGGAGATTGCCTCTACACTTAGCTATGTAGAATATGATGATATCAAAGATTGTGATACTACATTCAAGATGTGGAAAGCCCTAATAGATATCTATGGAGGAGATCAAAATGTCTAGAGGGAAAAGAGAGAAAGCCTCAGAGGAAATTTTGATGACATGAAAATGGAGGAAGGTGAAAAAGCTTCTCAATATGCTGCTAGAATAAAAGATATGGTAAGTGCAATAAGAAGTCTAGGTGGTCAATTGGAACAAGAAAATGTCATCAGCAAATACTTAAAAACTCTGCTCCCTATCTATGCCATTAGAGTTTCAGCCATCCAAGAGCTAAGGTGTGTACATGGAAACACACTAACCTTTGAAGGAATTGTGGGAAGACTTATTGCATTTGAATTGTCCAACTTTGACAACTACAAACCTAAGAACCTTGAATCTTCAATCAAGGCCAAGATGACAATAAAAGATACTAAGAAGGAGACATCAAAAAAGAAAAGAAGAAAAGGAAAACATGCATCCAATGATAGCAGCACAAATGAGGAAGATGTGGAACAGTTAGAAGCATTACTGGCTAGAAGATTCTATAGAGGCAAAGGTAAATTCAAAGGTAAGCTCCCTATCATATGTTTCAATTGCAATGAAGTAGGTCATATTATAGCAAGGTGTACATAGAAGAAGAACTACAAAGAAGGAAATAAGTACAAGAATAAGAGAGAAGATGATAGCAAGGACTACAAGGAAAAAGCCAAAAGATGCTACATTATTGAAGAAGATTCTGATGAGAATGATGATGAAGTAGTCTATGTGGCCATGAAGGATGAATCAGATAAAGATGAAGATGAAGCAACAACATTGATTACCTGAGTGAACAAGAATGACAAATAGATCATAGATAGTGGATGCTCACATCACATGATAGGAGATAAAAGTAAGTTCATTACCTTTACTCAATATGATGGAAATAGTGTTAGATTTCGTAATGATGCTCCTTGTTAAATCAAAGGAAATGGTTCCATTAAAATTATAAAGAAAATTTTATGTGATAATGCATATTATGTTGAAGGACTAAACTATAACTTGTTGAGTGTATCATAGTTAGGCAATGTAGGTTGCAAAGTTGAATTTGGAAATAAAATTGCTAAGATCTATGACACTGATGGAAATATGATAGGAAAAGGTGAACAAACTAGGAGTAATCTGTTTTACCTAGATATGGAAGATGCAACTTGTCTTGTTGTTAGACATGATGATGTGTGGTTGTGGCATAAAAGACTGTTTCATGTTAACTTTGACAATCTGATTAACATCAGCAAAAAGAAGGTCAGAGGGTTACCTAAACTAAAGAAACCTGAAAACACAATGTGCAAACAATGTCAACTAGGGAAGATAACTGATTCTAGTTTCAAAAGAAAAATATACACTTCCAAAGAAGTACTAGAGTTAGTCCATATAGACTTATGTGGTCCAATAGAAGTGCAAAGCTACCTAGGAGACATACATAATGCTATTTGTAGATGACTATTCTAGGATGATGACTAATATGTTTTAAAAAAAAAAATCTAATACATTTCAAATGTTTAAGTGGTATCTGGCTAGAGTTGAGAAGGAAACAGGAAAGAATTTAAAATGCCTAAGGTTAGACAAAGGAGGTGAGTTTACATCAAAAGAGTTTGAGATATTCTACAATGACAAAGGCATCAAAAGAAAAACATGAGCACCAAGGACTCCACCATAGAATGGTATTGCTAAAAGAAGGAATAGGTCAGTGATTGACTATGCTAGAACCTTGATGATGGAGAAAAATGTTGCACTAAAGTACTGGAGAGAAGTTGTAAGTACTATTATTTACACCCTAAGTAGAGTCCAAGTCAAGAAAGGTACCAATGCAACACCTTTTGAATTGTGGTATGATCACTCACCTAATATAAAATATCTCAAAGTCTTTGGCTGTAAATGCTATATTCTTAAAGATACTAGAAATGGCAAGTTTGATGCAAAAAGTGATGAAGGCATATTCCTTGGATACTCCACTAGAAGCAAACCATATAAGTGTTTGAATACTAACACTAACAAGATAGTGGAAAGTGAAAATGTAAATTTAGATGAGCATGAAGAAGTTTAGGTTGATGGAACTAAGTAATTAGAGGATTATAGATCCTTTGTATACTTCTATGAAGGAATGACTCTTGAAGAAAATGTTGCCAATCAAGTTGGAAATCAGCAACAAATTTCAATATCAGCTGAGTCATAGCCAATGAATGTCAAGCTGCATTTAGAAGCTGAGCTATAAACTGTAAAAAATTCACATTCTAACTTTGAAATTAGTGCACATGAAAGAGATGATGAAATACAAGAAGAGAAAAATGACTTTGAAGTTGAAAGATCAAACATGGAAAGAAGGATAGAACCAAGGTTAACCAAATATGTAAGAAGAAATCACCCTACTGATCAAATCATTGGTGACAAGGATGTCAAACCAATGACAAAGAATAGACTGAGGAATGATTCATGTTTTCTAAGCAAGGTTGAACCCAAAATAGTGAAGGATGCACTAAAAGATGATGACTGGTATGAAGCTATGGAAGAGGAGATTGATTAGATTGAGAAGAACAAAACTTGGACCCTAGTTCCTAGACCAACTGATAAGAATGTGATTGGTACCAAATGAGTGTTTAGAAACAAACTTGATGAGAATGGCGAGATAACAAGAAAGAAAGCCAGACTAGTTTGCAAAGGCTCTGTACAAGAAGAAGGACTAGATTATGGGGAAACATTTGCCCCTATTGCAAGAATGAAAGGAGTAAGAACACTACTTGCATATGCTACATACAAAGGTTTCAAAGTCTACCAAATGGATGTGAAGTCTGCTTTTTTGAATGGTATACTAGAAGAGGAAGTCTACATTGAACAACCTAAAGGATTTTTTGATGACAAGAAGAAGGACATGGTATACAAACTACACAAAACACTTTATGGTTTGAAGCAAGCACCTAGAGCATGGTATGAGAGACTGCACAAATATCTTGTGAAGATAGGATTTGAGAGAATAGATGACCACAACAACTTGTACATCAAACCTGAAAAAGGTAAAGACATTTTGATATCAAAAATCTTTGTTGATGATATAATATTTGGAGGAAAAGATGTTCTATGCAAATATTTTGCTGATCAAATGAAGCATGAGTTTGAGATGTCCATGTTTGGAGAAATCAATTTCTTTGTTGGTTTGCAAGTACATCAATCGAAGCATGGCATATTTGTGACCCAATCAAAATACATCAAAGAGATACTCAAGACATTTGGGTTAGAAGACTCAAAACTAGTTAGCACACCAATGGCAAAAGAACATAAGCTATACAAGAATGATAAGTCTATTGAAGTAAATTAGACATTGTATAGATCAATGATTGGAAAGTTGTACATAGTAGGCCAAACATTTCATTAGTTGTTGGAATAGTGGCAAGATTTTTTGAAAATCCAAGAGAAAATCACCTGATGGTAGTGAAGAGAATACTAAGGTACCTAAAGAAACTGATGACTTTGGTCTGTATGACAAGAGAAGTGAAAAGTTTGAGCTAAAAGCCTACAATGATGCAAATTGGGGAGGTAACATTGATGACAGAAAAAGCACTAGTGGAGGAGCACTTTTCTTGGAAAAAAAGCTGATTACATGAACCAGCAAAAAGAAAAGTTGTACCTCACAATCCACAACAGACGTTGAATATGTTGTAGCTACTATAAATTGCACCAATATTGTATGGATCAAAAATTTGCTGCAAGGTATGAAGGAAGAGGTAAATGAGCCTGTGATACTTTATTGTGATAATACAAGTGCTATCAACATATCAAAGAACCCTATAATGCATGTTAAAACCAAGCATATTGCAATCAAGTATCACTATGTAAGAGAATTGGTGGAAGACAAACAAGTGAAGATGGAATATGTTAGCTCAAAGGAACAAATTGTTGACATCTTTACAAAATAACTACCTAAAGATGCTTTTGAGTATCTTAAAGGTAAGTTAGGGGTGATACCCCTAGCCAGGGCTACTTAAGAACAAGCAAAACTAACCTACATCAAATGAGCTAATTATTGAGATATTACACATTGATGTAGAGGATGTTTACTTTAGGAATCATGCTTAAATAAATTAAAGTGTTGAAGTTCCAAATCAATTACAAGCAAGGTGATAGAGGGAGAAAATGAAAGAACCTACAAATTTTACACTTGCATGATAAGGTGCTACACTTGCATGATAAGGTACTAATATGTCTTTGGCATTGTTGTCAAAGAGGGAGAAATAGCAGAAAACTAATTAACAACATTTGATCAAACGTATGAGGGAGAAATGTCAAGAAAATGCAAAAACTGATCAAATGAAGATAGAGGGAGAAGTAGACAAAAATGATCAGTAGTTGACAGGAAAAGAAGAAGAAGCTGATCAGAACATAGTATAGCAGAAGATAAGCAATGCATACAGAGGGAGAGAAGAAAAGAAAGGATACAACAGCTAAGAGTGAGAAGCAAAAATGAAGCAATCAGGATAGTAGAGGGAGATGTAAAAATTGATGGTGATGGTAACACAATTTTCTTTTTGGCATTTGACTTACTATTCTAACCTAGTTAGCTTGAGGTTAAATAGTTTAGTCTAATGGTTGATTAGTTTAGTTTGCCATCAATACCAAAGAGGGAGATTGTTGAAAATCTGATTGAAAAGCTCATTGTTGAAGATAAAAGAGGAGATTGTTGCAAAGAAAAAAGATTATTGTTAAAAGAATTTTTCAATCATTTTTTTGTTACTAATGTCAAACTTGCTATTTGTAGGAATGACATTTTCTTATAAGTTCTGAGTACTATCACTTAGTTGATTGATGAAGAGGATTTTATCAACAAGATGTAACAAGAGCACCTAAGGGAAAGGTTGAGTTATGATATTGTAATGAAGTGCAAGGATTAGTTAAGACAATGGTTAAATGATGTATTGATAACATATTCAAAGATACAGAGATTGATCACACTTAGAAACATTGGAGAAATAAGTTGTAACAAGGTTGACTACAAAGCTTAAACTAAGTTCATTAGTGAGTGACAAGCAAGCTAGTTGAAGCTTAAAAAATTCTTAGTTGGAGCCAAGTAACAAGAAATTCTAGTGTGTGCTAAGTGATCTTCATGTGCCAAGTGAAGTTCAGGTGCTGAGCATCAGAAAATCTTAGTTGGTGTTGAGTGAGCTTCAGGTGTCGAGCATTAGTAAAAACACAATTGATGTTGAGTAACACAGTATGTGCTAAGCACCAGTATTTCAATAATGTCGAGTTGTTGCATTATTTTAAATGATGAAGATTCACCAAATCTGAGTTGACAAAGTGTTTACCTTGAATTTTGTGAACTAGTTGGAGATAAGGATGATTAGCTAGTGGCATATAATTTTATGTAAACCATTTTTGGGTGAATTCAAAAGGATTATTCAAGAAGTTTTTAGAGGAAACAAAATATGGGTTAGATACAATGAATCTTACCTAATCCATACAAATTTAAATTAAAGAATGAAAGAATCGAATGGGAAAGGAACTCCAAGACTTCTATTTAAGGAGTCATGGACTAAGAAGCAAATATTGTTAATGCTATTGCAGCTAAAGAGCCAAATTGGAAAGTGGTTAGAAGGGTGTCAAGAAGAAGGCATCTAGAAGAAGCAAGAGCACAAAGGCTTGTTGTTTAATGTGGAGCCTGATCAGTCCCCAAGTGGGAGATTGTTAGATTGTGTTGACTGATCAGGAAAGTACTATATATACTTTATAAATTCTTTGAAAAAAAAAAAATTTGGGCCCTATTTTATCAAAATTTTGGGCCGACGCGTAATTATTAATTATAGCCCTAAAGAGGTTAAAATACTTGTATAAAAGGGCTTAGGATTAGGGATTATTTCATAAGGTGTGATGCGAAATTGGTTCTTGTGGCAGTATTGAGTTGTAAGGGATTACAAATTGTAATCAGGTTGTAATCATTGGATCATAAAAATATTGGACTTTCTATTTGCTAGACATAGTCCAGGGATTGGGTGAACCACGTTAAATCTTGCTGCCTTGTGTTCTTTTTTGTGTGATCTATTTTTTTTTTGTTAGTGGTTATATTTGCATGTAATTGTTATTTATGTCCATGGTTTAATCCTAACAAGTAGTATTAGAGCCTAATTTTTTTTTAGTTATCCTCTGGAGAAAAGTTTCACGGTTGAGTGGGAGTCTCACAGTTGAGTAGGAGCAATGGAAGATGAGGGTAAGCTGAGGGTTGATAGGTTTAATGGGAAAAAATTTTAGTTATGGAATATGCAAATGGAAGCTATTGGAAGGCAAAGCCAAGAATCAAGGATCTATGTCAAATGATGAATGAGATCTTTTGGATAGAAAGGCACTTGGAAGCATTTGATTATGCCTTGCACCATTAGTGACATTTAATATTACAAAAAGAAAAAAGGATAGAAGAATTGATGAAAACCCTAGCAACACTATATGAAAAGCCCTCCACTTCAAACAAGGTATTTCTCATGAAGCATTTATTTAATATGAAAATGGTAGAAGGTGGATCTATTACAGATCATTTAAATGAGTTTAATACTATTACTAGTCAGTTATCTTCTGTGGATATCAATTTTGAAGAAGAAATTAGGGCTCTCTTGATTTTGTGTTCTTTGCTTAAAAGCTAGAATGGCTTAGCAATAGTTGTGAGTAATTCTATTCCTGGACCTAGTACCCTAAAATATGATGATGTGACTGGTGTTATTTTGAATGAAGAAACTCATAGGAAAACCTTAGGTGGATCTACATCAGGAAGTTCTTTGAATGCACAAAGTAGGGGTAGAATGACAAAGAGAGGAAGTAATTCTAGAAATTGTGGGAAATCAAAAGGAAAGTCAAAGGGGAGGAGGTCTCGATTAAGAGGACCGAACGACTACTAGTACTATGAGAAACTAGGGCACAAAAAGAAATATTGCTAGAATCAAAAGAAAAATGAAGGAGATAAATTAGATAGAGACAAGAATGCAAATGTGGTAAGTAAAAAATCCAAACAGGATGCTTTGCTTCTATCTTTAGAAAGTGTTGATGATTCATGGGTTTTAGATTCTGGTGCTTCATTTCATGCTACACCTCATAGAGGTTATTTCATTGATTATGTCCAAGGGGATTTTGGGCTTGTTTATTTGGGGGATAATGAACCCTATTAGATTGTTGGAAAGGAAAAAATTAAGATTAAGTTATAGAATGGGAATCATTGGCTACTACATGAGGTAAGACATGTTCCAAGGCCAAGTAGGAATTTAATTTTAGCAAAGCAACTCGGTGATGAGGGTTGTGTAGTTACTTTTAATGATAAAAATTGGAAGGTTTCAAAAGGTTCCCTTGTAGTAGAAAAAGGTGTGAAAGTAGGCACTTTAAATCTTTGTACAGGTCATATTGTTCCTTTTACTTTAATTGTTTTAGAGAAAAAGGAATGTCCAGGAACAATTGTTGTAGTTGAGCAAGGAGAACAAATAGTGGTTGTAGATCCTGATACAACATTGTGGCACAATAGACTTGGGCACATGAGTGAGAAAGGTATGAAAGTAATTCATTCAAAGAAAGTTTTACCAAGTCTGAAATGTGTTAATATGGATTTGTGTGAAAGTTGTGTGTATGGAAAACAAAAGAGAGTGAGTTTTGTAAAGACTGAGAAGGAAAATAAAAGGGAGAAATCAGAGCTTGTGCATACCGATGTATGGGGACCGGCTCAAGTATCTTCCCTTGGTGGCTTTCATTACTATGTTACATTTATTGATGATGCAACTAGAAAAGTATGGGTTTATTTCCTCAGATAGAAATATGATGTATTTCAAACTTTTAAGAAATAGAAATGCTTGGTTGAAAATGAGATTGGTAAAAAATTAAAATGTCTTAGATCTAATAATGGTGGTAAGTATTGCAGTCATAAATTTGAATATTATTGCTCCACTAATGGTATTTGTAGATAGAAAACTATTCCAAGGACTCCACAAGAAAATGGAGTGGCTGAACGCATGAACATGACTATAATGGAGCACACAAGGAGCATGAGGTTGCATGTTGGGTTGCCCTTACACATGTGGGTAGAGGCTATCAATACTATTGTATATTTGATTAATAGAGGTCCCTCCACTCCTTTGGGCTATGGTATTCTAGAGGAGGCATGGACTGGTAAGAAAGTGAGTTATTCTTTTCTCAAAACTTTTGGTTGTGAAGCATTTGCTCACATAGATTCTAAAAATATAACCAAGATAGAAGCTAAGTCAAAAGATAGTGTATTTGTTTGATATGGCATTAATGAATTTGGTTATAGGCTTTGGGATTTTGAAAATCATAAAATTGTAAGAAGCGAGGATATCATATTCAATGAGAAAGTGTTGTACAAAGATCTTTTGTAGCAGCATAAGAAGAAAGAAGATGATTATGTAGTGTTGGATGATACTCCAAAAGTTGATGTTCTATCCATTCCTCATGATGTGCAACAATCACAACAACAAATACTACATACATTAGTGAATGTTAGACAGTCAACAAGGCAAATTAGACCTCCAGAAAGATTCTCTCCCTCTTTGTATTCTATTTTACTTACTGATGCTAGTGAACCTAAAAGTTATGATGAAGCTATGCATGTGTATACTAAGATTCAGTGAGAGTCTACAATGAAAGATCAAATGGACTCTTTTCTGAAGAATAAGACATGGGATTTGTGCAAGTTGCCTGCAGATAAAAAGGCTTTATAGAATAAGTGGGTTTATAGGTTGAAAGAAGAGGATGGAGGTAAGGAAAGATTTAAAGCCAAGTTAGTTGTAAAAGGATTTGTACAAAAAAAAGGAATTGATTTTGATGAGATATTTTCTCCTGTTGTTAAAATGACTTCTATCTGTACTGTTTTAAGTCTAGTGGCTACTGAAGATTTGCATTTAAAGCAATTGGATGTTAAAATAACCTTCCTTCATGGTGATTTGGATGAAGAGATATATATGGCTCAGCCATAGGGATTTGCGGTCAAAGGTAAGGAGAACTTAGTGTGCAAATTGAAGAAAAATTTATATGGCTTGAAGCAAGCACCTCGGCAATGGTATCTGAAATTTGACAATTTTATGCATGAGCATGGTTACAAAAGGTGTCATTCAGATCATTGTATCTACTTTAAGAGGTTGGATGATGATAGCTACATTATTTTATGTTTATATGTTGATGATATGCTTGTAGCTAGGTCTAACATGGATCACATTAAGGGGTTGAAAAGCTAATTAGCACAAGCATTTGCTATGAAGGATTTGGGGGCAGCAAAACAAATCCTTGGTATGAAGATTTGTAGAGATAAGAAACATAGAACATTGATGTTATCTTAGGCTAATTATGTTGAGAAGGTGTTGCAATGTTTGTCTATGAAGAATGCTAAAGCTGTCAGCACACCTTTACCTAATCATTTGAAGTTGACTAAGGAGATGTGTCCCAAGACATAGGAAGAGGAGGATAAGATGTCCAAAGTACCCTATGCTTCAGCTATAAGAAGCTTGATGTATGCTATGGTATTTACTAGGCTAGATATTTCACATGCAGTGGGAGTCATTAGCAGGTATATGAATCATCCAGAAATTGAGCATTGGAATGCAGTCAAATGGATTCTTAGATATTTGAGAGGAACATCTAATAAGTGTTTACAATTTGGGGTCTCTACTACTGATTTACAGGGCTATGTTGATGCAGATTTGGCAGGGGATATTGATACTAGGTAGAGGACTATAGGTTACATCTTTACTATTGGTGGGTCAACCATGAGCTAGGTTTCTAGGTTACAAAAGGTTAATGCTTTATCCACTATAGAGGCAGAGTATGTAGCTGCTACAGAGGCAGTCAAGGAGATGATATGGCTTTAGTTCTTCTTGCGAGCATTGGGACATCCTTAGAAAGATAATTATTTGTTCACAGATAGTCAGAGTGCCATTCATTTTACAAAGAATTTAGCTCTAGATTCAAAAACCAAACACATACAATTGTAGTACCATTTCATTTAGTTAGTTTTGGAGGATGGACAGTTAAAGCTGGAGAAGATACATACCAATGATAATCCAGTAGATATGTTGACAAAGGTAGTAACAAGGGAGAAGTTGAACTCCTCTTCAGCTTCAGTTGGTCTTCTAGATTGAATATGAATAAAAGAATAGTAGAGTCTAGGGTGGTTTGATCTAGTGGGAGCCCCATGTGGTAGCGCTATTGCTACAAGATCAGTCTCCAAGTGGGAGATTGTTGTTTAGTGTAGAGCCTGATTTGTCCCCAAGTGGGAGATATTGTAAGAAAACTTGCAACAAAGAATATAACCTTTTCCACATAACCCATAATAGATCTAAAATAAACATAGAATTAAAATCCACATGTAAGAGAATAGACAACATACCCACAAAATTATGACACAAGATATACCTTGGGAAACCCTTGTTGAGGGAAAAAACCCAACCTCCAAAAGCATCCATCACTATGTATTATTCAACAAAAACACCATTACAATACAACCATGGAAGCCTTCAAAGCCATAGCCACAATCGAGAAAACTATGTGAACAAGCATGAATCCACACATCCCATGCCATGCTTCCAACCTTCACAAATGCTCCCCTAGCTAACCTATCAAGCCTTATACCACTTGACTCATGCCTTTTCCTCTTCTTCTTGTCATGCCAACAACTACCCTTGTGGCTACTTATATATTAGCAAGTCCCACAAAACCACTAAGTGGTATTACATAAACCATGTGCTACCTAACCCACCAACCCCACATTTAATATTGGGCATTTAATTCGTTTCTCCAATATTAAACAATTACACAAAATATTATCACAACGTTACAATACAACTCATCAAGAATATTCTATGAAAATCTTTACATGTTGCATGTCCACCTAGGTGGAACGTTACATAATAAAATAAAATAATAAAATTTAAGTAATATCATGCAATGTGTGCAACACCTATTATCTCAACAATCTCCCACTTGTTGTATACATTGCATAGGGTCAATCTGTAGCCACATAAATGAACAAGGGAACAATCTCTCCTAGCACATCCACCATCATGGATCAAAGTACACCATGTGCTCCATCCTGGTACCCACAACAAAATCAAAGCATCCAACATCTCAAACATGAATGAAGCCACCTCCTATTATGCCACTGCCACTGGCCATACATAGAAGCCATCCAAAGAGAAAGCCACCCAACCTGTTGCATTAGAAGATACCGTAATAAAATAAAATTATAAAATTTAAGAAATATTATGCAATGTGTGCAACACCCATTATCTCAACAATATCTCACTTGTATACATTGCATAGGGTCAATTTGTAGCCACATAAATGAACAAGGGAACAATCTCTCCTAGCACATCCACCATCATGGATCAAATTACACCATGTGCTCCATCCTGGTACCCACAACAAAATCAAAGTATCCATCATCTCAAACATTAATGAAGCCACCTCCTATTATGCCATTGCCACTGGCCATACATAGAAGCCATCTTGTACCAACTGAAATGTCAAGCACAAAAAACCTAATCCAAAGGTAATAACATGTATCAGTAGTTGTCAAAATATCCATAGTAGAAATAGTACCCATAGAAAAGTGCCAACCCATCCAACTATCCATACCACCAAAAGTATACCAAGTGAATCTCATATCATCAACATATCCAATTTGTCACTTGCAATCACAAGCCTCAAGAACAATACCTACCACATATATACCAAGAAGCTCCCACTACAAAAGATAATGTCAAATCTATAGCCAATCCACTCACAAAATTTCAAAGAAGTGAATCCATGTAGTATCAAGGACATCCACAATACATAAATTGATATCCTGCAAAAACAACTCTCATAAAAAATCTCCAATAGTCTCCCAAATTCTCCACAACCAATAGAGGAAAGAGATAAAGGAATAACCATGTCATCTCTCACATGACATACATGAGCACAAACTAGTGATCACAATCTCTAATCCAATCTCAAATCCAATGTAAGTGAAATCGAACATCTAGGAAGATAACCAAGACCAAAGAAACCATGCAAGTCATAATTTGCATAATGTCCTTCTACACGAACCTCTAGATGTAAACTGTGCAAGTATGATCTCCTCCATAAAACTCCAACAAGAAGCCTCAACAACACCCAAACCATACCATCTAACTAATCATGGATGTAAGCCTCTCACAAGAAGATCAAACCCATAAACCATTCCTAATCCAAGGAATAACCATTCCTAAACCAAGGAATATGCCCAATATAAAACCATCTCCCAAACTCAACCAGCATAACAACATATGGACATGGAGATAATCAATTCTAAACCATCTCTCAAATGATCCCTCTAGAACTAACTCATGTACCATAGCTCAAGATCCATATCCATGAAAGACAAGCATAAATATAATGCAACTAAGAGAAAACAATGGGCTATACCTCTCAAGTAGCAAACTGTTGAGTAGACCAAGAGTGGGGAATGAGAGTGCTCATCAAGATATCCAAGTCTCCAACCAAGAATTGTCTAAGAACAATATCCTCTCAAGTCCATATCAGGTGACTACCCCTTAGACTTCCTGCTAAAATCATCAACTGCCCCAACAAATACTTCTCTAATCCAAGAGAAATTAGCATCACCACTGTCTCTAAGTATCCATGAGCACCTATAACAGATCCACCTTCTACCATTTTCATATTAAATAAATGCTTCATGAGAAATACCTTGTTTGAAGCGGAGGGCTTTTCATACAGTGTCGCTAGGGTTTTCATCAATTCTTTTATCATCTTTGCTTTCATAATATTAAATGATGTTGATGATGCCAGGCATAATCGAATGCTTCCAAGTGCCTTTCTTTCCGAAAAATCTCATTCATCATTTGACATAGATCCCTGATTCTTGGCTTTGCCTTCCAATGGCTTCCATTTGCATCTTCCATAACTAGAATTTTTCCCATTAAACCTATCAACCCTCAACTTACCCTCATCTGCCATTACTCCCACTCAACTGTGAAACTCCCACTCAACCATGAAACTTTCTTGCAAAGGATAACTAAAAAAAAAATAGGCTCTAATACCATTTGTTAGGATTAAACCATGGACAGAAATAACAATTACATGCAAATATAACCAATAACAAAAAAAAAATAGATCACATAGAAAAGAACACAAAGCACCAAGATTTAACATGGTTCACCCAATCCTTGGGCTACATCCACTAAACAACAAGTCCAATATTTTTATGATCCAATGCTTACAATTTGATTACAATCTATAATCCCTTACAGCTCAATACCACCGTAAGAACCAATTTTTCAACACATCTTATGAAACAATCCCTAACCCTAAGCCCTTTTATACAAGTATTTAATTACTTTAGGGTTCTAATTAATAATTACATGTCGGCCCAAAATTTCGATAAAATAGGGCCCAATTTTTTTTTTTTTCAAGGCAATACCTCAAACCCCAAAGAATTTATGAAGTATGTATAGTACTTTCTTGATCAGTCACCATAATCTAACAAGGCTCTGCTTCTACAAGTGGTCAAAAAGAGATGATTGCACTAATACATTAAGCATGGAGACTTAAGGAGACTAAGCTTTAAAGGAGGGAAAGCTGTCAAGAGTTGCAAAGATTGAAGGATAGGTAATGGTATGAGCTGAGAAGTGATCTGAGATCTACAAGTTAAGTTATATTCTGCAATCAAGTCAAAATCCCTAATTGTTACTCTCTAGCAATTGCATCAATCAAGATAGAAGAAAAATCCTATGGACTTAGGTTGGCCTAACAACTATTTGTAAATCCTTTAATAGGGTGGCATTCCAAGTGAATATTCTAAAGTCCTCTAACAAGGTGGTTAAATCCTTAACAAGGTCACATTTAATAGTGTGTTGTGAGCCTCTAACAGGATAGGCCTTTCATAGGATATCACTTTAGAAGAGTGAGAACTGAGTAGCATGTTACTGGTGGTTTTTTTCAAATTGGATTTTCACGTAAATCACTGTGTTATGTGTTGATTTTTATTTGTTATGCTTGCATGTTGATTTACAGTAACTTGTTGATTAGAAAAGCTAATGCTTGGATGAATGAATGGTTGAATGGGCTCACCACACTTAGTGAAAAAGTTTGAATAGAACATTTGGAGCTTGAATAATTGATTCACTCCCCCCCCCCCCTCAGTTATTCTAAAGCATTTCTAACAAAATGATCATTAAAAAAAAGATCATTATGCATTTGAGTAATTCAATGTTAGATATAAAGAATCATATAAATTTAGTAGTCTAACATTTGGTTTTCTTTTTTTCTTTATGTAGGAGGCATCTTCTCTACCTAGTGCAGTGAAGAGGTTGCATTTTGATCATCCACCAACAACCTAGGATTGTATAGTTGTCATATGATGCATCATGAGACATTTTGAGATGGCATATGCCACATTGTTTACAGAAACATTGATATTATACACATTCTGATGGCATGATCAACCACATTTTGTATATGGATCTATGTATTTTGATATATATTTGTGTAAATTGTCTATGGATACATGAATTTTGATATATATTTGTGTAATTTGTCTATGGATACATGTATTTTGATATATATTTTTGTCATTTATGTGCACAATGATATACATATTAATTTAGTATTTAGTATTGTTCAATTTATCATGGATCATGTGTATTGTTCATATTTATGAAATATCATTAATTTTGATCATGTTTGTTATATTTAATTCAAATGCAATAATTTGTGCATAACATTTTAACAACCTTTATTGTCAAATTTGGATATAATATTTAATTTGAAGTGTTATCATGACATAAACACACTTGTTAACCTCTTACACAAAGTTCACATAACCCCAAATCTGATTTTAAACTCCACCTTCAACCTTGAAACTAACTCTTGGCTTCAAATCTAATCTCAACACACTTAAGGACTCCACTCCTCAACCATGGATTCTATTCCCAACCACAAACTCATTCCTAGACTCATAATCTTTGATAACTAGCCCTTCACTTTGTTACTATCCTCATACTACAACTTTTCAATTTCAACATAACCTCAAAATATCCCAACTTAAGAGACTTGATTGAATCAAACTCTTTTAACTTGGTTTCCCAATACCATATCCATATGAATAACATCTATACATTTCTCACATTCATCAGATTACCTATACTGATCCACTTAAAAAAATTGGATTCATTAATGCATGTTATCATTTCACACCTTATATAGGTGTTTACAACCTTGTATGGTCGTGCTCAAATCCCTAACTGACTCTTTACACTCATTTTCACTTTGCAAGAAAAAATTGCAATTTTGAAATTTTGCAACTTTTAGAACTTTGACAATTTTGAGCAATTATTGCTATAAGTGTAAATTCCTAATTAGATGAGTTCACCAAACTTGGTAAGGGGTTATTGATAGCCTGCACAAGCTTCAAGTTATGACCCTTGGAAGATTGACCTCGAAATGCACTTAGAGCACCTTGGAGTCTCCTCGGTACGAGGTGGTCGCAGATGATGGATGGTCTCCATGGCTAGAACAAGGGTGTCACTAGGGTTAACCCACCCATTCAGAGCTAATGGTGCTGAAAATTCAATACCGAGGTCAATAATTTCAAAGTTACGCTATGGTGCACCTATGAACTAAGGCACACTATGAGTTTTGGTATCGAGCGAGATCATTGTGTTGAATTCAAAAGAAACATGATCTCTTGAAAATGAGATAGGTTATTTTAGACCTTAGCATCACCCTCTTGTATCATTTTACATTTCATCAATAGCTCACATGAGCTTTGAGTTACGACCCTTGGAAGATTGACCTTGAAACGCACTTAGAGCACCTTAGAGTCTCCTCAACATGGAGTGGTCGCGGACAATGGATGCTCTCTGCAAATAGAACAAGGGTGTTACTAGGGTTCACCCGCCGATCCAAAGCTAATGGCACTGATGATTTGATGCCAAGATGAGCAGTTTTAGAGTTACACTGTGGTGCACCTATGAACTAAGGTATGCTGCGAGTTTTGGTATCAAGCGAGATTGCTATGCCTAATCAAAATGAAATGTGATCTCTTGAAAATAAGATAGGTTATTTTAGGGCTCAGTGTCATTGTTTTGTAGCATTCGATGCTTCATCAATAGACCTTACGAGCTCTGAGTTACGGTTCTTGGAAGATCAACCTCGAAACGAACTTAGAGCACTGTGGAGACTCCTCGATACAGGGTGACCACGAACGATGGATGCTCTCCACGACTGAAACAAGGGTGTCACTAGGGTTCACCCACCCATCTAGAGCTAATGGCACTAACAATTCGATGCCAAGATCAATGGTTTCAAAGTTACATTGTGGTGCACCTATGAATTGAGGCACATTGTGAGTTTTGGCATCGAGCGAGATCATTGTGTCGAATCCAAATAGAATGTGATCTCTCAAAAATGAGATTGGTTATTTTATGCCTTAGCATCGCCATCTAGTATCATTTGATGTTTCATTGATAGCCCTCATGAGCTCTGAGTTATGAACCACAGAAGATTGACCTCGAAATGCACTTAGAACACCTTGGAGACTCCTTGGTACAAGGTGGCCACGGATGATGGATGGTCTCCACGGCCAAAACAAGGGTGTCACTAGGGTTCACCTGCCCATCTAGAGCTAATGGCACTGACAATTTGATTCCAAAATCAGCAATTTCAAAATTATGTTGTGGTGTACCTATGAACTAAGGCACACTACAAGTTTTGGCATCGAGCGAGATCGTTGTGCCAAATCCAAATGAAATGTGATCTCTGAAAAATGAGATAAGTTAATTTAGGCCTTAACATCACTATCCTATAGCATTCAATATTTCATCAATAGCCCTCATGAGCTCCGAGTTATGACCCTCAGAAGATCAACCTTGAAACGCACTTAGAGCACCTTGGAGACTCCTCGGTACGAGGTGGATGTAGACGATGGACGGTCTCCGCAGTTGGAACAAGGGTGTCACTAGGGTTCACCCACCCATCAAGTGTTAATGACATTGAAAATTCGATGCCAAGATTAGTGGTTCCAAAGTTACATTGTGGTGCACCTATGAACTAAGGCACACTATGAGTTTTGGCATCGAGCAAGATTGTTGTGCCGAATCCAAACGAAATTTGATCTCTTGAAAATGAGATAGGTTATTTTAGGCCTCGACATCATCGTCTTGTAGAATTTGACATTCATCGATAGCCCTTACGAGATCCGTGTTACAACCCTCAGAAGATTGACCTCGAAAAGCACTTAGAGCACCTTGGAGACTCCTTGGTACGGGGTGGTCATAGATGAAGGAGGGGCTCCATGGCTAGAACAAGGGTGTCACTAGGGTTAGTATTAAAATTAAAAATATTATTCTTTATGTCTCTCAAGTTTTTGGCATTTGGCACAATGCAAGTTTGGTGTTAATATGTATTAAAATCATCATTTTTTAGGTCCTACCACATAAATTGCATTAAGTAAAATCATCTTTGTTTCTTACATTAAATCAACAAGTTTACATTTACAACATATCAAGTGATTCATCATTATTACATCAATACACAACTACCCAAAATCGTTGTGTCAAAAATAGTAGTGTCAAAAATTGTAGTATCAATAAAAGTATTGTAGAAAATCATAGTGTCAAAAATAAAATAGATTGTTCTTCATTCTGCTCCTTATTTAACTTTTTATCTTCATGCATGACTACTCTCCATGATGTACCTACATTCCAATATCATAAAAAATATTAGTAACTTATTGTATTAAACAAGATAATCATTAGTTCACTGAATCATAATGAAAAAAATAACAAAAGAAGTAAATATACCAAGTCAAGTGTTCTAGTAGGGCCTGCTCTCTGTTTTAGGGTCTCCAACAAGGCTTTATGATCAGCATTAGTAATAGTAAAAAGTTATTTTACTTTTGGTCTTCCTTGATGCTTCAACAACTTTACATTTTTTGCTATAATAAGATGTGAATATATGAGAATTATTTTGTGCTTCTAATAGTCTTCAAATGCAGGAATTCCATTCCTTCTAAGCATGTATGTCTGCAGACATGTTCCAGTGACAACCACTAAACTAGTAGGATATGTGAATCCATCATCATTTGTGATCAGTTGTGCAAGATTATGTTTATCTCTTACACAACGTGCTAACCAATAATTGGATTTCTCATCATTCCTCTGTGATGCAACCAATGCAAAGGCATGTCCTAGCTAAAGAAGATTTGATAGATGGTTATCCTCAAGTGAACTTGCCATGTCATCATTTTTTATAGAGGGTATGATAGACAATGGAGTAAGATAATGTGGAGCCCATGTGCCCACCCACTCACTCAACTCACAGTGATCCCAATCACTCTAAAAACAACAAAGACAAAAGAAAGCTAGTTGTTGTGTCCAAATGGTCCATGTACTAGAATCAGAGCTCCAGAATGAATGCATTTTTTATGAGTCTCTCACTATAGCACAATCTAATCTATCACCTATGGACCCTTCCTCAACCAACCAAAAGAACCTGCATACCACTGAATCAAGTGTCCCCCCTGTGATAATGCTAAACTACACCAATCATCGATGCTATGAGCATCAAGAAGCTCTGTTCCTGAAATCTTCAATTGCTTCTTAACTAGAGATATCTTCACACATGCCCCTACTCCATCATGTTCCCCTGTCCCATGGCTAGACTAAAAAAAAATCCAAATATGAGGTACCCCCCTCTCTGTGTGCATCCTACACAACCAATAAAACATGCGAGCATTCTTGAATTGACTTGTACAGTTATCTGACCAAATGATATGTCTATCCATAGAAATTGCATGCTCCTATAAGAAATCAAAATAATTCTCGAAAAAATGTTGCACAAACTCATGAGAGTGAGATCTATCATCACTCATATAAAAATTATACTCTCTAAAAATTTTTCAATTATCTTCCACACTATCAGGGGCATGTCTATATGTTATGTGGACAAAAATAACAATCTAAATGGAGTTGTAATACTGAGATTGTGTCTCATTTTGAGGTTGCAATATGTAGTTCTTAGCAAAGTCAACAACTAATATAATAGTGACAATGGGAAAAGTCTCCTTACACACTTTAAATTGTTGATCCAACCACTAAGACTTGTGACTATGTCTTGCATACTTGTAGAAAATATTTGTCTTAAAATCTGAAATAAAACTAGCCACATTGATTTCTTTTGCAACCAATTCACATTTAGAGCACTCACCCCCACTCTTCAATGTGTATTTCACCATTTCATATACTTTTTTTCTTACTATTGTCTTTCCAAGATCTTGTTCAAACCCCTCATGGAAACATGTGTCAAACTTGGATAAGCCACCACATTTTGAACACTTCTCATTTAAGCAAGCATTTCTATAAAAGAAACAACCATCAACTCTGTGACATAAAAATTGATTTAGCAAGTTTCTTGATGATTTTGGAAGCCTACTGGCACAACAATTCTCCAACATTTCTTTACTATGCAAAGTAGAATGGATGGAACGTAATAGTTCATGGTGCATAATAAACTCGACATGATATTTGTAACAACATGTATTTCGAATTTTAAGTGGCACACAATAAAATAGCTTCAATGATTCAAAAACCCTTTGTGATATATGAAGACTTGGATGACTCTCTCTAAATTGTTTGAACAACATAGTTTGACTTACCTCCAAATAATGTTTAGGATGTGGTGTGCAATCTCTGATGTCAATTCTCAACTTTAACACGTCTTTGGCATTAAGTGATACTCTTGAGCTAGAGTGTCAAAATTGTGTAATTTCTTCCTTCACATCATCAAATAGCTTCTTATCAAAATGCAAAAGTCTCCCACCAAAAGCCCATGTTTCATTTTGAAGACGATCATCAATTCTCTCTCGTCTACTAAGTGCTCTTCTCTAAGTAGTATGATTTAGGTTCAAGTCAATACAAGTTTGTCTCATATATCTACCCTTTCTCAAATGATGACTTACTAAAGAGGTTGTAATAACCCTTCAAGCAACTCTATTATCCTTCTCCCTGTCATTTTTTCCAATGCTATTGAAAGCACTGAAAAGTTTCTTCACAATAATGACATTTCTTTCCAATTTTTTATTGACACTAATCTTCAATTTGGAAAGCATAGGTCTCATTTTTTGCATCTTTAATAAGTGCATAAAAAGCTGACATTGCTCCACCACTGTCTTGTTGGCGAAAAATATCTTATATAGTCTTGAAGCCCATAACCAAATGGTTATTTTTAATTTTTTCCCTTTCAAATTGGTAATAATCACTTCATCAATTTCAATTATCCATTTTGGTGTTCTAGAACTTTCATGTCAATTATAATTAGGAGATATGTAAGGTTTCTATGCATTGTCATGTTTGGCATGGTCAATCATGCAATTTACATTATGATTTGGTAGCATTTCATCCTCCAAATTTTCATTCTCTAAATTTTCAATTCCGACATTATCATTATCAATTGGTACATTTTCATTCCCCAACTGCACATATTCATTATTTGACTCTATGATTTCACCTTCAACCAATTCATCATCAAATTGACTTACATTTAACATACCTTGTTTTTTCCTTTGGTGATTTACCATGTCCCTTTCCTTATATGTCGCAATGTCTTCATTTGATACCTTCCTTTTGAGTTTAGCCTTTCAATGACTATTGCTCCTCATTCAGATGACAATATTGGACACCTAATGATATATTATCAAACTTTTTTTTATCGTTTTGGCCCCAAAACGTGAGTTTTTCCAAAACCTGTAAAAATGGCCCACAAAAAGCGATGTTCTCGGGTCTGCAGTGACAGGAAATATTTTCAAAAAATTATGCCAATTTAATCAGGTACCCGATAATAAATTGAATGTCTGATTTCAGATCGAACATCCGATATCGATGCCAAAATTTTAGAGGGAATTAAGGGGAATGTATGATGAGTAATATTATTTAGGAGAATTGTTATGTATTATATATTATTATGACTTATTATTATTATTAATATGTGTGATTATTATATTATATTATTATTAAATATAATAATATATGTTATTATTATTATTATTATATTAATAATATATATTACAATAATAATATATATAATAATAATATATATATTATAATATTAATAATATATATTATTATTATTATTTTATTATATATAAATATAATATATATATTAATATTATATTATTATTAAATATAACATGTCCCAAGGCACCCTAGGACCCTTAGGGATGCATGTGGTTGGTTCTAATGTGTCAAGAACCTATGACCCCTCTCGATGCATTTCATGACAACGTATGTCCCTAGGGGCCCTAGAACCCCTAGGGATGCATTTGGTTGGTTCCAATGCATCGAGAGGGGTCATAGGTTAACCAGTAACCCCTCTCGACACATTTCACAACAACGTATGTCCCTAGAGGGCCTTAGGACCCCTAGGGACACATGTGGTTGTTTCCAATGCGTCAAGAGGAGTCATAGGTTAACATATGACCCCTCTCGACACATTTCATAACAATGTATGTCCCTAGGGGCTCTAGGACCCCTAGGGACGCATGTGGTTGGTTCTAATGCATCGAGAGGACCTATGACCCCTCTCGATGCAATTCATGACAATCTATGTCCCTAGGGGTCCTAGGGCTCATAGGGACGCATTTGGTTGGTTCTAATGAATTGAGAGGGGTTATAGGTTAACTTATGACCCCTCTCGATGCATTTCATGACAATGTATGTCCCTAGGGGCCCTATGACCCCTAGGGATGCATATGGTTGGTTTCAATGCATCAAGAGGGGTCATACATTAACCTATGACCCCTCTCGATACATTTCATGAAAACGTATGTCCCTAGGGCCCCTAGGGACACATGTGGTTGGTGGGTCATAGGTTAACCTATGACCCCTCAACCCCTCTCGACGCATTTCATGACAATGTATGTCCCTAAGGGCCCTAGGACCCCTAGGGATGTATTTGGTTGGTTCTAATGTGTCAAAAGGGGTCATAGGTTAACATATGACCCCTCTTGATGCATTTCATGAAAACCTATGTCCCTAGGGGTCCTAGGGCCCCTTGGGATGCATTTGGTTGGTTCCAATGCAGTTCAATACATTTCATGACAGCATATGTTCGTAGGGGCCCTAGGACCCCTAAGGACGCATTTGATTGGTTCTAATGCATCAAGAGGGGTCATAGGTTAACTTATGACCCCTCTTGATGCATTTCATGACAACATATGTCCCTAGGGGCCCTATGACCCCTAGGGACACGTGGTTGGTTCTAATGCGTCAAGAGGGGTCATAGGTTAACCTATGACACCTCTCAACACATTTTACAACAATGTATGTCCTGAGGGGCCCAAGGACCCCTAGGGACACATTTGGTTGGTTTCAATGCATTGAGAGGGGTCATAGGTTAACCTATGACCCCGCTTGACACATTTCATGACAATGTATGTCCCTAGGGGCCCTACGATCCCTAGGGATGCATGTGGTTGGTTCTAATGAGTCAAGAGGGGTCATAGGTTAACCTATGATCCCTCTCGACGCATTTCATGACAACGTATGTCCCTAGGGGCCCCCTAGGGATGCATGTGGTTGGTTCAAATGCATCGAGAGGAGTCATAGGTTAACCTATGACCTCTCTTGACCCATTTCATGACAACATATGTCCCTAGGGGTCATAGGACACCTAGGGACACATTTGGTTGGTTCTAATGCGTTGAGAGGGGTCATAGGTTAACCTATGACCCCTCTTGATGCATTTCATGACAACCTATGTCCCTTAGGGTCCTAGGGCCCCTAGGGATGCATTTGGTTAGTTCCAATGCATGGAGAGGGGTCATAGGTCAATCTATGACCCCTCTCGATGCATTTCATGACAATGTATGTTCCTAGGGGCCCTAGGACCCCTAGGGATGCATTTGGTTGGTTCTAATGTGTTGAGAGGGGTCATAGGTTAATCTATGACCCCTCTTGATGCATTTCATGACAACGTATGTCCCTAGGGGCCCTACGACCCCTAGAGATGCATGTGGTTGGTTCTAATGCATCGAGAAGGGTCATAGATTAACTTATGACCCCTCTCGATGCATTGGAACCAAGCAAATGCATCCCTAGGAACATACGTCCCCTCTCAATGCATTTCACAACAATGTATGTCCCTATGGGCCCTACGACCCTTGGGGACACATTTGGTTGGTTCTAATGCATTGAGAGGGGTGATAGGATCTCGACGCATTTCATGACAACGTATGTACCTAGGGGCCCTACAACCCTTAGGGACACATGTGGTTGGTTCTAATACATCGAGAAGGGTCATAGGTTAACCTATGACCCCTCTCAATGTATTTCATGACAATGTATGTCGTTAGGGGCCCTAGGACCCCTAGGGACAAATTTGGTTGGTTCCAATGCATCGAGAACCTATGACCCCTCTCGAGACATTTCATGACAACCTATGTCCCTAAGGCCCCTAAGGATGCATCTAGTTGGTTCTGATGTGTCGAGAGGGGTGATAAGTTAATCTATGACCCCCCTCGATGCATTTTCATGACAATGTATGTCCCTAGAAGTCCTAGGGCCCCTAGGGATGCATCTGGTTGGTTCCAATGTGTCAAGACTCGACACATTTTCATGACAACATATGTTCCTAGGGGCCCTAGGACCTTGAGGGATGCATCTAGTTGGTTCCAATGCATCGAGAGGGGTCATAGGTTAACCTATGACCCCTCTCGACGCATTCCATGACAACCTATGTCCCTAGGGGTCATAGAGCCCTTAGGGACACATTTGGTTGGTTCTAATGCGTTGAGAGGGGTCATAGGTTAACCTATTACCCCTCTCGATGCATTTCATGACAATGTATGTCTCTAGGGGCCCTAAGACCCCTAAGGATGCATTTGGTTGGTTCCAATGTGTCGAGAGGGGTCATAAGTTAATCTATGACCCCTCTCAATGCATTTCATGACAACGTATGTCCCTAGGGGCCTTAGGACCCCTAGGGACACATGTGGTTGGTTCTAATGCATCAAGAGGGGTCATAAGTTAACCTATGACCCCTCTCGATGCATTTCATGATAATGTATGTCCTTAGGGGCCCTAGGACCCCTAACGACACATGTGGTTTGTTCTAATGTGTTGAGAGAGGTCATAGGTTAACCTATTACCCCTCTCGACGCATTTCACGATAACCTATGTCCCTAGGGGTTCTAGGACCCCTAAGGACACATTTGGTTGGTTCCAATGTGTTGAGAGGGGTCATAAGTTAACCTATGACCCCTTTCAATGCATTTCATGACAATATTATATTTAATGATAATATAATACTATATATTTTAATATAATAATAATAATATATTATTAGATTATATAACAATAATAATTATATATGTTACTAGATTATAGATTTAATAATAATAATAATAACCATATATATTATTATATATAATAACAGTCATATAATATTACTATATATATTTAATAATAATATTTATCACATATATTACTATATTATATTTAGTTATAATTATTATTATTATATTTATAACTGTATTATATTTAATAATAATAATTATACATATTACTATATGTAATAATAATATTTAATAATAATAATTATACATATTACTATATGTAATAATAATATTTAATAATAATAATCATAATCATATGTAATAATAATATTAATGTCCACACTTCCCCCAAATAAATTTCCCTCTAAAACCCTCTAAAGTTTCCCTCTCAAATTTCTTTCCAAAATTGCAATTGGAAAAGTCGTAGTGATCGGACACTCGATTTTAGCTAAAAAGACAGAAGAATTGTGAAAAATCTCATGTGTGTCAGTAGATAGACGAAGGGCAAGGGGCTTGCGGTCCAAGATTGGGTTCCTTGAAAGCAAAGACCTCTCAAAAGCAGCTACAAGACCACCAGAACCGATGCCAAAGGGGAAGAAGATCTTCCATTACCAACAAAGGACATTGGGTATCTGATTAGGCTCAGCATTTACCAAGCCTATTTGGTCAACCCAAAAAATGTGTTTGAGAAGGGTTTTACTAACACTCAGACTTTGGGTAGCCATCTGACAATGTTATTTTCATCAAAATTGAATGAAACAAAAAGAGATTTTTTATAACACTCTCAAGATTCCATCGATATAATTGCTGTCAAATTCTAAGTTTGATAAGTATTTATTAGTTAACTTTCAATGAAGATGATTGTAAAATGCTGATTGACATACTAATTGAAAAATAGCTATAACTTTCAAATGGTATAACATTTTTTAAATCTAAACGTTGTGTCACATTCTATGCTTCGTCTAGTATAAGGGAAAAAAATTAATTTGTTAGAGTTTTCAATTAGTTAAGGTAGTCAGACATGAGATTTTTTTTTTTTGAATTTTTTTTAATAGAAAATTCATATTTAATTATTTATTTGGAATAAAAATACTCAAAACTATGCATCACATCCAGGTCTGAGTCTACTTTTTATATCTATAATTATATTTAAAAAAATTATCATTTGATTTTGATTAAGGTGGTCATACATACACCTACTTTTAATTTTCACCCTAAAATTTTTGTAGTAGTGCATTAAAATCCAAACTTCTGACCAATCAAATATTTTTTTCTCCTAATAAGGCCTAGTAGTTTAGAAACTACATTCAATTTCCTACAGATTATTTTCTTACAAATTTTTGATATAAAGTCCAAAACCACTTTAAAATTATGTGTCAAGTTGACATAACCCTGATTTGCTAGTTTTTCACTGCAACTTAAGGCCATAGTTTGGTTGACCATGATCTTGCACATACCCTGGTATGCATGTGTGACACTTTGCTAGTGTCAGAAATGCCTACCTCAAAATAGTGTTTAGCCAATAGGAAACTGATAATATGAATTTACTAGATGTGTAGAAATATAAGATTATTGAAAAACTATAGTTTGCACTATTATTTTCATTCAACACTTTTTCCAATAATTCAACTAATCGAAAAATAGGGTAGTGAAAACTATAGTCTCATGCAGGGAATAATAATCTATTTATCTTTGCAAATGCTTTTAGAATGAAGCTATGGAAAGTAAATGCTTATTATGCAATATTGCATGCACTTATATTGGCCACTTTTGTACCATCTTTCTAGTTATGCACCATAGAGAAGCACGTGAAGTTCATGCACAATACCAGATGACATCTATAGAAAAAGACATATCTAAAGTCCTATTTCTCTCTAATTTTTAGTGAGAAAATAAAAAGATTGCCATAAAAAAAGGATCACATCCAATTATAAAATAGAAATTAAAATGTAGTAATTTCGTTTAATGATAAGTTTTTAGCTGACCATAGGTTAAATGGGAAATTGTGGACCAGGTGATTTCTAAGAAACCAACTAATGCATAAAAAGTCTATCGAAAAATTTAGTCTCTTGCGTTAATGGTAGGGACTAATAAATATTTTCACCCTGATTAAGAAAAAATGGAGCTAAATGGGACATATTGTGTAATAAAATTACATGAATTAAAATTAGAAGCGTTTATCACTAAGTCCAAGAAACCAATAATAAAACATTAAAATATAAATTATCTACATTTAAAATATAAAAACCAAACCTTAAACTGACAATAGAATAATAAAAAGAAAATGGTCATGCTAAATAGCAATATTGAATCTTGTCATGCTGATAAGATAGAAGGGATAAAAATGGAACATTTTATTGTAATCATCACAAGGCAAAAAAAACTATACGATTTAAAATCTGATGTATTTATAAGCAAGTTCAAATATTTAGTAAATTAAAAAAATCATCACAAGATAATAAAATTAGATGATTTAAGCCCTAAGGTATCTTTGAACAAGAAGTAGTATCTTAAAACATAAAAAAATACTCAGATTTTTTACATTAAAAAATTCTAAAACCTCAATACAAATACATTGAAACAAAATATATATATTTCATTAGTTGTGAGGTTTTATTTACTTCAATGCGTTAGATAAGTCCTCTTAATAAATTTGAAGACATATGCTTCACAAGATGTTTTTCTCATCCTATATTTGTCTCTTGATTTGGTCAGGATTTATATTGATAACAAATATTTTTTTGGGTGCATCTTGCATTGTCTGCAGTGGATTGTATTTGGTTTCTGGAATCAATTGCATTAAAAAAAAATTGTCCTAATTTTTTTATCTTCTTTTTATTTCTGAAGATGAAATCAAGAGAGTAAAAAATTTACAAAGGCCTTAGATAAAATAGTTTTAATTTATTTTTTGATAACCTTTATTGATGGAGATTGGTATATTTGCTTCAAAAACTAGAAGAAAACAATCAGAATGTGATAGAAAGAGCATATAGTATTTGTTTCCAGTACTCTACCATCTAATTGTTTTGAGCTTTGAGCACCATTGGTACCCTAATAGCATATAGAAAAGTAACATTGCACATCTCTTCAAAAGGTATAATGGATAGAATTTAGCAAATATCAATTGTGGAGGAGAAAATGATCACATTAGTTTTGACACTTACATGAATGATAGGTAGATTTGATTCTTAAAATCAGTAGCAAGCTTTAATTGTACCATGTGGAATACTGGTTGGCATTGGCTATCCACTAGGTGTCAATATCAGGTTCCTATGAGGCTTTGCCACTGTGGCTACCTATGAGGGAAGAGAGGAAGTTAGTGCATTATGGGGTTTTGGAATTTGAATGTGAGGTGGAACAATTCTAATTTCAATTGTCAAATTCTAATTTCACTTCTTAAAGTGCAATTAACAAATTTTCAATTTCAATTTGAAACTCAAATTCTAATTTGAGTTTGACGAATTCAAATTAAAAATTTTGTTTTTAAATTCATTCCTATCGGATTCCAGTTCAATTCCAGTGATTATAATGGGTAAACCAACTGAAGGAATGCCAATGATAGTTTTAAGGTATGGATGTGCACCAATTGTGGCAGAATAAATTACGGAGTAAAATGAAATGAAGCCATCATAGGCTAAAAGTTTTTGGAACGGTTTTTACAGAAAGATTAATTGCAAATACAACACATGCAAACTTCATCTCTGGCAGGGACTAAAATCTTATGACCGTCAAATGTACAAATATTTATATCAATATATTCACTTATTTATATTGTTAATATAAATATAAGGACTTGAGACCCTATACATGCCTTATCCCAAAGTCACTCCACCTATCATGCAAGTAAAAAAAAGCTACCTTCTAGAAAAGTAATTAAATCTTATAAAATGAATCATGTAAAAAAAACCAAGATTAGCTTTAAATTACATGAATATATCACTTAACATGGGTGTATTCCAAAGTCAATCAGTCTTTCATGCATGTTAAAAAAGTTCTCTTACTGATAAAATAAAAACAAATTATTTCAAAACAATCATAAATATAAAAATAAATTAAACTATATAAAAAGAACATTCCGAAAATACTGTATTAACAAAAATAAAGATAATTAATTACATAAAAAAATTACTTAAATTTTATGAAGAATAAATAATCAAAATATATCAAAGTTAAAAAATTATATTAAAATATAAAATGATATTTTATTACTCTATCCAACAAAAGTGAAATGATAAATCTGTACTACCAAGGTTCTTATTTTTAATATTTCACTTTTTCCTTTCATTTAACATTCTAATATTGGAATAGTGTAAACATATCTATGTTTATAAATTTAATCCTATAAATAAATTTCATTGGAAATGTTTCAAATTCCTATTTTGAAGTATTTTCATTCAGCATATTGCCAACTAATTTTTTTAAAAATTTTATGGAGATTCAGATCCGCAAGCAAGGCTGTCTGGCAAAGCCTGTCATCAACCTAGTTCTACGAGGGCCACCTTGTTATCGGATCAACGAACACAAGTTTATAGGCTGGGACTTAGATTGAGGAGTATCCATTCGACCAAATTAATCTCAGCTGTTTCAACAAGACTTGATCCCTCAAATTGAAATTTTGAAGACTTGATCCCTCAAATTGAGATTTTGAAGTTTATTTGATGGAGATTAATTACATGTTGACAAAGTTTTTAGGTCGTGGGGTTTATGGAGTAGTATCAAAAGCTGTGGATATCAACACGGAAAATACAGTGGCCATCAAAACATCTTTGTGCACTGATGATACATTTGAGGAGAGCAAGATACTGAAGTTGTTATGTCCCAGTCCATATGTGGTGCAGATTCTTGGATGTGGTAATGCATAAATAGTGCACGATTGTTTCCTCAAGGAAACCACCAACAATGGTTCTAATTCAGGTATGGCTGCAAATGAAATTGCTTATATTGCTATGGAGTTTATGGATATGGATCTCCTGTCATTCATCAAGAAAATCATGCATGGAGGATATGCATATCGTAATTATTATTTAAGAAGTAACAATAGGCCTGAGATGGTGAAACGGCTAATCTGGGATCTCTGCTGTGGTGTGGCCAATTGCCATGACATGGGTGTCGCACATAGAGATCTCAAGCCCAATAATTGGCTTCTCTCTATTAACAAGGCAGGAGGCATCACAATTAAGCTCGCAGACTTTGGGTTGGCAAAGATGGTGAAGGATAAAAAGAATGGTGTGATAGAAAGAAATGGGAAAGAATACGTGGCCTTGTGGTATAGAGCACCTGCGTTATTACTTCAACAAAAAACATACAATTGCTTTGCAATTGATGTTTGGGCACTGGGATGCATTTTTGCAGAGATGGTCATAGGAGAACCCCTGTTTTGTGGGAAATCTCCAGAAGAGCAGCTAAGTATTGTATTTCAGCATGTGGGAGGTTCTGCCTGGGAGATGATGGACAAATACTGGGATGCTTTATCAGATTTAAACTATACAAATATCCGTGTGGAGCTTTTGACAAATATTTTGGGATGTGGTGGCTGGAGGTCTGGTTTGCAGAATCGGCTTGAAAGTACAGCTAAAAAGATGGGATGCTCAATAGGTGTGGATTTGCTCTTGAAGATGTTGGAGGTGGATTCCAACAAAAGATTAACAGCAAAACAGTGCCTTCTCCATCCTTATTTCTCCTGTTTCCATGGTTTTTAATTCTTGGAGTGTAAAACCAATGTGAGCTCAACAGGCTATGAGACTTCTTGCTACTAGTGCTTGCCTACAACCTATGGTTATGCCAATTTGTAAGACAAGCCCGCTTGCCCGCGGTATGATTTTCTTTTATGGGTTTTCCATTTGTGAGTTTTGGAAAAGAAAGCTTATTTGTTTGTAATGGGTGAAATGAAAAGCTTTTCACTTTGTTTTACTGATACCCTAGAAATGCGAATCTTTATTTGTATGAACTCATATCAGTTTATGATTGTCAAGATGTTCTTTTACATATCTGCATAATTTGTATTGTGGGAAACGATTTTGCAGGAAAGTGTAAAAACGACTTACAAGCCTTCTAATTAAAATTCGTGTCAGCCATAGATTTCATTATAACATGATTCAATTTCAAATATTGAAACCATTCCACGCATTGCGGTATTTTAGTTTCTGTGGCTAAAGAGTTTTGAATACACCAAACACACATTCCCCTATTAATATAGACATTCATACACATGCAATCTTTCAAAAGTTTCTAACCATCTCCTAGACATAGAGATGGAATTTAGAATTTGGAACATCAATCATCAGAATTGAGACTTGGAAACGCCTGTCATTCTAAATGATATCCAACTGCCCACACAAAGTTGTGTTCAACACATTGTGACATTTTTACTGGTGCCGATTGGCGAATTTCTGCTTTCAATCCTGCTTCTCGTGGTTGTCAATCTTGCTTATCCAAGTCATTGTTGGCTCGATAACTTCAAATGGATGCATTCCAAAGATATCCCATACCTTGATCTGCTACATACCCATTATGACTGAAAATTGCAGATAATACTCCGATGGTCCAACTTGACCTACATTTTCAAATCAACAAAGTCCAAAGTATTACTAGTAAATAGTCTGATACACACACACATATGTAGACAATCTTGGAAAAATATGTTCAACTAATTCAAATCACAGTCCACCATTATAAGTTCTATAAACTTTAGACTATATGTCAGCCTTGAACACCAGATGATTGTAAGATTAAAGAATAAACTTTGAAACTAATACCATATACCGAAGTTATTAATTGTGAAAATGGTGTTGCTGTCGTCATAGTAAAATGGCTCAAATGAGGTTCTCCAAATTCAGGATTATTAACTACATGAATTAAGCAGCTCAGAAATTCAATTGGATTGTAAATATAGTAAATCAAACGCTTTCCATCACTAGATACTCCTTTCTCCTTTCGCTTTCCTCTAAGGCTCTGCTTTCTGTGTGCAATACCATATCCACACCACTCATTAACACATCTTTTATTCAGAATGTCCACCTCATCGATATGGGTTCAGTTTTCACAATGAAATATCCGAGGAAAACAATTCGCTTCTCTGATTTAATTCACAACATATAAAACTTTATTCAACAAGACATTTCATTAATTGCATAATGGCTGCTATAGAAGCTTGTAGCCAATACCCAATTCCACACTCGTGTAACAAACACACAAACTACCAACATTCACATGATTTGAATGGATGAACTGATCTACCTTTTATGGAAGAGTTATATTTGAAAGCCAAATGTACAGTCATAGAAGGGGAAAGAAGTGTCAGTTTAAATCAAGAAGAGAAATGAAATGTAAACAAAATACAAAGAAGACAAAACACAATATGTGGTTTGGTAATTGCCTCAATCCACTCTTTGGCATAGAGTTAGTTTATATTAATCCAATCCACTATACTCTATACAATTAGTTTATATTAATCCAATCCACTATACTCTATACAATCAATCATTTATAGAAAGCTTTTCAAATAGAAGAGATGAACGGAAATGAATAGTCATGTGATCATTGGTTGGCCTTCATATCTCAACAATCTCTTTGGTGAAGTCCAACCGACACAGCCATGTACAGTAGTATCCCCTGCTTTCTATTTCGAATCTCAGAGAACAAATAGACCTTAAAAAGATCTCAACTCAGTCAAATTTTGTTCCAGCACACTCTAAATGAATTTTTCTCCAAATTGAAGCCAAAAAATTATTCTCCTACAAAAAAGTAGTCACAAACTAACCCATCAGTTCATAATAAAATAAGCTACTTTCTGCAGACCTCAAAATATATTCCTTTATCAGAAATTTTGGGCATTGACATATCTCTTGTGAATTTTGGGCTACCAAACACTGTGTTATTAAGATTTTGCTGCTTGCGGTGACTGGAATGTGGCAGGATTGAATTCCCAAAATTATGAACAGTGGAATTAATTGGTTGCATACTCCGATGACTTCCTCCCGAGTATCAAGCCATAATTTTAGAAGCAAATTATTCGGATCATCGAGGCTGAAACCAGAAGTAAGAGAAATCATTTCATAAATGACCAACACCCGGTTGTTTGTAGACTTGCCATTTTTGTCTGCATCTACCTTCTTCCCCAACTCTTCCATGATGCCTTTCCTATTTTACACATCACCCGTGAATTGCACCAAGCTTAAATTAGGGAGCTTCTTAATCTTCTTTGAGCTTCTAAATCATTCTTCTGATTCTGCTTCATGCTTATTTTCTTAGTCATCCCACCTATAAATATGGCAAGTTCTATTAGTTTTTGCAGGTACAACATCATTCTCTTCAGAGCCTACATTTCAAAAAAATCGTCAATGACAAAATCAACTTCATTTTCTTCCATCTCTGCTCAACCTTACTGTGGAAAACAAATGGAGAAACCATTTGTGAATAAAATACAAAGAAGACAAAACACAATAGATGTAATTTTATGGTAGTTTGGCAATTGCATACATCCTCTCTTAAGTAGGGTATTAGTATATACAATATATTAATCCAATCTAAAATGCATAGTACATAAAATACAAAGTACATAGACTGTAAGCAGTCATTTATAGAAAGCTCTCCAAATACTAATAAGAGAAATAACTAATAGTCATATGACTGTTAGACTTCACATCCCAACAGAAAGCTTTACCAGCATGTAAGTTGCATTTACTTCATCAATTTTTATCTAAGATCTGGAATCCAACTAAAATTCCTAAACATCCATGGGTTCCTGCTAAAATATTTTGTTGAATTTTTTGATGTTTCAGAGATGATGTTGTTATTTCTGGTCTGACAAGAAGGGTCACGTGAATGACCTCTAAATATACACTTGCTAATAACATACCGGGCCCATATATAACTCCTGATTATTGTTCAATGCTTATACTTTTCGTCAAAAAAACTTGAGAGGAGGGAGCTTTGATTCCCAAAATCATCTCAATTTCGCTAATTAAGAAAATGCAATAATCCTAGTTTCCTGAAACGACCTATGGCTTAGAATTATCCTGAGGAGCCAATGACTTAGATTATCTTATAGAGGAATTTTGTAGTGGTTATATTTCTGCATTGGAAGTAAGGTTTACAAAGTTATCTTCTGTGAAGTGTGAGACAGTTGGACACAAGAGTAATAGTTGTATAGAAAGGATCACAGACTTCAGGAAATCCTAAAGCCCTTTAATCTTCCATTATTTCACCTTTTAACATGGTACACGAATCCCTGGTCATCTGGGATTAAGCCAATATCTAGATTAACACAAACCAGAACTACAACAAGAATCATAAGAGATTATGGACTGAATTTGGCAATCTAATTCGTTTACATTTGATCAAGAATAATAAGAGATTATGGAGTGGGTTTGTTAATGTAATTTTTTCACATTTAAGACTAAGTTACAAGTGAAAATACCTTGTGTTATGCTGAGTTTTTTTGGGACAGAGGAACAGGTTTCAGGATAGAAAATTTTGTTGCTAAAATTCGAGGTGGGGGGCAACAAAGCGGATGACTATATAAAATATAGGGAAATTTTAAAATATATAAGGAAATTTGTAAATATACATGACATTTATATGAAAATATAGATAAAGCATCTCATTTAAACATCATAGAACCTTAGCATACAAGTTTACAACATTTCATTATATCAAAACACAATATGCATTTGAATTCAGAAATCAGAACTCAGTGTCAAAAGATATGTAAATAGGTTTAGCGTACAAAACTAAAATACACAAAGGCTTAGTGCTGCCATATAGTTTCATTTTCAATATAAAAATCAAAATATATCAAAAGTAAACAAAGCACATTGCTGCTCCTATTCTGATTCAGCCAACTCTGCATCAAAATTCAAGTCATCTTTGTATTAGCCAGTAGGAAGAAGAGCATCCTCATCTAATGAAACTCCCACACCAATCCTCGTGGTGTCTCCTCCTCATGAGCCTTGGTCCCATCTTCAGAATCAACATCCCACCGAAATGCTAAAATATATGTATTTTTCTTTGACTTCGTTGTTTGCACAGAACTAGGGACAAGCTACTATGACATCCCTGACTTTCCTTGGGACTTCCAACTTTTTTCCTCAGTGATGTCCCCCTCAGTACCTAATGAGCATTCAACACCCACTAAAGAGAGACTCTAATCCATGATCCAAGGCTCTAATACCACTTGTTGGATGCATTTGTGGTTGCACCAAAAGTTCAAATTGTTAATACCCAATACAAATGCCAGATTTAACCCATTCTACGACATGAATCTCAAAGAAGGTGCTGACCACCAAGTCAAAAATCTGAACAAAAAAGAGGTGGAGGACAATGTTCCCTAACCGTTCCCAAGTTCTCAAAACATCTCCATTATGGACATATGGAAATATGAATGGGAAAGCATCTAGATAAACTTGAAAATACCTTAATGACTAAAATCCCCAAAGTTGACAATTTCAAATTATCTGAACAAAAATTTCCAACATTCTGAATAAAGTATAGATCAGGTTTTGAATTAATAATAAATAACCAAAAGGAAAAATAGTGGATATAATCCAGATCAGATCAGATTAGACAAAGCATTATAGTTCAGAACAGAATTTGCAAGCCAAAAATACAAGCGACAGAGCATCCAAGGTCAGTGAGAGATTATTGTCTTGAGCAGTGTTACCCAAGGACGCATCTCCAAAATATTTTCTGCCATCCCTTTCTTGGAAATGTCTCGGAGAATTGGGGACACCCATGAGACTTTGACTTTAACTTCTAGAACAAATTAGACTTTGACTCCAAAGTAATACAAATTTGGCATAAGAATTCTGCTGATTCTTATATTTTAAGGTTCTAGTATGTGTAACTACATGCTTTATCCATGTTTTCATATAAATATTTTAAATTTCTCTATATATTTTAATTTCCATATTGTTATATAGCGGTTCCCATTTGTCGTCTCCCATTATCTCCAAAATTGACCCAAAGAAAAACTGTCATCCTAGTCCTGAAAACTCGGGGGAACATAGGTTCTGAGTAATGCTAGGGTCTATTACATTTCAAGTTGCATTCACAATATATATCACATGCTAACAAAATTAAAAAAGAGATCACTGTCACTGTAACTGGCTGTGTAGGGCGCAACTACCATTAAAAATGATGATCAACATAGACAAAAGGAGACCGCCATCAGTGTCACTATAGGTAGTGGAAACTATCTATATTTAATTCTTTGGCAGATATTTTCTTGATGGATCTCAAAACATAGGTCTGAAATCATCATTCTCCATCTGGCTGTCCTTTAATTCATCCTCGAACCCTGGGCGTTTCTTATTATATTTGTTTCCACAAAAGCCAACGTCTCTTCAAAATTTTCATTTCTTTTGTTTGATCCTTGTCAATTTTCTTCCAACAGAACAAAAAATCCAATTCTACTTCCGAATTGCAGTATATATTTTTTAAAAACTTTCTTGACAATCCAGTTAATTTCTTTTTCTAATTTCCGCAGTTGTCTCTGTGAACCAAGAATATAAATTATACAAACAATTTTCAAGATCAAATCAATTTTCTGCATTTACACTTTAAGGTATATACTTTAAATTCAGTATAACTTCAAATATAGGCTTCTGGAAAATTATTTTACCCGCTGGCCTGGTTTGACAACTCCTTCTATGCTTGGTAGCCCACATGCATTGTCTGTGTTCTCATTTTTTGCATACTTTTTAACACCTTTGTTGAAATTCTTGCTAACCATGTATTCATGAATTCCTTCTGTTCGAAAAAAAATCACATTTCTTTCAGGAGCTGAAAAGATCTGGGCGTAATTTCATCCTCTATGATTTTTATTTTGACAAGCGACCCTTTAACCCTCTCTTCGAGAAGCAGTCAGTGCGATATAAAAGACATTATTTTTATAATATATTGATGTACTTTAATATTTTGATTATAATATGTTAATAAAATGATGTTTTGATTAGAAATGTAATGTCTCTCAATATTATTAAATAATAATATTTTGTTATGTGGTTGAGAATCAATGTTTTTAATCTTTCGGGCCTACTATTTATTTTTAGTACTAGTCAAATTATTGCCATTTTGTAATCTTTCAGGAAGTTTCCCCGAAGACCTTTATAAGACCACCTTGTAATTTTAGGCATGCGATTTGGATTATTTTCTTTATACTACGAATTCTTGTTGGAGTTCTCTATTGTTTGTCATTTTGGAAGTGAAAGATCTTCCCTACTTGGCTTTCTGATTTTGGTAGGATTCAATTCTCACCTTATTCCATTGGCTGTAATACTTCACTTGGATTTGACAAATCAGAGCACCATCTTTGTTTGTGAGTGTTAATTGGAGAATATCGGTACTCAATATCTATTCATCCTTGGCATTTATTTGATGGAGTTGTGTTTTAGTATTATTTAAATATGAGTTTGTATGCTCTTTCCAATCTCTATACAATACTTGACGTACTCCTCCATCCATACTCCTCCCTCCATCTTTCATACTACCTCCCTCCATCCGTACTCCTTCATCCATCCATACTTCCCCTAGCATTTGTCGTACTAGCTCCTTCCATCCGTACTCCTCCCTCCATCTGTACCTGCCTTGCCATCCACCATACTACCCCCTCCATTTGTACTCCTCCCTCCATCTGTCATTCGTACCACCCCCCTTCGTACTCCTCCATACACTTCCATATTTCGCATTTCATATTCCATACATTTCCATTCCCTTTGTACTTCAATTTTGATCTTCCACTACTAACCATCATACTAGGGTCCTTTTCACCATATGTACGCCAGAGTTCATATATCCTTTTGTATTCACAAAAAGTTTGATGTACAGTCTTGTATCCATCGCCTCTTTGTCTGGACAAGGGACATTACATGAAAAGGCATGAAGAGAATCCTAAACTCGGATAACAACAAAGTAATCAATCCATCTCTACCTTAGGCCATTATAGCTAATGAGTAGAGAAGCACGCGCTAACCTCAATGGTTGGAGTCCCACCCAAAACTTAGAGCTAACTTAAGTCTAAACTTTAAACTATTAAGTTTACTAAAAGCTAACGGTTGAATAGTTTAAACCATCCACACTTAAATCTAACTTGAGTGTGAACTTTAAACTACTAAGCTTACTAACCATGTTCAGAGACTTACTACCCCAACAATAGATGGGGATAAATAGAGTAATCAATTAATATAAACTTCATCATGATCAAGAGTTTATAGAAATATTTGTAGGACAACACATAAAACAAGAAACCTATAGTAAACCTAGAAAAAACACTAAAAACATAGGAAAATAAACTAAGCTTGTTTAATGTTCTCCCAATCTTCATTGAGGTACTTGATCTCTTTAGTTCAGTTCTCGATCTAGGTGGCACTTGTAAGAAATCGATCAAAATGAAAACTAATCAAGCAATCCAAGAGAGCTTGATGTGAAGAATTTTACCATAAATCAAATGAGCATCCCATTGGAGCAGTTCAAGAATGGAGACAAGAGATTTTGAAAGGGGAAAGCAAAGAAAACCCCTTGTGTAATATTATAAATGGAAGGAAAAAGCCCTAAGAAAGGAGAGAGAAAGAAGGTGGAGCAAATAGCTCATTACAATAACATCAAGATGATGTGTAGAAGTGAAATGTTTTTGAATGTAAGAGAGACATCTCTTTTATAGAGATGAGAAAGGAGTTGCATGTGGTTGCATGTGTAACTCTCATTTCTATGAATGCCACCATTCATAATAAGTGTGTGCAAAGTGTCAAGATCCTCTTAAGGAGGATAAACTAAATTCCTTAATAAAGGAATTATAAAATGAGTTTTCCTCACATATGGACTAAAAGACAAGTAAATAACATGTTCTCAACATGTGTACAATAGGACAAACTACATTTAGGGATTCTTGGAATATCCCAAATTAAATACATCCAAGGAAAGATTAATATTTCTAACCTTCATCTCCTTGAAATTCTTTCCCTTGGCTTGGCTCGCATTTTTCAGTTGGCTCTTCCCATTGATGATCCCAAACATAGTCTTTCTCATCATTTCTTTCTACACTTTGCAAATAGAGAAAACAACCACCCCCAACTGATCAAGACCAGTGACCGTGGTTTTGAACTGTTTATTAAGCTTTTTAGATTTCTTATTTGTTTCATCAAATTTATCATCAGAGTCGTTCTTGAAGTCTTCCAAATTCCTATGGCTATTGGAAAGGGAGTTCATCATTTCTCTAGCCTCAATTCTTTCACTAATCTTAAGCCCTTCACCTTTTGTAATGCCTATGTCCACCACGAATTTTGTATCTTGGGGAAAGTGAGTTTCATCATCTATTTCTTCCGCTTTCGTATCAAAATCAGCTCCATCAAAGGAGAAAATCCATCTTTCTCTGGCATTTTCTCCACTTGTGTATCTTCCGCCTTATCCTCCATTTGGGAATTGTGGGAGTCCTTGCTTTTTTCCTTATAACTCTTCCCTCTTTCATTTTTCAACCTCACAAATCTTCTCTCCCCAAAGCTAGAGTTCCCCTTTTACCTTTTGAAGTCCATAGCTCTCTCCTCCTCATTAGCAAAAATTCCCTCTCCTTCATTTTTATCAATACCAATAATATCTTCTACCATTTTCCATTTTTAGGGCTACTAGCAGGGCTAGATTTTGTGGAAGCATTTTTCCACTTCTTGGGGGCCTCAATCAGAAGGGGTTGTTACAAAGAAATAAAAATATTCTTAGCTTTAGAGGGATGAGGGTTATCTAAAATTTGAGGTGACTCGATTTGGGACTTATTAGCATAGATTTCTTTGATAACCAAAGAGAAATCTATGAGTGGGAAACATCTATCAAAACCTGAGTGGTGAGCACAAATATGGTGGTAAAGGACAAAAATGATCCCTTGGTGAATATGAGGGTTTTCTCCCAAGATAATGTTGTTGACTAGAGAGGAAAATAGGAAGAGCATAATGTTAACTTTTTCCCCATAATATAATAGCCATGGTAGGTTGTGTAACATGACCTTCAAGAGTAAACTACTTGATTACCCAGTAATAAATGACACCAAAAGGGCTAGGGAGAGAGAGTCTATCACTACCATTTCTAGAACTCACACAAACAATTTCTTTCATTCCTTCAAAGAACTTATGCCTAAATTTACAGTAGTCTAATGCACCTTTCCTTTCCACTTTAATGCCAACACATCCAAGGCCTATCACTTCTCTAATTAGTTCCAATGTCACCACAAATTTGATACTCCCAATCTCCACCAATCCTTTGTTCCAATAGTTAGCAAACTTAGTGGAGAGAAGAGTATTCTGGCCTTTCATCACGTGGATATACAAATGTAGACCCACAAAAAAATGTCCCCAATTTTTTTTTTATTCTTCATTGTCTCTTTACAGTTTATGGGTTCAACATGTTTCAGCAGGGCTCCTATGGTGTTCTCCTTCGCAAATAACTTCTTAGAATTTTGAGGACCCAGGTTCAGATTGACAATACTTCTCTCTACAATATCACTCATAATGGCAACTTCCTGTGACAACTAAAGATTATAGATATTATTGAAGAACTTAGAGGGCATAGAAGGAAATTCCATTTCCAAATAAGGGTGACACAAAAAATAAACCAGAGGAGTTGTCAGGTCTAAAATCATGTCACAAATCCTACTTTCAATCCTATTGTCGTACCACTTCACATAGTTGGGTCTTTTGCTATTGTTGATGTGAAAAATATAATAAACCATGGTGACATGCCACATATATAGCCTTGGCTGAGTAGAACACTTTCTAACTCGTCTCCATGAATACCTGAAATGGATATTATTAACCACCTTATGAAATAACAAATGAAGATATGGGGTATGATTCACACAACAAATCTTGATTAAAGAAATGATATGTAATGTACTTTTCAGCTTCACATGATTAAAACCATTATTAATGCATTTATTGAACTTGACACTCAAAAAAGGCCCATTTAGATTATATCTTTTAATACTCTTAGAAAATGAACCTTGATGACTCAACAACTTAACGATCTACCTATCACCTTTGGTATTCCTATTACATGACATGTTATTTTTTATTATCATTTAGAACAATTAGACTTAACTCTTGCATGCACTCCATCTGAGTCACCATCTTCCACTCCTCATAGTTTAATCCTCAGGTGGCCAAATAGTTAGCAACTTCATTCCCTTATCTAAGAGTGTGTTTGACAATAACTTTGTTAAAGGATAAGAGATATCTTCTACAATCATTTATAATCATGGCAATTATCCAAGGAAAATTAACATTTTTTAAGAAGTAAATCAATAATTAGCTTTGAGTCTCCTTCCAACTCAATGTTATTCACTTCTAAGTCTTGAAGAGTTTCAATACCAAACCACATTACAATAGCCTTAGCATAGTTGTTAAACTTTATTCCCAACAACTTTACAAAGCCAAGGTTCATTTGACCTTTCCAACCTCTGATAATTTCTCCTACTCTAGCAACACCATGATTACCTTTAGAGAATCCGTTCACATTACATTTCATCCATCCCCTTTTTGACAAAATCTAGTAGCACTTTTTCCTTTTCCAAATCTTCTCCTAGTTAATATCTATCGAACTTTGATTAATGTTCTAGTTTTATTTTAGCCTTAGGTCTAGTAGACTAGGGAACTTGAGGCTTTGGGGAAGTAAGAAGAATGCATACTTTCTCTAATGACATTTTTGATGATGTGGAAAGTAGAGGCAATGTCCTTCTTTTTATATCTCAAGATCCTATTGTTTCTTTGTTTCAAAACACAGCTAACAAGAGGAAGAATTAATTCCTAAGTATTAACAGAGATAGGGTATGAGAAAGGAGAAATTATCTATTGAATCATCAAATCATTAATAGTTTTGGGGAACATCATGGATAGATGATAATCCTTGAGCACCAGATTCTATTTCTCAACTATGAAAGGGTGGTGTAACAATAGATGATTGATAGACTCAACATCCTTCTTACATTGAGCTCATTAGTTATCTAACTTTAGACTACGTTTAGTACCAAGTGTAAGGATATTTCCATGAGCCACTACCAACTAGAAGAATTTTATATTAGTTTGTAGATAATGAATCCAAATGCTCTTCCTAAATTTTTCTCCCACAAGATTGTCTTCTTGTGCTCCATAGAGAGAACTAACTAAGAAGACATCGTGTTGTTATATCTCTACATCTATTTATGTTCTTGGAATTGGTTAATGAGACTAGGGTCAATGAGTATATCCATAAGATATGTGACCGCTTCCTTACTAATATTCCTAATTCTTCTAGCATCTCTTTGGACTCGCCAGAATATAATTAAGTCCTTCTATATTGCATTGCCATTTCCCCATTCTAGGTAGTTTTCCACCTTCTCAAACACATTCACCCTCAACTAGTCCATCAATCCTTGGTTATTTACTGCATCCTTGGTGGGAACATCATCCTTCCACATTTCTTCACATAATAAGCTTCTTCCACCATTTCCAATTTGCATTATACTTCCTCTTCTAATCAAGCCTTTGGTTTTCAATATGTTCTTCCAAAGGATAGATCTGCCATTAGAGTTATTCTTACTGAGGTACAAATAGGAAGGAGGATTAGATAAGTAGTTGGCCCTTAAGATTCTAGACCAATATTTAGATCCTTCTAAGATTGACTAGCTCAATTTAGAGACCATAGCTTTGTTCATACTTTTAAAATTCCTGATACCAAGGTCTCCATTCTCCTTGGATTTACACACTTGATTCCAGTTGACAAGGGCCATCTTTCTCTTTTCCTCCACTCCCAGACCACAAGAAGTTTTGTGAATTTTCTCTAGGGAACTTGCCACATTCACATGCATTAAGGAGAAGGACATGAGGCACATTGGGATACTTAAGAGTCAAGCTTTAAGGAGAAGTAGCTTACTCCCAAAACTTAATAGTTTTTCTTTCCATCTGGCCAGTTTCTTTTGGATTTTTCATTAACACTATTCTAGTATAGGAGACTAGGTTTCTCTGATGAGAAGGGTAGGCCAAGATACATATTTGATAAACATTGGATTTAGCATTCCAACATAGTAGAAATGTTTCTTTGAATGTCTTTTGGGTATTCAAAAAGTAGAGTTTACTCTTATGAAAGTTTATATATTGACTAGATAACTTGACATAGTTAGCTAACAGGGACTTCCAAGAATTTCCTTTAGATAAGATAGCTTCTCCAAAAATGACAACATCATCCATGAATTTCTTGTGAGTAGAGAGTAGAATATTAGAGGCATCTTTGACACCACAAATATAGTTTGAGATCTTGAGTCTATTTAGGTTCCTACCTAGGACATCCTACACAATTATAAATAGATAAGGGGAGAGGGAGTCTCCTTGCTTGAAGCCAATGCCCATAGTAAAGAAACCTCGAGGGAGAACCACTGACAAGAATAACATAAGATGTTGAGGTAACATAGTTCATGATCATCTTGAGGTATTTTCCAAGAAAACAAAATTTAGTTAGTACTTTTTCAAGGAAAAACCATTTGACCATATCATAGGCTTTACAAATATTGAGCTTGAGAACCATGGATGGTTTGTCATTGGCATTCATAGAATCTAATATCTCATGAGTAGAAATGATGGCATCCATATTATTCCTCCCACCAATAAAGCCTTTTTTATTTTTTGTGACAATTTTCTCTAGGATTGGCTTCATTCTGTTCACTAAGACTTTGGTTATAATTTTGTAAATAGTATTGCAGATACTGATAGGATGAAAGTCTTCAATACAAATGGGGTTAATTTTTTTAGGAATGAGCATGATTTAGGTTTGATTAGTCTTATTTGCCATTATTTCTATTCTAAAGAAGTGACAATCCGCTTTGAAAATATCATCTCCCACAAAATCCCAATATTCTTGGAAGAATGCTGGGGGGAACCCATCAAGACTCAAAGATTTGAAACCTTGGAAGGAAAAGACAATGAATCTAACTTCTTCTCTATCAATATTTTTAGCCATAGTAGCATTTTCCTCTAGAGAGACAAGCATAGTAATGCATCCTAACAGGTGAAAAGGGTCATCAGCTCCATCATCAATAGCTCCCCTTGATGCAAATAGTATATAGCTTTAGTGTTAATTTCATCTTCCTCTGAAACTACCATATCATTGGCAACTTTAAGAGATCTTTATTCTATTTGTACTCTTGTGTTTCAGAGTAGTAAGATGGAGGAATCTAGTATTCTAGTCACCTTCTTTGAGCCATTGGATTTTGGATTTTTGTTTCCAAAAGGTTTTTTCTTGAGTAGAGATGGAGAGGCATTGGTCCCTATAAGATCTTTCAAAAATTTGAGAGTCTAGATCATTCAGATTATCTTTCACTTTCTTCTGAGAAGCTGTTAGTTTACCTTCTAAATCCTATTTCTTTTCAAAGATGTTACCAAAGGACACTTTGTTCCATGTCTTAACCTTGCCTCTAATCATTTCCAACTTAAATTTTAAATTAATCAAAGGAGAAGACTTAGCCATAGTTTGCCACCATTTATATATCAAGTCTCTTAATTTGCCATTGGATTGCCACATAATTTCAAATCTAAAAGTGCCAAAGATTCTTTGTCCTGCTTTCCATTCAAGGAGGATAACACAATGATCCAGCATCATTTTGGGTTTTTCTTCCAAGGTGAAGTCATCAATATTACTCTAGTCAGAAGAAAGAGAAAACTTGTCCAACTAACCTAGATAATGCTTCTCTCTTGTCTCTTATTGGACTAGGTAAATTTTGCCCCTTTAAGGTATAGATCCATCAGCCTAATAGATTGGAAGAAATCTCTCGGGTCTTTCATACTATCAAAGAAATCTCCAGAGCCACTCAATTTCTCTGAAGGATGGAGAGGAGTGTTGAAATCTTTAGCTATCATCCATCTAACATCTTGACCATTTCTCATTAGATTTTCAAGGAAATCACATTGTTTCTTTCTTTGTGCTCTTGAGTTTGGAGCATAGATTTTAACCACATTCCAGTACCATCCAACAATAATATCACGACAAGCTAAAATAATGGAGTTCTCATTGGAGTGTAGAGTACCTATTATTTTGTTCACATTCCATGAAACCACCATCCCTCCAAAACCAACATTGGACTCATGCGAGACCCAAGAGGAACTTGACCAAATGTGGGACATCACCTTGTCCAAATTATGTTTACTCATCTTTCTTTCTTGAATGAGAACCATATCAACTTTGGATTCAAGTAAGGCATAATTCAACATATGTTTCTTAAGGGGATTGTTCAGTCCTCTAACATTCCAAGAAAAGATTCTAACCATAGAAAACTAAGGACAAACTACTCTAGTTTTAAACATACCATAACCCAACAACAAAAAACTAGATTAAAATTGTCTCCTTCCAGAATCCTCTAGAGGGCCTCCTTTCCTTTAGTTATTCATAAAACCCTAGTGGATCTACTCACTTTTCTATCTCTGTGAATATCTATTTTATTCTTCTACTTGTTTTACTTGTCTACCACTATCCACTCCATCTCTTCGATCAAATTTGAATTGTAATTCCCTTCTAAATCCAATCCTAGCATAGGAGGGACAAGTTTACTAGCAGCCATTTTTGAGGGATCAGGTCCCCTAATGGACCCACCGGAAGAAAAAGTTTGCCTAGGGATAACCACTAAAACAGACAATGTTACTCTAGTAGGTCGATTTGGGGATGAGAGGATGATCACCCCCAACACATATAGAGAATGAAGTCTGGGAAGCCCTTGTCAAATCATCAAGGATTTTTTTTTGAGATGGTGTCAATAGAGAACCACCACCCCCATTTGAAAGACTGTCAACCCTCTTGGTAATCATGAAAATATGAGGGCCATTGGGCTGAAAACTTGGATCAACTGGAGTTGATATGGAAGGAAGGGTCTCTTCCTAAACCTTAGAATTTGGGCCTTGGGAGATATCCATCCCCCTTTCTACTAAAGGACCACTATAAGGTTTTTCCTTCTACTTCGAAGGGGATCGATCAAGATTCCCTACCCTTTTATCTAAGAACTTCGAAAGAACCCCAAGCTTAGTCTACTAGGTAGTACAAGTCACATCCAAATTCCCAAACCTTTTACACCGCATTCAAAAAAAAATTTCTTTCTCATAGTACAAGGGTTGGACATAGGATCCCAACTTTAATTTAATGGTTACCTCCAACAAAAGAACTTGATTCACTATCATCCTAACACAAATCCTGACAAACAAAAGGTTGGCCTTTGTTTGGGTGACCTTATCAATTGCCAACAATGATCCAAAGGAGTCAATAATACCTTTAAAGACCTTGCTATTCTAGAACTCTAGATGTAGCCTTAGAAGCCTTACCCACGTAGGAGCATGAGCTCCAAAGTCAATAACCAAATCTAGCTTAGGTTTTCAAATACAAATGTCAAGGATATTTGTCAAATTCACACCTAGTGGCCACAATCCATTCATAAGAACATTGGAGAGATCCTCATGGCAAACGAAGGACCAAGGAGTTGATTTTAATGCTGCTTTTTAAGGACTAGGTTGAAGCCAGCTATTTCCTCAACTGTTCAACCAAAGGTTAGAATAGTGGGAATTTTCCCACAAGAGAGTGAGCCCTAAATCATTTACCATTTCATCAATGATCTCATCAGGAACCTAAATCATATGACCTAAGATCAAGAAGGGGCTTTTAAAATTTGGAGGAGGGGGCATGGAAATACCCAAAACTTTGTTTGCAAACAAGCCATTTAAAGTAATGGAATTAATGGTATTAGCTCTAGGAGGTGGAGTAACCGAGCCATGCAAGACATGGCCCCAAGGGTTTATAGTAAACAAAGGGGAGCTTGGAAAACTGCCACAACCAACTAGGAGAGGCATGGTACCAATGGAACTTGTTAGTTAATAATGATAATAATAAAATGATGTTATACTTGAATTATTTTTAGTTTAATATTAAAATTAAAGTTTGAGTTAGGATTAATATCATTTTTAGAGTTAGGATTAGGGTTGGATTGGGAACAAGGTTAGGGTTAGAATTAAAGTGAAGAGATATGGTTACAACTAAAATTAGGGTATAACGTTTACATTTAGAATTACTATCATGGTTAGGGTTAGGGTTTATGATCATGGTTATGCTTATGATTTATGATTATGGTTATTCTTATGATTATAATTAGAGTTAAAGGTATGGTTAAGTTTTATGAAAGTTTGAGGAGTAAATTTATGATTAAGGTTACTTTAAGAGTTAGGATTAGAATTATGGTTACAGATATAGACTCAACCACATTTATTATAGGAAGGGGTAGAGTTTATATTATAATTATAATTAAATTTATGGTTAACAACAGAGTTTTGGTTTAGTTAGGGTTAACATATAAGCATTATTTTAAGGTTAGATTATAATTAGAATTAGGGTTAGCAATAAGGTTTACCATTTATGATTAGGATTAGGATTTAAAATTTATGATTAGAATTAGTGTTAAGGTTTGATATTTTTTATTAGGATTTATCTTTTATAATTAGGGTTTACCATTCAAGATTGTGGCTTAAAGTAGGATTTAGGGTTTGTCATTTAAGCTCAACATTCAACATTTAGAGTTAGATATAGGGTTAGGTTTATCATTTAATGTTATGGTAAGTCTTAGGGTATGTGTTTACATTATAGTTAGTTATACTTAGGAGTCGAGTTTGTCTTGGGTTAGAATTTGGGATTAGGATTAGGGGTAAGATTTAACATTTAGGATTACAATTCAATAATAAGGGTTAAAAATATAGTTTAGCATTTGGAACTAGGGTTTGCCATTTAGGATTATAGTTTAGGGTGGGATTAGGAATAGGTTTAGTATTTAGGATTCAGGGTTATGGTATGAGTTTACATCATATTTAGTATGATGGTAAGTAGAAAAAATTATATTAGGGTTAGAAACTAGGGTTAGTGTTAGTGATTAATTAATTAGGATTAGAAATAAGGTTTAGTATTTATGATTAAGATTAGGGTTTAAAAATTTAATATTCGTACATTATTCTAAATTAAATATATTTTAATATAAATGTATAAATACTTGATTTCAAGTCCAACTATTTATTTTATATGATTCTAAATAAAAATATAAAAAATTAACATTGTTAAATATTTAATATTACACTATTCAAATAGCAGATAAATTTTAAGATTATTTTATTGTCAAATTTTAAACTAATATGTATGTTATGTAGTGCTACTGTGTTTGTATATTGTTCAATGATTATTCTGACCTAAGATATTCTTTTGTATTGACCCTTTCCAATAGGCCACTAAACAAAGCCCTAAATTTAATACACTGCTAAAGTATATTGTTGAAATAAGGAAATAATAGTGCCAATGTATTCATTCAAGGAAAACCAAATGTTTTTACAAATGATATGGCAATTTTCAGCACCAAAACATTATGACATGGCACATTATAGACAAACCCTAATTGGTTGCATATAATTGAGAACTTGTTACAACTACAAATTGAAATGAAGAACTTGGATTGATCAGATACTGGAGACTGATAGCTAAAGATGATATGGTGAAAGTGCAACTCCACTTGAAACTCCAAACTAGCAATTAAGCACAAGTGAAAGGACTAAAATATCCTTCCCATAGCTGCAATAATTTAGGTGATCTTTCACACCCTCAAAATTTCGTACCAATTGAGAGTTATCGTTCTCAATGGCCAATTGTGACTACTTGCAGAAACCCTAGGCTCCATAATGCACATCAGCAAGAATTAGTAATAAATCTTGATGATAGGCAATGAGCCCTCAATGCCTATTTATTCTTTTTTTCTTGATAGGGCGGCCTCCTTTCTAATTTTTCTCCACTTCTTCCAACAACCTCTAGAAAATTGTTTTATTTAATGACTTTATAAAATATATCATTTTATTAAGTTAATTAAATATAAAGTTATCTTGATATATATTTTTTTATTGATAACTTTATAAATAATTAACTCCTCCAAAATGGGGACATTACAAGTTTGCCCCTCCTAAAATTGCTTGGCCTCAAGCAATCTTAATGCTGGATGCTGCAAAATCACTTCTCCCTCCCAAGTAGCATCTTCAACAGGTAAATCTTTCCACTTAACCAGATACTCTCTGATTACTCTCCTGCGAAGCTGCTTCTCTCTACTATCTAGAATGGATTCTAGCACTAAGATTAGTTTCCCCTCATCATCCAAGGGAGGTAATACTACAAAAGGCATCACATTATGACCCAATTCATTTTTGAGGCATGATACATGAAACACATTGTGCACTCTACTATCTGTGAGAAGCTTCAACTCTTAAGCCACCTCACCAACTTGCCTGATGATCCTAAATGGTCCATAATAGTGTGTGTTGTCACAGAGGTTTGCACCCTTGTCCAAAGTCTTACCTAAGGACAACCTTGTGAAACATGGAAACAACCTCCAAGTTGTGGGACTTGAACTATGAGGTTGAATCTCCAGAGAAGGCCAACTTCCTCTTACTATCAGGGTGCACTGAACTACTCTTGGAGAGGAAAAGGGACAAGGAATGCATGAAAAGAAAATCTACCTATTCTAACCTAAGGGGGTGATGCACCAAAATAGAGTGTTCAAACCAATCTCTACCCATACATGCACTATTGAACCATCAGGACACCAAAGGATATACACATTCAGAATTGTTTTAACCTAGCAACCACATGTAGATTAGAAACCTAGATGAATGACACAAGGAAAGAGAAGATTCACTTATATATCATTCATAGGCGAGAAGAGATACAATCATGCATATTGCAGATGTCCACAAAACACCAATGAGAGGCAAATAGTTCTTGCACTTTCACATCAATGGCTAAAGGAGATAAGCAGAATGTCATGTAGTTCAGAGGCAAAGGGAATTTGCAGTGAAATTACAGAGCAATATCAAAGAGGTCAGAGAAGGGTCAACCCGAACAAAATCTACAAAATTTGCCTTTATAGTTCAGGCATAATTGGGATGTCCTCTAACTGTAATTACTTTGCAACCACTGCATTGAAGTCCTAGAGAGAACAATCATGGGGATCTAGAAGAAAATCTGATCTGAGTACAAATCCAAATGCAATGATATTCGATCCTTGTTGGAACAAGGCCCTGAGAAGACAGAAATGGAGCCATTAAATCATTTGACCAAGTAGATGGATCAGATAAAAAATGGTGGAGTGTTTTCCCATGTCCAGCATTCATTCGAAAGTGGTTGGAAATCATCATAGGGATCAGATTGTGTAAAAAACCTTGATTTCCCATGTTTTGGGCTTGTGAATCAGCAAGGGTTAGCAGGTCAACAAATCTTGCAAGCAGAATGAGCCACATTGGCCAATGGTCTTTTATCCTTCTGCCACCTCACAAGGTCTTCTCGCAGTTGACCAATCTTTCTTTACTAATTGTGCTAGCTCAGCAAACCCTAACCGTGACAATTATAAGAAACTGTGACCTTGACTACACTAACTTCATGTTAAAACCTTGGCTGGGCCAACTAGGATTTGTGTCCCTCAGGCACTTTCCCATAATGTTTAACTTCCTTGCATCTTGATAAAGCGAAAAACCCTGGTCATTGATCTCCCTTTCATAATATTGTGCTTGCTCCTCAAACTTCTAGACCCACGAAAGACTTGGCAGCTAACTCAACCTGACCTAGCCCCATCTGGCATACAACTGGTACCACCTTGGCATCACTCTACAGCTTATGAAACCAGTCTGGTCCCACAAGGACACGCAACAACAAGGTGCTTTCTCGCATTTCTTAAAGTCTTCTCATCTTGATAGTGCGGGGAAGCCTCGGTCATGGATCTATTTGCATCAAACGGTGAGGGTTCTTCATGCATCTTACTGCGTGAAGGGTGGGCTTATGATGTCATCTAGAATAAGTGTCACCAAAATGCTTCCCCACATTTTTTAATCTTCTTGCAACTTTATCTTGTGGGAAAGCCCCAACCCTTGATCCTCTTTAAATCTATGGAGATCAAAACTTTGTAGGACTACAAGCCAAGTCAGCTGGATGGGCCAATGAAATACCTCCATCGTACTCTGACTCACCTAACAACTTCCATGGAGGATGAGCTATCAATACCTTTTGAGAAAGTGGACCCATGACATCACACCATGTACGCGTCGCAAGGGTGCATATCCACATTACTTAATTACCTTGCATCTTGATAATGCAGGGATGCATCGATCAATGATCTCTTTAAATCTGACAGTGGGAGGTAGAAGTGGGAACATGGGACGTCATGGGACAGGTGTCGCAAAGGGGCATGCCCGCATTATTTAATTACCTTGCAACTCCATCTTGCGAGCATGCGCTAGCCATTGATATGTGAAGATTTGATGGTGCTTGGAACACATACTTCTAAACCTCTGCAAACATCTGTCGTGACATCATCCAGACACGTGTCACCAAGATGCTTCCCTGCACTATTAAAAAGTCTAACAAAGCTTAAAATGTGGGAAAGTGAGCACCAATAGGATCGCTAGCTCAGCTTGTCACTTCGTCGACCCTGTAGTCTCGAAGGAGACATGGACCCACTTGCCACACGTCCTAAAGGGGCTTCCTCACATTTCATAAAGGTAGTGCATTTTCAAAATTCAAAGAAGCACCCACTATAGATTTGGGCTTGATCTGACAGCATAGAAAGTTGCAAGCCCGTGAAGCAAATTTGGGAAATAAAGAAATAACATAAGGTTTTATCATTTTTTTTTTTATGGTCATTTAAATAATATAAAATGAGAAGGTGACCGTTGGGTGGGGCAAGCATTTAAAGTTCAAATTTTGGTGAGAGGCAAAATGGGTAACATTTTTGGTGACTTAGAGTGTATGTGAGCCTGCTACACATAAAACCAATGACCTTGTGCATCCATTGGGCTACAAAGTCATAAAAATTTGGATCTGTGCATTGTAGAACCCTAACCCTACCTCTACAGGAACAAAACACTGAAGATCTAGAAAACCTGCCCTCTGTAACTGAAACCAGAGATTGAAAACCTTCTCCAAAACACATGAACTTGTACACTTCTTGGAAGCAAGAAACTACAGAAAGGAAACTACTTTACCTATGTATAGGAAAATTCAAGCCCTATCAGAAACATGGCTTGAGGTGGATCCCGTTGACTGGGATGGGAAAAACTTCACCATCAGGCTTGCTCAACTAAAAAGCAATGGCCTGCTTGCAACTGACAATTAGATAGGGACCGTTCCATAGTGCATTGAATTTTGAGTGCCTTCCTGGTTTTTTCCTATCTGCCTCCCACTTCAAGACCAAGTCACCCTCCCTAAAGGTTCTGATCCTAGCCTTCTTGTCAAAGCTCTTTTTCACCTGCTATTGATGTATCTCCAAGGTCTGCATGGCTTGATTTCTTCTTTCTTCCAGCTCCATCAATTCTACCATTCTCATTGTCATGGGATCATCTTCAATTAGCTCCAGCCGATGAGCTAGTTCTAGGGATGGGAACCCCAATGAAATTGAAAGCCTTGCTTCTCTACCATAGACTAACATAAATGGTGAAGTCCCTAATGACCTCTTAGGTGTTATCCTATCAGCCAACAATGCAGTCTTCAATTTCTTATGCCAACACCTTTGTTTATCTTTTATTGTCCTTTTTATGATCCTAATTAGGTTCTTGTTGGATGAATCAGCCAGGCCATTATCCTGAGGGTAGTAGTTTGAAGATGTGCTCAAATAGATATTATGATCAACTACCCATGCACAAATTTGAGCTCCTACAAAAGAATTTGTATTATCTGAAATAATGGCTAAGGGAGCACCAAACCTAGTCACAATTCCATCAAGGAACTCAACAACTAAAGATTCTGTGGCATCCTTCAATGCAATTGCCTCTATCCATCTGGTGAAGTAATTTGTAGTAGCTAAGATCCACTTGTGACTAGAACTAGAAGGAAGATTGATAAGGCCTATGAAATCCAGTCCCCACTGAGCAAAAGGATGGTCCACTTGAATGGGATGAAGAGGAAAGGGTACAAGCTTTTGTTTACCAGATAAGAAGGCACATTTCTCACACTTCCTCACATATTTATGACAATCATGAAATAGGGATGGCTAGTAATAACCAGCTCTCATGATCTTCATTATAGTTATTTTGGCTGAGAGGTGACCACCATTAGGAAAATCATGAAGCTCTTTGTATCATTCTTTTAGCTTGGTCTATGTCAATGCATCTTAATAGGGCTCCATTTAAATCTTTTCTGAAAAGAATACCCTCAACTAAGACATAAGGAATTGACTGTAGTCTATACTGCCTCCTTTTAGTTCTATCTAACCTTTGAGGATATCCATTGCCTAATAAGAAATTCCTCATATCATCCATCCAATTCCTTGGGTCATTATTTCTTGCTCCTTGTTGCTCTGTTAGTATCATAATAGCTTCTTCATCTGATTTTTGAGATGATAACATCTGTTTACACAATCCTTTCCCCCTTACCAACTTGGTAATCTGGATGTCAACATCATATTCCATCACTTTTGTAATCCAACTAGCTCTTTTCTCACTAATATCTTTTCTCAAAAGGAAATCCTTCACACTGGCATGAGGTACTAACAAATGAATCTTATTGTGAGACAAGAGGTGTCTAAATGTCTTCAAAGCTCTGATGATTGCAAGGGCTTTCTTCTCTACAAAATTGTACTTGTCTTCATACTCTTTAAGCCCTTCACTAAAGAAGGCTATGGGCTGCTCTTCATTTTTATCATTTGTTTGAATCAAGATAGTAGAAATACATGACTCACCACCTAGGGTATAGAGAATAAAATCCTTATCAAAGTTTGGATTAATGAGAGTAGGGGCTGAGGCTATGGCTTCCTTGATCTCTTCAAAACTTTCTCTCCCTTTCATGGTCCATGGAAAGACCATAATTTTCTTGATCATAACTATAAGGGGTTTCACCATGGTAGCAATATTAGGGATAAATCTTCTCACCAAATTTATCCTACCAAGGAAACTTTGCAGCCCTTTCTTATGCTTAGGAAGAGGAAGAGCAAGTATTGCTTTTGTTCTCTCTGGATCAATGGTTAAGCCATCTTTAGATACAATGTGTCCTAATAATTTCCCTTCACTGGTAGCAAAGACACACTTACTTGGGTTAAGGGATACCCCAAACTTTTTGTACATTAAGAATACCTATCTTAAATGATCAAAATGATCTTCTACATTCTTTGAATACACTATGATATCGTCAAGGTAAACTAATACAAACTTTTCAATCATGTTTTTGAAGGCCATCTCCATTGTCTTTTGAAATGTAGCACCTGCATTAGTTAGTCCAAATGGCATCTTACAATAAGCATAGGTACCCCACTTGGTGGTAAATGCAGTCTTGTACCTATCACACTCCTTGACCAGCACTTGATTGTAGCCAAAAAATCCATCAAGAAATGAAAACCTCTTTGAACCACTGACCTTGGACAAAATCTGCTCCATGGAAGGAAGAGGATGGTGATCTTTAAGGGAAGCTTAGTTAAGGTCCCTAAGGTCCACACACAATTTAATTTCTCCATTCTTCTTCCTAATGAGGACAAGGTTTGCTACCCATGATGAGTGTTTGATAGGAAAAATTATGTTGGCCTCAATCAATTTGGATAGCTCCTTTCTCATTAAGGGTTCAATTTTAGGATTCATTGTCCTCTATTTTTGTCTTACTGGTTTGACATCATCAATTAAATATATGGTATGCTGAAACAACCTTGGGTCAAAACCCTTTAAATCATCAAACGTCCAGGCAAATATATCATTAAAATCTTGACATAAATGAAGAAAACTTTCTTGTTCAATTTCAGACCATACCTTCCCCAAGTTTAAGGAATTTCCATCAGCAATCATGACTGGAGTGTGGTCACCTTGGTCAGCAGCTAAGTTCATGACTCTACCTCTTGCTTGGTCATCAGGGTTAAAAATACTTTCTAAAGTAATGAGACCTTTAGGAAATTTTTTGGAGCTGAGATTAATGATTTGTTCCCCATACTGATCCTGCAGTCTTGACTGATTTCTATCTAAAAATTCTACTTCATTTTGCAAGAAGCTCACAATTTATTCATTAGATTCAAACACTTTTCAATGGATGTTATCAAGGATGGTAGGCCTTACTACCACTCTAATTTGTTTCCCTTTCTTCTCAGCCTCAAGATTCCCTAGTACATCATAAGATGCACCTATTGCTGCAAGTCTATCAACATGTCTATTTTCTCTCCTAGGGATGGTTTGAATATTAAATGCATTGAAACCTTCAAGTAGATCCCATACCCTATGTTTATAAGACTTGAGAAAACCATTCTTGGTGATATTCTGATTCCTTACTTGATTAACCAGCAACTCACTATCTCCATACACATTTAAGGCCCGAATTCCTCTTCTTTGAGCAAGTAGGAGACCCTAAATCAAAGATTCATACTCGGCCACATTGTTAGTGCAACTGAATTGGAGCCTGAATGAGAAGTAATACCTTACTTGTGTAGGAGAAATCAACATCACACCAACCCTTGATCCATTTTTATTTCTTGAGCCATCAAAGTACATGCTCCATATCTCACTCATATCTTCTTTAGTCCCCACAAGATTGGGAATGAGAGCATCTTTCTCTAATATACAATATGTATTAAGGCCTGTTTCAAGGGTTTCTAGCATAGGATCAAATTTATATGCATTAGCCCATTCATCCAAAAGGAAATCAAGTACCCGTGCTAGGGAAGTGGTGGGTTCATTCACTACATCATCCTCATCCACTTCTAGGATAGTGCAATTCATGTTGATGAGATTAGGGGTGTACTATTAAGTATGATAAAGGGCTAGAGGCTCTGCTCTGATTGACACTTTGGCTCCATATCTTGTTGTAAAAAACATATATGACCAATTAGAAGATATGTAACCACCTATTTGGGCAGTGAAGTCTCTTGACAGACAAATAGTAAAATGTGGCTTGACTTCAGCAACCAATATATCCCTAGTTACAGTACAGCCAGGGCATGCATGTAGGGCCATCTCTACATTCCTAAGGATCCCTATAGGCTTGATAGTACTACCATCCAACTATAATACATCCTTAACAATGGGCTCATATTTCATCTCCAAAGCATCAACAACACACCTAGGCATCACTGAACTACTAGCCCCTGAATCAATCATGCAATTGTGGACTACTTTATCCTGTATAATTAGAGAAACATAGAATGGAGGGGGTCTGACCTTTTTATTTGTTTCTGCCCTATTTGATGGTTGCACTAGACTTGTGGCACTTTCCATGCTAGGTGTCTAATCCTTTGGTTCAATACTCTCCAATTCTTGCTGCAACAACCTCTTTTGCATGGGTATAGTAGCAATAGCATCCCACATGGAAATATTCACATTTTTCTTCTTCATCTGTTCTACCACACTGAATGGAGTAGAGGGCACTTTGGTAGAAGCCTTGGGAGCTATCCTTGTAGGAGGTTGAGATGGAACAACCAGAGAATCACTCACATCCTTTCTAAAATTCCCTTGCCTTTACTACTGAAAAACATTTGATTGATCATCTAGTATTGATTGCTCATGAGGTGTTGCATTTGAAGATGAGGCCTGATGAGGAGGAGGAAGGGTAGCATCTTCAATAGCTCTTATTTTGCTCCTAGTATTGTGAGCAATGGGATCCTAGTTTACATTACAATGTTCCTCCACCTGATGATTCATAAAGGAGCAATCACCTTGTCCCTACACATATGGGGCCTCTTTAAGTTGGTCCTCATTGTATGATTGTCTTGTTGCAGGCTCTTGGATGGTCAAAGCCAAATAGGATTCAACCTTCTAACACATGCAACGAACATAAGAATAATTACAAGAGGGACAAAAGTCTTGATCTTGGGCCATGTTGTTTTGAGGGACTATGGCCCTACTTTGATTTACATTTGAGGTTGAAGCATGGCTATTCTGTCTATTCTGATCAAAAGAATTGTTCCCATAATTTTGATTTGGAGGCCTACTACTGTTCATAGTTTGGTGCTGCAATTGATGAACTTTACTACCTTGAGCCTGCTATCTTTCTAAAGTCACCACCTTGTTGCTCATTTTTTGCATCGTAGAGAAACTACCTTCGAGTTTCTTTTCTTGGCCCTGTAATCCCTTATCTATGTTTAGCATCTTAGATTGCATTATCTCTTTGATTTCATCTATCACATTTGAAGATGTGGAAGGTTGAGGGACTAGAGCAAGGGATTGTGATGTAGAAGTTATGAGAAGAGGAGCCATTGCTGGTTGATGGTTTGGGACATCAGGGAAAAAGGGCAGAGGAGGCCTTGGAGCTAATTTCCCTCCTTGTATCAATATGTTTTCTGCCCTTATTGCTGTGTCATAAGTGTTAGGTAAGGTATCCCCTCCCATGGTTTGGATTGTAGTAGTAATATCACTATTAAAGGCTCTAAGGTAATGCAATAAGGCATTACCAAGGGTAGGCTTCACTGAAATAGGCATTCTATCCCATGTCTTTTGAAATCTATAGTTGAAATCAGTCATACATTCATGGGGGGCTCTTTTTATAGTAGTCAACTGCTCTAAAAGTGACAAATAGTCACTTTTTCCCTCAAAGTGTTTACATAGTCCTACTCCTAATCCATCCCAATCTATTATAGAACCATTAGCCAAACCTCTATACCACTGTAGTGCTTTTCCTTTCAAAGATGAGGCTAGAAGCCTTACTGCAACATCATCCTCTATAATACCATGGATATTAAAAACATTTGCAACCTCTTGAATGTGTTATGAGGGAGAGATAGAAGTTTCACCAATAAATTCTAGTATACTTTTGAGTGCAGCTATTGATATGTCATGTCTTTGGGCCAATAAAAGAGGACTGCCACCATTAAAGGTGGAAAAAGAATGAGCTCTAGGTTGTGCCATATAGACCAGTGATCTATTGATATGTGTTGATGGAAACCTAGGCTGAGATCTAATAGTAGGAGGAGTAGAGATAGATCTTGCAGGGGTATTTGTTACTATTGCACTCCTAACTAGTGATAAAGATACTCTAGCCCTCCTTCTAGGATTTGAAAATGAAAGCTCTTGGTACTGAAATTTACCTCTAGAAGATGCCCTTGTTTAAGCTTTGGGCATGAATTACTGCAACTTTGGTTTAGAACCAGATGTGTTTGAAGCTCAGAGTCGCCAAGTCCTTTGAAGAATGAACCCTTTGAAGGTCTGAATACTAAGGCTAGAACTATCTCCTTAGTATTAATATTGAAATCTTCCTTCTTGACACCAATAGACTTGAAATCTTTTGATATATGTCCCACCGGGCATGCCAAAAATTGTTGTCATAGAGGTTCGCACCCTTGTCCAAAGTCTTACCTAAGGACAACCTTGTGAAACATGGAAACAACCTCCAAGTTGTGGGACTTGAACTATGAGGTTGAATCTCCGAAGAAGGTCGACTTCCTCTTATTATCAGGGCACACCAAACTACTCTTAGAGAGGAAAAGGGACAAGGAATGCATGAAAAGAAAATCTACCTATTCTAACCTAAGGGGGTGATGCACCAAAATAGAGTGTTCAAACCAATCTCTGCCCATACATGCACTATTGAACCATCAGGACACCAAAGGATATACACATTCAAACTTGTTTTAACCTAGCAACCACATGCAAATTAGAAACCCATATGAATGACATAAGGAAAGAGAAGATTCACTTATATATCATTCATAGGCTAGAAGAGATACAATCATGCAGATTGCAGATGTCCACAAAACACCAATGAGAGGCAAATAGTTCTTGCACTTTCACATCAATGGTTGAAGGAGATAAGCAGAATGTCATAAAGTTCAAAGGCAAAGGGAATTCATAGTGAAATTATAGAGCAATATTAGAGAAGTTAGAGAAGGGTCGACCCAAACAAAATCTACAAAATTTGCCTTTATAGTTCAGGCATAATTGGGATGTCCTCTAACTATAATTACTTCACAACCATTGCATTGAAGTCCTACAGAGAATAATCATGGGGATCCAGAAGAAAATTTGATTTGAGTATAGATCCAGATGTAATGATATCCGATCCTTGTAGGAACAGGGCCCTGAGAAGATAGAAATGGTGCCATTAAATCGTTTGACCAAGTAGATGGATCTGATAAAAAATGGTGGAGTGTTTTCCCGTGTCTAGCATTCATTCAAAAGTGGTTAGAAATCATCATAGGGATCAGATTGTGCAAAAAACTTCGATTTACCCTATTTCGAGCTTGTGAATCAACAAGGATCAGCAGGTCAACAAATCTTGCAAGTAGAATGAGCCACATGGGCCAATGGTCTTTTATCCTTTTGCCACCTTGCAAGGTCTTCCCGTGGTTGACCAATCTTTCTTTACTAATTGCGCTACCTCAGCAAACCGTAACTGCGATGGTTACAGGAAATTGCGACCTTAACTATGCTACCTTCATGTTAATACCTTGGTCAGGCCCACTGGGACGTGTGTCCCTTAGGTACTTTCCCACAATGTTTAACTTCCTTGCATCTTGATAAAGGGGGAAAGCCCTTGTCGTTGATCTCTACAAGATCAACGATCGAGAAGACCTTCTGTAATACTGTGCTTGCTCTTCAAACTTCAGGACCCACAAAACACTTGACAGTTGACTCAGCCTGACCTGACCCCATCTGGCATACAACTAGCACCACCTTGGCATCACTCTATAACTTATGAAACTAGTCTGGTCCCATAGGGACACATGGCAACAAGGTGCTTTCCCACATTTCTTAAAGTCTTCGCATCTTGATAATGCGGGGAAGCCTCGGCCATGGACCTATTTGCATCAAATGGTGAGGATTCTTCATGCATCTTCCTACGTGAAGGGTGGGCCTATGATGTCATATGGGATAGGTGTCACCAAAACGCTTCCCTCTATTGTTTAATCTTCTTGCAACTTTATCTTGCGGGGAAGTGCCAACCCTTGATTCTCTTTAAATCTATGGCAATCAAAACTCTATAGGACTGCAAGCCAAGGCAACTAGATGGGCCAATGAAATACCTCCGTCATACTCTGACTCACTTGGCAACTTCCACAAAGGATGAGATGTCAATACCTTCTGAGAAAGTAGGCCCATGATATCACACCATGCCATGCATTGCAAGGGCACATACTCACATTGCTTAATTACCTTGCATCTTGATAATGAGGGGATACGTCGATCATTGATCTCTTTAAATTTGATGGTGGGAGGTATAAGTGGGAACATGGGACATCATGGGACAGGTGTTGCAAAGGGGCATGCTCGCATTGTTTAATTACCTTGCAACTCCATCTTACGGGCATGCACCACCTGTTGATCTGTGAAGATCTGACGATGCTCAGAACACATGCTTCTAAACCTCTGCGAACATCTTCCATGACATCATCCATACACGTGTCACCAAGGTGCTTCCTCGCACTATCAAAAAGTTTAACAAAGCTTATAATGCGGGAAACTGGGCACCAATAGGATCGCCAGTGCAGCCTATCACTTTGTCCACCTTGCAGTCTCGAAGGAGACATGGATCCACCTACCACACATCGTAAAGGGGCTTCCCCACATTACATAAAGGAAGTGCATTTTCAAAATGTGGGGGAGCGCCCATTGTAGATCTAGGCTTGATCTGACGGCATAGAAAGTTGCAGGCCCGCAAAGTAGATTTGGGAAATAAAGAAATAACACAAGGTTTTATCGTTTATTTTTTTGATATTTTTAGGTCATCTAAATAATATAAAATGGGAAGGTGACCATTGGGTGGGGCAAGCATTTAAAGTTCAAATTTTGGCAAGAGGCAAAATGGGTAACAGCGTGGCTTGAGTTTCTCTACAACACTCTTCTTGAGAGTGGTTTGCCTATATGGGTATGAAATGAGGTAAACCATATCATTTACCTCAAAACTAAACTCAATCCTCTTCTTGTCTGCATATTGCTTTTGCTATTTTTGAGCTCTAAAAATGTTGTCTCTGAGAGTAGCAACTATATCCTTACTTTCTTGTAATAGTTCACTTGCTCGGGGTACTCGATTGTCTCCCAACAACATCTAAGAAACTAGGTGCGTCATAACCATAAAGTGCATGAAGGGTATCATTTGTATAGTCATATGATATGTAGTATTGTAACAATACTCACAAAGATATATCCATCTAACCCAAGCTCTCTTTTGATCTGCCACATAATTCCTCAAATACCCTTCCACCCATTTGTTCACAATCTCTATTTGACCATTAGTCTATGGGTGATAACTGGTGCTAGGTGTAAGCTTAGTGCCACACAACTGAAATACCTCCTACCAAAAGTGACTCATGAAGCGACTATCCCTATCACTCACAATGCTCCAAGGCAAACCATGTAGTTTAAAAACTTCCCTAAAGAAGACCTCTACCACCTGAGTTTTTGAGTATGTAGTAGTGATAGGGAAGAAGTTAGCATATTTTGTCAACCTATCTACCACCACATAGATACAATCGTGCCCCTAGGCCCTGGGCAAGCTCGTAATAAAATCCATAGAGATGCACTCCCACTTCCTGTCAGGAATAGGAAGTGGTTGTAGGAGCCTTGTTGGATAAGTGTGCTCTTGTTTATTCTGCTGGAAAACATGACACTCACACACATACTGCAAAAAATTGGCCTTAAATCCCTTCCAAGTGAATAGTTCTTGTACTAACCTGTAAGTCTTGAAATACCTAGGATGGCCTACTGTAGGTGAATTATGGAATTTTCTCAAAATCAACTGCTTCACTTTCGATCTTGGGACTAAGTAAATCTTATTCTTGTAAATGATGAAATCATCTATGAGAGTGTATCTGGTGTCAATTTTTGTTCCCTCCACTATAGCAGAGGCCCACATGTCTTTGGCATATTCTACTATAATCAAGTGTCACCAATCCTCTAATATCTTAATCATAGAAGTGAGGTGTGGCCTATGGGATAAAAAATCTGCAACAATATTCTGTGTCCCCTTAACATATGTGATATCAAAATCATATGCATGTAACTTACTCACCCACTTCTGCTGATGATCATTCAGGTCCCACTGTCCCAAAAAGTTCCTCAAACTATTATGATCAATTTTAATACAAAATTTGCTACTGACAAGATATTGTCTGAATTTGGCCAGGGCATGCATGATGCCAACATCTCTTTATCATATATGTTGAATGATCTCTCGGGCCCTCTGAGTTTCCTACTCTCATAAGCTATAGGATGCTTTTCTTGCATGAGTGCAACACCAAATCCCTCTCCAAAAGAATCACATTGAAGCTCGAATGGCTTCATGAAATCAAGAAATGCTAATACTGGGCATGTAGTCATTATTTCCTTGAACTGCATAAAATAGTCTTGTGCCTCCTGAGTCCACACAAATCCCCCTTTGTTCAGCAAATCTATCATGGGTGTTGCATGTCATGAGTAGCCATTGACAAACCTGCAATAGAATCCACATAGACCAAGGAAGCCCCTTAACTATGTAAGGTTCTCTAATGGTGGCCAATCAAAAATAGCGTGAATCTTTTCAAGATCCATTCGCACTCCTTCTGCACTAATGATGTGTCCAAGATACAACAGTTCTATCATCCCCAAATCACATTTGGACTCCTTGGCATACAAGGACTCCCTCTATAAAATGCTCAATATTGTCTCCAAGTTCTCTAAATGTTCCTGCCATGTCCTACTATAGATCAAAATATCATCAAAGAACACTAGCACAAATTTCCTCAATTGATGGTGGAAGACCTTGTTCATAGTGGATTGAAAAGTGGCAGGTGTATTAGTCAAACCAAAAGGCATGACTACAAACTCAAAGTGCCCACAATGACACTTGAAAGTAGTTTTCTCAATATCCTACTCTTGAACTCTAATCTGGTGATAGCCTGATCTCAAATCAATTTTTGTAAAATAACAAGCCCCATGCAATTTGTCTATCAACTCATTGATGCATGGGATAGGATACCTATTCTTTATAGTTCTCTTATTCAACACCATGTAATTAATACACATTCATAGAGTAACATCCTTCTTTTTTACCAAAACAAAAAAAGATGCAAAAGGTGACTTACTTGGTCTGATGTGTCCCATTGCTAGAAACTCCTTGATGGTCCTCTCAATCTCATCTTTGAGTCATTTTGGGTTCTGGTATGGTGTGATCATGATAGGCTTAGTGCCTTCCTCTAGCTCAATAATGTGCTCAATGCCTCTATTTGGTGGCCTGCCTAGTGGAATCTCGCTAAAAACCTTCTCATACTTGATTCTCAATTTTTGAATATCTAGATGATATTTAGTCTTATGCTGCTCTTCCTGGGTAGGCATCAAGGCACATATTGTCAACCACTCTATATTATTATGCTTGGCTAATCTCTCCATCCATCTAAGTGAGATAGTTTTGACATCACCATTACAAATAGCCTTTAGCATGTGAGTCCTGCCATCCACCTCGAACCGTATCTCCATATCCTCTAGTCTTACAGTAAACTCCTTCAAAGAATGTTTCCATTGTATCCCAAGTACTATGTCCATGTCATCCATGTTGACCGCATGATAGTTCACCTTGAACTCATAGTTGTTCAGGTGCAAAGGTAGATCTCACACCATCTGGTTATAGCGAAGAGTATATCCATCAACTACCTTGACTCTCAATCCTTCAAACTCCTCAGTAATGAGTCCACGCCTCTCCAAAAACTGTGCATCAATGAAATTATGTGTGGCACCTGTAACCAATAGAGTAATAACCTTCTTCCCTGCCAAGACTCCCCAGAGTTTGAAAGATCCCTCTCTTTGAATACTAGACAGACGTGCCTCCTATAAATGTAGTTCTGAAGCCTCTTTTTTCTCAGCACTATCTATCTCCTATTCACCCTCTACCCCATTAGGATCCTCATCATGGTGATCTGAGCTGTCCGAATCTGAACCCTCATAATAAGCCCACATCGCCCATGGGTCATTAAGTGTTTCCTTATCCAAGGGTACAACTGACTTGCCTTTTAAGTCACTAACCTTCTCTTTACCCTTGTTGAATTCCCCTTTGTTATCTCTAAATGATGAAGAACCCTTTGAACTAAACTGGTTTGTTGAAGTAGCAAGTTCCATACTGCGGGCTTTCTTCATGGCTTCCTGTAATGTAGGAGGATCAAAAGCCTTTACCCACCCCTTGAGTGGTTCAATTAATCCCTCTATGAGTAAAATAACTAGCCCCCATTCTAAAATGCTAGGCACCATCATTGCAAGATTTTTGAAGTCATTGATAAATTGTTCTAAGCTTCATGATTGTCTCAATTGGGCTAACTCTCAAAAATAAACTTTAGGATTTTTTTTACCAAATCTTTCTATCAATCTATCCATGAATTCTTGATAAATGGTTATCTGATTGTGTTGCAATGTGATCATGCCATGTATCCACCAATCATGTGCTACCCCATCTAAGTGTAAAGTGGCATACTTGAGCGCTTCAAATTCTATCATAGTGTTCAGAAATAGAAAAGTATCCACCTTGTGAATCCAAGTACGAGTAGTCACTTTTTCACTACCATCAAATGTGGGTAATACCAACTTGTTGGTGACCTATTGCAACTTGTTGTGTTTATCTGCTTGCTTATGCCTGGTAGCTTTGTAGTTTAGGTACCTATCAAATGTCCACCCATCCTATACATATGTTGGTAATGAATCCCACTCATTCCTTGCTTGTTGAAGTTCATCTACAATATCTATTACCATAGCATTAGGTGTGCGTGCTAGAGTTTCTTCCTTAAATGTAGGATGTGTGGGTCTGTCAGTTGTTCTAGACCGTGTCCTATATTGTGATCCTACTATGCTCTTGTCATCTTGGTCAGTACCATGATTGTTTCTCCTATTTTCCCCAATCAAATGTTGCATTGTAACCATCATTGTCTGTGTACTTGCCTCTATTGACTGTAGAAGCCTCTCTTGATGCTATAAAGTCTCATCATCTTGCACACTTTTGGATGGGCTTTGAGAATGTCTCTCAGCCATGTTCTTAGTTATGTTGGTTCCCTGTGTAAATTGGCTAGATAAAACCTATTAGGCTGGTAGAAAACTTGCTCTGATACCACTATAATGACCCTTTCCAATAGGCCACTAAAAAAAACCCTAAATTTAATACACTACTAGACTATATTGCTGAAATTAGGAAATAATAGTGCCAATGTATTCATTCAAGGAAAACCAAATGTTTTTACAAATGATATGGCAATTTTCAGCACCAAAACATTATGACATGGCACATTACAAACAAACCCTAACTAGTTGTATACAATTGAGAACTTGTTACAACTACAAATTGAAATGAAGAACCTAGATTGATCATATACTAGAGATTGACCGTTGAAGATGATATGGTGAAAGTGCAACTCCACTTGAAACTCCAAACTAATAATTAAGCACAAGTGAAAGCACTAAAATATCCTTCCCGCAACTGCAATAATTTAGCTGCAAGATCTACATAATATCTTGTTCTCTTTCACATGATTATGTGTCTTTATATGCTTTGACTATTTATATATTGGACATCTACACTTGATGGTTTCTATTTATTGAATAGGTACTAGGTACATTCACCTTGAATATATGATCTAAGTGTGTACCTATATCCCCAACAATAGCACTAGGAAATATGGACCTTGACTATTCATCTTAAGCCAATGTCATCCCTATATGGGTGACATATCCATATATTTATTATTACTAACCCTTTGATAATTAGTAAATCTAGATGCATAATGTATTATATGATTAGACCCTTGTGCTAGTCTCAGATTCATTTTGACAAGTGAGTGTCTACACACTTTAGTCATTTACTTAGTTCATGCCAAATAATTAGTACATGTCAAGTACAACATGTATCTAATGGAGCATGTCAAGTCCACAATGATTGTCAAGCCACTCATGTGCTGAGTCACTCATGTACTGAGTAGACAATGTATGTTGAGTGATTTAGGTGCTGAGTAAACAATGGATGTTGAGTGATATAGATGTCGAGCCAGAGTATAAAGAATAGTATATGTCGAGCATCAGATGTCAAGTAAGATAGTTTTTGTTATAGTTGTTTGTAATGACACAAACAACTATGTAAACCATTTTTGAGAAGACTTAAGGATTGAATTAGGATATTTGGGGATAAGGGTGAATCTTAATTTGAAATCCCAATGCATTACATGTAGCCAATCAGAAAAAAAGGAAGGTTTAAGCAACAAAATGGATGAAGTTTTCTTAAGAAGGACAAAACCTAAATTATATATGATGTGAAGAGAGAAGTTTGAATGCGCAAATAGAGCATTCATGGTGGCTAAGGAGTTTTGGTTTGAGATTACATTGAAGAATTAGTTAGAGGAGAATAGAGGAAAGGAAAGTATACAACAAAGAGACATTTGATCAAGAAGGATCAAGAATACATCCATATAGAGGTGATTTGTCATCAAGAAATCAAGTTTCTTACCACAAGATCATTGCTAAATCATTTTAGCTGGCGAATTAGTTAAATCTCTTAACAAAGTATTCCTAACATTTTGTATTGAAATCCTTTAAAAGGGTACTTACTTAATTGTGAGTTGAACTCTTTTAACCAGGCACACTTCTAATAGGGTGTTGAAATCCTTTAATAGGGTAAGACCTAACAATCTTTTTAAGCCTTTAACAAGGTAGATCTTTCACAAAATAGATAATGTCTCATGATCAAAACATTGTAACCTTTATTGGATACACTTTATTATTGTAGTAGTGAAGGTTTGTGGGTGTCATCCACACCCCAGTTTTACCTTCTCATTGGAGGGTTTTTGGATAATCATATTTTGTGTTATATGTGTTTACATGTTTTCATGTTTTAGATGTACATGCTTTACATGGTATTTTAGTTTACTTAGTGAATGTATGAGATGGATGTGTGTTGAAAGTTTTTATGGATAGTAATTCCAGCACCATGAGAGTGTCTCTACATTTAGGATTCCATGATTATCACAAAAACTATAAATTAAAATGGTGATTAAATTGATTTGGGAAAAGTTTTCTATTTGATTTAATTTATTTTATTTTCCAACTAATTTTTTGTAGTTGAATTCCAATTTCCTAGAATTGTCTAATTTATTCAAGAAAAAGGGCCAATTATATTATTGATTTAATTATCTAATTTATAAGTCACTTTAATAAAAGTTCTTATAGTTGGTAAAAGTGAGCTTTAGTAATCACTTCTTACTTTTATATTTCCTGATTTGAGAAATTTTCTCCAAAACCCTTTGGAGGAATTCCTTGGTATGTTCATTGTGGGAGATGGGTTTATTGATTCATCACAAGGATATGCTCATTGGATTCATAATGGGATTCTCCTTCTTGTCCAAGATCTACATTGCATTTAATACCCTTATTACATGTATTGGTTTTGAGCAATTTGAGAGAAGTAGGGCTCTCTCATATCTTCCAATTTTGTCTATTTTAAAGAATTTTTTAAATCTCTAAATGGTTGGAAGTTGAGAACTAGTGCTCCCTTCTATTTTCATGGTTTAATTTGACCCAGTTAATTGGGTGTGAGCATTTTATGGGTTTAATAATTTAATTTGAAATTTTTGGTAGAGTTATAGTACCAAATTTTATGTGTGAGATTTTACTTTGAATTTTATTGGATATTTAGAAGTTGGACCTCTTTTTGAAAGTGGGTTTTTGATTTTATTGAAATCCAAGATGTTTGGTTTTTGGGCATTTTTCTTTTTGCTTTGTTTTGTGTGCTAGTCATATTTGTTGGGGTTTTGTTCCATGTGTTTAGGTTATGGAAATGGATTTTATTCCATTTTTCCATTCATTCCTTGGCTTTACTATATGGAATTTTGGATTCATGTCAAATCTATACTATCGGTGAGATGCTTAATTGAGTGAATTATTTGTACTTGATTTTTTTGTTGTTATATTAATCAAATTAAACCCTTGCATTGGTTTTATCATGATTATTTTGTAGAGTTGGTTGTGTCCACCCACGAACATATGTGCATGCATGTAAAGGTTTATTGTGAGACTCAAACTCCCATATTGAGGTTAGTTGAGTATTTTTTCATTTGGGGATTAGGTTGGGAAATTGTATTGCCTAAGGGCACTCATCATGTGATTAGCATGGGTATGTAGGGTAGATATATGGAGTGGCTTCTCACAGTTATCTAGCCTATAAGTGGTTGACAAGGTAATGTTGAGAGGTATAATAAGTGATAATCAATAAATGATTGGGTAATAAAGCTTAATGAAAGATAAGATTATTTAACATCTAACCTCTCAAGGGAGATGGAATGAAGACACAATATCTAGCCTCCAAAAAAAATTAGAAAATATATACATTTTGAGTTTGGTCTCCTATGGTAGTCAAAACAAAGGATTGATGCTACTTTTACTACTCAAGAAAAGTAATGACACTCTAATAGAATCCCTACATATAGTGTGTCTAGCTAGTGACCTGATGTATTGTATTGCATTGCATTTATGGTCATTAAGTTCTTGTGTCATGCACTAATTGACATGTGTGTTAGCCTTAGATGTCTTTATATTTTTTGACTATGGTTAGGTCAATATCTCCATAAGAATGGTGGGATGGGCTTATGGGTTTCACTTGGTTGGGAGACATTTATACCTATATTATAGATGGAGATAGGAGAAAAGGGGAAAATATCTCCCAAATGTAGGATATTGTGGACTTCTCCCTCTTTCTCTTGTCCTCTTGACTTTACTTTTGTACTTTTACTTGGTGAAAGCTCTTCTTGTCTTAAGCTATTATTGTACCCTTATGAATAACCTACATATTTTACATTATATAATTGCTTTGTAATGGAGTGGATAATGCCTCAATATTCATGTATTTGGTACTCCTTTATATGGAGTTAGCTTTCATTTTATGTTGTGCATTGGTGTCGACATGTTCCTTCTTTGTTTATTTAGAGAATCTTTCCCATTGGATATTTTGGCAACTATGATCACCTAGTTTAGGCTAGATTTGATTCCTTGGTATGCTATCAAAAATGGTTTTATCTTATGAAATTTTTAGGTTCCCCATATTATAGAGCTTGTCAAGACATTTTTGGTGCTTTCTGAATGGAGCGAATCAGAGTACAAATGTGAAAGTTATAGCTTCTATAGTAAAGATCATTTTTATCATACATTATTAGTATTTCATTGCACCCAATAGTAGCATCATATTACACCTAGTAGTAGTATTTCATCATATGATGAAATTAAAAAAAGAACATCTCATCATACCTAGTACAATCTTTCATCATATGATATCTTGGTGATGTTTCTCATCTTTTTGAGCATTGTATCATATGATAAAGTATTTCTCACACTTTTAAAGGATTTTTATTTAAGATATTGATTTCTCTTTGTCATAACTTAGATTGTGAGAACTTAAAGACTTTTTTGAAGTTTTTTTTTTAATATACTCATTTGGAAGTTATACCTTCTCAAGCCCAAATAGATTGATTATCATACACTTTTGGAATGGTTAGAAACATTTTGACATTAACTTTAAATTTTAGTTGGAAATTAAATTGTATGTTTAATCATCTAGGAAATTGCACTTGGGCATTAAAATAAACATTATACCAAATGAAATTATGGTTAACATAATGAACCTTGTATGTTAATCTCTAGATGGAAAATGAAAATGTTAGAAAGTAGTGATTGTCTTTGGAATCTTTGGTTCATTATTCAAGTCTTCCGCTTGTGATTATTATGTATGTTGTAATTATTTTTTATTCTTTATTCAATAAAAAAATATGTTAGGGCATGTTATATCCTTGTTTCTAGGGATTCCTTGGCAAGGCATTGCATATGGCATCAAAGCCCATGTTCAAGCATTGGGGTATTTGTGTTATGGTCTCATTATGACATTCAAATGTTGATTTATTTATATATTGATACTTGTTATGAAACAATTTGTATTTATGATATAATATTGTATACTTTCATGAGGTTCTAGCCTATGCCTTATTGTCCCATAAAAGATGCCTCCTGCACATAGATATGGAAGGGGTTGTGGCTAGTAGAATGTGATTAATTTTTAACACAATGAAGAACAACATGAGAAAAGTTATAAGGAAGAGAATTAGGAAGAAGTGGAGAGATATGGAGATAACTAAGGCAGAGTAAAGTCATTGGTGTCATTACTATAGGAGCTTGTAGCTCAGTTGTAACCTCAAATTGAGGGTTTTCAACATGGTGGTTCATAGTTAGAGGGATCATAGGTTGAATAATCTTATATGTATGAACATGGAGAGGAGAGATGAGAGCATGAACATTTGTGCACACCACCTAGTGCTAGAAGGACACACATGAGAGGTAGATCTGAGGGTGATGAGAGCACCATCCTTTTGTGAATAATGAGAGACCTTTAGCAATCTCAAACACCTTAGTTTGATGGAGAGGTTGTGTAGGAGAACCTACTCTAAACTCATCAAACAATGCACCTAAGAGTCCTAAAAACTTTACTTAGTTTAGGAGTTCTAGTCAGGCACATAGACCTAGTTGTAAGCCCTATTTCCAGGATTGACATAATTATAAGCCCCTAGCTAACTATGGTAAAAATGCTCTATGGGCCTAAAAATCATAGGATCTTAGGATTTTTCATGTTTTTATGGTTTAGATCCATGTTGGAAAATTAGCATAGTGCTAGGACCAATTTTTGTCATTAGATTTGCAATTTCGTAAACGTTTCTCTAAAAGTTGTCATGCAGGTTTCGAGCAACTTTCTTAAAAGTTGTCAAAACTTGTAACCACACCTCCCAAATTGATAATGAGTTTGAATAGGTCATGTAATCATTTGGAGTTCCCTACATAAGTCCTCATAGGAGGGTGGTAGGAAATAAAATGTAATTTTTGCAATTATCAATAAAATAACCATTATTTCTCTACAAATTTTGTGATTCAAACCACTATATGGAAATCTATAGAAATGAGGGCATGAACTAGTGATTCTTAAAGTTGAAGCTTTAAGTCTTCTTCCATTTTCAATTGGTCTCATGTATTGATCTAACTTAGATTGGGAGATATTTGATTTTTAATAACATTGCCTAAAATTGAGGCTTAAAAATAGGGTTTTCAATAGGGATTGATTGTTTAGTCACATTTGACCATGGGAAATTGAGGCCCCTTGGTGGAATACAATTTTTTCCAATGTAATTTCATATTTTTCAAGTTAGGAGTGTGAATTTTCAGAGGAGTGGATTTTCCACAAGAATTTAGGAGAACATCTCTATGCGTGCACTAGTCAGGTAATTAGGATAGTCATCCTAGATTTTGGTCTGGAGATTCCTCAAATCCTAAAAACTTGGATTCTAAGTTTCTTTACATGTGAAAACATGCCTTCATGCTTAGTTTGTGTGTTTTCATAGGAGAAAGAGAACTTGTAGTGCATTTGGAGCCCTAATTAGGCCTATTAGTCTGGTCTAATATTGCAACAACAATAACTTCCATGCACTTCCATCCATTGGTGTTTAGACATGTTTTGTAAACCCAAAAAGGGTATCATAATCCATTACCAAATGATCATCTCATTTGGGAACATTCTGACTTATGTTCAAATTTTACTCTAGGAAGGACTATAAGCCAAATCCTTAGGTTGTGAAGCATTTTGGTGTTGTGGATTCTTTTGAATGAAAGAGCCATTGGAACTATAATAATAATACCTAAATAGGCTAGAGTAGTGTTTTTAGGCCACCCCTAGTCTTAGCATCCATTTTATGGGGTTTGATCACTCTTTTATTGAAGAGATCTCTTAGTGAACTTGTGTGTTTGGGTGCTTAGGACCTTAGTAAGCCTAGTGATTAGGTTTCCTTGCATAATAGGGTTATGATAACCTTCTTTAATACCTTTTACTATACCTGTGATAGGTATTTAACACTTGAACCCTTCACCTGGGGTGTTGAGGGATTGAAAACCTACCATTGCTCACTATTTGAAGTCTTCTGTTGGCCATTGCTACATCAAGTAGTATTAGAGCTATGTTTGATCTTGAGAATGAGGAGATCCCTACAAGGATAAAAAATAGTGAGTTATCAAAGATGGTGAGAGAGCTAGAGGTTGCAAATAAGGCCTTAACTAAGAGGCTTCAAGAGCTTGAGAAGAAGCTTGATAACAAAGATAAAGAAGATGGGTCTAGAAATGAAGAAGGAAGTGAGGAAGAGGAGGATGATACTGATGAACAAATCCTTGTAGAAAAAAAGCCTTTCATAGATGCCTTGAAATCCATGGGGAGGAGAACCATGGAGGAGAAGATAGATTTTCCAATCTTCAATGGCAAGATGAATGCATTTTTAGCCTTGGATTGGATAGAGGATTTGAAAACATTATTTGAATGTGAGGACATCTCTAGAAAACAAAGGGTAAAGGTGGAAAGATCCAAGTTGAAGGGTGTAGCCCTAACTTGGTGGAACTTCATCCAAATAGAGAGGGTAAAGAATGGGAATAACATGATCAATTCATGGAATAGGATGATAACCTTGATTAAAGAGACATATGTACCTGAGGACTATGGGGTGCAACTCCATAGGAGGAAACACAGTTTGAAACAAAAGGACATGGATGTAGGCTCATACACTAGGGAGTTCTTAAAATTATTTATGAAGACCAATATGGTAGAAGATGAGGAAGATAAATTAGCAAGGTAGATGAATGGCTTGAAGGTACCCATTCAAGAAGAACTAAGCCTCAACTACCCTACCATAGTCAATAAGTGCTATCAAATGGCACTTAAGGTAGAGGGAAAATGGAAGAGAAAAAAAGAATTTGCAACGGGAAGAGTAATGATAGTGAGAATAACTTTAGAGGCAATGGAAACTCTTGGAAAGAGGGACAAAGTAGTGGTAGCAGCAGCAAGACCCCTGACTAAGGAGGCAAAGAAAATAATGACTCTAATTCAAGAGGAAACTATAGAGGAAGAAGGCCTTTTAATAGAGGAAGGAAAAATTCAGGAAGAGGTAATGGACCATTGAAATGTTTCTATTGCAACCAAATGGAAAACTATGCAGGAAGATGCCTTGAGAAGAGGAACAACAATAACCAAGGTAAGAGAGAGCACAACTTATCTAAGAAGATAAAAAGAAGACAATATCAGTGCTAGAGACTTGGAACCAGAACAAGGAGTATGCTTGATGATGAGGTAGGTCTTCCTTCAAGTACCACAAACCCAAGAACCTCCACAATGGAAGAATCTCTTCAGGACAAAGATCAAATGTCATGGAAAGGTATTCAATCTTCTTATAGATTCTGGTTCAACCAAAAATCTTGTATCTTGTGAAATGGTTTAGAAGTTAAACCTCCCTAAGAAGCGACACCCTTACCCCTATCATGTTTCATGGTTAACCAAAGGCCAACAAACTCTAGTGACAAAACAAGCTTGGATAGAGTTTTCTATTGATGACTTCAAGGACAAGGTCCTTTGTGATGTGGTTGAAATGGATGCCTCACACATCTTTCTAGGAAGGCCCTAGAAATTTGATGTCGATGCCATATGTCATTTTAGGAAGAACACTTGCTCCATCACTAAAGATGGGAAGACCTTCACTATGAAGCCTCTAGTGGATAACAACTCTAAAAAAGAACCCACAGTGATTATCATGGGAGAAAAAGAGATGTTTAAAATCTTTAAAGAACCTAATATTGAGCCATTTGTCTTAATCTCAAAGCCCAAAGATAGCATTAGGTCTAATCAAGAAGAGCCCATACCAAAGGAGATCATGGAACTGCTGCAAAAGTATAAAGATATCACTATTAGTGACCTGCCCACTGGCTTCCCTCCCATTAGGGACATCAATCATCAAATAGATCTCATACTAGGATCATCCCTTCCTAATAAGTAACGATACAAATGACACCATTGTAGCATGCAAATATTGCAAAACAAGTCATTGCATTGTTGGAAAGAGGGCTCATCCAAAAAATTCTTAGTGCTTGTGCTACCTTTAGTATTGGCTGCTAAAAAGGATGGTAAATGGAGGTTATGTACTAATAGTAGGGCCCTAAAAAAATCACAATAAGGTACAAATTCCCCATGTCAAGAATTGAGGACCTATTGGATCAACTAGGAGGTGCTTGCTACTTCACCAAGATAGACTTAAAGTCCAGTTACCATCAAATCAAAATCAAGCTAGGAGATGAATGGAAAAAAAATATTCAAGACTACTAAAGGTTTTTTTGAATGGTTAGTAATGCACTTTGGTTTAAGAAATGCCCCTAGCACTTTTATGAGGCTTATGAATGAGATATTCATTGATTATATTGGAAAATTTGTTGTTTTTTACCTTGATGACATACTAATATTTAGTCATAGCAAGGAAGACTATCTTGATCATGTGGAATAGGTACTAAGAAGACTCCATCAACACAAGTTGGTAATCAACTTGGAAAAATGCATGTATGTGAAGAAGGAACTTGTGTTCCTAGGTTTTGTGATCTCACAAGGAACCCTCAAGATGGATCTTAAGAAGGTAGATGCAATCATTATTTGGCCTCCACCAAAGAATCAAGGTGATGTAAGGATCTTCCATGGGCTTGCAACATTCTATGGGAAATTCATCAAAAAAATTAATCATATGTGTGCACCAATGCTTGAAACAATCAAAGGTGGAAAGAAGACTAAGTTTGCATGGACAAAGGAAGCCAATGATGCATTCCAATACTTGAAGAATAGATTCTCTCAATACCATATCTTGGCCCTCCCTAATTTTAATAAAGTCTTCACTATGGAAACAAATGCAAGCAATTTGGCTATAAATGTAGTCCTAAGCCAAGAAGGTAAACTAGTTACTTTCTTCTCAGAGACATTGAATGAGGCTAAGATAAAGTACTCTAAATATGACCTAGAGCTCTATGCCATGGTCCAAGCCCTCAATAAATGGAGTTACTATTTGATCCCAACAAAATTTTTAGTCTATACTAACAAACATGCATTAAGCTTCCTCAATTCACAAGAAAAACTCTTAGTCAGGCATCTGAAATGGGTAAAGCAATTGTAGGCCTATACCTTCAACATTAAGAACAAAAAGGTTGTAGCAAACAAAGTTTCTGATGACCTTAGTAGGAGAATTTGTCTTATTGAAGAAGTTCAACTACAAAGTGTAGGAATTGAGTCTCTCAAACGCTTGTACCTAAATGACCTTGATTTTGCAGAAGTATATCAGATTTGCACAAAAATGGAGGGCAAATATCACACTAATTTTTTTGAATATTTGATTTAGAATGGGCTTCTATTCAAAGGAGAACAATTATGGATACCAAAGTGTTCAATGAGAGAAAATATAATTAGAGAAAAACATTGTGGTGGCCTAGGAGGTCACTTTGGAATTGACAAGAAAACATACATGGTGAAGATAAGCTATTTTTGGCCCAAGTTGAACAATGAAGTTATGAAGTTTATTGAATGTTGTACTATTTTCCAACAAGCTAAAGGGATGAAAACAAATGAAGGGCTCTACAAACCCTTACCAATCCCTTCAAGACCTTGGGAGTCCATATCAATGGATTTTGTCATGGGACTACCTAAAACCAAGCAAGGATTTGATAGTCTTTTGTCATAGTGGATAGGTTCAGTAAAATGGCCCATTTTGTGCCATGCAAGAGCACAAATGATGCATCTCATATAGCCAATCTCTTCTTCAAAGAAGTAATTAGAATTCATGGCTTGCCTCAAATAGGGATGTGAAGTTCCAAGGGCACTTTTGGAGGACACTCTTCAAGAAGTTGGGTACAAACCTCACCTATAGCTCTACCTATCACCCACAAATAGATGGCCAGATCGAGGTAGTAAATAGGTCCCTAGGAAATTTCCTAAGATGCCTAACCAAGCAATACTCACAAATTTGGGATACAATCCTACCCCAAACAGAGTTTTCCTTCAATGACTCAATAAATAGGTTAATCGGTAAGACTCCTTTCCAAGTAGTGTATGGTTTGCACTAAAAGGGACCATTGGATCTGATAGAACTCCCCTTTGATTTCAAAATTAGTTCTCAAGGCCAAGAACTAGTAGAGCTATTTATAAAGATACATCAGCAAGTGAAGGAAAATTTGCAAAGGTCTAGTTTGAAGTACAAAGAAAATGCTGACATGAGAAGGAGAGAGGTCCACTTCAAAGTAGGAGATAGGGTTTGGGCCTTCCTAGGAAAGGAGAGACTACCTAAGGGTAGATACTCCAAACTAAAAATGAAGAAAGTTGGCCCTTTTTGCATACTTAACAAAATAGGTGACAACATCTATGAAATCTCCCTTCCTCCAACTTTGTAGATCTCCCCTATATTTAATGTGGTAGATCTCACACCATATAAAGCTGCAACAGGTTTGAGCAAGGTGAGGACACCAAAGATGAAGACTATGTTACCAATCTTCCACAAAGAAAACTAGTGGAGTTAGAAGAAATCTTGGACACAAAGATACTAAGGCAAACCAGAACTAAGAAGTGCATGCAATACTTAGTCAAATGGAAGGGCCTCCTCAACATAGATGCTACTTGGCTAATAGATGACAAAATCAAACAACATGGCACTTCAATGGATTTTCTACCCTCAAGTAGGGACTTGAGTTCTAAAACCCAAGGGGACTATGGTGTAGGAGCACCTACTCTAAACTCATCAAACAATGCACCTCAGAGTCCTAAATACTCTACTTAGTTTAGAAGTTCTAGTCAAGCACATAGACCTATTTGTAAGGCCTAGTTCCAAGATTGTCATAATTATAAGCCCTTGGCTAACAATGGTCAAAATGGTCTATGAGCCTAAAAATAATATGATCTTAGGATTTTTCATTTTTTTAAGGTTTATATCCATGTTGGATCACTAGCATAGTGCTAGGACCAAGTTTCGTCTTTGGATTTGCAATTTTGCAAATTTTGCAAAAGCTGCTCTAAAAGTTGTCATGCAACTTTCTTAAAAGTTTTCAAAACTTGTAACCAAACCCCCCAAATGAATAATCAGTTCAAAAAGGTCATGTAACCATTAGGAGTTCCCTACATAAGCCCTCATAGGTGGGTGGTAGGAAATAAAATGTAATTTTGGAAATTATCAATAAAATAACCACCATTTCTTTGTAGATTTCATGATTTAGACCACTATATAGATAGGCATGGATGTGAGGGCATGAACCAATGATTCCAAATGTTGAAGCCTTGAGTCTTCCTCCATTTTTAGTTGGTCTCATGTATTGATCTGACCTAGATTAGAAGATAATTGACTTTTAATAATAGTGCCTAGAATTGAGGCTTTAAAATAGGATTTATAGTAGGGCCTGATTTTTTAGGCACATTTCACCATGGTAAATTGAATCCCCTTTGTAGAATAGAATTTTTTACAATGTAATTTCATCTTTTTAAGGTTAGGAGTGTGAATTTTCAAAGGAGTGGATTTTCCACAAGACCCTAGGTATACATCTTTGTGTGCACCAGTCAGGTAACTAGGACAGTCATCCTAGATTTTTGTTGGGGATTCCTCAAAGCCTAAAAATATTGGATTCTAAGTTGTTTATGTGTCCATACATGCCTCCATGCCTAGTTTGTGTTTTGGCATAGGAGAAAGAGCACTTGTAGTGCATTTGGAGCCCTAATTAGGCCCATTGGCTTGGTCTAATATTGCAACAACAGTAACTTCCATGCACTTCCATCCCTTGGTGTTCATACATGTTATATAAACCCAAAAAGGGTATCATAATCCCTAACCAATCATCATCTCATTTGGGAACATTCATACTTATGTTCAAATTTCACTCTAGGAAGGGCTACAAGCCAAATCCTTGGGTTGTGAAGCATTTTGGTGTTATGGGTTGCTTTTGAATGAAATAACCATTGGAACTATAATAATAAGACCTAAATAGTCCAAATTAGGATTTTTAGTTCACCCCTTGTCTTATCATCCATTTTATGGGGTTTGATCACTCTTTTGTTGAAGAGATCTCTTAGTGAACTTGTGTGTTTGGGTGCTTAAGACCTTGGTAAGCCTAGTGATTAGGTTTCCTTGCATAGTAGGGTTGTGATAACATTCTCTAAGCCATTTTACTATACCTATGATAGGTATTTAACACTTGAATCCTTCACATTGGGTGTTGAGTTATTGAAAACTTACCATTGCTCATTATTTGAAGTCTTCCATTGGCCACTACTACATCAAAAGTGAGGCAACAATAAAATTAAAACTTAGTTGTTAGATCTAGGGAATTTATTTTCTATGCATCCTTATGCAAATAACCTAAGAGCACATTTTCTAGTAATGAGCTTGTGAGATCATGCTTCCACCTTATGGAATACATAGGAGTAGAAGCCCCATATTAGACTGGTAGATCTCACATGGGAGATATATGAGGAGAGGTTTAGGGAGAAGTTTCTAAATTCTCAATACAGAGGGCCTCAAGAGGATGAGTTACATGAGGTTAGAAATGGAATCATGATGATGGAACAATATGAAATAAGATTATCTAAGATAAGATAGTATTCAACCTACAACCATGACAAGGTTCTTCTAATTCATCACTTTCTTTGGGGCCTTATTGGATCTATCATTGGGGATATATATATATATATATATATATATATATATATATATATATATATATATATATATATATATATATATATATATATATATATATATATATATATATATATATATATATATATATATATATATATATATATATATATATATATATATATACATATACATATACATATACATATACATATACATATATATACATATACACACATACATACATACATACATACATACATACATACATACATATATATATATATATATATATATATATATGCATATACATATATATACATATCTACAAATATACATATATATATATATATACATATACATATATATATACACATATACATATATATATATATACATATACATATACATATACATATAAATACATAGATATACATAAATAAACATATATATACATACATAGATATATATATATATATACATATACATATACATATACATATACATATACATATATATATCTATATATATGTATATGTATATGTATATGTATATGTATATGTATATGTATATGTATATATGTATATGTATATGTATATGTATATATGTATATGTATATGTATATGTGTATATGTATATGTATATGTGTATATGTATATGTGTATATGTATATGTATATGTATATGTATATGTATATGTATATGTATATGTATATGTATATATGTATATGTATATGTATATGTATATGTGTATATATATATGTATATGTATATGTATATGTATATGTATATGTATATGTATATGTATATGTATATGTATATATGTATATGTAATTGTAAATGTATATGTATATGTATATATGTATATGTATATGTATATGTGTGTGTGTGTGTATATATATATATAGAGACATATATGTACACACACAGACATGCACACATTCTTCCCTTAATTTCTCTATATGGTCACTATATCTACTTTATGTTCACACTTCTCTTATGGCATCCAAAATTTTCTTCTCTCGCACACACTTCTAAAATTGGGGTTTGGATCCCTCTCTTATAACCATCTAATGAAGGTCCTAGATTGATGATTCAAATCTCTCTCTTTTTTCACTTAGTCCTTCCACTTTTTTATTGGCTTATCACATTTCATTGGGATTAATGATCCATAAAAAAATGTGTGATCACCTTCCGTAATTGATTCCTTGAACAAAAACATACATCTCCTAATCATAAAAAATGGTTTACCTCAATTTTTGTTCCATTACAAGCAATTATATCAAAATTGGTTTACTCAACACTTGAACATTCTGGTGCTTGGTCATAATTGTTCTACAATGTTGTCACTCAACATGTGTTGACTCAGCTTATACTATGTGACTCGACATCTATACACTCAACATGAACTATACTCTAGATGACTTATCATGAATTGTAATACTTGATGACCATAGACTTCCTCAGCAGTAACTACTGCTCAATTCGTACATGAATTATATACAAGTCTAATAATAAAGCTTCACCTATATAGGAATTCTTGGTCATAGTGATGACTGACCAACTTTTCCAAATATATGACTAAGTATTTGACACTAATAGACAACATACCTTAGGGATCAACAATATCCCCCTTTGACATTAGTGGCAAAAATACTTTTTCATGATCAAACATTACAGTCCAAAATTGAAAATAGTACCCCCCCATGATTATGACTCCAAAACTAATATATACATAAAAATTGAAAAAATTGACAAACATTATCAGATGTCTATACAAACATTTACACCATCATACCTTTGATCATGCATCACACTAATTCCCTCTTGTTTTGGTCACTCTAATATTTAGATGGGGTCCATAAATCACTCCATATTTCTCCAAAAGCTATTTATTGGGGTTTAGAATCATATCCATTGTCTTCTCCCAATTTTCCTCCAAGTTGTCAAGAAAGTGACTTTGAATTTCTAATGTGGCTACAAGATTAACCATATTGTCACCAATAGAGAGTTGTTGATTACTCTGGACTAAATCTTTAGCAATCTTAAATATGTTTTTTCATGACTTCCAAATATGGAGTGAGAAAAGCTTGAATTGTAAGAAACTCGACTCTTATCTTTTCTTCTTCATGCAAAAGTTCAAGCTACTTGGTCTACAAAAATTGTAAATTTGAGAAATGAAAAAAGATGGAATTTCCATCATCAAATACACCTTTAGTGTCTTCTCTAAATATCATGTATCATTCTGATGGATTTCCATCTCCTTTCTTCTCTTGTTACTTCAAGTTGCTACAGTAAAAATTGTATATCAAGCTTATGATTTTCAATAATCTTTCCCAACTTATAGGCCTCTATCTCCAAGATCTTGACTCTCAAGTGGTTAGAATTCTATTAAGAGAACAAAGATATGATACCAATTGTTGGAAGTCTATTGGGAATGTTAGATACTGAGAGGGAGGGGGTGAATCAAGATCTATAAAACTTAACTCACTTCAAACACTTAATACATCTGATATCTTTCACCTTAAACCCTTATATCAACAATATCATAAATCACATAAACATTCATTGCAATAGTGTATGAGATCTAAAAACTAATCACATCAATGAAACATGTAAGAAAATGATCAACACATAACATGAATATTTTGGTTACCAAGAAACCCTCCAAGATGAAGGTAAAACTAGGGTGGGGATGACACCCAAAAATCTTCACTACTACAATAATAAAGTTCATCATTTTGGGCTACAATTTTGATCACTTCTGATGGTCTACCCTATGAGGGGCCTACCCTGTTATGATCATACAAGACTTATTTAGTCTACCTTGATTAAAGGGTTTAAACTTGCAATTAAGTAAGCACTCTATTAGGAGATTTAAAAAGGTTTTCTATGACCACTCTATTAAGAGATTTACCCTGAAACACTTGCTAGAATGTATCAATACTTGATCCTTTAGTCTACACTTCAAATGTTGATTATGGATCTCCTCTTTACAATATCTTATTTGATCTCTTATCTGATATATGTATATTCTTCCTTTCACTTCTATGTATGATCATTACATTTGGTTTACCTTCAAACTTCTCTTATGGAATCCAAACTTTTATTCTCTCACACGTACTTATGAAATTTGGGTTTGGATCCCTCTCTTATAACCATCTGATGAAGATTCTAGATCAAGATCAATGATCTAGATCTCTCTCTTTTGGTGCTTAGTCCTTCCATTTTTCTGATTGGATAATTACCTTGCATAGGGATTGATAATTCATAAAAAAAATTGTGATCACATCTATAATTGACTACTTGACAAAAAAAATACACCTAAAGATAATAAAAAATGGTTTACCTTAATGTTTGTTCCATTTCAAAAAATTATATCAAAACAGGTTTACTTGGCACTTGAACATCCTAACACTTGGCCATAAATATTTTGCAATGTTGTCACTCGACATGTATTGACTTAGCTTGTACTATGTGACTTGGTATGTATATGCTTGGCATGAAATATATTATGGATGACTTGACATCTATTGGAGTACTCAGTGACCATAGACTTTATCAAAAGTAATTATTGCTCAGTTCATACATGAAATTTATAGAAGTCTAATTACAATGCTTGACCTATATAGGATGGGTTGATCATAGTGATGAGAGACCAACTCTTTCAAATATAAGACTAAGTTTTTGACACTTATAGACAACATACCTTAGGGATCAACACTCACTTGTAGAAGCATACATTATCAATATAGGTGTACTAGTAAATCACTCCTTAAGAGCCTCACAAGTTGTCTTACACTATCCCATCCAAAGATACTTCTTCCCTTTCCTCCAAAGAGAAGTGATATGATGATCTATGTGAGATAAAACATTCATTAATTGACAATAATAATGTAAAAAACCCATGAATTTATGAATCTCAAGAACACTACTAGGTATTAGCCAATCTACGATAGCCCAAACCTTAGAAGGATCCACTACAATATCATCACCCATAGTGTTGTGCCCCCTTTACCTCAATCTAGAAGATTCACACTTTTCCAAGTTGTCATAACTGATGGTGATGTAAGTACTATAATACTTGGCACAAGTGGACCTCATGGTTCTCCATAGTCTCAGAATAGATCACTATGTCATCAAGTAAAATGAAGACAAATTGATCAAGATACATGAAAATTATCCCATTTATCAAAATCATGAACACTTATGGTGCATTGGTCAACCCAAAAGGTATAACTATGAACTCATAATGGCCATAACATATATAAAAAGCTATTTGATGAATATCAACCTCCTAGTTATGAAGTTGATGGTATCCCAACTTTAGATCAATCTTTAAGAACACTCTCGCTCCCTTCATTTGATCAAATAATTCATCAATCCTTAGTAAGGGATACTTTTTCTTTATTGTCACCTTATTCAACTTTTGGTAGTCAATGCACAAATACAAAGATCCATCCTCTTCTTAAAAAAGATGACTAGTGTTCTCGATGGGGATACATTAGAAAAGATATAGCCCTTGGTCAGAAACTCCTCTAGATGCAACCAAAGCTCACTTAACTCTTCAGTATTCATGTAATAAGGTTCCTAAGAAATAGGCTCCTCTCTAGGGATGACATCAATGTGGAAATCAATGTCACACTATGGAAGCATTCTAGCTATCTCATTTGTAAACACATTAGTGTACTCATAAAAGAGTGGGTGATCATCAAGTTAAACCTCTTGACTCTTAACTCCATCAAGGTCACTACTAGAGACTAAAAACATCTAACATCCATGCCTTGCACTATATTTCAATTGACTACCAAAGAAGTCAACTTTTCAAACTGCTACAAACTCAACTTGCCCCACTTGTGTCATCAACACAATATACCAACTTATATTGGCAATCAATACTAACCTAGTGAGAATCTAACCAATCCATACTCAACACAATAACATAAGATCTTAAGGGTGGGATGCAAAGATCAATTTTTTTGTTGAAGGCTCCCAAGTCCAAAATAGAACCACTGAGCAGGGAATCCACAGTCATCTTCCACCTATCTACTTGTCATGTTTCCACTAGCCCACATCAAACCATAAGGGATGGTGAAATAAAATATTCTAAAGGACCAAAATAAAAAAAAATAGTGGTAGAAGTACTATATAACACACCTATAGACTCAACTATGGTACCTTGATGCTCAGCCTAACGGTTATCAAATGGCTCAAATACATGACTGAATCTTCCTATATTCCTCATGTTAGGATCTAACGTAGATGTACCTCTTTGTAAACCTTCTAATTAATTTTGAGAATACCCTATTGATATGTGACCATAGTGGCCATGAGAGAAGCATCCCCCAATACTATATCCATGTGCTAGAATTTTGACACACTTCTATGAATCATTATATCCAAGATTGCTCAAGAATGAGGTCTCAAATGGTGACTCATAGCTCTCTATTCATGGAGTGTAAGGGTAATATAAATGGATTTCAATGGATGCATGAGAGAAGAAGACAAGAAAAGAGAAGTTGCAATGTCCAAGCTCAAGTGCTCAATTTCTCCTCCAAAATCGCGCTCCAAATGTGCAACATAACAATAAAATCTTGATCTATCAAAATGAGAAGGAGAGGGCTCCTTAAAAAGGAAAGTGTGGATAGGAATGCATCCTCAAGAGTAATGTAGGATAAATCCCTAAAAAGGAAAGTGAGAGGAAAATGACCACCACTTAGAAATATGTGCAAAAAATGAATCTTTATTTATTTCTATTTGATTTATTTAAGTTATTTCCTTTTTCATAAAAAAGAGAGCTTAAGTGGGAATTTATTTACTTAATTAAAAAAGGTATTTTCTTTTAATTAAATAAGATAAGATTATTAGTTAAAAGAGAGATTTTAATTAAATAAGATAAAATTATTTAATTAAAAGAGAGATTTTAATTAAATAAGATGAAATTATTTAGTCAAAAGAGAGATTTTCTTTTCATTAAATATGATTATTTTATTTATTTAAAAGGGATATTTTATTTTAATTAAATAAGATTATTGATGAAATGATCAAACCTAAGAAATATTGAAATAATTGAATTAATTACGATTTGATCAAGAAAATTGTTTTGAATTGAAAATATTGAAAGGCATTGATTTAGGAAATTGATGAATTGATTCCATCATTTGATAAATTGAAGAATGGGGAATCATAGTCTAGGAAACCATTTTAGGGTGAATACAATATCCATATCTATGTCCTCCATGCGAAGCACTAGACTATTAACAACTCCCCCTGGTAGAACTCTATAAACCACCCTGGACTAGGAGAATCTATTGTACCTATCTATCTTAATAAAGGTCATGCCCCTTCCCTTGTAAAAAACTTGTATTATGACCTCCATGCCAGCTCTATAAGTGGCATTGTCTACTAAACTAATGGCCTCTACCTTTCAAGGGTACTATTTGGGTATGAGTTTGTCTAGTGGAACCTGTCTACATAGAAGGTGTATTTGGCCCTTTCTGGCATGCACTATGACTCTACATACTTTCTCTACTATTGTATCCTCTAGAAAAATTTCAATAAGAAGTTTTCAGTCTTGGGTTGATGCACACACACACACACACACACACACACACACACACACACACACAACCACAAACACATACATACATACATACATACATACATACATACATACATACATATATATATATATATACATATATGTATATATATATTATATGTATGTATGTATATATATACATACATACATTAAATATACATACATACATGGGTTGATGCACACACACACACACACACACACACACACACACAACCACAAACACATACATACATACATACATACATACATACATACATACATACATATATATATATACATATATATATATATATATATGTATATATATATATGTATGTATGTATGTATGTATGTATGTATGTATGTATGTATGTATGTCTACACACACACACACATCATATAAGAGATAATATTAGAGATTGTAAAGAGGAGATTTGTAATCAACATTTGAAGTGTAGACCAAAGTATTAGGTACTGATACATTCTAGCCAATTTTTTAATGTAAATATCTTTAAAAAGTGGTCCTAATAAACCTTTATAAATCTCCTAATTAGAGTGCTTACTTAGTTGTAAGTTTAAATCCTTTAATCAATGTAGAACGAATAAGGCTTGTAAGCTCTTACCATGATAGACCCCTCACAAGGTAGATCATTAGAAGTGATAAAAATTGTACCCCTAATAGGAAAATGTTATTGCTATAGTAGTGAAGATTTGTAGGTGTCATGCCCACCCCAATTTTACCTTCACTTGGAGGGTTTCTGGGTAACCAAAATCTTTGTGTATGTGTTGATCATTTTTTTACATATTTAATTGATGTGATTAGTTATTAGATATGATAAATCATTGTGACTTATGATATGAGATAAGGGTTTAAGGTGAAAGATATTAGATGTATTAAGTGTTTGAAGTGAGTTAAGTTTAATAGATCCTGATTCACCCCCCTCCATCTCAATATCTAACTTTCCCAATAGACTTCCAACAATGAGTTCATAGTGTGCATGAATGCATTATGAGAGGTTCTGGAGGTAGCATTGATATTATAGGAATGAGTTATTTAATATGATTCCTAGAAGCTCAAGGGCTATGAGTTGAACTACCTCTTTCATGATTTGGAGCTAGTAGGGGTTGTGCATGTTCTTGTATGCTAGAGACATTTTATTTTGGAGCACAAGTTTAAGATGCATATTGATCAATGTAGCTAGTATATTATCTTTACTCATCTAAACATATATTCATGACAACATAATTTGATGGATTTCTTATGGAAGTACAATTTTGATTTTCATTACAAACGGAAGGAGAATGTTCTTATAGATACATTAAGAAAGAGAAGGCGCAAGATATTTGTGTTGTCATTGGGAGTATATTTAATATCCATATCATAGAGGATTTTCCTAGAGACACTTGGTATTAAGAAGTTAGAGTGAAGATTAAATCTAGATATGGCCTTGAGGGGTGGTTCACTTGTTATTCCTTGGAGTTTTATGGACTATTTGGACACTTGGAACACATTAATGTGCCAATGTCAAGGAATCTTCATTATTCAGTTTATCAGAGGTATTATGTACCATATACCATACATACCAACATCAAGAAAATGCATAACCAACCTTAGATAGTTGTACTATTGGTTAGAAATGACACATGATGTTGCTAATTTTTTTGCTCAATTCTTTGACTTCTAGAGAGTCAAAGAAGAGCATCATAATCTTACTAGTTTTTTGCAACCGCATTATAGTCTTGAGCGGAAGTGAGATACTATATCTATTGATCTAATCATATGGTTGTCAATATGATTGTATTATTATGATGCTACTATGGTGATGGTGGTGTTGGAAATATTTAGAATAACTGAGAGGGGGGGTAAAATTAGTTATCCAAGGTCCAAATTTACAAATAAAACTTTTCAATGCTTAATAAATCCATATCCATAAAACCATAGCATGCATGCATCCATTAGATCATACAATAGCTTAACTTAGTAGGTTACTGTCATAGGTCAAAATAATTTTGCAGAAATGTAAACATCAAATACCAGAAGCACATTCACAAAATTTGAGACAATAATTTTATGTGGAAACCCAATTTGGGAAAAATCACCAGTAACATGCTACAAAATTTCACTCTTCTAAAGTGATGCCCTATGAAAGGACAACCCTATTAAAGGTTATAATACACATTGTTAAATACAACCTGGTTAAAGGATTTTAATCACCCTATTAGGAGTGACCTTTGTTAAAGGACTTTAGAACATTCCATTAGCATGTGACCCAGTTAAATGATTTACAAATGAATGTTAGGTCAATCTTAATCCAAAGGATTTATCCACACTAGTAAAATTGTTAGAAAGTAATAGTAGGACTTGACATGATAAAAGCTTACAACTCACTTGCAAATTACAGATCTTTGGTTTAGTCCTCCATTCTACTTGGCATTCATATTCTTCAGCTCTGATAGCTTGTTCACCCTTAAAGCATCCATCCTCTTCCACCTTCTTTCTTTGTATGCCAATTGCAGTCTCTTCTGTTCGACCACTAGATGAAGCAACTGTTGATTGATAAGGAAGATTGAAAAATGAGTGTCAACACACTTAACCATCTTCACTATACATGTCAAGTACACAATGGAAGTCAAGCTAGAATTTCTTTATGTGTCAATTCACAGAATAGATGTTGCCAAGAAAACTACAGTTGCTGCCAAGCACAACACATTACAGTATATGCTAAGCTATATAGAATTCAACCAGTGTCGAGTGACTCAGGATCCAACAGGAGCCGAGCAAAGTAGAAGTCAAATAGGTGTTGAGAAAAGTAGGAATTCAATAGGTACCGAGTGACACAGTAATCCTATACGAGCTGAGTAATTCAAGAATCAGTAGAAGCTAAGTAATGCAAAAACTACAGTAGATGTCGAGCAATCTAGAATAGATGGTGCCGAGCATTAGTATTACTTCATGTGCCAAGCAATGCAGGATCAACATAAAATTTTATGCAATCGAAAGCCAAGATGAAAAATGGTTATGCATGACTCATTGATAGGATAAAAGGAGAAGATCAAATCCTCACAATCACCTATGCGATCCTCATGCAACCAATCAAAAAATTGGAAACTGCATGCATCCAATAGGTGAATTTCAAGGGTTTGAGTGGGAAAATTTGAATCAAGGATGCATGATAGACCACTAATCTTTATAAAGGAGTCTTGACACCATTGAACATAGAGAGGAGAAAGGAATAATGAGAAGAAGGAAAAGTAGAGCCTATTAAGGTCGTTGCAGAACATTGGTGTCAAATATTTAGAGGAAAGGACAACAATTACACATCCAGTCGATCATAATAGAACAAGGAACACAATTAGTAGATTAGATCTAGCAGAGATTAGTTAATAGTAGAGTAGATCAAGTACTTGAGATCAGCATTAGAGATTGCATTAGATCAGGTGTATTATTCTAGTACTCTCTCACAATTGTATTAGGAACTTGGAAATCCCATGGACTTGGGTAGGTTTAACAGCCTTATGTAAATCCTTTAATAGGGTGGCATCCTATGTTGAATGTTCTTAATTCCTCTAACAAGGCACACTCCTAATAGGGTGTAGAAATCCTTTAACAGGGTCACATTTAACAATGTGTTGTAGCCTTTAATAAGGCAGGCCTTCAACAGGGCAAACCATCAGAAGTGGTTGAAATCAATTGTTGTAGTAATTTTGTGGGTATCATATCCACCCCAATTTTACCTTCTTATTCCCAGAGGGTTTCCTAGTTACCAAAATCTCAAGTGTTATGTGGTGATGCATGTTTGTTTCTCATGATGGTTTAATGTTTATATGAATGCATGTTAATTTTAGTTATATATTATTAAGGGTTTAAAAGTGGTTAAAAAGCCAGTACTTCTGATTCACCCCCCCCCCCCCCCCCTCTCAGAAGTATTCTTCCCATTAAGACATTCCAATAGCAACACCCTAGACTTCTTGTCTTCCTTAGGTTCTCACACATGAAAACCTTTGCTTCTAGCCAACTATCTCTATAAATAGATAATTAAGATCTTTTTTTGCTTATCCACAATTGTCCATTTTAGGGTTAGGTAAGATTCAATGAATCTACCTACTTTTCCATTTTAGTTCCTCTAGAAACCTCCTCTAACATATTCCTTGAATTCACATCAAAATAGTTTACCTTAAATTATATGCCACTAGCTCATCATAGTCATCTTTCACACATTTCACATAATTCAAGAAATCAAATTAGTAAACTCAAATTTGTCAAATCTTTGATTTAACACTATTTTCTATTATTCAACACTTACAATATTTTGTCACTTGGCCAACACTAGTTCACTCAGAAAACACACTAGTTTAATAATGTTCATCATCAACTAAACTTTACTTGGTATATATTAACTTTCACTGAACTTGCATTGTTTGCTCGACAAGGCTTGGTAGACACTTTTCTTTACTTGATCTTCTTCTAGTCTTTGCTTGAGTAATCTTTTAATATAGACTTTAAGTAGGTGTAAAATACACTATAGTATCAATGTCTTACTTGGTCCTAGTGCTCCTTATTGGCACCAAATAACTCAACCTTTCTCTAGGTTCTCTTGTTATATTCTCTTTTTAAATCCTCTTCATCAATCAACCAAATGATAGAATTCAAACCAAAAAGTAATAGTCTCACTAGCAAGTAGCAAGTTTGACATCATTGATAAAATAATAATTTTTCCAAGATAAGTTCTACACTACAAACAAACTCTTTTCACCAATCCCTCTCTTTGGCATTGATGGAAAACTAATAACAACAATAATACAAAAAAGAAAATTAATATCTTTGAAATTTCTCCCTCTATCAGTATATGTCCTTCCTTTATATAGGGTAATGCAAGCTTTGTCAATCTCCTTCAATGTATCTTTTCCCTCTGACTTATATCATCTCTTTTTTAGGAATGTGATTATAAATCTTCTAATTTGGATCCTTCATTACTTTAGATGGATCCCAAAGTAAGATCCACTGTATCAAGTTTTAAGATACAACATTCATCTCATTTGATGCAGGGCACTACTCCGGATTCTTAAGTAGCTTTGGTTAGGGGTATCATCCCTAGTTTTCCTCTAAGATATTCATGTGCATCCTTAGGTAAATATTTTGTGAATATATTAGCTATTTGTTCTTTTGTTTTCACATATTCCATTCTCACTTCTTTGTCTTAAACCAACTCTCTCAAGTAATGATACTTGATTGCAATTTGCTTTGTCTATGTGTGCATCATTGGGTTCTTTGATCTTTTTATAGAACTTTTATCATCAAAATAAAGTACCATAGGTTCAATGATTTCTTCCTTCATTCCTTTGAGTAGCTATTTGATCCATACCACTTTCATACAATTTCTTACAACAAACACATATTTAGCTTCAACAATAGATTGAGATATAAAATTTTGTTTCTTACTAGTCTAGGTGACCAATCTCTTTCCTAAGAAAAATGCTCCACCACTTGTACTCTTTCTATCATCAATATTTCCATCCCAAAGAACATCTGTATAGGCTCTTAACTCAAATTTATCAATTTTCTTGTAGTATAGACCATAATCTTTCATTCCTTTAAGATATATCATAATTCTCTTAACAATTATCAAATAATTATCCTTACGGTTTGTAGAGAACCTTGTAAAAATCCCAACAACTAATGCAATGCTAGGTCTACTATGTACTACATATTGCAACTTGCCAATCATAGACCTGTACAGTGTTTGATTCACTTTAGCAAAATCATTAGCCTTTGAAAATTTATGTCCTATCACCATAGGAGAGCTAAGTGTTTTTGAATCCTCCATACCAAAAAATTTCAATATTTCCTTTACATACTTATGTTGAGTGATGTGAATACCATAATTCATTTGATATACTTGCAAACCAACAAAGAACTTGATTTGTCCAAACATAGACATCTCAAATTCTTTCTTCGTTTCATTTGCAAATGTCTTATGTAATACATTTTGACCTCCAAATATGGTATCATCAACAAAAATTTCAGCAAGTAAAATACCGTTACCTCCTATCTTCAAATATAAATTGTTGTTATCACCAGTCTTCTCAAAATCAATCTTCACAAGATAATTGTAAGCCTTTCATACCATGCTCTTGGGGCTTCCTTTAAACCATATAACTTTGTGTAGTCTACATACCATGTTCTTGTTGTTTGGATCAACAAAACCTTTAGGTTGTTCTATGGAAACCTCCTCTTCTAGTATACCATTAAAAAATGTTGACTTCACATCCATCTAATAAACTTTGAAATCTTTGTATGTAGAGTAAGCAAGAAGAGTTCTTACTCATTCCAATCTTGCAACTAGGGAAAATGTTTCTCCATAGTCAATTCCTTCTACTTGTGCATACTCCTTGCAAACTAATATTGTCTTATTCCTTGTGTTTTTACCATTCTCATCTAACTTGTTTCTATACACCCACTTAGTTATAATCACATTCTTGTTCTTTGGTTTGGGTGCTAGCTTAAGGGTCGACCCACTATAATGGGTTACATTGTTTTGCCTAAATTGACACTAAATTCTGAATTTTAAAGAAAACTTTTACTTTGAAATGCAAATTTCCATTTAACAATTAGGAATTTGAAGATGAAGTAAATTAGAGTCTTTTAGGATTTTCTATGTAGATTTTACATTTATTTTTTATTTTTTATTTTTGAATTGATTTGATTTAATTAATTTTTCTCCTAGGAAAATTGGTATGTTATCAAAAACCTAATTTTTAAAAGGTGACATTGTTTTTTGAAGCACATCTTTTTTTCTACAATAGATATCAATGTGATTCTTTTTAATTTAGTTTGTTAACATCCATACCAAAACCATGAAGGTGATATGAAGTCTTTATCCTTAGTATTTGAGAGTTTAAAATTGACATAGTACTAATTTGGGCATATATAACTTTTGACACATGTAACTTATTATATATTTACCCAATTTCAAATTTATTTTTTTAAAATTAAAATCTAGGACTTGAATATGGAGATCGAAGTTAATATTCAATTTTTTTATTCTCTTAGTTACTATTTTTCCATGAGAATTTAATATAAATGTTTACTTTTTATAATGAACCTCTATTCAATTAACATAAAAAAACATATACTTAAAAAATTCAAAATATATCAAATCCATATTCATTAGAAAGCTCATTCTTAGTACTTGTGTCATGCAAAATGACATGTTTTTAGTACTCCATCTAAACCAAACAATTGAGCTTGGAAGCCATGAAAACAACTAAAAATATTATAGACTATGTAAAAGCCATCTAGTTTGTAAGTTTTGATAGAAACTAATTTTCTATCTAAAGTTTTTAGATAGTTTTGATACAAACTATTTGTATTTAGTTTCGATAGAAACTAAATAGTTTTTGTTGCCTTTTTTTGTGCTTATTTATTTTTGATCAAAACTAAATAGTTTCTATCCTTTTTTTTAAAAAAATCAATTTTGATCGAAACTACCTTCAAAAGTAGTTTTGATCTAAACTTTTATAGTTTCTATCAAAACTATATGATTACTTTCCATTGAAAGTTTTTGGGCCAAAAATTTTGTCTTTCACAATTTTGGAGGAATTTATTCCTCAAAAATAGTGTAACCCACTATTGGTAGGTTCACCTAGAGTCTGTGTTTTGTTCTTCTCAATCTGATCAATCTCTTCTTTCATGGCTTTACATCAGTCTTCATTCTCTAATGCATCTTTCAATGACTTAGGCTCATGCATGCTCAAAAAACATGTATCACTTCTCAACCTATTCCTTATCATTGGTTTAGCTTCTTTATCTCCACTATCAGTATGCTGATGTCTTTTGATATACTTTGACAATCTTGGTTCTTCTCTTTTTTCTTTAGTAGATCTGTCAACTTTAGAATCCTAGTGTACTTATCTATTAGGTAAATTGGCATTCCTTTCATGTACACTAACCTTAGAATCAAAATGTGCCTTAGCTTTCATCTGCAACTTAGCTCTTGAATACAACTTGGTTCCTAAATACAACTTAGTTTCTGAACTCAATGTGGTTCCTAAATGCAACTCGACATCCATTGTATGTGACTTGGTAGTTAGTGATACTTTTTGTTTTTGATTTACAACTTTATTCATAACATCTTCATCAGTAGGCATATCTTCTTAAAAGTATACAAAATATTTGTACTCTTTAGGTTCCTTCATAGGCTTAACTTCATGTACAATTGTATGTTCATCAAACTTCACATTTTCACTTTCTACAACTTTTTTATTGTCAATATTCCAAAACTTATAAGATTTAATTCTTGTGGAATAGCCTAAGAATATACCTTCTTCACTTTTAGCATCAAATTTACCATTCTTTTTGTCCTTAAGAATGTAACACTTGCTTTCAAATACCTTAAAATATTTTACATTGGGTGAGTATCCATACCATAATTCAAAAGGTGTTGAATGTCTACCTTTCTTGATTTGTACTTAGCTCAAGGTATAAATAGTTGTACTTACAACTTCTCTCCAATTTTTCAACGCAACATTCTTCTCCATCATCAGTATTCTAGCATAGTCCATTACAGATCTATTCCTCCTTTCAACAATCCCATTTTGTGGAGGGGTCTTAGGTGCAAAAGTCTATTTTTTGATTCCTCTATCATTACAGAATATCTCAAACTCATTTGATGTAAATTCTCAACCTCTATCAGATCTTAGACATTTCAAGCTTTTGCTAGTCTCCTTTTCAACTCTTTCCAAGTACTACTTAATTTCAAATTTTTGTTTCAAAAACATAACTATCATCATCCTAGAATAATCATCAACAAATAGGATAATATACTTGTCATCTTTGTAGCGGTGCACATCAATTGGTCCAAACAAATCAATATGAAGTAATTCTAGAATTTCTTTGGAGGAATGAGTCTTACTTTTAAAACTAAATTTTGTCATCTTTCCTAACTGACATTGTTTGCAAACCACATTATCAAGTTTCTTCAATTTAGGAAAACCTCTATCTCTTTTCATGTTTTTGGTACTACCAAAGTTATCAAAGTTAACATGATAGAACCTCTTGTGCCATAGTCACACATTGTCAAATTCTAGAACAAAACAAGTAGCATCATTCATGTCAAGATAAAATAGATGACCTCTAGTTTGATCTCCATTTCCAATTAGTTTTTCCATCAGTGTCATAGATATTTTCTTTCTTATTCTCAAATTCAACTTTACAACCTAAACTATTTAGTTGTGACACACTCAACAAGTTATAGTTAAGTACTACATAATAAGCACTATCACACATGATCTTTTCTATCAGTTTGATTGATCCTTTACCTTTGATCAGGTAGGGTGCATCATTACCAAATCTTACTCCATTTCTATTGTAATATTCAAGGGTAATGAACTTACTTTTATCTCAAGTCATGTGACGTGAACATCCACTAGGAATGATCCATTTGTCACTCTTGTTCACATAAGATGCCACTGCAGTTGTCTCATCCTCATTAGAATCATCCTTCATAGAAACATACACAAATTCATCATCATGGTCACCAGATTCATCTTTTGTTTCCTCTTCAAAAATATAGCAAGACTTCTTTCCTTTGTCTTTATAATCTTTATTGTTCTCATCTCTTTTACTTTTAGTTTTGTCTCCACTTCTATTGTTCTTCTTCTTTGGACATCTAGCAACAATATGACCAACCTCATTACAATTAAAGCACATATTATGTAGCTTACCTTTGTATTTCCCTTTGACTCTATGAAATATCCTTGCTAGCAAAGCTTCAAGCTCTTTTACATCATCTTCATCTATATCACTATCACTAGAAACATGTTTGACCTTTTCCTTTTTGTCTTTAGGTTCTTTTAGTGATAGTTTAGCTTTGAAAGAAGATTCAACATTTTCAATTTTAAAATTATCAAAATTAGAGAGTTCAAAGAGTCTACCCATTAGTCCTTCAAGGGCCATATTACTACTAGGAACACACCTTAGTTCTTGTATGGAAGAGACTCTAATAGCATAGCTAGGCAACAAGGTTCTTAGTACTTTTATCATTACATTCTCATCTTCAATAACACCATTAGCTCGTCTGATAGCATTCACAACATCTTTGATTCTTGTGCAATATTGGACTATGGTCTCACCTTCTTGCATTATCATGTCATCAGGCTTTCCTCCTAGAGTTTTAGCTTTGTCTCTCAAAATATTCTTATCATATCCATAATTTTTTTGTATAACATCCCACATATTTTTTTTCAGTGTCACATCCTTTGATATCATCAAACTCTGAGTAGCTTAGGTCAGAGGCAAGCTCTAACATTTCCTGATTGTGATCTTTCTTCATTTTTAGATCATCAACAATAAGGGGTCCAATAGGATCAGTATGCCTAGTAGTGATGGTAGATTGTGCATAGTCTCAAAGACCTCCTAGATGTAGCTTCATCAAACATTGCCATGTAGGAAATTTTTCCTTGTTTAGTTTGGGCAACTCCTTTCTATACATCTTGATCTTGATCTTTTAGTACCTTCAAACTATTTTCTCACAAGAACCAATTCTCTAATACCAATTGTTGGAAATATTTAGAATAATTGAGAGGGGGGTGAATTAGTTATCCAAGGTCCAAATGTACAAAAAAAACTTTTTAATGCTTAACAGATTGATATCCATAAAACCATAACATGCATGCATCCATTAGATCATACAATACCTTAACATAGTAGGTTATTTTCCTAGGTCAAAATAACTTTGAAGAAATGTAAACATGAAATGCCATAAGCACATTCCAAGAATTTGACACAAGGATTTCACGTGGAAACCCAATTTGGGAAAAATCATTGGTAACATGCTACCCAATTTCACTCTTCTAAAGTGATGACCCATGAAAGGACAACCCTATTAAAGGTTACAATACACACTATTAAATGTGACTTGGTTAAAGGATTTTAATCACCCTATTAGGGGTGAGCCTTGTTAGAGGAATTTATAACATTCCATTAGAATGTCACTTGGTTAAAGGATTCACAAATGGTTGTTAGGTCAACCTTAATCCTAATGATTTATCCACACTGGTACATTTGTTAGAAAGTAACAACAAAACTTGATTTGATAAAAAATTACAACTCACTTGTAGATTATAGATCTTTGGTTTAATCCTCCATTCTTCTTAGCATTTATACACTTTACCTTTGCTTGTTCACCCTTCAAAGATTCATCATCCTAAGCCTTCTTTCTTTGTATTCCAACTGTAGTCTCTTCTGTTCAACCACTCGATGAAGCAACACCCTAGACTTCTTGTCTTCCTTAGGTTATCAAACATGAATACATTTTCTTTAGGCCAGCTATCTCTATAAAATAGAGCATTTATATCTTTTGTTGCTTAACCACAATCATCTATTTTAGGGTTAGGGAAGATTCAATGAATCTACCCACTTTTCCATTTTAGTTAGTCTAGAAACTTCCTCTATAATCTTCCTTAAAATTGCCTCAAAATAGCTTATCTTGAATTCTATGCCACTAGCTCATCATTGTCATCTTCCACATGCTTCACATAATTCAAGAAATCAAATTGGTCAGCTTAGATTCATCAAATCTTTGATTTAACACTATTTTTTGTTACTTGACACTTATAGTATTCTATTACTCAGATAACACTAGTTCACTTGGAAAACACTAAAGTTTATTGATGCTTGGAATCCACTATTTGTCTTGTTTGCTTGTCATCTATTTATTTTCACTCAACTTCTACTATTTTCTTTTCAACTTGCACTATTTTCTTGGCAAGGCTTGGCTGACACTTTTCTTTATTTGATCTTCTTCCATTCTTTTCTTGAGTAATCTTTCACTATAGACTTTAGGTAGATGAACAATACACTATATTATTAATGTCTTACTTGGTCTTAGTGCTCCTTTTGTGCACCAAATAACTCAACCTTTCTCTAGGTTCTCTTGTTATCTTCTCTTTTAAAATCCTCTTCATCAACCAAATGATAACATTCAGACCAAAAAACAATTGTCTCACCAACAATTAGTAGGTTTGACATCATTAAAAAAATAATGATTGTTCCATGATAAGTTCTACACTTCAAACAATCTCTTTTCAATAGGTGGACAAGTTGTCCAAGGTAGATCACTTTTAATCCATGAGAGCATCATATATTTTTCCTTTGGTAGCTCATGTTCTCTTGGAGGATATTGTTCTGTTGTATGGGATTCCTCATGAGATCATTTTGGATAGAGATCTAATGTTTACTTGACACTCAAAACATCTCTTTGGCATTCTTTGGGTATGTAACTCAATTTTAGTCATGCTTATCATCTAGAGATAAATGGACAGAATGAGAAGGTGAATCAAGTTCTTGAGGGAATTCTTCACATGTACACAATGGATCAGTAGGAAAAATGAGAGGGCTATGTTAGCTCAACTGATATTACTATCCAATTGATGCAAATGATGAACAGGATTAGATACCTGATAAATAAAAGGTACATAGAAGAATTGGATAAGTCAATATGTTGTCATTGATGTTAAGCCTATTAACTTACCAATTTGTGTAAGTTTCCACATCAATTTGAAATATGTTGTGTTGAGTAAAGGAATTATTGTTAAAGATAGAAGATGAAATGAAGAAGTGATGTTAAGTATATGAGCTTAAATGGGAAATTGATGAATCAATCTTGACAAGGTAATATTGGTTTGACTTGAAGTGTAAAGACAAGGAACGTCTATATGCTACTAAGCTAGAAATATTGGTTAGTAAGAAAAGATACTATTTGGTGGAAATGTAACAACATATATTAGTAAACCAAAGTTGTGATAATGTTATCAGGAAAATAAGTGTTACTATGAACATAAATGTCATTGAGGAAATATAGATGTTTGGTTGAATAAGAACATGGGTTAATAAAGAAGAACATTTTTGGAAAAATCAATTAAGAGATGACATCGAGTGATGATCCAAAGTTATTTAGAAGATTCCAAGGAAGGAAAATTAATTCTTAGTAAAATAAATGGATGAAAAAGGTTAGGTATAGATCAATGATGAATATTTAATGGATGGTTCAAGATACAAGAAAAGTTCAAGTTCCAAGATGAGATTGTGCTAGAAAGATTCATAATTTTTTCTTCTTCTAAGAAATAGATACAGTGAATGTGAGATGATATTTGATTTTATGGATGATATTAATTAAAGATAACCCTATTGAATGAGATTTAGTGGTAAACATTATGTATAAAAAAGATGAACAAGAAGGGTGATGCTACCGATAGTCGAGTGAATACAAAAGGGCACATCGAGCAAAATATAATTTAAAAAAGGAGTGAATCAAGTAAAGGTAAGTAATGGTATGAAGCTTGAGTGTTTATCATCTAGCAAGGAATATTTTAAAGATGGAAAAAGAGCACAGAGGAGATTTGAATAGGAAAAGGTAGTTGCACATTTTAACAGATCATTTCATTGTTACTTTCTGACCACTGTAGTAGAAAATTTCTTAACTGATTGGATTTAACAGTCCTATTTATAAATCTTGTTTAAGGTATAATTATAACAAATGTATTGATTCCTTTATTAAGGCAACTGATTGTAGAGTAACATATCTAATTGATGTTTGGTGAAAATCCCCTAACAGGTCTAAACGTAGCAAATGTTTTTCAAACCTTAATAGGGTTGGCTCTTAATCAAGCTCACTTTAGAAAAGTGAATTAATTTGTGGGTGATAATTCCCAGAGTTTTTTTTTACCGAAATAGCCATGTTAAATACTAGCATTAATGTGTGATTGAATATTTAGCAATCTATTTTCTAATTTTCATATGCATACTATTGTGTTTGGTTAAAGGCTTAAATTTGATTATTGAGATTAGTTTCTAAAAAGGTTTAAAAGGTTGAATTTTTTTAAGGGACCTAAGATAACTAATTCACCCCCCCTCCCAATTATCCAACTAACTATTTGTACTTGGTTGAGTTTTTATATAAAAAAGGTACTGTAGATCTCTTGGCATGTTAGCCTTTAAGGCTTGTATGATAGACCTTTCCATACCCATTTTATTTAGGACCAATTGGACGGCCAAGTAGTTTTTTGTCCTGAGATTCTTCAAGGTATAGAGAAATAGTTTTTTCATATTAGACAATATTTATTTACTAACTAAGATCAGTAGAATAAGTATGCAAATTTCCATAGGCCGGATCATCACTTTCCAGTTGGTGACCAAATGTTTTTGAGAGTTCATCTATAGACGAGCCTCATATTTTATGTGAAAGGCTCTAAGTTAGAAATGAATTTTGTTGGACCTTTTTGATCCTATAGAGGATTGGTTCTATTTATTATGACTTGGCATTTCCACCTAGCCTATCATGCATTCATGATGTTTTTTATACATTTCTATTATAAGACACTATAATCTTGATGTAACCCATGTATATGATTGGGATGCTTTACAAGTAGAGGATGGACAACTTTCTTTAAAACCCATTTTTATTCTTCAACATCAAAGGCTAACTATTAGAGGTCATGATATATCTATGTAGGTATGGGTCAAATAAGACCCAAACCATGATGTCTCAACCACTCAGAGGATGCAACATGGTTGAGAGATTTACACCCTTATCTTTTTGTAAGATTTCAAGAGTAAGAATATTCTTAGTGGGGGAGGATGTAGTGGCTCACGTGTTTTGATTTTTTTCCAAAGTTATTTTGACTCAAGATATAATTTAGTTGATTTTATATGTTAATTTCATATTGAGATGCTTTGATGACTAAACACTATTTTGATTAACAATATCATAGAAGATAGATTTAAGATGATGTTGCTATTTATTTTGATCATATCTACATGATGCTACTAGTAAATTATTTTCATTGTCTACTTCAATTCCATAATGTGAAGGTTGCAAGCATCTTGGTGGTGATATAAATCCCTCAATATGTAATCTTGGAGTTCTTGGAGGGGTATTATTTCTATTGTTGCCAAAGTGTGCCCGGTTTGCAAAAGGAATCTCAAAGTTATGCATATAAGTATTTCCAAAGCCTTGAGTGTTGTTGTTGTAAGCATCATTTTATTCATATAGGTGAGAAGTCACCCTAGAAGCTATATGCATATTTTTTTCAAGTATTTCTTTGTCTAATCTACTTTTTTCACCATGGTATGACTTCTTATCCCTCTCAATTTCATCTCTTCTAAATGCAAATAAGTTATTTAGATGAAAATTTCTCTCTTCTTCATTCATGGTGAGAGACACACTGTTTTTCAGATCTAGGAGTGTCAAAGGGAGTATCAAAGGAATTTCCAAAGTGACTAATATGATTGTACAAAGTAGTAGTCTTATCTACTTCCTTTTGGTCAAAGATAGGTTCATTGTGAGAGTGTTTCCTTCATGGATGCTAGGGGAAGCTAATTGTTTAAAGAAAAATGAAGGATGATTTCCTTGTCACAATTGCAACCTAGTCATCGTTGGCATATAGTAGAAAACTTTAGCTTAGTAGGATGACAAAAAGCACTTGGAATTTAAAATTGTAAAGTTAGGATGCTCACTTGTTAACAAATCTAGTAAAGATAGTAGCTTGTCAAAAGTGCCCAAGAAATTTACAACACTAGTGACTCGAGTTGGTAGTGGGGCAAGAAGCCCAATAGAAAAGATCCAAGAAAAGTAGGATAACCAAGTTTTGACGAGTGAACAATTTGTAACATTAATTTTGCACATAAGAAGCCAAGCTTATCTCTTCAGCCTAGGACACAACCAAACATGTAGATTTTAGACTGGGGACACAATAGGACAAGGTAGGAACACTCCTAATTAACTAGAAGATAATTAAAGATGAAGTCTTGCAATAAAAATGTATAGGAGGAAATTTCCACAAGGCTAGGTGATAAAATTTCAACAAGTAGTATTGTGCAATGGTTTCTAGAATAGCCAAGTGATAGTTTTCTATAATACAATAGTTTCTAGAAGGTTGTGCGATAGAATGCAAAATACCTAGGAGACAAATTTTGTAAGGTAGTTAGATACTTCTAGTAGTCTAGAAGTGTCATATGATAATTTTGACTGGAACAATGCAATACAAATTCAATAGAGACAATATTTCATGACTTCATGCCTAAAACACTTATGACCCAATTGTTTATGTGTTAGAGAAAAATGATAGTTATAAAAGAGTATTCTTTCACTTTGTAGCAGCAAGTGTGATGTTTTGAAAGTAAATAGTGGCACAAACACACATCTTCAAGAAATTGAGAAAGGGACAAAGAAACCCTGAAAATATAAACACTTGTGATATTTCAAAATAAAATCCTATGAAGACTACCATTATGTGTATGTCCAAATGATTTCCATGGGTCTAGAATAAATCAAAAACATTCCAAGAAATATCTACCTAAAGGTCACAATTCACTACTCAATACCTTGGCCCATGCTTGGTGCCCCCTCCCCTCACACAAAGTGGTTTTCCACAATAGTTATCAAATTTGTTGTGGAAGTGCTATTAACACAACCAAAGGGACAAATATGGTGAGTGTAAAATCTTTGGGTGATCCAAGTAGTCCACTAGGATCAATCCTTGCACCAAGATATTGAGTGGATAAAAAGGGTGGCCTCTAAAGCCTAGAGTATCCAATAAGGGTCTTGTTTATAACACCCCTCTTTCATTTGATATTGGGATACCTTATCATGATAAGTAAGGAACCTTGTGGCTATAAGAGTACCTTAACCATTTCCACTTAGTGATTTCCTCATGGTACCAATACCACAAGTACTCTCCCTAGATAAGGACAAGTGCCCCAAGGCTTTGGCCTTTGTCAAGGGGTTTCTAATTATAGTGGGTCAGGTTAGTTGGGTTTTGCTCATTCCCACTTTGGGTCATTCCTATTGGTATCTTTTCACCAATAGAAGACCTTCTAAAGGTAATATCTCATTAGGAGATAAACAAAATAGATCCACATGAAAGAGTTCAAGATTTATGATTCACCTTAGAAGCTAAAGATCATACTCTCCTATTCCTTGATGTTCCCCCAAACACACCAAGACGATTAATGAAAACCACTAAAAATGGAGTATATCACTTACTTTCATGATTCAATGAAGGATCAATATTTATAATTTACCTAGAAGGTGAAGAGAATACTCTCCAATAAAAATGAGACCCTACTCACAAGTTCTATGTGCCTAATGAAATGAAACAACTAGTCTAGTGTCACACTTGAAAATGAAAGAAGACAGATAAAAAATAAATTGGTTTGTTTATTTTCTTTGCTTGGGCAACCCTAAAACAAATTATAGTAGACCTCTTTCAAATTTTGTCTTTGAAAATTATTTTTAGTAAGAAAGTGAGAAACCCCTACAAAACAACAAGGTTAAGGCATCAAATAGTTAGCAAATCTGAAATATACCTTGCAAAACCACTGGTTAGACTATTGGAAAACTAGAAACCCAAAAATGGAAAAATTCAAGAATTAAAAATGCAAACTAAGAACTAGCTAAGTATGATACTTCCCAGTATAATCAGGTTATAGGATCTCCTAGTGTAATACTTTCTGTCACTATATGTGATACTTCATAGAAAAAACATGCAACAAAAAGTACAAAAGTCCTATTATAAAATAACTAGTAAAGTATCACACCACAAGAGGATAAAGTATTAGAAAACACTACTAAATTATTGCATGATAAATTTTTTTTTGCCAAAAAATAAAATAGCCAAAATAAAAAGCAAAAAAAAATGACAAAAGTACAAGAACAAGATCTAGACAAGGTTGTCCAACCCCATGGTGGGTGCAAAAAATATATACTAAAAGAGGGTAAACTTCTCGAAGAGATCCAATCTAAGAGATCCCATGGATTAGGAACCTTCAATGGTGACTTAAAGCTCCCTATATAAGATGTGCAAGAGGTGCAAATGGTAGCATTGTGGCTCTCAAATGATCTTAGTTATGTAACCCTTACAAGGTACACCATAAAATGGGATATTCAAAGACAAGAGCACCAATGTTAGTGTCCAAGAATTAGTATGAAATGCAATACAAGTGAAAAATAAGCTAAATGAATATCAAATACAATCTAAACTAATAAGTATGAGAGTGTTACTAATCCCCCTACTTAAGCTAGATGAGCTAGTCTAACCATGAAAATAAACTAAGCTAATGCAAATATGTCATAATGCTACTATGAAATGAAAATGTGGATGAAATGATGCCAAAATTATCCAAGAGCTCCAAGAGTACCTAGAAATTGTGCAACATAATGTTAGTACAAAAGCATGAGATATAAGAATAAGGAGAGAGCTCTCCCTTTTAAAGATAGATAGATGGTAGAGATCAAAAGACAAGAGAGATCTAACCAAAGTTGGAGGATGAATGCTGAATGATCCATGTGCACAAGTGCTTCAACCAATCTCAATTAAGAGTTTCCTTTTGTGTCCCTCATATGATACAAAAATCCTTTTCTTTTATTTTTAAAATGGGGAAAATGCTTTATGTGTGAACTCTTTAGGATAAGAGGGAAGTAGGGACTTTTTATTTAATTAAAAGGGAGCAAGTTCTATTAATTAAATAAGAGACTTAGGATAAAGTGGTCAAACATAGGTTATAATAGAGTAAATGGATTTTTTAGGATGTGATCAAAGATGAACAAGTCCAATAAATTATGAGAAAACACAAGAAAGGGGGCTTATATTCTAGATGACTATTTTTCACTAATTACATTTGCAACATTACCGAAAATCTTCTTAGTCACTTTTCTCCTCTTGATCTCCTCTTGCAACCTTTCTACTTCATCCTTGAGCACATTTATCTACTGAAGTGAGCTTGAATCATTTGACATTGGTAGATGGGAAGCCACACTAGAAGAAGTTTAATTAGGATATGAACAAGGTGGGAGTGACACCAACTTATTATACTCTTGTTACAATTTTTCATTTTTAAGTCTTAAATTACTCATCTCTTCTAGAATCTTAATATCTTCCTGATAATTCCCTATCTCTTTTGTTAAGAGAATTGTACATATACCAATAGGCATCACTTGTATAGCAATAAATTTACCAATAACATCTCCTACCATCTTCTTAATCTAGGCTTTTTTAATATCACCATCATGAAATATCGACAACATTTCCAACACCTCATATTGAGGGCTATCATAGCACCCAAAATACAACTCATGAGACTTCTCTTTAGTTGGTATGGCTAAAAAGTCTATATATTACCTTCTTATTTTTGGGTGATTACATTTGCAACATTACTAGAAATCTTCTTCATCACTTTTATGCTCTCGATCTCCTCTTGCAACCTTTCTACTTCATCCTTGAGTGTCTTTATCTACTAAAGTGAGCTTGAATCATTTGATGTTGGTAGATGGGAGGCTACACTAGTAGAAGTTGAATTAGGATATAGACAAGGTAGGAATGACACCAACTTATTATAGTCTTGTTACAATTTTTCATTTGTTAGTCTTAAACTACACATCTCTTCTAGAATCTTAATATCTTCTTGATAATTCCCTGTCTCTTTTGTTAAGAGAATGGTACATATACCAATAAGCCTCACTTTCATAGTAGTAAATTTACCAATAAAATCTCCTACCATCTTCTTAATCTAGGTTTTTGAATATCCCCATCATGAAATATCAACAACATTTCCAATGCCTGATATTGAGGGCTATCATAGCACCCAAAATACAACTCCTGAGACTTCTCTTCAGTTGGTATGGCTAAAAAGTCTACATATTACCTTCTTATGGCATCTAATACAATTTCAAAAGAGAGGTCCCATCCTTCCAATAACAGAAAACCACTATTCTTTACAAATTTCCTTGCCTCCTTAGGGGTCATCTCTGATAAAAAAAAAACCTCCTCTAGAACTTCAGCTATAAATGTCAATAATTCCCAAAATATCTTAACAAGGCCACTTGGTACCTTTAGGAATTTGATTCCTAATGACCTAATCTTGAAAATTTTGCAGTTCATAAGCCTCTGTGCTGTCTATACCATATGATCCTAGTTTACTCCTATTTTAGGGTTCTATGGGCAATGACAACAAAAATCCTATCAAATGGGATAACCCTTGCACTAGACCTTCTCCTAAAGTCAATTGAAACCTGAAAATCTACTCTATCATTTCCCACCAAATATTGGCATGTTCCAATCCTTTGTTTCGTTTAATACTCACTTACAAGCCTTCATTTCACCTTGCCAAGCCTTTCTTTCTTGCCTAGGGCTCTCTTGTAAAAATGGCCAAAAGACTCCCACACTCTCTAAAATGGATATTTAAAAAATATATATAGACTATTACTTGATTCCAAAGGGCCATGGGTTTTCAACCATTGGAACTCAAGCTTTGTTCATTTTAATGGAACCCTGTTAAAACTGGACAACATGAATGAAGAATCTAACTAATATTGCAAACCTAGAGAGATGATAACTAATGATAAAAAAAAAACCATGCACAGAATCAATATATCAACCCAAGGATATATTCCATTCAAAATATTAAGCTATTCAATCAAGTTCCTTTACTCAATCCTCAAAACTTTGTTTTTTGTCAAGCAAACTCTCCTTCACTCATATGATGTCCGTACAACTATATATCCAACCCTTGAAAATGTGTTGGAAGGTGTTCTTATAGTTTCTCCTAACCACTTTGTCCCTAGGTTCAAACCATAAGTTCCTATGTTGCCTCTTTTCCAAAGCTATGCAAAAATTGCTAATGCAATTTTGTAAAAAATGAAAAGTTGTCAATGAGCAACTTTTTGACAACTTTTGCAATTTTGTAAGTCAAGCCTCCAAACTTGACTAGTTTGTTTTCAAACCTCATAAAATGAACCTAAAACACCTAAGGACCTCTTTTGAACACTTCTTGCTCCCTTTTAGGAATTTTTCCATGTATTTCCTTCTAGAGTGTAATTTTGAGCAATTTTTGCCTATTGGGCCCTAATTGGTCTTCACACTCAACTCCTACTTAGACATACCTCATAAACCTATCTTTGGGACTTAATATTGAGTCATTATTCACTCAATGGTTGGTTAGAAAATTTTAAAAAAAATACTTGAGTTAGGGTTTTACCTTACCCTAGGTGCTCCTACACCATTCTCCCCCTACAAGAAGAAGCTTAATGTACTTGTGGAGAAAGAAAATCCTTGCTGATGCCATGCTTCTTGAAATAACTCTTAGAAATCCAAGTTTCCTTAGCTTTAGTAATATCTAACCATTTTACTAGATTTTCCTTATAAACATTATTCCTTGTGCTCTTTTTCACTCTAGAATCCAATGTCCTCTCCACTTGTGGTTGCTTCCTTTCAGGCACCTACACATCTAAGATATCCTTGACTAGCTCTTCCTGATATTATACTTCATCTATCCTTGGACCTTTATAAGGAATTAAGTCCTTGAAATTAAATATGGGAGAGATAGCCATGTCTTTAGGTAAGTCCACTTTGTAGGCATTGGGTCCATACTTCTCTAGTACCTTGCATGGCCCAATCCTCTTCATCGACAACTTACTAGGGATGCCCTTCTATAACCTAGTTTTCTTCAAATAGAACATCACCCAAATCTCCCACTTTAAATTTTAGCTCTCTTCTCCCCTCATCCTTCTTCTCCTTCAACTTTTGATTTTCCTCCATCAAGCTCTACTTAACCTAGTCATGCACCTCTTTCAAAGACTAAACAAAGTCATCAACATTCCCATTGATGTTTTCATGTGCCGGTAGGTCTCTTAACTCCATTATGCCCCTTGGATGTGTGTCATACCCTACTTGAAAATGGCTTAACCTTTCTGTCCTATTCTTGCTATCATTTTAGGAAAATTCTTCCTAAAGTATAACTTGCTCCCAACTCTACCCATACTCCTTGGTGAGACACCTTAAGAGGTCTTCTAGGACCCTATTGATGACCTTTTTTTCCCATCTATTTGGGGATGGTAGGAAAAAATATGAGCTGGTTTTTTTCCCAATCTTTTCCATAGGGTCTTCCAAAAGTGCCCCATAAATTTGACATCCTTGTCAGCAACTACGCTTCATGGTAAACCATGTATTCTAACCACCTCCTCAAAGAATAGATTGGCTATATTGCTTGCATCATGTGTTGTCTTACATGGGATGAAATGAATTATCTTGCTAAACCTATCTACCACCACAAAAACACTATCTGACCCTGTCATAGACCTTGGAAATCTCATTATGAAATCCATGTTGATGCATTCCCAAGGCCTATTAGGAATGGGTAGAGGTTGGTAGAGTCTTGCATTGGATGAAGTTCCCTTTTCCTTCTAACAAATACCACATTGTTCAACATACCTTCTTACATCCCTTTGCATCTTGGGCTAGTAGTACAACCTTTCCAAAAGGTCTAAGGTCTTGTTAAGGAAAAAGCACCCACTCATGCTCCCATTGTGCTTCTCTTGTGTGAAATTTTCCCTCATAGATCCCCTTGGGATGCACAACTATCGACCCTTGAAAAATAACTCATTTTGCAAGGTATATTCAAAAAATTCACTATGGAAATGATTTTCAAAGTTAGTACATACCTTGTACGCCTTTGAAAAATTAGTGTCCTCCCCATATAGGTATTTGAATCGATCCAATCCTATGCTCTAAAACTTGACCTCTTAAATTTTAGCAACCTTCTGCTCAAAGCATCTACCACCTTATTGTTTGTGCCCTTTCTATGTTTGATGGTGAAAGTGTAAGACTATAATAAATCCATCCATTTGATGTGCCTAAAACTTAGTTTCTCTTGTGAGTTGATAAAATATAGGGCTTGGTTGTATGATAAGACAAAAAACTCCTTAGGCAATGGGTAATGCCTCCACTTCTTGAGGGCTTGAACAAGTGCATAGAGCTCCAAGTCATATGTTGAATACCTTATCTTAGCTTCATTAAGCCTCTCACTAAAAAATGCTATTGGCCTGCTCTCTTGGCTCAAAACTACCCCAACTACTATATTACTAGCATCCAAATCTACCACAAATGGCTTCTCAAAACTAGGCAACACTAATACTCGTTGAGTTGCCACTTCCTTCTTCAACCTCTCAAAAATTTCATCTGTTGCCTTGGTCCATGTGAACTTAGTCTTGATTCCTCCTTTGATGGTTTCATTCATGGGTGCACAAATCTCACTAACCCCCCTCACAAACTTCCTATAGAACTCTTCTAGGCCTTGGAAACTTCTAACTTCAATAGAAGATCTAGGAGTAGGCCAACTCAAGATTTCCCCCACCTTGTCCTTGTCCATTTTTAGATTCCCTTGGGATACTACAAAACCCAAATACACTATCTCCTCCATGAACTCACTCTTGTGAAGTTCACTATCAACTTTTTCTCTTGAAGCTTCCTCAACACCATTTCTAGGTGTTTCATATGCTCTTCCTTTTTCTAACTGAAGATGAGGATTTCATCCAAATACACTACAACAAATACTCCTATGTGGTCTTTCAACACCTCATTCATGACTCTCATGAAGGTAATTGGTGCATTAGTAAGGTCAAATGGCATGATGAACCACTCATAAAGAACCTTAGTAATCTTAAACGTAGACTTCCATTCATCACCCTCATTCATCCTAATCCGATAATAGCCACTCTTGAGATTAATTGTAGAAAAGTATCTAGCTCCACCTAGATAGTCCATTAGATATTCTATCCTAGGAATAGGAAATCTATATATGACTATGATTCTATTGATTTCCATAGAATCAATACAGATTATCCACTTACCTCCCTTTTTAGGTGCTAGAATAACTAGTACTGTACATGTACTGATGCTCTTCCTAATCAACCCCTGATCAAGAAACTCTTGAACTTGTCTTTCTATTTCTTTGTTCTACTCTAGAGTCATCTTATATGCATATTTGTTTGGTTATGTTTCTCCTAGTATGAAGTCAATTTGATGACTTATGGATCTCTTTGGTGGTGCTCCATCACAGATTATGTCCTTGAATTGATCTAGCAGTCCTTTCACTTTTTTAGGTATAACTGCTTATGAAGATGACTTCTCCTCCTTGAGCTTCACCATGATGGCATACACCACCCCTTAACCTTCATTTAAGTCATTGAGGAACTCTTTCCCACTCATCATCAATTTCTTAGTAGTAGCCTTCTCCACCTTATCTTCTTCCACTATGGACTATAACCTATAGGTGACTCCATCCTTCTTCAAAGAGTACCTTTTCTCCTTCCCATGATCCACTACCTCCCTATCATACTACCAAGGTCTTCCTAATAGTATATGGAAAGAATCCATGGGAAGCACATATCATAGGATCTTATCTTGATATTTACCAATAGTAATTTTTTCCCAAACTTTTTCATTCACTAGTATGTTCTACCCCTTGTTCAACCAAGTCACCCTATAAGGACACACATGTGGAATCTTTGTTAGACCAAGTTTTTGTACTGCCTCCTCTGACAATACATTATCAGTAGACACTGAGTCTATGATTACCTTACATGCCTTAGCTAGTATTTTGCTAGTGGTTCTGAATAGTGCTCTTCTCTACTTGGGTTCCTCCTTTACTGGCTCCTTAACAAAGACTCTCCTCAATGTGATATTTTCACCCTTCTCTATGTCAAGGTCCATTTCACCTACTTTTTAATTATCTTCCTCTTGTACATAAGTAATCTTTCTCTCTCCATAAGATGATGATGCCTTCTTTGGACATCTAGAGGCATGATGCCCCAACTTGCCATAGTTGTAACACTTCATATTACTAAAGTGTAAGCCTATGCTGCTAGTCCCATATCTGCATCTACCACCATTATTGGGTCCTCTTCCTCTACTAGAGCCTCCACTTTAACTAGTCTCACTAGCCTACCCATTCCATTTCAAATCTCCATAGCTCCTCTGTTCACTAGTCCTCCCACTAGAACCACATCTTAAGCCACCTTTGAAGTCTTTATTTCTACCTCTATTTTTGGAACTTGAGTCCCATGTCTTCCTCAACTTATCTTCCACTTTCCTAGCCATTTGAAAACAACTCTATAATGTGGTGAGGCTAAACAATCTCAACTCATCCTGAATAGACCACTTAAGGCCATTTAGGTACCTTGCCACCTTGATTCTCTCTACCTCTTGTACCCTTGACCTTAGAGCCATCTTTTGAAACTCCTTAGTGTAAGTAACCACATCAAGATCCTTCTGCTTGAGATTCTTCCTCTACTTGTGAATCAAAATCTCATAGTCTTCTAGAAAATAGGTCTCCTTTATCTTTGCTACCATAGCCTTCCAATTGGCTATTAGTTTCTTCCCTTCACTCTCTCTTTCCTCTTGTACAAACTTCCACCAAGTTAGTGCTTGACCTTTCAATCTAGATTTTGCAAATCTTACCTTTTGGTCCATTGTTGTCCCTTCACACTCAAAGTAATTCTCATTACTCTCAATCCATTATAAGATCACCTCTGCATCCATCTTTCCATGTAATGAGGACACATTTTCAAGATTATTTCCTCCAAATGCCTTGAGGTCTTTGAGGAATGGTCCTTCTTCACCAAGTGGAGGATCAAGTTCAAGTATTTCATCCTCCAAACTCATCTTCTCTTTACCCTTACTGAAGTCTTCATCTTCTTTTGCCTAGGCTACATCTTCTATCTCTTTCAGTTTATCATTCATCTATTCTATGGCCTCATCAAGAAGCCTAGTTTTCTCATCTATGAGCTTCTTCTGCTCATCTAACTCCTTATCCAACTCTGAATTGGTGATCATCCTTGAAGACCCACTTGATTTAGTGGAATACAACATAACACTGCAAGCCACAATCTTATGTCTCTGATACCACTTTGATGTGGAGCTTCTTCACTTTAGAGATTTCTTTCTCTACCAAGGCTACTCCTATCCTACCTAGGGATACTATTCTGAACCTCAACCTAGAGGAATCCTTCCCAATCCCCTTTCACCAAGAAACTCTCCAATCAATTCAAGTTGCCATCCTCTGACTTAAGATCGCCAACAATGCACTTTTTGACCTAGTGTGCCAAAACTCCACCAAGTGCACCTAAATGACCAAAATCAAGTTTAGACCATCCTTCCATGGTTCTTGTCACATTTCAAATCATTTTGCATCATCTTTCTATGTTCCAAACTCCCACAACCCTAATTTTCCTTACTTATATTTGTAGCCCTAAGAGCCCTTATCAGCCCTCCTAAAAAAAAGGAATTGTTAATAACTCTGAAAAGCTCTTAATAAGGCCACTTGATACCTTTAGGAATTTTATTCCTAATGACCTAAGCTTGAATATTTTCTAGGTCTTAGGGCTATATGGTGTTCGTAGTGTACAATCCTAGTCTACCCCTATTTTGAGGGTTTTATGGACAATGACAACAAAAATCCTACCAAATGCACTAACCCTTGCACCAGACCTTCTCCTATGGTCGATGGACAACTAACACTCTATTGTATCATTTCCCACCCAATATTGGCATGTGTCAATCCTTTATTTCATTCAAATATCACTTACAAGCCTTCAGTGCACCTTGTCAAGCTCTAATACCAATTATGATGACCCCTTTTAAAAATCTTTAACCTACTATTCAATTTTAGGCATAAATTAGGAAAACATCAAATTTAAACAACCTATGATCCTTACTGCTATTAAGTTATGTGAGGAGTTGAGCATTAACATTAATTTTTTGGTTTGCGTGGAAGATTTCTCCTCATAGTGTTAGATCATCTTCTCTTATCCTGGCTATGTCCATTTCGAGATGGTAGAATGATGGTGCAGAGGGCACCTAAAACAAGCTCCAAGAAAATCCAACAAGTGCTCAAGATTACTCTGCCTTTCCCTCCACCAACTCCCTATCTTAGAATTTCATAACTCAGGTGAAGATACAACCTTCTACACTATAATTCAAAATGCATTTTGATGTTATTTAAGTCTCTAGGACATATATAAGTATATTGTATCAATATCCTTTGATTGCAATATCTATTAATATATTGTGTGTTAATATCTACTTGAATCCTATGTCATCACTTTTATATATATAAATAAATAAATAAATAAAAATATAAATAAATTATATATATATATATATATATATATATATATATATATATAAAGTAATCATAATAATCTATACATACATAATGAAAATGTTTTAATAACATATAATACTTCCTTATTTATTGTAATTCTCATCTTAATGTTCATGCGTTAATGCTTATAAATCCATAAATGAAATAGTATTAAAAATTATGTGATAATCTTCTCATGCGAAAAGCTTGATAATTCTAATCTATACTCAGTATGGCATTTTAGGGATTACATATTTTTCAATCATACCTGTATTCTGACTACATGATTATTTAGATATCTCTTTTAATATTTTTGCATTGCAATGTATAGTGGAGAGTTAGACGTACTTGTATTCTGACTACAGAGGTGATATCTTGACAGTGTTGTACTGCAAATGGAGATTACAGTGTAGCGTATTAAGAGATGACGTGAAGGTGATTAAACATCTCGCATTTTAGTTTTGCCCCCTTGTGATTTATGATCTTTTTTCCTTGTTTTGCCCCCTTGTGACCTAACCCTAATATGTGCATTTATATATTATCCGACAATCATGAATATAAAGTCGTGCCTCTTATATATGATTTGGTTATAGTTTTTTACTTTCTTATTCGCATAGTTCAATGTTTATATTATATTTATTTAGTAAGCTTTATTATATTTATGTAGTAAACACTTGTAATCGTATGTAAGCATCAATGTAATAATAATTAGTAGATTAGGGTTTTCTTGGATTAAAAGGATGTTTTTAATAATCAAATTAGGTTTAGGTTTATTGAACATTGATAATATTTATAATAGCAAGATTTATATATTAATGTATTTTGAAATAATAATACATTTATAATTATGAATGTGCATGAGGGACTTTAATAATATTTGTTATAACTTGTATGCTATTTGATTGAAACAATTTAAAGTAGTGCCATCATAGTAGTGTATTGAATATAACAATCTTAAATATTTGAATTTAATACATTACATTTCTAATAAAGGAAAAATATATATTAATCCAGGCTCATTACAAATAAATACATCAACCCAAGAAGATATTACATTCAAAATAGTAAGATAATCAATCAAGTTCCTTCACTCAATCCTCAAAACTCTATTTCCTATCAAGCAAACTCTCCTTCACTCATATATTTTCCATACAACTGCATTTCCAACCCCTAAAAATGAATAGGAAGGTGTTCTTATAGTTTCTCCTAACCAACTTTTTTTTAGGTTCAAACCATAATCTCCCATGTTACCTCTTTTCCAAAATTGTGTAGAAATTGCAAAGTTGTCAATGAGCAACTTTTTGACAACTTTTGAAATTTTGCAATTCAAGCCTCCAAACTTGAGAAATTCATTTTTGAAACTCATAAAATAAATCTAAAACACCTAAGGACTTCTTTTTAACACCCCTTTCCCCTTTTTAGGCATTTTCCATGTTTTTTCTTATAGAGCAATTTTGAGCATTTTTTCCCTATCAGGCCCTAATTGGTCTTCACACTCAACTCCTACTTAACCATACCTTCTAAACCTATTCTTTGGGACTTTATATGAGTCCTTATTAAATCAATGGTCAGTTAGACCATTTACAAACCGAAACTTGAGTTAGGGTTTTACTTTACCCTAGATGCTCCTACACCATTAGGTTTCCCAAATTTTGGAGAACTTCGACAAAGTGTTCCTCAAACATGACATAACTGGAGTTGACATAGTGCATGTCCCATAAATACATTCATTCTTGAATATGCAACCTCCAACCTTGTTCATGTACATTTCTCATATTCATCTCTTGACCCCAAGAACAAAGAGAAACATTGTTTGTACCATACAAAAGAATGTGGAACAACAGTGAATACAACTTAAATCAAACAATAGAGCTACCCTTTTGAATATCAACTAGGGCTTCATGAATATAATTAAAAATGAATGAGGAAAAGTAAACGAATGTTTTTTTGTATGTATGTTGGATTTTTGTGAGAAACATCATAAGATGCACGTGCATATTAGACTGCACATCAATCCCCAATACTTGACAAAATGCAAAGTATGTGTATACAAAGTAATTCTCAAAATTTTCATAATCAGAGGGCTCAAAATCAATTGTCCATAATGTAATAGGCTTGCTATCCTACTTCAAATTTCTATGAATTAGGTGTTAGGATCTCCACAAGATGTTGCCTTCTCCACAACTATATCATACATAATATCTTTACCCTTTATAGTTTTGGCCCTTTTCAAAGAACCATGCAATTGAGCAATAAAAGCTTCATCCAGGCATCTCTTTACTATGAGATGAACCTCTTGTTTGATTTCTACTAGTACTCCTGTTGAAAAAATTATTCAAATACAATTTTTGAGATCCAAATTTTGTGTTCCTAAAATGTTAGTAATTAGAGTACTTTTCTTATAGCACTAAAACCTAACTCAATACTCACAAAACCTTTTTGAAGATAGAGGAAACTCAACAAAAAAAGACGGCGACAACTAAGAACCTACTTCAGTTTGTATTGTTAACCTCAGTGCTCACTTGAGTAATATCTCCTTAAAGTTAAATTCCTTCCCATATTGTTATATATTGATTCTTCAACCTTTGAAATACACAAATTCATCAACTAGAGCTCTTGAGTCTTCATAGATATTGAAGATATAATGAAGTGATCAAGTTCATATAATAAGAGAACCAGAGGAAATGTGTAGAGCAAGTTTACAACAAAATCATAAAACAAAACCTGCACTGTGATTTTGAACTTGAGGCATTGATATTCATAGGTTGAGAAGATCATTGGTAGTGATAAATCAATTATTTCTAAAATAAAAATGAAATTCAACTCAACCTTCAAGTTCAACTCATTCAATTGAGTTTGTGTAGTCCATTTTTCTCTTTGCTTTCATTATTCTTTGAAATATTTCCTAATCCTCTCCTTTCACATATGAGAGCCTAGTGTACTAGTTCCCTGCCATAACAAAATATTTCAACATTATACCAACTGATATAAAGCCTCAAAAAAGATCCAAGCTCTTTCCAACTCTATTTCTTGTCTTTGATTTCGAGAACTACAATGCACTAAAAACTCTTTCATCCTGAATAGAACCTAATGCCATTGTTTGACACATGTTAGAAAGTTTGAAGTATTCTAAGAGTTCTTCCCATAGCATTAGATTATGACTTATTCTTTTCCCAACACCATGTTATTAAGCCCAATTAATAGGGTTTATCCATAAACTTAACCTAATCATACATTATTGCCACAAAATAGGTTGGTTGTTGTGCAAGATTGGCTTTACTAATCATTCCTTCTACTTCCTTTCCATCAACTTTGAAATTGGCACTATTACGATTTTTTTTCACCAATTCCTGTAGCCTATTATGAAAATCTTTTAAATCAACAACTCTCCAAAAATTAGGATACACAACATACATTGCTTCTAGAGATTCCTCCCAAGGGAATTGATTTATAATGTCTATTGAAACATATTTTAAAATTTTATGTAAATTGGTCCTTAGAGACATTACAATATGCTTGAAATCTGCCAATTTTATAAGCTCATCTCTCATTCTAGTAGTCTGCATGGTGGAGGACATGCCATAGTAGTACATTGGTATGTTCTTATCATGAACAAGGGTACATAAATCCTCATGAGCATTAAACCTTAAAATATTATCAACATGACTCAAATCTTTAATTTATTTCCATTGACTAAATTCTATATAGTGATTCTACGAAGCATAATGTATTCTTGAATATACATAGATCTCTCTTGGGCTTGTTTAACAAGTAAGATAATCTTACCCTTCTGTGAGAGAATACTATCCAAGGTTAACATCTCAACATTGGTTAACCTATGTAGAAGATTAAAAAAAATTGGGCTAATTCCTTAGTTGTATTTTGATTAAATCATGAGCTTGGTCATTATCACCTTGGTCATTGTTTGGTTTCTTACTATGAGCCTCTACATTTTTGTCCATTAGTCCAACTAGGAATCTATATTCTGAGAAAATTTGTTGACCATGTCTAGGAATGGAGTTCTATCTAGTGTCAACATCCTTAAGAAACTTGTTTCCATTGGTCATTCCCTTAGCACATTCTAAAATTCAAAAAAATGTTTGACTTTAGAAAAAGTATGCATATATTTTGTAGATCGATTGATCAAGTCTGGCTACCACTTCAAAAGTGTGCACAATTTTAAATGCTTGATTAATTTTGTGGGCCATATAGTGAATGAGAACCACAAAAGGTATAATTTTTGTTTGTAGCTTTCCACATCAACCATTCCTATGACCATGCATCACCACAACTCCATCTGCTCCAACACACACCAACTTTTGTGCAACTATAAATGTTAGAATATATAGTCCACCAATATAATTGAGAGGGGGGCAATGAATCAGTTATTCAACTATTATCACAATTATCAACCTTAAAAATTCTTAATCATATGAGAAATATAATCAGAAACCACAACAAGATACTCATACATAATAACACCAGATATGTTAACTAGGGAAACCCTTGATCAAAGGGAAAGCCCCAATGGGGATAGTACCCACAAGATGATGTACTAATATAAATATTCCTTGTTAGAGGATGAACCCTAATAAGAGTCTATAGAAACATTCACTACATATCAGTCCTTATTAAGAGACTTTGAATCCCTGTTAGGAGATTCCAACCCTGTTAGGAGTTGTAGAAGATAGTTGGACCTATTGCCCAAATAGCTTCAAGGTTAAAACTAGTGAACTCACTATCCAAATGATCTCTATATTATTCCTTGTAGAATAATATAAATTAATAGTACTTCCTTCCTTTTTCTTATCAACTAGACCTCTGTTTCTTCTGATCTTGTAGCCAATTCACAAAACTTGTATCCAATAATCCCTTGCATTGCTTACTCACATTAAAAAAAACACTCTACTCCTTTCTGCACTTTAAACTTCATACCATCATGATACACATTTCAAACAAGGAAAACATCTTTCCTTTATACCATATCTTCAAAATAATTCCTTGAGTTGGCCTTGAGGCTTTCTCAAATAATTATAATAAGATAATTAATTAATTACAATTAAAATAGCACTGTCGGATCACAATATATACAAAACTTTGAACATGTGCAATACGAGGGCTTGCACACTTGCTGATGTCACCCGAAGAATGTCATCTATAATTGGCTGACTATGCATCTCTTCATTGCATCTTAGATTTAAGATAGAAAAAAAACATCATGAACTTATTTCCTAATACTTTGAAATTGTGTTGCTCTCTATAAATTAGGTATAAGTTTTGTATGTCTTCAAATTACGTGTTGCACATTTAACCACATCATTAGGACATAGTGTTGAAAATTTCTATGACTATGCATCACTAGAAAAGAAACACCTTGTCTATACAACTAAAATCTCACTATGTTACTTTGGCAGTCTTCACAAACTTATTGCCATGTTGACATCAATGAAAAACATAGTCATGAATGTAACATGTCAATAATCTCCAATGCTTAGGATACTACTCAAAGTAGTATCACTAGAATTCATGCTAACAATTTCCCCCTTTGACATTTATGGCAACATAGATGAAAAACATCTAAGTTCCAAGAATACCAAAGTAATACTCTATTGCTGCTTCTATTCTCATCTTCTCAAATCCTCTTCATTAATCAAGTCAGAAATCCTCTAAAACATTGCATGATTCTTCTTCTTTGTTAGGATCAGTAACATTTGTTCATAGTAAACAACTCACAATACATCAGGTGTATATATCCTAGAGATATTCCTACTTCCTTACATGAATATTTCTAAATCTCCCTAAAGAGATATCTCGCCCCCATTTAGGTACAAATTTCCCATTCATACTTAGGAGTTCTTCTCCCCCATTACTTAGGAGATTTTTTTCATGCATATTCTCCCCCATTGACATTAATGTTGAAGGCCTCAATATGATAGTATACCAATTTTTACTGAACTACTCCAAGTCTTCAACCAACTCAAGTGTCCAAAGACACATTCCAAACCAAATATGAAGAGTCCTCAATGAATCATCTCACATTAGATACTCCCCCATACAAAAAGCATCAACATTATGTCTAGTCTAACAATAGTGCTCTGTACCACTGGACTAATGCACTTACTGCATCATCTACTCAGAAGTAGGTAGGGGCATAACCCTAAGCATACCTCTCAAGTACTTAAATATATTTTTAGGTAAGGGCTTTGTAAAGATATATATAATCTGATCTTCTTTTTTTTGTTGCTCTCTCTCAACACATGATACATAATTTATATATACTTAGTCTTTGAATGAAATACAAGATTCTTATACATATTCATTGTACTTGTGTTATCATAGTAAATAATAATAGGTTTTGAAAACTCAAATTTGATATCCTTTAGCATTTGTTTTATCCACATTACTTGATTACAGTTATTTTTTGTTGCTACACACTCTGCCTCAGTTGTACTCTGTGAAATACAATCTTGCTTCTTTCTTAGCCAAGAAAACCAATCTTCCTCCAAGAAAAAATGCTCCACCACAGGTGATCTTTATGCCATCCATACTGCCTACTTAATCCACATCAGTATAAACACATAGAGTAAAATTAATTGATCTATCATAGAAAATTCCATTGTCAGATGGTCCTTTCAAATATCTAAATATCCTCATTACTGTTGCATAATGTACTCCCTAGGATTAGCTTAAAATCTAGCTACAATCTAGCTACAATCCCAACTATATTTTCTATATCTGGTCTAGTGTGAGTTAGATATTGCAAACCTCTAATCATGGATATGTACTTCTTCTCTACTACAGGTGTCTCATCTTTCCTAGATAACTTGTAACTGGTTATCATAGTTGTACCAATAGGTTTACAACTTTCTAATTTAAACCTTTTCAACAAGTCCTTTAGGTACTTAGCTTGTGAAATGAAAATTCCTTCACTGTTCTACACAATTTGCAATCCTAAGAAAAATTCATTTCTCCTATCATGCTCATTTCAAATTCATTCTTCATTTCTTTAGAAAACTTATCACTTGCTTCATCATTTCCTCCAAATATGATGTCATCAACGAATATTAATATTATTAGCAAACCATTCTCAATTTCTTTCAAATACAAGTTACTATTTGTAGTACCTTTAGTGAATCCAAGCTTTGCCAAATAGTTGTCTAACCTTGCATACCAGGTTCTAGGTGCTTGCTTCAGATTATATAGAGATTTCTTTAGTCTACATACCATGTCTTTGTCTTCTATCAGAGGGAATCCTTTAGGCTACTCAATGTATACCTCTTCTTCAAGTTCTCTATTTTGGAAAGTTGATTTAACATCGATTTGATAAACCTTCAACTTCTTATTTGTTGGATAAGCCATGGACATTCCCACTACTTCCATTATGGCTATAGGGGCATATGTCACCTCATAGTCTATGCCTTCTTGCTATGAATGTCCCTTGCATACAAGTCTATTCTTTTTCCTCACAACTTTGCCTTGCTCATTCATCTTGTTTCTAAATACCCATTTGGTTCCTATCATATTAGTATCTTTAGGTCTAGGAACTAACTCCCATGTTTCATTCTTCACAATATGATCTAATTCTTCTTTCATTGAATCTAATGATAATCTTTACATGCTTCATTTACACTCTTAGGTTTAACTTGAGAAATCAAACACATCGCTTCATTAATTATATTTCTTGTCATCACACCTTTGTCTTTGTTTCCAATTATCTGCTCAAGAGGGTGATTCTTTGTCATATTTTTGCTAGAGTTGGGAGTTGCCATCTCAACTCTAACCTCATTTCTTGGTTTAGAACTCTATTCTCCTATTTTCTCAACATCATTATGCAAATGATTTTTAGTCTCAAATAATATTTCAACATTCTTATTACCAATTCTAGAATCGTCATCTTCTTCATTAGAGTTATAATATACAATATTTTCCTTAGTTACAAAATTTTCACCAATCTTAACATTTATGCATTCAAATATTGTCTTAGTTCTATGATTAAAACATTTATATGCCTTGTTTTTCAATGAATAGCCAAGAAACATACCTTCATCACTTCTTGGATAAAACTTACCAATGTTATTATCTCTCTTAATGTAACATTTTCTTCCAAATATTCTAAAATACTTAACTAATGGTGAATGACCAAAACATAATTCATAAGGTGTCTTACTCATAGATTTTCTATTCTATACTTTGTTCAGAGTGTATATTGCTATATTGACTGCTTCTCTCCAAAATGTCTTAGAAACATCATTCTCAAAAAACATTGGTCTTACTACCGCTACTACATATGTATTTCTTCTTTTGGCAATCCCATTCTACTTAGGTGTTCTAGGTGAGGATAGTAGTCTTTTGATTCCATTCTCTTCACAAAACATGTTCAACTCTCTAGAGGTGAACTCTCCTCATCTCTTTAATCTCAAACACTTTATCTTAACACCAAATTCATTCTCAACTCTATTCTTAAATATCTTAAAATTCTCAAAAGCTTTAGATTTACTTTTAAGAAATGAAGCCCACATCACTCTAGTGAAATCATAAAAAATAATCATAAAATACCTTTCACCATAGAATCATCTTGTTCTTGAAGGACCACTTAGATATGTGTGAATGATATTTAGATTCATTATGGTGGTGAACTTCTTGCTAGGAAATGATACTTTCTTCTTTTTAGCCAAAATACATTCTTTGCAAACAACACTAGTAGGCTTTGTTATCTTAGCCAAGTCTCTGAGTCCAAATGTATTACTAACTTTCACAATATTACCAAAATTTATGTGACAGAATCTTCTATGCCACAACCAATAGTTGTCCACTTTGGCTACCAAATATGTTATTTCAATAGGATTCAACTAAAATACATTACCTCTAGATATTGTGCGTATTCCAATCAACTTACCATCTCTTTCTTTGATAATGAAAGTCTTCTCAGTGAAATGCAACTGATAACCCTTGTCCACTAACTGTCCAACACTCAACAAATTATGCTTTAATTCACCCAAAAAAAAACATCATCAATGTTAGTTTTACCATAAAGAGTAATGGATCCAATTCCTATTATATGATAGGCTACATTGTTACCAACTCTAACAATACCTCCATCATCATTCCTAAACTTAAAAAGCTTATTCATATCACCAGTCATGTGATGTGAACATCCATTGTCAATTATCCAATTAGATTTCTTTTCAACTTGGGAAACTAGAGCTCTTTCTTCTATAATTTCTCTATCAAGATCATCTTCCTTGATAGCCACAAATCCCAATTCATCACCACTTTCACTTTGACCTCTCTCATTAGATTCTTCATCTTTATTTGCATACAAATAATTTCTAGATTTCCTAGGTCTAAATTTTTCCTTATACTTTTTTTCTCTTTTAGACATTTAGATGCATAATGACCAAATTCATCACAAGTACAACATTTAAATATGTTATTACCATCTTTTTATCCTCTCACAAGGGGTATACTTTCCTCAATTTTATTTTCTTCATCAGATCTACTGCTATTGAAAAATCTCCATGTGTCCTTGCACTCCTTGTTAGATTAGGTCGAATGTTAAGGGAATTGAAAGCTATTTCCACTCTTGCTAGATCTTTAGACTATCTCAAATCTACTTCTAAAACTTCTAATCTTCCAAGCAATGTTTCCTTGGTAAAATTCTTAGTGCAAGGTATTAATAGCTGAATCATTTGAGCTACTTGCTTGAATGGTGGCATCAACTTTTCAAGATCTTCCATACTACTTCATCTTCATCCTCGGTTCCACCATGAAGCTGAATTCTTGCAAATTATTATGATATTCTACCAATAGAGTTTCTTACAGATTCATCTTCTATTATTTTAGCATCTTTAAATGCATAATCCAATTCTACAATCTATCTATACTCATTCTTAGGAAGGGCTAAGAGGAATTTTTCTCTTTCTCTCATGTTACACATGAATAGATCCCTTTTTGCTTCACAACATTCTTCAATATTTTCTTCTTTCATAATCGTCTTCTCATTCTTTGTCAAAATCTAGTAATATGGACCCATACATAACAAATGAGTCTTTATCTTCTCCTTCCAACTATCATAGTTGGCCCCATCAAATCTAGGACTATCTTTTCTGAAAAGATTTTCCATGGATCTCCTGAAGCTATTAAGATTTATCTTCAAGGACCTGCTACTCTGATACCAATTGTTAGAATATATAGTCCACCAATATAACTAAGAGGGGGAAGGGGTGAATCAGTTATCTAGCTATTATCACAATTATCAACCTTTAAAAAAATTAACCATATGGAAAATATAATTAGAAACCATAGCAAGATACTCATAAATAATAACACCATATATGTTAACTAGGGAAACCATTTATCAGAGGGAAAACCTCGATGGGGATGGTACCCACAAGATGATGTACTAATAGAAATATTCCTTGTTAGAGGATGGACCCTGTTAGGAGTCTATAACAATATTCAATACATATCAGTCCCTATTAGGGGACTTTGAATCCATATTAGGAGATTACAACCCTTTTAGGAGTTGTGGAAGATAGCTGGACCCACTACCCAAACAACTTCAAGGTTAAGACCAATGAACCCACCATCATAATGATCTTTGTATTATTCCTTGTAGAATAATACAAATAAATAGTACTTCCTTCCTCTATCCTATCAACCAAACCTCTACTCCTTCTAATCTTGTAACCAAATCACAAAACTCACATCTAATAATCACTTGGATTACTTACTCACATTTAGTAAAACAATCTACTCCTTTTCACACTTTGCATTTCATACCATGCTTGATACACATTTCAAACAAGGAAAACATCTTTCTTTTATATTGTATCTTCAAAATAATTCCTTTGGTCTTGAGGATTTCCCAATTAACTATAATAAGATAATTTATTAATTACAATTACAATAGCACTATTAGCTCACAGTGTATACAAAACTTTACACGTGTGATACTAGGGCTTTTGCACTTGCTAACATCACCAATAGATTTTCCTTTGTCACTAGATGACTATGGATCTCTTCATTGCATCTCAGATGTAAGATAACGAAAAAATATCAAGAACTATTTTCCTAATGCTCTATTTTTGTACTTCTCTCTGTAAATCAAGTTCAACTTCTTTACATCTTTGAATTATGTGTTGTACATTGAACCACATCATTAGGACATAATGTTAAACATGTCCATGACCTTGCATCACCAAATAAAGAACACCTTATCAGTACAACTACAATCTCTCTCTATTAATTTGGCAATCTTTACAAACATGCTACTATGTTGTCATTAATTACAAACATAGTCATGAATGCAACATGTCAATACTCTCCAATGCTTAGGATACTCCCCCAAAGTAGTATCATCAACATTCATGCTAATAGTAAAGTCATTTGTACCATCTATTTTATTTAATATTTTCTTTTCTACATCATACATACTTTGCATTGTACCACCCTCCATCTTAGCATCACAGAAAAGATGAGGATGGAGGACATGGTTCTTTATAGTATACAAATCTGAAAAGTATTTTTCACCTCTATAAATTCATCTAAAGTCAATACAATGAAATTTGAATCCTTTAGTCTTTCTCATATATCAGTTATTTCTACCTTAGCAACACAGCTCCAAATCCCAGCCAATGTTTAGTGACCAATGATTCACAAGACATCTTGGAACACTTAGATAGTTGAATAATCTAGCAAAGTCATGATAGTCTATCATGGGACAACCCCAACTCAAAAGATGAAAAAGAGTAGCAAGCTAAACAATTTTATCCTAATGTGTTTCATCCATTACTCTTCGGAATTGAGATTGAAGTAAACCTATAAGACATCTTGGTTTCTCCTTCTGTGCCAACATCACATTATATTCCTCTTCTTATGTGATATGCTTATATTCATCTTTTGATTTTTACATGACTACTGATTATTCCTTTCCCTCAATTAATTATTTTTAATATATTTTTCCAATATTTTTAAAATTTTATTTAACTTCAACTACAATTTTACATCATTTTAAATTTTCCACGAGAAAATTTGCATTTGCACTCAATAGGAGATTTGTCTTCATCTGGATTTGACACTAGAATTATGAATGTGTACCTTGAGACCCAATTGAACTAAAATGATCTTGTGAAGTCCCACTCATGACCCATCTTTGATTTTCATTTCTTTCCACTCTTCTGTGCACTACCAATAATATTTGTGGTATTCAAAGAACATGATTACCTACACTTATAGTTACAGCAACATTTGCAACTTTATCAACAACATCTCCGATATTTACATTAGTACCACTACTAGAATCTGAAGAATTTTTAACAACACCAGCTTCTTTGGCTTTTTCAAAAATAATATCTCTGTCGTTTACACTAGCATTTGTGGAATTCTCACCAACAACATCACTAGCATTGCAAGCAATTTTGACTTTTAGTTTCCCATTTATCCTCCTCTTTTGTGCACTACCAAAACCAACTTTACCGACCTTGTCAGCTATAACATCACCACCATTGATGCCAATACCAACACCATTGACATCAACAATGTTAGTATCAATGATATTACTAGAAGCAACAACATCACCAATTGGATCAATCTCTATGAAAGAGGCATCTTTAGGTACCTGTGTTGAGCAACATGTTATAGGTTTCTTTCTCAGGCCATGGAAGTATGGCTTTATATTTTTCCTTCATTTGGATGGCTTTTTCATTTGGAGAGGACTCTTAGGAGCCTTGGTGGTAGACATTTATTACTAAAACAAAATGCAAACAAGAATAGGATACCTACAAAATAAAGAAACATATAACCTAAAACTAAAAACAAAAATATGATACCTACAAAATAAAGAAACATATAAAAATAACAAAGCTCTTAGATAACTACAATTTTTTTTAACAATGCATGAAAAAAAAGAAATTTACGAATTTAAATGGAGTAATAAACTAAGTCATCAAAGGTATCAAATGAAAATGGCGCTTTCCTACTGGCTAAATGGAAAATGATAATAAAAATTAGTGATTTGATAATGTGTGGACATGTGGCAACAATTCGCTAAGTCATTGCATACAAAAATGTTTGAATATTAAATTCATCACAAGTGACATATAAATAAACCATTAGAGGTCATGAGGCCTCACAACAAAACATTGTGACCATTTGCAAGATCACATGCATGCTAGTGACAAGGAAAAGGTTTGATCGCTAACTGCCTACTTGTTGGTGGGCTACTTATGCATATTAACAAAATACAAACTCATGACCTACCACAAACTATAAAGACTAACAAATAAGATGACTTACAAAATTTTAAGGATACAACACTTCCAAATCTAGTGACCACATGAATCAAAATATTAAAAAACTAACCTAACATATTTTAGAATCTAGATCTACGATCTTGTGACCATAGATAGAAACTCCAAATGTTACCTTGAGAAGTTACTATAAAAAAACTGATTGAATATCAATTTCTTCATTGCAAGCGACATAGAAAAAAACAACCAAAGCCTATGAGGCCTCACAAAAAATGTGTCCACCATTCACAAGCTCAAATGCATGGTAGCGACAAGGAAAAGGTGTGATTGCTAACCATCTACTCACTAGCTAGTAACTTATGCATATTAATAAAAAAACAATCTATGGCATGCTGCAAACTATAAAGACTAACAACTTAGATGACTTACATAGTTTGAAGGAAAAAACACTTCCAAACCCAATGACCACACAAATCAAAACGTTAAAACAAAAATGACTCAACATTTTTTAGATCTATCATCTTGTGATCTTCTGACCATAGCCAAAAACATTAAATGTTAGCTTGCGAAGTTATGATCAAAAGGATTGTTTGAATATAAACTTCTTTGTCACAAGTGACATAGAAACAAACTGCCAGAGGCTATGAGGCCACACATGGTGACCATTCACAAGCTCATATGCATGCTAGTGAAAGAAAAAGGTTTGATTGCTAACCATCTACTTGTTCATTGGGGGCTTACACATATTAACAACAACAAAAATTGTGACCTGGCATAAACTATAAAGACAAACAACTCTGATGACTTACACAATTTAAAGCATAAATCAATTACAAAGTGAGAAACCATACAAATGAAAACATTAAAAAATAAATGACTCAACATTTTATAGATCTTTGATCTTACGATCTTGTAACCACTACCAAAAACTTCAAATATTATCTTAAGAAGTTATGATCATAGTTAAACGTAGCTTTGGGAACTTTTATTAATTTCACTCATAAACAACTGAGAAGTCACACAACATTTATTATGTTATCTTTGTAACCTTAGAACACCTCGCCCGGTTAAGCACTTAACTTTGGTGAAGTTACTTGTGCAATGAATTTTACAACTTTGCAACCTTTTCTTATTTATGATACATGAGTGCTATGAGGTCTTGACAACTATTATATGTTTCTAGAAGTATCTTTTTAATCATGGAGTTAAGACTATCAACTCAAATGACTTGGATAGTTAAAAGGACAACACATTTTTACAAAAGCACTTGTGAGATCGCTAGACAAATGACTCAACATTTTTTAGACCAGCTATCTTGCATCTAGATATAAAATAATGCTTCAAAAACAAAATTTAAATATACATCTTAGATTTAAGTAGGAATTCCTTTAGACATCATTTTGGAAATGAAAAATAATAAAAATAATTTGTAATTTATTATCGACAGTCATGGTCACCTACCATAAAGTTTTTACAGCAACAATGTCCATTAGAAATTGTCTAAAGATTTCCTTAATGTCTTCTATCTAGAGACTCTAAAATTAAATGAACATGGACTAAACTTGTAAAATATCCAAAAAATAAAAATAGAAAGAAATGGCTATATAAGAATATCCTTTGTCACTTACAAGTTTTCATAGTGATGGGTCTGTTAGCTAGGATGCTATCTAAAAAAATTTAACAATTTACTTCCATAGCTTCTGTAAGCAAAGGAAAAACTAGAAAATAAAAAATAAATAAAAATTAAAAACACAAACTAACATCAATCTTATATATTTTCCCCATCTCACCCACTTTTAAGTTTTCACAGTAACATTGTCCCTCAAAGGATTAAAACAAGTTGTAACATGAACTATAATACATCACCTTCTCATGCATTTATCATATTATATTTTTTGAGAAAATTTGGCACCATTCCACAACTTGGAGATTAAAATTTGGCGAATAGTGCAGGATTAGGGTGGTGTTGTGTCTATTTTGACAGCAATTTCAAAATAGCAATAACATTCAATAGTGGTGGGAGGCAATTCCCATCCTATGTCCATCACCTAAAAAAAAAGAAATTTGACACTCTTGGCCAGAAAATGTGCCAAAAAAATATAATGTCAATTTTGGTGAAGGTAATTTATGTTAGGTGGTGATTTCTTGCATTTATTCACAAAATTTGGGTGAAATTACTCATAAAAATAAAATTGTCGCTGAGTTGGTGGCGAATAATGTAAGGTGTAGAGACCATTTCCAATAAAAGGTGGTGAACAAATGACAAAAGAGGTCAAAATTTTTAAATTATAGGACAAACCAACAATACTGCATGATATAACTATTTGCCAATTTATCAACATGACAGACATTTGAGATTCACAATTTGGCAAAGATTTTCTACCAAAAATACCGTTGATACTGGGTATCAAATAATTATTAGATATCACATATGGATAGGTATTTCCCATGGCCAACTATACTAACACATAGGCCTACTAAAAAGTCAACACAAGATTTTTTGGTTTTTATGAAGATGAAAAAAAAAGTTTTCACATTACCACTTTTGGCCCCATGTGATCAGATGCACATGTACTGGAATGAAAATATATGAATAAGAAGAAAATTAGGACTAGGAAAAAATACTAAGTCATGTGAGTTGAGGCAGAATAGGTCTGTATCTAACCTTGTGATTACAAGTTCATGGATTAATGGGGATGACCTAAGAATGGGAGATTGTGGCACAAAAGAATTAGGAACTTGGATCTTAATTTCAAGATTCTTGTTCCTTCCAAATTTCCAAACCTTGGAGGCATGGGAATAGTAGAGGAGTGCATGGAACTAATATCGAGGAGTGGACCTAGACCATAGAAGCCAAATTTATTCTTCAAATAACCACTCAAGGAATTGAAGTTTGAAAATAAAAGAAACATATCAATAGGATGATGCTTGAAGTTTTAGGAGGAAACATGATCCTTGGGACCTATCCATAAATTCAAGTTCCTTTAAAAAAATCCATAGGTTGATAAAATGAAGGAATGGTCTAAGGATAAAAACATAAACATAGGTAGGACAATGAATGAAGACACAACTTTCCTAACACATAGAACCATAAAAAGATAATGGGAGAAAAATGAAAATATCTACAAGAAACCAATTGAAATTTCAATGGGTTAAAACATTATAAGGATTGGTAATTATCAGATTCTCAAAAAATGGTGTTACAAAGAAAGGTTGTAGAGAACTTGAAAGTGTTGGATATCATCATGGAGAATGTCTCAATAAATTAACAACTAAGTTAGATTGTATTAAGAAAAACATATTCAAATAGTTCATGCTAAAAATTGAAAGATAAATAAGATTTGATTTATTGCATTAGAAAGCTCTTTAGAATTAGTCCCAATCCCAAGTTAAGTGTTATTTTAACTAGGATCGATATCACCATCCTGGAGATCTTTACGATACATAAGTAAATTGGTTGACATAGTAAGAAATGCTTCAAATAGAAACAAGCCAAGTGGTTGTAAATGATAAACTAAAAAAGGTTATCCATCTTAATAAGATTATAATTTAAATATCACCATTAATTTGATCATAAATTATTTCTATATTATTATATTGCATAAATGTGTATTTCATCTTCTAGATTTAGGTTGTGTAGGATTCTTAGTACGAAACATTCTTAGTAGGAATTTTCCTTATAATTCGATGTGGTTAAAGAAAAAAGATACTTTATTTATTTATTAGGAAAAAGACTATTTATAGAAATATTTTTGATTCGATATGACTTTTATGATTCACTATTACTAACAAGGATCTTAGCAAAAAGAAAGAATGTAGGAGAAAACATTTGGTGACTTGAATTACAAGCTTTTTAATCATGAGGAAATAATAAAATGGGAAATCTAAACAACAATAAAGCTTCAAAAGAAGTTTAATAACGAGAATGCAAGTTGAATAATTTTAGTAATGTAAAAAGGAGATAGATTGAAGATGTAATAATGATGTCCTAAGTTTTGTCTTTGTATGCCTTCTCAAAGCCCTTTGCTAAAAAATAAAGACAATTTTATCATAAAATAGACATGACATTCACATCCTTGACTAGATTGCCATAGTGGTAAACAACAATGTAAAATTTAAAAATTAATAAATATTGGTAAAAACATTTTACCCAAAAAAAAGAAAAAAAGAAAAAAGAAATATAATCAAAACTAGTATTAGTTAATGCTCCAAGAAAGTATTTATAAAAGGAAAGAGAATGTAGATATGAATTTAGGTCTAGTAAAATAATGAGAAGTAAAGAAAGGATAAGTGGAAAGCATAGGTAATTTAGAATGGAAGTGGTTAACAATCATTAAAAAAGGGAAAGAAATTTTAGAGGTATGTGGAATGATGTGTCTTCTAATCAATTTTGTTAATACTTCAGTAAAATTAATTTTTGGTTCACAACATGGTCTCATTAACACTTAGTTGTTGATCCATACACATTGATATGATTTGGCTACTTATTTTGTAAAAATATTTGAAACTTCTTAGTAGTTTTTTTTTTTAATAAACAAAATGCTTAATATACTATACAATTATTTACCTTAAATAATATATATTTTAGAATCTAATATTCTATAAATAAATTAAAATAGCTTAGATATATATATATAATATGCCAAGAGTCATCCTTCTCGAGGCACTTATTTTAATTCAAATAGGATTTAAATAAAATAGTTGCCTCGAGAAGGATGACTCTCGGCATAGCAATCACCGCACACCATGGAAGACATTTAAAAAGAATTCTAGATGGTTATGGTTAGGAGCAAGCAATATAATATTTTAATTTTAGAATATATTCACTTTGAAGAAATTTGGATGATATTATTTTTATTTACAACACAAACACACACACACACACACACACACACACACACACACACACACACACAGACACACACACACACACACACACACACACACACACACAAGTATTTGTTTATTTTTAAATAAAGTTGTATAGAGTTACCATAAAATAGTAGTTGTATAAAGTTACTATAAAAATATTTTATTTTATTTTTGATTGGTAAGAGGCCAAAGCCAAGATTAATTATTATGTGTTGTGATTAATTATTATTTATTAAGCATGAGTGCAAGTAGATTTGAACCCAAGACCTCTTCGATAAGAGGTTCACAATTTACCATTGTGTTCTAGGCTCTTGCCTATAAAGTTACTATAAATTATTCTTCAACATTTTATATTTTAATTCTATATATGGTGTTTTATTTGCATAACTTTTAATTTATGTTTTTAGGATATTGTCACATAAAATGTTATAGTCATGAGTAGAGTTATGGTTATGGTTAAGGTTAGGGTTAGGTTTAGAGTTAGGATTAGCACCATGATTAAAATTAGGGTCAGGGATAGGGTTAGGATTAGGGATAGGGTTAGGGTTAGGGTTAGCATTAGAGTTAGGGTTAGGGTTAGGGTTAGGGTTAGGGTTACAATTAGAGTTAGAGATAGAGATAGAGTTAGGATTATGATTAGAGTTAGAGATAGAGTCAGAGTTAGGATTAGGGTTAGAATTAGAGATAAAAATAGATTTAGGGTTAGGGTTAGAGTTAGGGATATAATTAGGGTTATGGCTAGAATTAGGGTCAAGGTTAAAATTAGAGTTAGAGTTAGGGCTTGAGTTAGAGTTAGAGTTAGAGTTAGACTTAGAGTTAGGATTAGGGTTAGAATCAGAGCTAAGGTTAGGGTTAGAATTAGAGCTGGGGTCAGAGTTAGAGTTACAATTAGAGATAGGGTGAGAGATAAGGTTAGAATTATGGATAGGGTTAGAGTTAGGGTTAGAATTAGGGTTAGGGTTAGGATTAGAGTTAGAGTTAGAGTTAGAGTTAGTTAGGATTAAGGTTAAACTTAGAGTCAAGGCTAGGGTTAGGGCTAGGGTTAGGGTTAAGGTTAGGGCTAAGGTTAGGGTTAGGGTTAGGGTTATACTTAGAGTCAAGGTCAAGGTTAGGGATAGAGTTAAGGTTAGGGTTAGGATTAGGGTTAGAATTAGAGATATAGATTTGGGATTAACGTTAGGTGGGATAAGAATTAGAGTGAGTTAGGGTTAGAATTAGGGTAAGAATTAGGGTAAGAGTTAAGGTTTGAGTTAGAATTAGAGTTAGAGTTAGGGTTAGGGTTAAAATTAGAATTAGGTCTAGAGTTAGAATTAGAGTCAAGGTTAGAGTTAAAGTTAGAAAAAGGATTAGGGTTAGCATTATGGCTGTAGTTAAATTTTGGGTTAGCATTAGGGTTAGGGTTGTAATTAGATTTAGAGTTTGGATTCGAGTTAGAGTTAGAGATAGTGTTGAGTTAGAGTAAGGGTTAGAGTTAGAGTTAGGGTTAGGATTAGGGTTAAGGTTAGGATTAGAATTAGGGTTAGAGTTAGGGTTAGGGTTAGGGTTAGGGGTAGAATTAGAGTTAGAGTTAAGATTAGGATTAGGTTTAGAGTTAGGGTTAGGGTTATGGTTAGGATTAGAGTTAGGATTAGTGTTAGGGTTATGGTTACAATTAGAGTTAGAGTTAGAGTTAGGGTTAGAGTTATATTTAGGGTTAGGGTTAGTGTTAGAATTAGATATAGAGTTATAGTTAGAGTTAGAGTTAAAGTTGGAATAAGAGTTAGAGTTAGAGTTAGAGTTAGAGTTAGAGTTAGAGTTAGAGATAGAGTTAGGGTGAGAATTATGGTTAGGGTTAGAGTTAGAATTAGGGTTAGAGTTAGGGATAGAATTAATGTTATGGTTAGGATTAGAATTTGAGTTACAATTAGAGTTAGGGTTAGAGTTTTAAAGTTAAAGTTAGAATTAGGGTCAAAACTAGTCTTAGGGTTAGGGTTAGAATTTGAGCTACAATTAGAGTTAGGGTTAGAGTTAGATTTAGAGTTAGAGTTAGGGTTAGGGGTAGAGTTAGAGTTCGAGTTAGAGTTAGAGTTAGGATTAGGGTTGGAGTTATAGTTAGGATTAGTGTTAGAATTAGGGTTAGGGTTAGAATTAGGATTAGAGTTAGGGTTAGGGTTGGAATTAAGGGTAGAATTAGAGTTAGAGTTAGGGGTAGAGTTAAGGTTGGGGTTAGGGTTAGGGTTAGGGTTACAATTTGAGTTAGAGTTAGGGTTAGCATTAGAGTTATAAGTAGGGTTTATGTTATTATTGTGGTTAAGGTTATTTTTGGGTTTACTACTCTAGCTATCACAATTGACATTAGTGCTATTATTACACTTTAAGTTAGTGTTATGGTAATTGTTAGGTTATTTTTTTAATGTGGGGTAGTCCTATTAAAATGCTCATGATTAGTGCGATTATGACACAAATTAGTATTTTTAAAAAAATTTACTCACTCCTTCTCCCATCCCTTCCCACTTTGTCTAGAGAGTTTCTTTAATCATCTCTCTCTCTCTCTCTCTCTCTTTCTCTCTCTCTCTCTCTCTCTCTCTCTCTCTCTCTCTCTCTCTCTCTCTCTCTCGCTCTCTCTCTCTCTCTCTCTCTCTCTCTCTCTCTCTCTCTCTCTCTCTCTCTCTCTATCTCTCTCTATATATATATATATATATATATATATATATATATATATATATATATAATATAATATAATATAATATTACTTCTATTTAGTAGTAGATATAGGGTTAAGGTTAGGTTAGGATCCAAGGTTTAAAATTTCATTTATATGACACTCAATGTTATGACCTTAGGGTTAATAAGTGGTTAAATGTTAAAAACTAAAACAAGGGACATGGTTAAGGGAAGTATGAGATTTAGGTGTAGTGTTGGAGTAAAACAATGGTCAAAATTGGGATATAAATTTAAAAATGACTTTAATAATTGAATATTTTTAAATTGTATCTTGTTCATGAAAGGGAAATTATAAGTTCCAACACAACTATTTAGATCATGTAAAAAGTGTGAAAAATAGATAAGAATCAATTTTATGGAAAAAAAATTCTCCATGATGATGTACGGACATTATATATTGTTGAATTTTTAATAATGTTAATACAAGTTTTATTGTGATGATTAAGAATTATAATAAATAAACATTCCTATCATGAAGGACATCTATGTATACTTATGGTTTTCTTTCTTAATTAACATATTTAGTAGCCACATCCACTGAAGATGTATTTTATAAAAATAAATTAATTTTTTATTGTTCTCTTCTTCATGAAGGTTACATAGATCAATGGGGAAATACAACTCCCAATACAAGTAATTAGAAGAAGTAAAATCATGAAACTGGAGACAAGCATGAAATATATACATAACATTTACCTAAAATAGTGTAAATACATGTCACATTCTTCAATGATTAGGATTGTATTGTGACCTTTATTTGAACAATGATTGTGAAAGACTTCTTTCATCATTGAGGGAACCCATCCACTTTTGTAGATGTGTCATGCATGAAATTTTTTGCATCTCTCATCTGCATTATTTCCATTTCCTCAACATATTCAATTGGAAATATTATGTTCTCCACAAATTTAATTAAATTATTGCACGAATCTTTGATTATTTGTCAACATTTGTCAAACTCGGTATCAAAGAAATCATTTGAGGCTACTAAAGTAGTCAAGCTAGTATCAATAATGTTTGATTCTTCATTCAAGGCATCCATAACTCAAATATTAACTTACAAACTTATAAACAAACATCAACATATAGAAATAATTAGAATAAAAAAGTATTAAAAATTAACATGATTTGTTTCAAATGAATTTAATATTTAAAATAAGATAAATAAAATCAAATCTATTTTGAATGAAATATTTAGATTGTAATGTTTGAAATATGGTGGCATTGTCTTCCACTTTTCAAACATTACACACATAAATATTATAAACATATTTTTTTATGAAAAATATTTAAATAAAACACATATGTACTCTAATTAAATAATGACAAAATAAAAATTAAATATATGATTTGTCTATTTTAAATAAATTATTAATTTAAAAAAATATAAATTTCATTGGTATGGCGATATTTTCATCCACATTAATGATTACATTTAATTATGAAACATGAAAATATAATTTTTATGAAACATGCAAATGTAATAATACTATGAAACATATAAATCTAAAACATGCAAGCCAAAACCATTTCAAAATATGCAAATCTAAAACTAATATGAAACATGAAAATCTAAAACTAATTTGAAACATGTACATAAAAACCATGCAAATAAAAATATTATCAAATATTTAAATAAAATAGATTTTCAATGAATTTCTAAATCTAAAACAAACATGCAAGGGTAAACTATTATATGCAAATCTAAATAATTTTGAATGCAATTCTAAATCAAAATGAAACTAATTTAAATTGAAATTGAAATCTAAATCAAAGCAGAATATTATAACTAATTTTGAAACTAAATGTACATCTAAATCTAAATGTAAAACTAAATTAATTTTTTTTAAAAGTAGAAATCTCACCTACAAAAATATTGCTCCAAAACTTCATTCTACTTCTCCAATTATGTCGAGCTCTTCCTCCCTCCAAAAAGAGAATGAAAATGAAATGAGGAGCCTTTTTTAGTAACTTGTGAGAGGCTCCTCATACTCCCAATGGTTGTCTCTTCACATTCCACAAATTTGTTTCAAATTCCACCACTCCCCACAAAAAATAAGCATGAATGTGCATACAAAAATACATTTTAAAAAAAAATGTTTAATATTTAAATTTTTAATGAAATTATTACAACCCTTTTTTGGGCCCTTCTTTTCAGTCCTATTTTTTCGGGTTGTATTTCACTTCGTATTATTTCGGCCACCTATTATTTTTGGAATGCTCTATTATTTAATAATAAAATATTTAAATAAAATATAAATTTCATTGATATGATGACATTGTCATCCATATTAACGATAAAATTTATTTATGAAAAATGAAAATACAAATTTTATGAAACATCTATATGTAAAACTATTATGAAACATACAAATCTAAAACATGCAAAACAAAACCATTTCGAAATATGCAAATCTAAAACTAATATAAAACATTCAAATCTAAAACTAATTTGAAACATGTACATTAAAATCATACAAATGAAAAGTATTATCAAGTATATAAATCAAAAAGATTTTGAATGCAATTCTAAATCTAAATAAAACTAATTGAAATCTAAATCAAAGTAGAATATTATATCTGATTTTGAAACTAATCTACATCTAAATCTAAATATATTACTAAATCTAAATCTAAATGCAAAACTGAAAATAAATAAATAAATAAATAAAACACCTGCCAAAAAATTACTCCAAAACTTCAATCAACTCCTTTTCAAAGACTTCAATCTACTCCTCCAATAATCTCCACCTCTTCCCCCCTCTAAAAATACAAAGTGAAAATAAAATGAGGAGCATTTTTTATAGCTTGTGAGAGGCTCCTCATATCCCCCAATGGATGTCTCTTCACATTCCATGAATTTTTTCCAAATTCCACTACTCCCAACAAAAAATAAGCATGAATGTGCATGCAAAAATATATTTAAAACTAGCTTATATATACCTATATATATTACGCCAAGAGTAATCATTCTTGAAGCACCTACTTTCATCAATATCATCTGAAAAAATAACCATGGAATTTAATCAAAATAGGTACCTCCAGAATGACTATTTTCGGCATAACACACACACACACACACACACACACACACACACACACACACACACACACACACACACACACACACACGTGTGTGTGTGTGTGCGCGTGTGTGCGCGCGCTAGTGGCAATCACGATGCAACAAGAAAAGTATTTTTAATTTTTTCTATTTTTGATAAGCTTAGTATCAAACTATTTGATAAGTAGGAGATAATTTCCATAGCAAGTCAAATTGTGATATTGCTATCAAGATTTAATTGTTTGATTTTGAGTCAAACTCATTGACCCATGTTTCATGAGTAGTTGAATCAAACTATTTATTTATTTTTAAATATAGTTGTATAAAGTTACTATAAAAAATTTCTATTGTTTATTTATTGACTGATTGATTTATTATGATTCTATTGTTTAGAGGCTATATGATAAATGTGATTAGGGCTTCACTTTAGATTAGGGTTTAGGTTATGTTTAAGGTTAGAGTTTACACCATGAATATCATTAAGGTTAGAGTTAGGATTAGTGTTTTGATTCAAGCTTTAGGGTTAGGGTTAATGTGAGGATTATGATTAGAGTAATATTTAAGAGTAAGGATTAACATCATGATTATTATTTCTAGGAAGGTCATTAAGAGAACTTTTAGTTAGGATTGGGATAATTAAATATACTCTAACCCTAAATCTAACCCTAACCCCAATTCTATTTCCAACTTTAACTCTAACTCTAACTTGAACCCTAACTCTAACTCTAATTCTGACCCTAATACTTATTCTATTTCTCTAAGCCTTAATTATTAATGTTTTGATTTGTATGAGTTCATGGTTAGGATAAGCTTTTACATCATAATTAGTTTTGCTATTATGTTTAGGGTTTTGATCAAGTTTAGGATAAAGTATTACATTTAACAATGTGACTATTCTTAGGGTCGGGTTTTCATATTTGGGTCATGATGTTATTAAAATTATAGTTATGATTAGATAGAGGGTTTAGTAGTTGCAATAGGGTTGAATATTAAGGTGGAGGTTTTAGTATTAAGATTATGGTTAGGATGACAATTAGGGTTATGATTAAAGTTCTAGTAAAGATTGGGATTTGCAGTATGGTTAGGGTTGGGGTTAGAGGGTTAGCATTCAAGTTTATTGTTCAAATTAGATTTTAGTTTTGTTTTATAAGAGAATTTTTTTATGGTTAAGTTCAGTGTGTTGATAAGGGTAAATCAAATAATAATGGTTTAAGGTAAGGGTTAGGTTATGGGTTGGTGATATATATTTATGTTGAGGGCCATTTTGACTCTAGAGAAATGTATAACTTTGTGGCTAAGTTTAGGATTATATTTTATGTTACGATTAGAGATTGGGTAAGGGTTAGGGTTGTGTTTTAGGGACATGGTTAGAATAATAGTTAGTTGTAGGGCCTACATGAGGTTAGTTAGTAATAGTTATAATTAGGATTATACTTGAGACCTTTAGAATTAGGTTTAGGGTTATGTTCACAATTAGGACTTACATAATGTTTGGGTCCATGGTTTGGCTTATAGCTAGGAAGCACTTTATTATTAGGGTTAAATTTATGGTGATTATTATGGTCATGGCTATAATGTAGGAATATAGTTTAGATTTATGTTGGGGTTTACACCATGGTTAGATTTAGGGTTTACATTTGGATTATGGTTTAAGGTTAGGATTATTATCATATGTACCTAATTAGTGTTAAATTTTATGATTGATGGTTTAGATTAGGGTGCAAGTCAAGGTTAGGATTGCAATATTACTTACAGTTAGGATTATGGTTAAGGTTTAGTGTTAGGGTTGAGTATATACCTATAGTTAGGGTTTACATAATGGTTAAGTCTAGGGTTTTGATATGGATGCAAAAGAGGGTTATGGTAAAGATTATGGTAGTGTTATAGTTTATAATTTTATTAGATTTAAGGTTTTTTTTATGGTTAAGCTTAGGATTACTATCATGATTATGATAAATGTTAGGATCATGATTATGATTAGGGTTTACCTAGGGTTATGGTTATGGTTGGAATTATGTTAAGGTTAAGGATATTTATTATGGTTATATTGTTTAAAGACAATATAATAGATGGGGTTAGGGTTATGGTTTAAAGATCATATTTAAGGTTAGGATTTACACCATGAATTTCATGAGGGTCAGAGTTAGGATTTTTTTTAGGAGTAGTGCTTTGATTTGGATTTTAGGGTTATGGTTAAGGTTAGGTTTATTATTAGAGTAATAATTTTGGCTTAGGATTAACATCATGAGTAGGGGTAAGCTTGCGATTAAGATAGTGGTTTTGGTTATGTCTGCAATTATATCATTTTTAAGGATAATGATATTGTTAGTGTTAGGTTGAAGAATATGGTCAAGGTTAGGGTTAGGATTATGATTACCTAAGCTATATCATAGTTAGGAATAAGGTTAAATTTTGGGTATGGTTATAGTTAGTCCTAGGGTTTAGGATTTAGGTTAGAATAATGATTAGGCTATTCTCTTATAGCATCATTAGGGTTAATTTTTTAAGGTTTGATGTATAATTATATACTCTTGTATTTGTGTCCTTCTTGTATTCGTTTCCTATGTTGTAATAAAATTTGAGAATCTGGGCTATGATTATAACTAATGTAAAGGTTAGAGTTATGTTTGAAAGTAAGGTTAGAGTTAGAGGTAGGTTTAGGGGTAGAAATTTGGGTAGAAGTAAACTTAAGGATGGATATTGAAATAAGGATAGGATTCTTATGTAACATAGAATTTGGGTTAGAGATTTAGTGTCAAATTAATTCGATTTAACCAATACAAAGAAATTTTAATTTGATTTAGCTTTATTGAATAATCATATCCTAATTATTTTGGAAGGTAGTGAAGAGCTTATCATACTCCTAAATCTATGATTAGGGTTTACCTAGGGTTTTGGTTATGATTAGAATAATGTTTAGGTTTACAATATTTATTATGATTCTATTATATAAAGGATATATAATATATGGGATTATTTTTATGGTTTAGGTTATGTTTAAGATTAGGATTTACACCATTAAAATCATTAGGGTTAGAGTAAGGATTATTTGTAGGATTAGTATTTTGATTTAGACATTAGGGATAGTGTTATTGTTAGGATTCATATGATTAGAGTATGTTTTTAAGGTTCAAATTAACATCATGATTAGGGTGAAGCTTATGATTAACATAATTGTTTTGGTTATGTCTCTAGTTATATCATTGTTAAGGATAATGATAGGGTTAGTGTTAGGTTGAAGAGTAGGTTCAAGGTTAGGGTTAGGATTATGATTAGAGCCATATCATAGTTAGTATCAAGGATAAGTTTTTGGTATGGTTATGGTTAGTGCTAGGGTTTAGGATTTAGGTTAGAATTATGGTTATTATGTTATATTATATCATCATTTGGATTAGTTTTTTAGGGTTTAAGGTATAATTATATGTTATTGTATTCTTGTCCTATGTTGTAATATAATTTGAGAAAGTTGGTCATGATTATGATTAATGTTAAAACTAGGGTTAGGTTTGAAAGTAAGGTTGGAGTTATAGGTAAGTATAGTGGTAGAAATTAGGGTAGGCCTAAAGTTAGGGATGCATATTCAAATTAGGGTTATTATATGACATAGAAATTGTGTTAGAGACCAAGTTGCAAATTAATTTGAGTAAGGCTAGAGTTAGAGGTAGGTTTAGTGGTAGAAATTTGGGTAGAAGCAAACTTAAGGATGGATATTGAAATAAGGACATGATTTTTATGTGACATAGAATTTGGGTTAGAGATTTAGTGTCAAAATTAATTCGATTTAACCAATAAAAACAAATTTTAATTCAATTTAGCTTTATTGAATAACCCTATCCTAATTATTTTGGAAGGTGGTGAAGAGCTTATCATACTTTAAATAGAAATTATTAGGGTTTACCTAGGGTTACAATTATGATTAGAATAATGTTTAGGTTTAGGATATTTATTATGATTCTATTGTATAAAGGGTATATAATAGATGGGTTAGTGTTAGGGTTTAGGTTATGTTTAAGATTATGATTTACACCATTAAGATTATTAGGGTTAGAGTTAGGATTATTTGTAGGATTAGTATTTTGATTTGGGCATTAGGGATAGTGTTACAATTAGGATTATGATTAGAGTAAGTTTTTAGGGGTCAAATTAACATCATGATTGGGGTTGAGCTTATAATTAACATAATTGTTTTGGTTATGTCTGTAGTTATATCACTGTTAAGGATAATGATAAGGCTATTTTTAGGTTGAAGAGTAGGGTCAAGGTTAGGGTTAGGATTATGATTAGAGCCATATCATAGTTAGTATGAAGGTTAAGTTTTTGATATGGGGTTTGGAATTAAGGTTGGAGTTAGAGGTAAGTTTAGTGGTAGAAATTGGGGTAGGTGTATAGTTAGGGATGCATATTGAAATAAGGATAGGGTTATTATATGAGATAGAAATTGGGTTAGAGATGATAACTTATGAGTGTCTCATATAGCATGTCTTGGGTTTGAGATTGTTTAAACTTAACACATCATAATAATTAATAATAACAAGCAATAATTGATCTAGGCTTCGGCCCAATAAAAAATAAAGTATGATATTTTTATTAATTTTCATCCTAATCTTAATTAGGTCATAAACCTAATTTTAATCTTTATTTGAGCAGTGCCAAATAATATAATATTTTTCAATTTTAAAAGAATCAACAATAAATTTTATAAAAGATTTAAAACTAAGATTCTAATATGAATAGAACCATTCTAATTTTCTTAGCAACCATTTTATTTTATTTTTCCTCTTTGCATGAGAATGATTTAAAATTATTAAATTTAACTATTTAAAAAAAAAATTCTAAATGAATCATTAATAAATTTTTATTATTAGAAGATAGACTATCTTTTGTTTGGAAAGGTAATTAAAACTAATCTAAATATTTACTAATCTATTTTATTTTTTCCTTTCTATTTTTTTTTTTCTTTTGAAAAGTCAATTTTTAAATCTAATCTAATAGGAATAGAATGTTTCTAATTATTTTTAATAACATTTGTATTTTATTTTTCTTTTGAAAAGCCAATTTTTAAAACTAAAATCTAATAGTAATGGAATGTTTCTAATTGTTTTTAATAACATTTCTATTATATTTGTAACTTTTTAAAATTTTAAATTAAAAGCAAATACTAATTTTGTAATTTTTTAATAAATCATTTACATGATAAATTATAAGAAAAATCTAGATTATTTATGAAACATTTCTATTCTATTTTTTTCTCCATACAAATTATTTTAAATTATCTAATAAAAATATTTTTAAATAATTAAAAAATAAAATAAAATGTTAACATTATTGTAAAAATGATCACACTATTGATATATTAAAAATTGAATGGTGATGTTTTTTTAATTTTATTTTAATGTCTTAATTAATTTTTTATTCCAACTTTCTCAACACCTTTGCACATTCTCAAACCTCTTCATCCCTTTCACACTATACTTAAACATGCTGAAATTTTATGGTATCCCAAAATTTATGAAGAAAATATCTTGGGTATGCTTCAAAGTCTAGAGACCTTAGTTATAAAATTAATTTAAATTGAATCGTTTTTATGAATGCCAAATGAAATTTTCTACTTTAAACTATTTTTAAAAAATAAATTTCATAATTTCCACCAAATTTATTTTCTATTCTATTTGTTAATAATTGATTGCCAAATAATATGTGGTTTTTAACATTTTTGTGAGTCCCCATTGTATATACCTCTTTGTATATTTAAGTTTTTAGACTAAAAATATAATTAAAAACATTATTTAAAATAGAGATTTGACTTTTCTAATTATAAAATAAATATAAAATTAAAATTAAAATTATTTGAAATAAGTAATTGTAAAAATAACTTATAAATGAAAGTAAATATTAATTTATAATTATAATTGTAATAAAATATTATTGAATTTTAATAAAAATAAATAATCTCCATATTAATTATATTCAGACATGTATCGATCTAATGCAATCATTATTAGGGCATACTTCCAATATGTATCTTATATATTTTAATCCAATATGAACAAGGAAGCATTTTCCTATTGTCCTATGTTTTCACTCCACTGGGATGTTTTCACCTAATGCACTCTTTTGAGAAGTTTTGCCAAACCATTTATGAACATTTGTTAATTTTGTCTTTTTGTATTTCCATTATTACTATAGATGTACTACAAATGCTTCTATATTTGACAGATTGCGTATGGTGGTAATTTTCAAAATTATTTATCTTTATTGTTTGAACTAGATGAGATAATTATTATATTTATTTAGAGAAATGTTAATTGCATAAATCATTTGAGAGTTATATTATAATTAGAATAATAAATGTTTATTTCACAAATATTAGGCCCTACAGTGGCAGTTGTTAAATCTAGAAAATGAATTATGAAATTACTTAAAATTGTTTAAAACTTAAATTTTCAAATCATATATAGGGTATTCAAAGATGCACTATGAACTAATGAGGCCACAAATGGGGGACCTCATCCCCATTGAATTTGAACTTTAATGGCAAGGATAACAACTTAACAACTTAACCATCACAACATGCCACTATTGGAAAATCTTAAATTTTAAAGTTTTTATAAATAAAAATATTTAGTATATTCTAAAATTGGTTATCTTACTAATGCTGATAGCATTCTACAATGATAGAAAGGGGGAGGAGTGGGATGTTGTGAGCATATTAATGTTAACATATATTATGAACAAATTATATTTTAAAAATAACTGGTATAGATATCTTAAATAAATCTATCTAAAGAAATGTCAATAGATATCCACTACAAAATCATTGTAATTTAATTTAGCCGATAGGCTATTTGTGGGAACTTTGTTCTTGGAAATTAAATTTTTACAGAAAATTTGAAAGAGTTTGGTTGGAAAATTGAAAATCCTTCCCATTAATTATTTACCAGCCAGTTTTTATCTCCCTCCACTCTTGTTTTGATATTTATTAGTTGTTATTTCCTTTTTATTTTTTATTTACTAGTAGTCACATGCTTTTGTACATGCAATGAGTGCATTGATAGGAGATGAGATTTAAGAGAAAAATGAAGAATGAATATTAAATAATGTAAATATAAGTTTTTAAAAAAAAATACAAAAATAAAAAAGTTGAAGATTAAAACATAGATATCAAATTTACAATATTTAGGAAATTTGAATATTGCTTAAGAAACGTGTTCAATAATTTCAAGATTTTAAAATTAAATTAAACTTATCAAATATTAAAAAAATAATCATTTAAAAAAAAACCCATCAAAACAATTATTACAAAAAATTAATAAGAGATACAAAAAAATAATATGAAAAATAAAGCCATCTCTAAAAAATATTCTATTGACTAAATAAATTATAGAAACTGAAAAAACAATACTTAAAGAAAAAATTAAACTAATATAAAAAATTATTTAAATTAATTTAAAAACTAAAACCTAAATCAATTTAAAAAATCAAAAGTTTAGTAAATAGATATCAGAACATAATCTAATGTGCATATAACAAGTAATTATTTTTTAAATAAATTAGGAAAAAAACAACATTTAAAAGTGGATATTTAAAATATAATCTTATGTGAACAAATTAGATTATTAATAATTTTTAATTTAAATAACATAATATTTACTAAAATATTTTAAATAGATTAATAAATATTATTTATTTAAATTAAATTTATCAAATATGAAAAAATCCATCAAAAAATCTATTATGAAAAATTAATAAGAGAAATACAAATAAATAATATGTGTAACAAATATTCTATTGACTAAATAAATTACAGAAACTTTAAAATAATATTTAAAAATAATTTAAATAATTTAAAAACTAAAATCTAAATATATTTAAAAAATCAAAAGTTAACTAATAGATCACAACATGAGTAAAACACAAATTTTAGAATTCATAGCGCATAGATAAAGATTCAATCATAATAGAAAGAACAATCACAACACATAGAGGGGGATTCAAATTTATTGAGGTAGTACCTAGTCACTTCAATTCCCCTCTTCTATTGGTATTTAGTGTATGTGATGTACTTACTAAAAATAGTGTGAATAATTAAAAATGACCAATAAATTATTCAATTAAGTTCTTGAAATGTTATTGAGAATTGATTTTTTAAAATCAAAATTAATGGAAAACAAAAGGATAAAACCATTTGTGAAAAGGACAATAAAAAAGAATCAAATTGCATGTTATTAGTGAAAGTAGGTATCTAGGATGATCTAGAGTGTAAGGATTCAAAAAGGCTACATGTAAGAAGTTGTGAGAACTTTAGAAAGCTTGTTTAATTCTTTTCTTTTCCACTTTTGCATTCCATAATTTTATTGGAAGGTTCTTTGTATATGTAATCTTTGTGTTCAACTAATTACATTAGGCAATGCTTGACAAGAAATTTACAAAATTAGAAACTTTCATGTAGTTTAAAATATTGATTAAAAAATTTTAAATTTAGTTTCAATATATTATATTTTTTTAAAGTGGAGGATTCTCATTGTAAAGTATATATTGTATTTTATTCTAAGTGGAGAATTCTCATTGTATAGGAAAGAAATTGTCTTCATATATAACAAAATGTAATCTAAATAGAGTGGTAAAGAATGGAACAAATAAATTTATAGCACCTATAAATTTTATTATGAAAAAAATGAAAAAAATAGTAATAATAATAATAATCTAACTAGTATGAGAACCTAAATTTAAGCTTGAGTCTTAATTAATTAGTGCATCCTAATTAGGAAAAAAAAAAAAATTCTCATTATATTATAGAAACAATAATAATAATAATGTAACTAGTGGTGTAGAAACCAAGAGAAAAGATAAATTTAATCTGGAATCCACCTTAATTAGAAGAAACAAAGGGTTGTCACTAGTATTTTTAAAAATTTTAATAGGAACGTGGTGTATTTCTATTTTGAAAATCTAAAAATAACATTTAACAACTAGTGGAAGGAGAAAAAGGGGGTGGGAAGGGAAGGCTAGGGACAATAAATACTGAGGGTGTGGACCATAAATGCCTAGCCCTCTCCACTCTTGTTTTGCAATTTGAACAAGAAAAAAAGGGCACATTGAGGACTAAAGGAATGGTGGCTCTAGTGAAGTTGTTAGTTTTGTGTATGTGTTTGTGTGCATCCGCAAAGGCCACAGGCACCTACTATGCTATTAGAGATGAATAGAGGTGGGACTTTGGTGTAGATTATACCACCTGGGCTTCCACCAAAACATTTCACGTGGGCGACACCGTGGGTAAATTTATCTTTGAACTCTTCTCCTCTTCCTTGCCAATAGTAATAGTAATAGTAATAATAAGAGGTTTATTGAATCAATTGAAATAGTGTTCGACTACTGAGGTGAATGACATAACATCTTGGAGGTTGAGAAGCAGGCGTATGAATTGTACGACACAAGTAATCCAATAGAGGAGTTTCGAGGGGATAATAATAAAAATTCACTTACTAGCGCGGGGACAAGGTATTTCATTTGTGGAGTTCCTGCTCAATGCAATGTAGGAATGAAGTTGGAAGTCACCATTTCACATGGTACTCATGTCCCTAAACACAATAGCGTGCAAACTGCTCCAACCGGTAATTTTACTTGCACATCCATGCCTCCTTCAAGTGACACTACACAGCCACAGTAGCAGCCTACCTACGTAGGACATGTGTTACAAATTAAGAATGTGCTACCTCCACATCATTCCATTCTTTTATTCTTCCACCCTCTGGCTTTTCTTTCTCCTTCCTCTTCTCCTTCTTTTCTCTCTTTTATTCTTATCTCTTCTTCTCCTCCTCCTCCTCACCTTGAAACTCTTTAGAACTCTTTCACTCCCTATTGCACCAGATTTTAAATTCTAATGTAGGAACACCCACTCTGTACTTATCTATTTTTCTTATATTTCTTTATATCAATTACCCTCAATATTTCTTTATATCAATTACCCTCAATAATGATATCAATCACAGTCTCTTGCATCAAGAATATAATGAGTAATTAAATTGACATTACCTCTCACTTGTTCACTACCAGATTTTGCAAATCAAGTCTTCTTAAATGATAAGTGTGTTCTTATTATTTCTACTTTGATTCTGATAGAGACATTTTTTATTCTACTGTATGTGCAACAACCTGTACATCCATAGGCCAAATCAATCCAATTTCACTAATGTCTCGATTTACTTAAATGATTTTAATTTTAAGATACTTCATTATAATTTGTTTTCCCTATATTATATAAGTTTGTATTTTAAGTAAAAATTTAATTTTTATTTTAAGAATATAATTTAATTTTTAAAAAAAAAATTAAGTAAGAGATAAATATATAATAATTTTATTATACTTTAAAATATTTGTTTAAAATAAATTTTCTATATGTCTTCTATAAATTTATATAAATTAATTTATCATTTTTTATTCGACTCTAATGTAAATTTAATATTTTTTTAGCATAATTTAAATGAAAATTTTGAATAATATAAGATTATAATTTAAATATTCACTTTTAACTTTTTATTTCTTTATTTATTTATTTAAAAAACAAGTACTTGTGATCTGTATGTTAGATTATGTTGTGATCTTTATTTATTTAATTTTTAATTTTTTAAATTGATTTAGGTTTTAGTTTTTAAATTACTTTAAATTATTTTTTATATTAGTTTAGATTTTTCTTTAAATATTATTTTTTCAATTTCTATAATTTATTTAGTCAATAGAATATTTGTTAGAGATGTTGCTATTTTTCATTTTTTTTTTTGTATTTCTCTTATTAATTTTTGATGATAAAATTTTTTATGGTTTTTTTTAATTTTAATTTTTTTTTTTCATATTTGATAAATTGAATTTAATTGTGAAATATTTAAATTATTGAACACATTTCTTAACAAATATTAAAATTTCCTAAATATTGTAAATTTTATATCTAAGTTTTAATCTTCAACTTTTTTATGTTTGTATTTTCATTTTAAAAAAACTTATATTTACATTATTTAATGTTCATTCTACATTTTTCTTTTGAATCTCATCTCCTATTGCCTCGTTTCATGTACAAAAAGCATGCAACTGCTAGTTTACTACATCTAAAATTATTAATATTTCTTTTATTTGCATTTATTTAGTTTTTTTACAAACTTAAGCTTTTTATTTTAATTTCTAATTTATATCTCCAAATATTATAATTTAAACAAATATTTTATATGATATTTATTAAATTATTTTTAAAAGTATATTCTATTTATAATAAGATTTAAACTTTTGACATATAGATAGTTGTCAAATTTAATCTAGAAGAATACAAGTTAACATTAACATGCTCACACCATCCCACTCCACCCATTCTGCTATTTTAGAAATTAAATTTTAATCTCATTCCACCCATTCTGCCATTGTAGAAATTAAATTTTAATCATTTTATAATAGATATTATCCACATTTCTTTAGATAGATTTATTTAAGATATCTATACTAGTTTAATAATTTATTCCAACTTAATCTTATACAATTAAGTCACACAATTATCTTTCTAAGGACAAAAAAAATGATTAGAAACTTTTATTAAATTAAACTAAATATTTTTAATTGCAAAATATATTTTTTACTTAGAAAAACCATTCACATGTCTAGACATTTTTAGTTAAAAAGATAATTTTACATGCATGACTAAAGTTCAACATCATCTTTGATATGCCTATATTCTAAACTCACTCTTCAACTTGCTGGTCCATTCAACTTTAATTAAAATTATATGAAATAAATAATTTCAAACATAATTTATCATTAATTTATAATAATTTCTAATTTATATCTCCAACTATTATAATTTAAACAAATATTTTATATGATATTTATTAAATTATTTTTAAAATTCTATTCTATTTATAATGATATTTAAACTTTTGACGTATAGATAGTTGTCAAATTTAATCTAGAAGAATACAATTTAACATTAACATGCTCACACCATCCCACTCCACCCATTCTGCCATTGTAGAAATTAAATTTTAATCATTTTATAATAGATATTATCCACATTTCTTTAGATAGATTTATTTAAGATATCTATACTAGTTTAATAATTTATTCCAACTTAATCTTATACAATTAAGTCACACAATTATCTTTCTAAGGACAAAAAAAATGATTAGAAACTTTTATTAAATTAAACTAAATATTTTTAATTGAAAAATATATTTTTTACTTAGAAAAACCATTCACATGTCTAGACATTTTTAGTTAAAAAGATAATTTTACGTGCATGACTAAAGTTCAACATCATCTTTGATATACCTATATTCTAAACTCACTCTTCAACTTGCTGGTCCATTCAACTTTAATTAAAATTATATGAAATAAATAATTTCAAACATAATTTATCATTAATTTATAATAATTTCTAATTTATATCTCCAACTATTATAATTTAAAAAAATATTTAATATGATATTTATTAAATTATTTTTAAAATTCTATTCTATTTATAATGATATTTAAACTTTTGACATATAGATAGTTGTCAAATTTAATCTAGAAGAATACAATTTAACATTAACATGCTCACACCATCCCACTCCACCCATTCTGCCATTGTAGAAATTAAATTTTAATCATTTTATAATAGATATTATCCACATTTCTTTAGATAGATTTATTTAAGATATCTATACTAGTTTAATAATTTATTCCAACTTAATCTTATACAATTAAGTCACACAATTATCTTTCTAAGGACAAAAAAAATGATTAGAAACTTTTATTAAATTAAACTAAATATTTTAAATTGAAAAATATATTTTTTACTTAGAAAAACCATTCACATGTCTAGACATTTTTAGTTAAAAAGATAATTTTACATGCATGACTAAAGTTCAACATCATCTTTGATATACCTATATTCTAAACTCACTCTTCAACTTGCTGGTCCATTCAACTTTAATTAAAATTATATGAAATAAATAATTTCAAACATAATTTATCATTAATTTATAATAATTTCTAATTTATATCTCCAACTATTATAATTTAAACAAATATTTTATATGATATTTATTAAATTATTTTTAAAATTCTATTCTATTTATAATGATATTTAAACTTTTGACATATAGATAGTTGTCAAATTTAATCTAGAAGAATACAAGTTAACATTAACATGCTCACACCATCCCACTCCACCCATTCTGCCATTGTAGAAATTAAATTTTAATCATTTTATAATAGATATTATCCACATTTCTTTAGATAGATTTATTTAAGATATCTATACTAGTTTAATAATTTATTCCAACTTAATCTTATACAATTAAGTCACACAATTATCTTTCTAAGGACAAAAAAAATGATTAGAAACTTTTATTAAATTAAACTAAATATTTTAAATTGAAAAATATATTTTTTACTTAGAAAAACCATTCACATGTCTAGACATTTTTAGTTAAAAAGATAATTTTACATGCATGACTAAAGTTCAACATCATCTTTGATATACCTATATTCTAAACTCACTCTTCAACTTGCTGGTCCATTCAACTTTAATTAAAATTATATGAAATAAATAATTTCAAACATAATTTATCATTAATTTATAATAATTTCTAATTTATATCTCCAACTATTATAATTTAAACAAATATTTTATATGATATTTATTAAATTATTTTTAAAATTCTATTCTATTTATAATGATATTTAAACTTTTGACATATAGATAGTTGTCAAATTTAATCTAGAAGAATACAAGTTAACATTAACATGCTCACACCATCCCACTCCACCCATTCTGCCATTGTAGAAATTAAATTTTAATCATTTTATAATAGATATTATCCACATTTCTTTAGATAGATTTATTTAAGATATCTATACTATTTTAGTAATTTATTCCAACTTAATCTTATACAATTAAGCCACACAATTATCTTTCTAAGAAATAAAATGTGATTAGAAACTTCTATTAAATTAAACTAAATATTTTTAATTGAAAAAGATATTTTTAACTAAAAAAAAACCTTCATATTTATGAGACATTTTTAGTTAAAAGATAATTTTACATGCATGACTAAAGTTCAACATCATCTTTGATATACCTATATTCTAAACTCACTCTTCAACTTGCTGGTCCATTCAACTAATTAAAATTATATGAAATAAATAATTTCAAACATAATTTATCATTAATTTCTAATAATTTCTAATTTATATCTCCAAATATTATAATTTAAACAAATATTTTATATGATATTTATTAAATTATTTTAAAAATTCTATTCTATTTATAATGATATTTAAACTTTTGACATATAGATAGTTGTCAAATTTAATCTAGAAGAATACAAGTTAACATTAACATGCTCACACCATCCCACTCCACCCATTCTCCCATTGTAGAAATTAAATTTTAATCATTTTATAATAGATATTATCCACATTTCCAACTTAATCTTAAACAATTAAGTCACACAATTATCTTTCTAAGAAATAAAATGTGATTAGAAACTTCTACTAAATTAAACTAAATATTTTTAATTGAAAAAGATATTTTTAACTTAAAAAAACCCTTCATATTTATGAAACATTTTTAGTTAAAAGATAATTTTACATGCATGACTGAAGTTCAACATCATCTTTGATATACCTATATTCTAAACTCACTCTTTAGCTTGCTGGTCCATTCAACTTTAATTAAAATTATATGAAATAAATAATTTCAAACATAATTTATCATTAATTTATAATTACATTACTTTCAATAAAAACATAAAATAATCACTATATTGAAAATAAATAAATAATAACTTATCACTCTCTTTTTAAGAAAATTAAAATCTGAAGATCACAATTTCTATTTTTATTATCTAAATCATATTTTGGTTTGTTAGGTTTCTGTTATTAGAACATGCACAATATTTATAAATAAATAAATAAATCTTTACATAGTTTGACAAAAATTTTAATATAGTTTTAGACCAAGTGTTAAAGAAGCAGAAAACATCTTTTGAAAAAGCGTGCTGTAGTATAAAACCTTTCATTTCAGCGTATTTCAAATTGACTGGAGAAAATAAATTGAAGGGAAAATTTGAAGAATTATCTGATGAGCCAGAGCAGATACATGTTGGGGAACTATTTGGGCCGTGGTGCGTATGGAGTCATAGCAGAGGCTCTGGATTTCAACAAGGGAGGTACCGTGGCCATCAAAATATCTCTGTGCATTGATGTCACATTTGAGGAGAGCGAGATACTGAGGCTCTTATCTCCCAGCCCGTATGTGGTGCAGATTCTTGGATGTGGCAAGGCAAAAATAGTGCACGGTTGTTTTCTCAGGGTAACCAACACCCTCAATAATGGTGATGATTCGGGTGTGGCTCATGCAAATGAAATAGCTTACATTGCTATGGAGTTGATGGATACAGACCCACTCTCATTCATCAAGAAAACTATTCATGGAGGATCATATCCATATCATGATAACTGGTATACTTGGTTGTATTTGAGGAACACTAATAATAATAGAACTGACTTGGTGAAAGGGCTAATGTGGGAGCTGTGCTATGGAGTGGCCTACTGCCATGACATGGACGTTGCACACAGAGATCTCAAGCCTAATAATTGCCTTCTCTCCATTAACAAGGCAGGAGGCATCACAATTAAGCTCGCAGACTTTGGATTGGCAAAGATGGTGAAGGATAAAAAGAATGGTGTGATAGAAAGAAATGGGGAAGAATACGTGTCCTTGTGGTACAGAGCTCCTGAGTTATTAATGGAACAAGAAGCATATAATTGCTTTGCAATCGACATCTGGGCACTGGGATGCATTTTTGCAGAGATGGTGATTGGAGAACCCCTGTTTTGTGGGCATTCTCTAGAGGAGAAGCTAAGTATTGTATTTCAGCACGTGGGAGGTTCTGCATGGGAGATGATGGACACAGACTGGGATGCTTTATCAGATTTGAACTATACAGAAATCTCATGTGTGCAGCTATTGAGCAATACTTTGGGATGTGGCGGCTGGAGGTTTGGTTTGCAGAATTGGCTTGAAAGTACGGTTGAAAAGATGGGATGCTCAAAAGGCATGGATTTGCTCTTGAAGATGCTGGAGGTGGATCCCAGCAGAAGATTAACAGCAAATCAATGCCTTGAACATCCTTATTTCTCCCATTTCCACGGTTTTTAATTTTTTGGAGTGCAACACCAATGTGAGCTCAACAGGCTATGAGACTTCTTGCCTGCAATCTATGGTTATTTAATTTATTATGACATGCCTGCTTGCCTCTGGGTATTCCAATTGTGGGTTTTGGATAAGAAATTTTCTTTGTTTGATAACATGGGTGAAATGAAAAGCTCGTCACTTTATGATACTAATATTCTATAGAATTCCAGTATCAAGCAATCTCTATTTTGTAAGAGCAATTTATGAGTTTATGATTGTCAAGACATTCTTTTCCATCTATGTATAATTAGAAATGTGCGAAAGGGTGTTTCAAGAAAGTGTATAAACAACTTTCAAGTATTCTAATTATAATTAGAATCAGCCATAGATTCCATTGTTTAGTTTCTCCAGCTTTTACGAACATTTAGGTTTTAACGAGTATGGTCTACGATAGAAGAAAAATAAATTAATAGTTAAGTTGAAATCTAAATTTAGTGTTAGAGCTTTGAAGCTTTATTAGACTCACTTTGCAGCCAGTCTTAAACATCACACACTAGGAAGAAATTAAGTTTGGAAAAGTAAGTCAAACTTTGACTATTTAACACTTTTACTCTAGAAATGAAGCCTTAGTGTGTGATGTTTAAGCCGTTCGCACTTGTGCATATATACAAACAAGTATTTCATATTAAAGTTCTTTGGAAAAAATATGAGAATTTTGGTCTAGAGGAAGATACATGTTTCTCTATATTCTTTAACAAATTCTTGTTCAAGGCAGCTTCAAGATGTACTTTTAGTCTTTCATAAAAAGTGAAAATAAAAATAACAGTCAAAATTAAAATTATTTATTGTATATTAATACTTTTATATTCCACAGCGATAATTTAGATGACTTCGCAAGTTAGCAACCAAAACAATTATGTAAGTCATACATATGAAATAATATGAACTAAGATGAAATTTAAAATTTAGTTTTTCCTATAAAAGGGTTTAAATTAGCAAAATAACAAATATTAAAATCTACCTGAAAATAATTCATGACAGGAGAACATATCTTATGAATGTGGCTTTCAGACAAAATAACTAAACAACTAACTGAATGAAAAATTTCTTGATGTCTGATTATCCTAATGTTAGAGAGTCAATAATGACAATTGCAATTGCATGTCATCTTCTGAACCTCGAAGTAATGGCTTTTGATCTAATTTTAATCTCAAAATTAATGCCTCTTTTGAATCTTTTGATTCTATGACATGAGATGAAAAGAATTTAAATAAGCATTTCATGCTACATTTACTAAACAAATATATTAAATCTATTCATTGACCAAATCCACCATTTAATAGAAAGAATGAAGTACATTAAAAAAAAACAAATGTATGAAAAAGGGTTTTCTGATTGTGGTGGTATTATCAAGGATTTGGTTTGACAGCCTAAAATGGGTGTTTTATATCATATTGAGATGAATTTTTCCAAGTCATGGGTGAATTAATCTGTGAAACAAATGTAAAGAAAACAACAAGTCATATAATTGAAAAGCTAGAATATTTTCAATTGTTATACTACCATTGAGTGTACATCGGGACGCTTGTAGTAGTTTTTAATTTTCAGGCCATGCTTAATTTATATTAAATTTTTTAAACTTAAAAAAATAATATTTCAACTTTAAAAAGATCATTTCACATACATAAATCATTTCTAATTAAAAAAAGATAATTTTACATCCATGAGTGTATGATCCCAGTTCTTAACTTTTTGCATGCCTTGTATTCCAAAGTTTTACATCTCTCATACATTAATTAAAATAAAAATAAAATAAAATAAAATATCTTATGATTTTTTTTAACAAAAGTAAAATGTGAAGATTAGAATCACCATTTTTATCTAAATTGCATCTTTGATTAGTTAAGATTTGTTTAAATAAGAGATTTTACTTCTAGAATTACAAAATAAATATAAAATAAATAAATAAAATATAATTTCAATATAAAGAAATATTTGAAACCAATATCATGACCATAAATTATAAAAAAGAATTATATAAAGATCATTTAATTTATAAAAGACATTTCAATTAAAAAAACCATTTCACATACATGAACCATTTCTATTCAACAAAGACAATTTCACATGGATGAAAGTAGACTCAAGTTAACTATTATATTTTCACAAGTCTATTGTCTTAACTCAATCTTTAACTTGCCGTTCTCATTCAGATCGACAAAGCTTTAATTTAAATTAAATTGAATAAATAATTTTAAAAATAACTTGTCAATGAAAATGCAGATTAATTTATAATTATTCAACAAGTTATTGTAAATCAACATGCAAGCATAACTCATAAAAGATCAACACATAACATAGTGATTTACATGGAAACCCAATTTGGGAAAAACTACCAGTAACATGCTACTCAATTATCACTCTTCTAAAGTGATGCCCTATGAAAGGCCTACCTTGTTAAAGGCTACAACATACTGTTAAATGTGAACTTGTTAGAGGATTTAACCACCCTGTTAGAAGTGAGCTTGGTTAGAGAACTTTAGAACATTCACTTGGAATGCCACCCTATTAAAGGATTTAAAAATGGTTGTTACACCAACCTAAGTCCATAGTATTTTCCTTCTATCCTAACTGATACAATTGGTAGAGAGTAACAATTAGGGATTTTGACTTGATTATAGCATACAACTCAACTTGTAGATCTCAGATCACTCTTTAGCTCTTTACATTTCCTAGCCTTCAATCTCTGCAACTCTATCAGCTTGCCTTCCTTTCAAGCTTTTTCTCCTTGAGTCTCCATGCTCAATGTACTAGTGCAATCATCTCTTCTTGACCACTTGTAGAAGCAGAGTCTCCCTACTCTGTTCTTCTCCTAGATTCCTTCTCCTTGACACCCTTCTAATCACTTCGCAATTTGGCACTTCACCATCAACAGCATTTGCTTCCTGGTTTATGACTCCTTAAATAGAAGTCATGGAGTTCCTTTCCCACTTGATTCTTCCATTCTTTAATTTCAATTTGTATGGATTAGGTAGGATTCATTGTATATAACCCATATTTTGTTTTCTTTAGAAACTTCTTGAATAATCCTTTGAATTCGCCCAAAAATGGTTTACATAGAATTCTCTGCCACCAGCGCATCATCCTTATCCTACAACTAGTTCACAAAATTCAAGATAACAACTATGTCATCTCAGATTTGGCAAATCTTCGTCATTTACAATAATGCAACAGCTTGGCACTATTGAAATACTAGTGCTTGACACATACTGTGTTACTTGGCACCAACTATGTTTTTACTGATGCTCAGCACCTAAAGTTCACTTGGTACCAACTAAGATTTTCTAAAGCTCAGCACCTAATACTTTTTTTAGCACTTGAACTTCACTCGACACCTGAAGATCACTCGGCACACACTAGATTTTCCTTTTGCTTGACTTCAACTAGCTTGATTGGCACCCACTAATGAACTTAGTTTAGGTTTTGCAGTCAACGTTATTACAACTTATACTTCTAATGTTTCTAAGTGTGACCAACCTTTGTATCTTTGAGTATGTTATCAATACATCATTTAACCATTGTCTTAACTGATCCTTGTACTTCATTACAACATCATAATTCAACCTCTCCCTTAGGTGTTCTTGTTACATCTTGTTGGTCAAATCCTCTTCATCAATCAACTAAGTGATAATACTTGGATCATATAAGAAAATGTCATTTTTATAAATAGTAGGTTTGACATCAATGACAAAACAAAGATTAAAAACATTCTTTTAACAAAAAACTTCCTTCTTTGCAACAATCTCCCTCTTTGATCTTCAATCATGAGCTTTTCAATCAAATTTCCAACACTTAGCTTAGTTTCCTTCTAGTTTTGTTGTGTTTCTTAGCTTAGTTTCCTTCTAGTTTTTTTGGGTGCCTTAGCTTAGTTTCCTTCTAGATTTTTTATGTGTCTTAGTTTATGTTTTTGTTCCTTCTTGTTAGTTTTAGTGTGAAACCAGAGATAGCTAAATTCATTTTGAATCCCTCACAATCTAAATCCCCAATCAAAGCTAGTCGTTACTCATGTATGGTCCACATAATCATGGTAATAGTTGATTATATATTTCTTAAAGAGGTGATCTCTTATTGAAGTCTCATTGTAAATCTTAACTCTTTCAGTGTTCCTTGTTTTTAAGCCTCCCTGTTGAACAAATCGGTGAAATTGAGCATTGAACATGTTGTTCAAGGTTCAAGGTTCATAGGTTCATTAGGAATCTTGGTCAAGTTATGAAAATAAGTCATATTTGGATACTAATGCTCATCATTCAATTTGAACTTGAACCTTGCACATGTTGTTCAAGGTTCAAGGTTGATGGGTCTATTTTTGTGTTTGGTCTAGTCATGAGCATAGCCTCCAATATATCATGACTATTGAACTTGAACATTGAACTAATTGATCATGCCCACTTGGTTATAAAGATTTATGCCTCTGATGCCATGTATCTTAGGGGATAGCTTACAAACATTGGAATATTACTAAATCTATGGAAAGGATTCACATTAATGAGAAGTTAAGAGTAATAATGAAGCAATATGTCATGGCATATTCAGAACTTGGGTGGATTGTTAATGATTGTAACTCCTATCTTTTCATCCATCCACATGCTTTAAGCCCAAGTCTTATTTTTTAAATGAAGTCTTCCTTATTTACATTCCCCCTACTATTTTGGCTTTGGTAGAACTATTTTGTCTCATTTGGTGTACATGGTGATAACTTAAGTCTTTGTTCTATAACCTACATGTGCTTAACTCGATGAGTCTCTAAACTTTAATTTTTCAAGAATCTTTTCCTTTTGTATTTCTTGAGAAGTTGTAAATTCTTCTTTAGCATTGTCCTTCAATTTTAATTTTTTCATGGCCACTCCCTTCCACCTGAAACTACCTAAAAAGGCTAGAGAGTTAGTTATTAGTAGTATATTTCTCAATATGGAGGACACTTTCCTTGCGAAGGAAGATATGAGCAATTTTTTGGCTAGGTTTGAAACCCAAAACACAATTTCATCTCATAGAAGGTTACAGATAGTGGTTTGTTGCAAGCATCCACATTCTTGGAAGCTTTTTCCTATCCTAAGTTAGTTTTAGCATGTAGGGATAGATACGATGTTGTTGAAAAATGCATTTGTGCCCTTAATGGTGATGTTCTAGTATATGTGAGTCAAGTAGTTGTTATGGGTGCTCTAAGAATTCTTCCATGTGAGGTATATGAAGACTGGACCATCAATTTCTCCTATGCCCAATTCTCTACAAGTGTCACAAATTTTAACAACAACATTGCTAAAAGTTGGCTTGTCAAGTCTAAAAAATAAGGTTCTTGTCTTGCAAAACCATTGACTAGAGAGCATATGATCCCTAAAATCAAGGATGTCATCACATTGCTTAATAGGCTAAAGGGAAATCCACATGTCTTCCAGTGCAAAAACTAGATGTATTTCTTCATTCAAACTATTTTAGAGGAAAATAAATGCATTAATTGGGCTAATATAATAGCAACTAGGTTGTAAGAAGAACTATCCCATGCTTCTGGAGCCTATGCTTTTTACATGACCTCCAACTTGTTCTACATCCTAGCTTGTCATAAATAATGGAAAGGTCTACCACACTCAAACTAGAACTTGAGTATGCCCATTTATGAATATTACCCTCTCTTGTAGAAGAACAAAAACTTGGATGGGTTCAAAATAGTTCAAGACACATTTTTAGCCAAAATGGAGTTTCAATTGCAAGGAAAATAAAACATGAGGTACATGGAAGAAGCCACCTACTTGATTTATCTCTATGGAAGTTACTTCACCTTGTTTCCTTGATTCACCTATCTCAAAATTGGAGGCTATGAATGTAAACCACTGAGGTTGCCCCAACATTGTCTAGATCATTTTTTATTAATTGAAGTATAAAGATAGTCGGTAGAAGTGGAAAAAAAATTATAAGGCAATGAAAGGTTCAGGGTACACATTTTCTATTAATCTTGGACATTATAAATACAAAACTATTCAAGATACCCTCAAACTCAAAGTCAAGATCAAATCCCTAAGCTTACTAACTTACCCTGCTAGACCCAATTTTGGCAGTCAGGAATTTGCTATGAAGTACTCTGAAGTAGCTTCTTCTACTCCACACACTCCCCACTTAAAAAAAAATTGGACAAATTGTCAAGATGACTTTGAAGTAAAAAAGAAGTTTTAGTCTAGGCTAACTCTACCATAGATTGAATATTTCAATCTTCCTTTAGATGTCTTAGGGGTGACTGAAGAGAATGATGAAGAGATCATTGACTATTCCTACATTGAGAAGATAGAATCTTATCCCTTACCAAAGATTGACTGGACTAAGCCAAAGGAAGATGACCTACAAATAGGAACCCAACTTGTCTTGGCTAGAATAGAGAAATGGCTAATGTTCAAGAGGTGGTCAAGATCAATGACCTATAGTGTTTAAAGGATTCATGATAGTTCAAGTTCACCCTTGGTTATTATTAGTTCTAATAAGGTTTTTGATTTACCCATTGTAGGAAAGTGAAAGTTAGCTAAACTTGAACCTCATGTTCAAGGTTCAATTGATCTCCCTACCTTTTTCAAGTGGACCAGATCTCACAATAGGAGGAAGCAAGAATAAGTGAAGAATGTGAGTGTTCCTCTAAACAAGTCTGCAATGGTCGAACTTGAAATAGTAGATGAGTGAGAAGAAATAGGGGAATCTCTCATTAACAAGATGGAATAGGGGTGTCAAAAAACTATGGAAGGTACCACTACTCTGAGTACAATGGTACTTAGTTCATCACCTTTATTATAGACACCTACCGCTAAGGACAATCATCTGGTACTTACCTGGTTTGAGCTATCAATGAGCAAGAAGAGAAGCCTAGTACCACCAAATCTCCCTATGGGAGAAATGATGAATAAGTGCCTTGGGAAGACCCCTAATACCAAAATGCCAAAGATCAAGACTATGTTGAACATTGAGGATGAAATAGGTTAGTGGATTGTAGAGGTTATGAAGCCAACAGTTGGGAAAATCATAGAGGAAATACAACCTCAGGACTATGTAGTGGAGAACACCATCCTTGGTCCTACCTCAAGAGCCACTGATATGAAAATATGGAAGGTGGCAAATAATAGGATCTCTCAGAAGATATGGAAGGATCAAAGAGATAAGCAAGAATTAAAGCAATCAATGTAGAAGATGGCTGAATATATTTATGAGCTATAGATCCCACATGCAGAAGCCTTGCCCATTGCTATTTCATATATTGATGTAGAGTCTCCCTTGAATCAAGTCTTCCTCAAATAGGTTAAGAGAGACCACACAATTTTCCAAGCCTATGGTGAATGGTTGAGCATTGTTCACACTCAGGAAATCCATTATTTCTCTCATTTTTCCATAACTAGTTCCAAAGTAGATAAGTTGACAAAAACCTTGGAGTCAAATATGAATTCTTGGAACTCTGAGAAGATTAGGTGGGATGAATACATCATCAATATTTTTGAAGTACAAGAATATGGCATAGAAAAATTCAAAAATGAAGTCCCTAGAGCTAAGTCAATTTTGATTTTCTATTCATTGCTCATGCCAATTTGGAGTGGAGAAACATAGAGGTGGAACAGGAGTTAGAGGATTGTCATGAGTTTCTTTAAGAGGTTGGGTGTCTAAAGGAGATCTTGCATACTAACATAAAATGTATTGATGTCAAAACCATGGGAAACGAGGATAGAAATGAAAATCCCCCTAAAGAAGTGGAGATGTCCTTTTTCTCCACTATCAAACTACTATAGGAAAAGAATGAGGTTTTAGTTCATGATCTAACCATTGTCACCAAAGCAGACTCAATCATGATCCTTTGTATTGATCACCTAGATTTTCAAGATAAAATGTTGGATCATATTGGCTAAATCATGAAGATGTGGAAGCTTAGACTAGAACAACTAGGTGTCCCATAGCAAAAGGAGTTGGTTAGTTTTCTAGCAGCACACAAAGTCTAGAAAGAAGGTGGTGGTAACTATTCTGACACCCAGGATCCTCATACCAATACTAATAACATAGTTGGAGCCTAAAGGAGAAGTGAGGAGTTACTTGCATCATTTTTCTCTTATTTTAGTTAATTATGTTCTAAAATTATATGTTGGAAAATGTTTGAACTTCCATATGGGAGTTACATTTTGATGGAATTTAGAAACCCCTGCATGGCTATATATGTAATATTTTAAGAAATCTTAAGGGTCAACTCTCTACACATAACATAGTACCTTTTTTTTAGTACGTAGTTATATTCCTTTGTTAATGAACAATAAAGTTAATGATAATGGATATCGATCATATGGTTGTTTCTACAACATCTATCTAATAATCATGTGGTTATCTTGTTGGTTAATTGAATTTGTATGAGATTCATGGCCATGTCGATGTTATTTCATTGATTCTTCTATTACTATTCTCTTTTTGTTTGATTTAGCAAGCTTGATACTAGTTCTGAAATTCTAAAATGGTATGTTGTATGGCACATAGATGATAGTGATTATACAAATCTATAACATTCTATTATAGCTATGAAAGGATTTTTATGTCTTTCCTTAAGTTCTTTATGGTTAACAAAATGACAATTATAATTCATTCATAATAAGAGTTGTATTGCAAAATCATTTTAGGAGAGAGCTATGCCTTTGAACAAAGAGAGTCTTTGTAGTTATCAAGACTCATTTGTTGTGAAATTTAGTTTTTCTTGTGAATTAAACATAAATAGTTGGGAAGAAAAAACTATTCACTAACACTATCGGTGTTCTCTTTCTAAGTGTAGTTATTCTTGCTAGAGTGTGTTATTTTTTTGAATGCATATTCATGAATAATAATGAAGGCAATGATTTTATAGTGTTGTTATGATTGTACGACCTTTTAGTTTTAGTGTTTGTCTCAGGTTAAAGAATTTTTCTGACGTAACGAATTGGAGAAAAGATCACCTATTGTTCTTGCATAGCATCTTGTCTCACATGAGCACACTTTATGTGGCCTTGTGATTTGATGAAATGTGAAACATCTTTCGGTTATTATTAGTTTTGATCAATGATTGCATCAGTGGAGTTGAGGATGTGTTACTCCTAATTTCATGGGTTTCCTACCCGATCATTTTTATGATTTAATTCACTGACATGTTGTTACTATGGTTTATGTCCATTAGGAGTTTCCCTTTCAAGTTATTTTCTTTAATCTTTCAGTACCTTATCTTTTTTATTTGATTTTATAACACTTGGTTAAAATAGGAATTCATATAGTTGCATCAATAAATTGCATTCATCATAAAACATAAAATACCAAAAATATCTCTTTTATGGCTACTTTTTCAAATAGGAACAAATCAAACATATTATTTGAAATTATTTAGAACCAAAAAAGGCCTCTTCATGAACATACACATTAATATTTAATTTGAGTGGATTTCAGTAGGTCATAAGACTGCTCGAAACCTTGGATTTGATCCACTATTATCTTTTCAAGAGAGGACTTTGAAAGGATTCATGTCATTCAGCATCGTGCATAGTGAGCTCAAAAACATGCTCATGAGTCTAATCACATTATCCATTATGAGTAAAAGTTTACTAATTACCAAGTGGTTAATAATAACAATAATATAGATATAGCCCATATAGGGACAATATTGGCTCAACATTAATATGGTAATTATCACTATATTCTAGTGTCACTTCCAGGGATATAGATATACACTCAAATCCTCTATTCAATGTGAACGTACCTAGTGCCTATTAAGTAAATGAAAAACATCGAGTGTGGATGCTCAATATATAAATATTGAAGAAAATATAGACACGGACACATGAAGGAGACTGATCTCACAAGCAAGTGACTACCACTTCATTCCTACTTCTTAGTATCACCAATAGGTAACAATACATATAAATTGAACATTGGAACTTGTGTCTTTGAGTCAACAACTCCAATTGAAGAATTGTTAGTCTTCTTTTTATTCTCATTGCAAGTCACACAATTTGAAACTTTCCCTTATTATTAGTTTCATCCATTAATATAACTAGAATTGATTTCCAAAATATTTCCTTCTTAATCTCTAACTATTCATCTTACACTTCATTGGCCTAGGTTGCCTTGAGTACCTTCATCAAAGTTTACTTTCACTCAAAACACATTTAGAAGAGTCCAAGCCACCTATTCTCTTGTATGCTTTGATAAATGATTGTTTCTAGCCCCCTAAAAGGAGGTCGTTATGTTATTTATTGTATCTTGTATAATAATGAAATTATGATTAAATGTAAAGATTAATTATTTCACTATAATTATTCTCATTTTTTTGCTTTGTTTCAAGGTGCTATATAAATTGAATGAAAAATCACCAAAATGCTCCAAATGAGCCCCACTACCATCCAATCCATTCCAAAAACTTCATGCACCCAAAAATAAACACTTTTACAATGAACAAAGGTGATGAAGGGTGCTCCCCTTGATACTGCAACAAACAAAATAAATAAAGAAGAACAAAAATTGAGAGAATAAAATATGGGCTTCTTATTATCACCGCAAATGTGGAATTACAGAATTACAATATGAAAACCTCCATGGGTTCCTTCCTTACAATAGTCAGCAAGACAGAGCTATGACTATCACTCAGAACTACCCTAGTGTAATGTCCCCACTATTAAGGTTATCTTGGGACAAATAATTCATACAAAATAATTGTTAGAATCACAACAATAAAAAAACTAACTATTATTCTACCCTCTAATTTAACCCCAATCTTAAGGATTTCTCTAGATTGTGCTTCCTATCTCATAGCTACCTCATCATCTTCTTAGGAGCACACCCCTTAAGATTCTTCTTAGATGGGACATCCTCTATTGAAGGTCAATCACCTATGCATATGTTGACATCATCATCATAATTTGGCATGTGAAGATTATGTATTAATTCGTGGCCATGGCAATCAAATGGAGATCTTAACATCTCACATACCCCATGCTTTGAGTCCCATTAATCTCCATGGTGTTAGTCTCATTGACTAACACAAAAAGATCAAATATTCCTTACATAAGGAATCACATCGATTATAGTTATAATACTTAAATAATATTCAAATATAATGTTCAAATATTCACAATCCCTCATATTTCAATAATTATGATCAAATATTCCAAATTCCAAATAATACATTATTATACTTCTATTATATATATATATATATATATATATATATATATATATATATATATATATATATATCCTATTATTTAGTTAATTCTATAATTCCCTATTTTTTCTAATATTAAAGAATAGTCCAAAAGTATTTAAATCTATATAGAAATGAAGTGATATTGGTAAAGCTTTGAAACATACTTTGGAAACTTTCTTATTTTAGTCTTGATCACTTTAAGTCTATTCATGGTCTCACCTCCCTATAATTTAGGATTTTTCAAGTTTTTATAAGTCATCCTACTTTCTATGTAGGATGTATATTACCTTCTATATTTGGTCCATTCTTTGTTCTTTTTCCCGTGCCATGAATTTTGTATTATTCTCATACAAATTATGCACTCATTATTTTTGCCAGTGACCTTTCAATTTAGTCTATCAGAATTTCATCCAATTCTCTTATTGAATATGACTATTTCTTCGAGTGGTATGTGGTAATATATCACTCGTACTCACATGCAAGGGTCATATCATTTGAAGTGTTCAATATACTAGTGATTGCACCCTAGTAAGGTGCAATAGTCATGTCAATAGAAAGATATACATGAGAAATATATTGAAGGGAAAATGAAATTATCAAGTAGATTAATGTTGGTTATGTATAATACATTTGATCATTTAGAGAGATCAGATTTCCACAATCCATTAGATTTGTTTGTTATTGCTTCTGGATTAGATTGTGTTGGAATTTTTACCATCAACGTTTCGAATCACACTACATGATTCATTATCAGAATGAGAGAGCAAGAGCTGTAAAAAGTGAGATAGGAGTATAATCAATCTTAAACTAAAAATCAAGTGATCATGTTTTTGTATAGGAAAAAAGTCCTTCTAGTTTGTATGCCCCTTCTAGTTTGTAATTTGTATAGGACAAAAGTACTGGGCAAGACTAGAGGTTTTCTTCTCCGTTCTTTCCTATCAGTGCCTGTTTGAATGGAGAAACATTTTATCATTATTTTATTTTCATCTATGTAATAAAAAGGCCTTGGTCATTTACCGATAAAAACAAATAAAATTATTTCATTTAGATTTTATGTATTTACTTGTTTTGGTATGCACACATTCTTTAACTATTATGTACCATATATTATTGTTGACCATAGTAAAACTACTCATTATCCATTATTTTCCTTCTATCTACAATCTAAAATATAAAATAATCCAAACACAGTAATAAGGGAAAAGTAGCAAACTTGATTACAATAGCTATTTTTCTAATAAATCAAGATCTACAACTCTTTGTCAATAAAACCTTACAACTTAAGAGTTCTTGAAGCATTAATTCCTTGTTGAAAATTTCTCTTTTGCACAAATATGCTCTCATTAAATAAAAATGTCACTTTTGCTCAACCCAACAATTTGAAGACATTATTTTGTAATCCCTCTTTGGATTTTTAAGACAAAAAACATGATCAAATGTTTTTTAAGATTGATCACTTAATTTTTAGTTTAAGATTGATTATACTCCTATCTCAGTTTAAGTTGGTTAAAACTTGGTGATACAAGTTATTTAAGTATAAATATATTTGGTGATAACAGTTGGTTAAAATTTTTATAGTTGTAGATGAATTTGAAAGGATAAAAGTATCAGATGCCCCATAAGAGATCAGAGGTCCCTATGAAAGAATCTGGCCTAAAATAAATATTTGATAAGAGTTGTCTAATGCCTTAGGGTAAATTCCAAATCCAAACTATAAAAGGGCTCTATCTCACTTACTAACTAGTATGAAATAATTAGTGAAAAAAGGGGTAAGGGATAATGAATACCACAAATTGTTAGAAATAAAAAAATCAAAATACTCTATTTACAATTAACAGGTTGATTCAAACATAATGAAAGGGAAAAAAAGACACACATCAACATAAAAAAATTCAGACCATCATTCCACACCACAATGCAAGGAAAAAGTAATTTCAGAGTAGCATTAAATAATGTCGAATATTAACAAATTGTGATAACCAAAGAAGGAAGATTAAACCTACTTCTATATCTGATTACAGAACTCTAAAAGACTTTAACATATCATCATGTTTTTAGACAAAAACAAAAAATTCCCAAAATATAAAAGGGGACTTCTAATACATTAGTTTAAAAATATTAAAATCTATCAATATTAAAAGCTATGACCCTATGAATGCATATCAAGATGAGCCCAAAATCCAATTTAACTAGAAAACCTATAGAGCACTATATAAAACTAGACCTAATAGCTATCCAACAATAAATCTAATCCTCCTCCTTCACACAAACCATAATAATTTCTGAATTTTCCTTAATATTTTCCACTAGACATACTAGAGGAAACACATAAGTTGTCTTTTCTTTGCTGGACTAGTATAAATTTTGGAGAATAAATTCATCATTTAGATTATCTAAATTCACCCCTAGCTCAATATATGCAGAGTATAAATTTAGATAGTTCTAAAGCCATTCCGTGTTAGGCTCCTCCACGATCCCTTTCCAACATAGAAGGAGGTTTATATTGGCTTCCATCTTTTTCCTTTCTTGGTAAAATAAAACATTGTCCCTTATAGGCAAAATAGGACACTTATGGATATTAGCTCATCCTAGTTGACCTAGAGTGTAGCTCATGTAGACCTCTAGAAGAGGAATCCTCAACTAATGAGTGATACTGAGTAGTGAATTCTCTAAACCCTCTAGGCATTTGGGGTCAAATACATTATGAAAGAGGCTAATAATCTCAACATGGCCAATATTTTCCCTAGCTAAACAAGCAATGAAAGAACCTATGACCGAGTTGTTGGTACGCGATGTGAAATCATAATTGAAGGATTGCTCTCCTAAGGCCCTGCTAATGACTACCCTAGAAAAATCATCCATAGGATTTAAGATTCGATTCATCCTTTCAGGCTTAACATTACCCCTACAAGCCATGGTTCAATTTTTCATGGCATGAAAGACTACTACAGCCATCTCCATTATACACTATGACATAAACCAATAAACAAGAACAAAAGTGACAAATAATGAACTTTAGATGATGATGCCAAATTTATAGAAGGAGCCTGAGTTGAAAGATTTAGAAGTCCTAGACATTTCAATGAGTAAACTAAATGATTGATTATAATATTATGCCATCATGATTGCCAATTTTCCTAATTCAATACTGATAATTATTAAAATTTAAGATCCTAAGGGTTGATATGTTAAAAAGATATAGAGTGTGAGATTGGTATATTAAAGATGAATGATAATTAATACAAGGTCATAAATTTATTGGTCTTGATATATTAATATATCTTCACCATCTACTTCTTTATTTTCTAGATAATATTTCTTTTGGTTACCTTCTTAGAATATATGTTGAATTTTGGTTTCTTTTGAAAGGTCTAATAATTTTAAAACATCTTCTAGTTTCTAATTGAACACCCAATTTGGGGTATTCCTTTTCCTTAAGTCATTAAGTACAATTTGTGAACCCCTTCTATTATTAGTTTCTTTATTCATAAACTTAAACTTAATTGAAGTCCCTCTTGAAGGTCTTCTAGCTCTGCTAAATTATTTGTGATGATGTCCATAGGCTTATCTCTTTTAATGACCCGTTTTCTAGAGTCTGTATTAATGATACATCCTATTCTTACTTTTTTGGGATCTCCCCAAGATGCTCCATAAAAACTCAATTTTGACCATCCTAATGGCCAAGGTTCCCATTTGCAATTTCTCCTAGCTTCCTGATTGTTCTTATTATATAGTAGTGGTGGATTAATAAGTTTGTTCCAATTTCATTTCATTTCACCATCCCATTCTATGATGGATCCTTCCTCTTTTTTCTTTTTTCCTTAAATGATTATTCATGACTTATGTTATGCATGCTTCAATTTTTTTGAGTAATGATGCTATATTAAGTTTGGAATCACAAAAAATCCTTGTGTTCCTTTCTTTCTAGATCTCCCACATAAGTATTGATGGGCTTATGTTCCAAAGTTTTTTGTAAATTTTAAAAGAGCATCCATTAGGCCATCTAATCAAGTGATTCTCAAGCTTCTCAGATAGAGATGATGTCTAGCAGAGCTTTTGTCAAAGTCATTCCCAACATTATTTTACATATGAACATTGGAATAATAAGTGTTCTATTATCTCAGTTTCTTTTTTGCATAAATAGCATCTTGCGGGTCCCTCAAATCCTATTTTCCTTTTTCTATTTGTTGTTAAAATCCTCTTTTGAAGTGCTACCCAGAGGAAAATTAAGTGCTGCCCAGAGGAAAATACCTACTTTTGGTAGGCATGTTGAGTTCTAGCAGAATTTGAGAGGCATAGGAATAGCTTTCGATCTTTGTGAATATATTTTTAAGTTGTATCCTCTTTTAATGTTGTATCGTCCATCTTTGGAGACTCCCCAAATGATTATTTCTTTTCTATCCTTATGATTAACCTTTCATCATTGAAGTATTTAGACTCAAAGGTCTTCTTTTCTTTAGGATCTAGATCTATATTTCCCAAACATTTTCATTCCCATATATCTTTCCCATTTTCCTTCTAGATTTTCTTATAATTGCTTACATTAGTTTCCTATATGTTTACTAATATTGTTTTTACATTGGCTGGGATGCTTAAGATATATAGGCAAGGAAATCCATCCCATGAATCTTCCCAAAAGAGTTCTTCTTCTCCTTTACCTATATCCCAAGTTATATATTTACTAATAAGTGAATGACAATTTACTATAAATTTTCAGCTTTATGATCCTTTAAGTAAATTTTGCATTCTAAAAAGGGAAGTACAATCTGCTTCATTTAAGTATTTTTTGTATAAGATTTTTTCCCACTTTTGTTCATATTCTTGGTATATTCACCATACTAGTTTTTGCTTCTAGTGCTTCATTTTTCTAATTGAGGTTTTTTACACCTAATCCCCCTAACTCCTTGGATTTGCAAATGTTATCCTATTTTATTAGGTTCATTTTCTTATGTTCATTTATATCATTCTAGAAAAAAATTCTAAGCTTTCCTTCTAGCTTTTTATTCACTTTTTTGGAAAGTGGGAGGCATGACATTTGATAAGTGGGAAGTGTTGATAGTGCAACTTTAATTTTTGTAACTTTTTCTTCTTTTGTTAGCCATTTTTCTTGCCAACTTCCTATTTTATTATCAATTCTTTCTATAATATTATTCCACCCTTTATTGTGTCTTTTAATTTTTTCTAGTTCTATACCAAGATATTTGCATAGAAATAATCCATTCTTATATCCCATAAGGTTACATATCTTGTTTTCTTATTTCAGACTTTTCTATATTTACATTTTGTTTAGATGCTTCCATATATTGATGTATGATGTTTTTGAATTTTTTTTACTTCTACCATGGAGCTTTCTCCTGGTAGTATTGTATCATTAGCAAATTGTTGGTGAGTGATATTTGGAGTATTTATTGTAATAGTAATGTTTTTAATTTTTCCTTTTGCCTGGGCACTTTTTATTGACCTCTTGAAAGTTTTTTGCCATAATGATGGATAGGAAAGGTGATAAAGGATCTCCTTGTCTAATACCTCTTGAGATATTAAAATATCATTTTGAAGTTTTGTTAGTGAACAAATTGTCTTCCAAAGAAATACATACAAATTAACTTTAAAATGCCCAGATAGGAAGACTAGATCAATGCTAATAGTTGGGTTAGTTTGCTATTGAAAAAGTGTAAGTGCCCTTTGAATTTATCTGGGTATAGCTCCCCATGTGTGATTTACAATGAATTTTCATTAAAATAAGATACACATATGCATACTTTTACCAAAAAGTACTTAAGGTTCTCTTAACATACTCTTAGGTATAGATGAATGCTTTCAGAGATTACAACAAAAATTAAGGCAAATCAAGAAACACAAAGTTTTTTGAATTCTTGAGACTTGAAAGAAAAAGAAATTAGAGGAAACCAAAGTAACTACTAAGAAAGAATGATAATCTGAAACAAATAATAACCAATATCACTAAGCAATTGACATAATAATCCACAAGATGAAAATTAAATCAGCATTTAATCACATAGTCTTAAACTATCCAATTCACAAACATATATGTTTTGCCATCAAGCTCAAAGTCTAAAACTAAAAATTAGATTACAAAATCCCCCTCTTTTTTATGACTTTCCCCCTTTAAAACAAAATTCCTTTCCCTTATGTAGCACATAGTCTTGAATTCAGAAAAATGGAACCCTTTCCTTCACTTTATTTTGCATATTTATCTTCCTCACTTGATGATGCATGTTAATTTATTATAACTAATTCTTAAAACTATCTCCACTTAGTCTCTTTAACCTTTTTCCCTCTTTCTGATAATATTCCTTACCTTTTTAATTTGATATCTTCATAAACTATTTATGCAAAATTTAAAAGGATATACTTCAATATTTAAATGATATTTGGATACGTGACATATGAATGTATTAATATAAAATATAAATATTGATGCTAGGTGGATTAAAAATAATTCTGACAGTAAAAATAGTCCTTCCTGTCGAGGCCATACAATTTTATCCCACTATTAGATCTTGCTTATTTTCGGATATATTGTCATAATCCTACTCATTCACATTCTCATAAAAGAGATTTGGAAGATAATATTTGAGTCAAAATTTACTCACTACTATTTGAAGGTTTGTCAAACTATCATAAATCAAAATTTTTAAGATAATTTTACCAAAATTAACCTTGTATTTCCCATCTTTGCTTCCATTTATTTGATAGATTTATAATTTGTTGCATCCATATAAAACTTATTGAATTGAAAAATTAGTGAACCTTTTCAAATCATTGTAAACCTATTTTTACTTGCATGAGATTGAATGAATCAATTTAAATCATGAAACTATTCCTTTAAATTGATGAGTAAAAATCTTAACTTTGAGCTGCTGATCTTGGACTTGCGAATCATTTTTGAAGCAATATGAACTTTGATGAACTAGTAAAATCTAATGCAGGTACGAATTTGAACTACACACCTACACTTACAAACCTCTAAATAATTTCAAATAAGGGTCTGACAGTGGTCTTGTACACTCTAGAAATAATCATCTGAACACACCTGTTGTGCCTTATGAAAACAATAAACATGTTTGAAATGTAGATTGAACTAATGAACCTTTGAAACATTGAACTAGGATGGCTTACAATAACCTATTTGAATCTGCCTCAACAAATTGAACCACTTCAAACCACATGAACTACTCTAAACTTAGTTCAAAGAGTTTTAGGACCCTATAAAGAAAGTTTAATTACTCGGTCTATAGGGTGCCAATAGGTTCCATTTATGAGTGATATTTTAGGAGTTCATATACATTTGAAAATAATGTTGATCCATTGATGAGAAAACCCAAAGGCTTCTAATTTTTTTAAATAATAATCTCCAATCCATCATATCATATGCTTTCTGTATCTCCAATTTCATAAATATGCTTGCCTCTTTATTCTTGGTTGCAGAATGTATAATTTCTTGAATAATGATTATACCATCTAAAATGGATCTTTCAAGTACAAAGCCAATTTTTTCCACTAATATGAGTTTGAGAAGTATCAATTTTAGGTGTCAAGCTAGAGCTTTTGAGATGATTTATAAATAGTATTGCAAAGAGCTATTGGTCTGAAATCTCGAGGAACTTCTGAGTCATCTTTTTTGGGTATGAGAGTTAAGAAAGTATGATTGATCTACATTAATATTGATCCACCATTTCTATATGCTTCTATATCTTTCCATAGGTCTAGCCTAATAATATCCCAACATTTTTGATAAAAGAAGTCATGAAAGCCATTTGGCCCTGGTGATTTATCAGGATTTAGGTTGAAGAGTGCAAATTTGACCTCTTCTAAGGATAGAGGTTTGTTAAGTAATTGTTATCTTCTAGGTATATAAACCAACTTTAGGATAGTTTTTAACATCTTTTCTTGTGCATTACTATTAGAGAAATCAAAGTTGTTTAGTATGTTTTTGAAATAATATACAAATACTTTTATGATATTTGTTGGGTTTTTTATGATGTTTCCATCTCTATCCTTGATCTTCGTGATTTTGTTTCTATTTCTATTAAATATAGTGTTGTTATGGAAAAGTTATGTATTGCAGTCCCCTTCTACTAACCATCTTTCTCTTGATTTTTGTCTCCAAAAGATCTTTTATTTTGCCAATATTTCCTCCTATTTTGTAAGTAATTCATTTTCTTTTAGGTATTTCTCAATGTCCATTCCTTTTTTTATAAGTTAATTGTTTAGTATTTTTAGGTTTTCTTCATTGTCTAATTTTTCCTTTAATATATTATTAAAATGTGTATTGTTCCATTTTAGGATATTTTCTTTGATCGTTTTCATCTTAGATATGAAGCAATAAATTTTTAATCCTTGGAAGTTTCGTTGTGACACCATGATTTGATGTTTTCAATGAAGAAAACCTAAAAATACTAAACAATTAATTTATAAAATATCTAAAAATACTAAACAATTAGTTTATAAAAAAGGGAATGGACTGATCTTACCACATTCAATTAATTTATAAAATACCTAAAAATACTAAACAATTAATTAATTTGAGTTAATTCAATTCTTACCAGATAATGGTCTGATCTTGCTATTGGTAAGCTTGTTAACTATAGTACCATGTCAATGTCTATTAGTTCTCCTTTGAAGAAAAATCTATCCAATTTTTCTGCTATGTAGGTGAAATATTTCCTTTTTTTGTTACATGTATAAGTTCCATTTCTAGTGGGAATATCTAATAATTTATTTTTCTCTACCCACCTATTGAAGTCAATAGTTAGCCTGTGAGATGTGTTGCATGCCCCCATATTTTTCATCTAGATTTAAAATAAAATTAAAGTCCCCACCTATAAGTATGTATTCATTGTGATATTCTCTAATAAATATGTTTATTTCTTCTTGTAAGTGATTCTTATTTGCAGTCTATACTATTGGCCCATATATATTGATTAGGATGATTTGGCGATTGTTCCTGATACTCTTGATTTTACATCCCATAGAGTTATGGTTTGAGGTTATAAAATATAGGTTTATCTTCCTTGGGTTCCATATCATGCCTATCCCTCCTGACGCTCCTCTTGATTCCTGTAGGATTCTACTCCAAGTACCCAATTTCTTTCCTAATTTAATTCCTTCTTCTTTATTAAGTTTTGTTTCTTGTATTAATATGATTTCAAATTCAAATATAGATATGTTTCACTTTAGTAAGCATTTTTTTCTAGGGAAATTTGGGCCCCTACAATTCCATGTTGTAATCCTCATAATGTTATGGGAAGGCACTTCCCCTTCCCTTCTTTTAGAATTTGAACAATCATTTGTTGTTCTTTAGCCTAGTGATGCAAATCATCCTACAAACCAAACAAAAAATAGGATCCTTTCTGATCCTTTCAACATCAATTCAATAATTTCATTATATAGAGGCATCTCATGAGGTAAAACACATGTTTTAACAAAAAAACATCTACCCTTCTCCATTTGCACATCCTGATTTATATATCTGATTACATTAGACATAACTTTTAATTCTTAATATTTCTTTCCAAACCCTTTGGTGAAATTTTTCCACACTAGGAATAATAAAACATATCAAAATTGGAGCCAAAAATAATAAATTCTTTACAATTTATAGTCTATGCATGAAGACCCATGTTCTTTGTCATAAATTAGAAGTAAAACTAGTAACCCTACCTAGGGCATCTAATAACTTCCTAAAAATGACTCCAAATGAAACCAAACCAATTTCACATTGATCCGATATAAATATAGTATCATAATCTGTAAGCCATTAATTTATATAATACATATATCATTTTTAAAGATCAAATCTTTTCCTTCGTCTCTAATGGAGATCCTCAAAAGCCAGTCTTCACTCAAATATCCATAACTTACACAAATGAAAATGACTCAAAACATTTGGAAATTAACTAGAGTTTGCATATCTTTCCAATGAATTCAAATATAGTTCTTTATGCATCCAAATATGTTCATACCAAGCATTTCAATATGACTGCAGTCGAGTATCCTCAAACTTGAAAATAACAACTTTTCCAAAACTTGCATAACTTCTTCATTTCTAAATGAAATAAACTCAAATTAAATCAAAAAGAAACATTATTCACTACTCTATCCATATATAGAGATTTTACATGGTTCCTAGGCTATATATGGTTGTACAACACTTGGAACCAATAATAAAAATGAAAAACCAATCAAAATAATAACTCAGAATTTCACCAAATTTGTTTAAAATGTATCTCTTACTTTCCATATTTCTTTGGTTCAACCATACATCCTTTTTAATAGTTTTTGTGGTTTTTTATAAGTTCCAAACCACCTTTTATACCAAATCCTCACGTTCTTTGAATCATTATGCAACTTTGACAACATTTATACACTTTATACATTTTCAAATTACAACTTTTGTATAAACCTAACATAGATCAAAATTATGACTGAAATGAATTTAGATCTCTCGCATTAATATTTTTAACCTCCATTTTAAAAAAAAATTAGGTTCCTCTACACCATACTCCCAACCTTGAAAATTTTCCAAGTCCCTTGGAAACATGGAATATAACCTGCAAGAAAAAAGATTAGATCAAAAATCCTCATCTTTTCCTTCATTTTTCTTTGCCTCCCATGCCTTTATCATCATCATATTTTCCTTTAAGGACACAGGACCACCCTAAAAATTAGCTTCTCAGATACTCCTATTAGTGGATCATTAATGGCTACAACTTCCACGGTGTCCTAATCAAAGATCCACCTTTACTATGCTACTTCAAACTCACCAAAACCAACTCTCCATGTGCCTCATCTAGGAGTCCTCCTCTTTGCTTCTCTCCCTAGTCTCTTGGCATCTACTAGACCTTCCCATGGCCCTTGATAAAACTTCCATATCCTTCAACACAGGAACACAACATCTTCCTTTTGCAGCAAGATGGATGAGCACCTGCAACCAAAAACTCATCAACAAATCCAAACCAAACCTTCAAGGTCCTAGTGTGGATTGCCTCCTCTAACGCTCTATCCACACACTCAAGATCTTCAATCTATAATACCAATTTTATGGAGAGCATCTGAAAAACCAAAAAAAAAAGGATCCTTTCTAATCCTTTAATCATCAATTCAATAATTTGATTATATTGAAGTATCTCACGAGGTAAAATGCAACATGTTTTAACAAAAAAACATCTACCCTTCTCCATTTGCATATCCTAGTTTCTATATCTAATTACATTATTAATAAATTTTAATCCTTAATGTTTCTTTCCAAACAATTTGGTGAAATTGTTCAACATTAGGAATACTAATACATATCCAAAGAAAAGGAAAAAATAATAAAACCATTAAAATTTATAGTCTTTGCATGTAGACCCATTTTCTCTATCATAAATCAGAAGTAAAACCAATAACCCTACCTAGGGAATCTAATAACTTCTTCAAAAAGACTCCAAATGAAACCAAACTGATTTCACATTGATCCAATATAAATCTAGTTTCATAATCTATAAGCCATTAATTTATCCAATACTTAAATCATTTTATCAAATCAAATCTTTGCCTACATCTTCAATGGAGATGCTTAAAAATGAGTCTTCACTCAAATATCCATAACTTACACAAAGCTAAATGAAAATGACTCAAACAAATTGGAAATTAACTAGAGTTCATGTATCTTTCCAATTAATTCAAATATAGTTCTTTATTCATCCAAATATGTTCATACCAAGCATTTCAATCTAACTGTAGTTGGGTAATCTCAAACCTGAAAATAACAAATTTTTCCAAAACTTGCATAACTTCTTCTTTTCTAATTGAAATAAACTCAAACTAAATCCAAAAGAAACATTATTCAATAATCTATCCATACATACATACATACATACATACATACATACATATATACATACATATATCCATGCATATATACATACATACATACATACATACATATATATATTACATAGTTTCCAGGTTGTACATGGTCGTACAAGTCCTGGAACCAACACTAAAACTAAAAAACCAATCAAAATAACAACTCATAATTTCACCAAATTTGTTTCAAATGTATCTCTTACTTTCCATATTACTTTGCTTCAACCAAACATCCATTTTTATAGTTTTTTTGGTTGGTTATAACTTCCAAACCACCTTTTAAACTACCTCCTTACATGCTTTTAATCAATATGCAACTTTGACAACATTTATGCACTTATACATTTTCACATTACAATTTTTGTATAAACCCAACATAGATAAAAACTATTCAATTGAAATGAATTTAGATCTCTCACATTAATATTTTTAACCTCCACTTTTATTTTACTTTAGGTGCCTTTGTGCCACTTGGCCATCTACCTTTCTTAGTTCTTTGAGTGATTTCCTCCCTCATTTTGACTTTTTTTTACCACATTTTGGAATCTTGATACCCTTCTAATTTATTAATATGCCAAGGTTTTCTAGATTATCCTGAGAATTGTTGATGCTTTCTATCTAGTTTTCTCCTTCCTCATTTTCTTTTTCTTCTTCTAGCTCTTTACTTATATGTTCTACTAGATCAATTTGATTCTCATATTATTCTATGTTTTCCTCAATCTGTTTTCTCTCTTCATTGGCTTTTCTATTTACATTCATCTATTCTAGATCCATCAGAATTCCATATTCTCCCCAATTCTTCCATATTCAATTTTCATTGTGTTCTTCTTGTTCCTAACTTGTGCTCTATTCTTTAGTATTTGGAGTTCTTATTCTTTTTCTAGAATTGGAACTTTTTTGTTGTATTTAGGTTCTTTTGACTACTAAGTTTCCTTGTGGGCTTGTACTTCAAAATGATATGATCCATTGGTTGGGGTTTCCTAGAATTTATAGCTCCATTTTTTGGCTCTTTTCCTTATGGTGATATTACTCAATTGTGCTAATGATGCTGGTGGGACTGATCCTTCTATCTTTTGTTCTTCATTATATGCTCCATATGATTTCCAATTATTTTTCTAATTTCATCTGAGACTCAAACTATTCTAGATATCTCCTTATATAGATTTGGAGTGTTCTTATCTAGGTGATAAGGATCCTTTGTGGTGAAAAGCCATGTATTTTTTGTATCCTCAATAGCTTTTATACTAGACTTCTCCTATGCAAGGGCCTCCAAATGTTTTCTCTAAACTATTTGGTTATCATTCTCCAAATTTTGAACTTTTTCCATCTATTTCTTTTCCCTTTCTTTGTACTTTTTGAGATCATTCTTTTGAACCTTTGTTATTTCTAATAGAGACTTTTCTTTGGTTGTGTTTGTTGGACCCTCTTTTTGCTTTAGGATCTCAATTTGATAAATGTCATCATCAATTTTGAGACTGATTTCTTCATTAAGTTGATTAATGCTTCTAATATTCTCCTCTAGTTCCATCATTTCTATTTTTGACTGCTCTAATTATTCTTTTAAGCTTGCAAATTTTTCACTTAGTGAGTTGATTAGGTTGACTCCTTCTATATATCTTCAATATGTGATCTGATTAATGTCTTCTCCATTTGATTTTTTAGATTTATTTTCAATACTTTTGAGTATGCTCTATATGATCTTTAGTTTTGTTATCTCACCTTCTTCAAACTCCCTATTTGTTGATAAAATAAGACTATCAATATTTTTTTGGAGCCTGATCTCTCCTCTATTGCTGACCTATTCTTTTTTTACCAACTCTAGATATTGATCCTCTATGTTAGTATCCAAATTGATTTCTTCAAAATCTGAATAGGTTCCTATCACCTGTCTCCCTTCTTCTAGAAATTTTACATGTCAAATTTTCCCTTGGTATATGGAGAAGTTGATTTTGTACAATGATCTATTTGTGATAATTTTAATTTGTTCTTGATCATAAAGTTTTGGTTTTAAATTAATTAAGAGTTTTACTGATGTATATTTGGTATGATGAGGTTCATAACCCTTAATTCCTCCTAGTAACTCTCTAATTTGGATGAAAATGCTAATGCCGCATAATTCAACTCATGTATTATTTAATGATACCGATATTGGGAGATTAGGGGAACTCACCATGATTGCATTAAAGTTGGGTTTCCATTTCAAAAAGTTTAGACTATATCCATTTATGAATTTGAGAGAATTTTCAAGTACAGATTACCTAATACTTAAATCTATGCAATGTAAAAAAATAAAAGAGTTTGAGAAGAAAGTTATACTTACCTGATTAGATTCCATGGCTTTGAACCATTTCACCATTTTAGACTACTCTAATTTCAGCCCCATCCAAACAGTGTACAGACCCTTTTCTTCACAATCAAACCATTTATCTTCACTGATCTTATTTTTTATAATAATGGTAGTGTCTACCTTTTCTTCTATTTTTTAGCTCATGTGCAATTGTATTTGATCTATTCTTGGCTTAGAACATTGAAATTGTCCAAATTAAAATAAGGGTTGTGAAGGTGAAGATAGATACAAGGTGGAACATCATAAGTGAACTAATTTTATCCCACTATTTTTTTTCATATCATTAATTGGTGCAACATTTTTCCTTTCATTCGGGTCTTTTCTTTTACTAGCTATATCTAACAATTTTGTGTTTTTTTGTTAAACAATACAACTTTCAAGATAAAAAATTAAAAGATCAGCTCATCAAAGAGTTAGAGCATGAGTTTGGTAATAATATTTTTTATCATAAGAAAATGTTACAAAAAGCTTGCAAACATCTTAAGGTTGTGAGGGACTCATATAGAAGGAGTCTCATCCTAAACTCAGAGTATGAGCATCCTCCCTTTATTAAAGTGAGGGAATGGAATGAGTTCATTTTTTATGCAAAGGAGAAAGGGGCAGATGATCAAAGAGAAACTACACCAACAAGTGTGAGAAGGTATGAAATAGTATTAAATACTAGTATATTAATGTAATAATGCACTAATTAGTATTGATCTTTATATCTATATCATCTAGCATATTTCAAACTTTTCATAGGTTGTAGGACACATCAAAGCAAACAAAGGCTAGGCTAGAAAAGGTTGGGTAGCACAAACTTGGCTCTGGGGGATATTCTAAATTCAAAGCACAAGTTTTAAGTAGTTGTAAATGAATTGCAAAGAAAAAGTATTTCTAAAATACAAACAATTTTTTTTAATTTATAAAAAAATGTAGGGTGCTGATTTTAATTTGAAGGTCATGGAAGAACACAAAAAATTCCTTCAAGCAAGGCTATGTAGTCGTGGCTGAATGCCTATAGCAAGCTTCCATTTCCCCAATCGAATAGTCTCCTGCATCATGTGCATAGGTAAATATGATAAAAAATATATTATAAATTTAATACTTGAGCAAAAATCTATTTGATAATAATGTACATGACATTGCAATGTAGCCTGTTAACCATGACACAGATCATACGCTACATCATGAAGCCTCTTATGTGCATCATACTATCCATGGAGGTGCTCATTTTCTATTTAAAACTAATTATGTAATTATTAATACAATTTAACATCTTTAATTGAACTTGGTGTAACCTTTTTATGTATATTTTAGAGGATATAGAATCATGTCGTGCTGAATGACTACCAGAGGATGTTCAAACTGATCAACAGGTGGCTCATGTTGCACATTTAGGTAAAGAAAATCTATGTTTCTTTCTTTTAAATTAATTTTTATTTATATTTATTTTACTTAAATAAAAAATCGTAATTCACTAATTTAAAATGGTGTGAATTTAACTCATGAAGTACTTGTTATTGTAGCAGACCCCCCTTTGGTGCAATGGCCTCATGATGTTCCTGAATGGATGAGGAGGAGACATGCATTAGAACTAGTAGAGGAGGGGGATGACGAGGACATTGATATTCCTCTTAGAAATTTCATGAAAAAAAAAAATTAGCAAGAAAGCCAAAAAGAAATGATTGTTGTGTGTTAATGAATTTTATGTGTTAATGACTTATTCATGAATGTTGGGTGTTAATGAATATTGTGTTAATGAATTATTCATGAATGACTTACTCTTGAATGTTGCATGTTAATGGATTATTCATGACTGTTGTATGTTAATGAATTTTATGTGTTAATGAATGTCATCTTGTGATTATAATGATTGAATGTTATATTTAAAAAATGGATGAATGAATGAATGCTATTTAATGTTAATGGGGAATTTAGAGTGATTTTGTGGGGATAGGAAGGCCCAAATGAGCTTCCACCTTTACATGGTTGGCCTTGTTTAGTGGAGAATATTAAACTATTCTTGAAACCAAGTGAAGCTCAAACTTTAAAGATAAGCTTATAGTTAATAGTGACAACCAATTAGCAAGTCCAAATGAAGTTCTTCATTACAAGTACCTTTTTAGTTTTTAAAGAATGATGTCATGTTTTAATATTGTGTAGTTTGTTCTTAAGTCAAAGTATTCTTTTACTATAAGAACATAATTTATGACTTTTTTTCTAAACTAAAAGTATTAAATAGTCAAAATTGTCTTATTTTCCACACTCAATTTTCATATTAATGTGAGATGTTTTAAAATGACCATCTAAGAATTGTACAATATCTGATTAAAAAAACCCTACATGTTCAAAATGTGGCACTCTTTCTAATACATTTGTTGTCAATGCATTCTAGGCAAAGATTGGTCATGATAAAGATTTTAAAGAAGCATTACAAGCTCTTAGGGGAAGACAATGTGATGTGTCATATCAAGCAACTGAAATCTTGGTGTGTGTCTTTGTCTGTTCTAAAAATATATATATATTTCATTCACTGGTATCAACTAGGTCAACTTCCAATTTCAATTTAAGCTGAAATTTGAGTAAAACTTTGGAGCTAATCAGTTCCAATGAAGATGTTAAAAAAAAGAAGTTGATTGTTGCTGATATTAGGTTATCAATCTATTGAGTATATTATACAAGAATATATAGAGGAGATGGAAAATCTACCCAAGACCAAAATACTTGATTTGTTTCATAGAAACTATGCTCCTGCTGTCATTGTAAGCAATATGCTCAATGATTTGTTGGTTCTCCATAATTTATCTACTCATCCACAGTTCCTTCCAATAATTCATTCATCATTTACAATTTCATAATATGTATTGTACTTGATGAATTTTATTTTTTTTGACTCTTAGTTATTTATCTAGTCATCCTTTACAACTTAAAAATTGTATTTTTTGTATCAAGTTGGTGTTGACCTATCAATATGCCAACAAATTAGTGGAATCAATGGTGTTATATTTTATGCCAATACAATCTTTGAGGCTGCTAGTGAGAAGCTACGTTAGGATATTAGATGTTTTTCTTTCATTTCTACTGATATAAATATGTTCTTTTCTATTTTAGATGTAATATAATTGTTTTGATTAGATAAAGTGGGATAGGGTTCAAACTTGTACAATAAAGAAACAACAAGACCATAAAAAGTAATATCAAGTCAAAACTATAGGCAGAAGGAATTCATAAGAGGTCAAAAGACTTTTGGACTTTAATGTAATATAATTAATTTGGACTTTGTTGTAGGCTATTCTTCAGGTTAGACAACATTAGTTCCAATTTCTATAGTTCAAGTGCCAACAATGGTCAATTCTAGATAAGAATATCTTATTTAGTTCCTCTCAATGATCAAACACATTTGTCTTACTTATTAATTAGAAAGTGGTGCTTGGTAGATTCCAAAGACAATAGTAGGTGCATTGTTGATGGACAAATTTGGTAGGAGACCACTTCTAATGGTATGAGTTAGGTCCTAAATATAGACTATTATAAGGACATTTACTGTGTATTAATTTGAACAATAATAAAGAAAACTTTCTTTAGATTGTTGTAGGAGGAATGAGTATCAGTTGTCTTATTGTTGGATTGTCATTCTACATACTGGTAATTACACTTTCCTATCATAATAACACTTTACATCCACTAACTCAATTTAATAGGATTTAATTTCATTTACCTAATTCTCATGCAAAAGAAAGTAGCCATTTCTCTTGTTAAATCATCTAAGATTATAAAGGGAATGTCATTGTTGTGTCAATGTGTTTAAAAATGGAACTATTGTTGACAAGCATATATTTTCTATTTGATAATTGAGTTCTAATGTTACTTTACTCCACAAGTTGGTAGCCAATTTTTCAACATAATTACCAAGTATGTAAATTACAAAAAATGACAATTAGATAGAACATCAAAATTATAATGTTTATTTTGAATTATTTCAATCTACCTTGTTTTGCAGTAACACTCTACACAATCTATTTTATAGTTGATTGGGAGTAGGCTAGCTTTGATTGGTCTATTGGTGAGTATTACATCATTAACCAAGCAATATTTTATTTAGATCTCAATAATTTAGTATCTATTTCTGATAAAAATTATTGTTTATAACATCTTCTTGTATTTATGTTGTACAGGCCTATATTGCAACATTTTCATTAGGGGTTGGCAAAATTCCATGGGTTATAATGTCTAAGGTTAGTTCTTATTAGAAAAGTGAATTGACTAGGTTAAGAAGAAATTGTAGAGATGAAGTTAGTCTATCAATAAACACTAATGAATCAAAACTTCCTACCTTATCATTTCTTCTAAGTTTAGTACCCAACTCTTTTGATTACTGAAGGCTAGACATTACTCTTGAGAAGAATGGACCTCATGATCATTATAAAGAGACTTTTCTTTAATGAGTAGACCCAATGTCTTATGGATTAGTTCCTCTGTACACCCTCATCCTCACCCACCTTGAAAATATCTAGAGAGCTTTTCTTCTAAATCATTCTTTCATTCAGACTCTTCATTCTCTAAGGAATTTAATGTTTATATCCCACTTAAATCATTCTCAACACCCTGGTGTAATCCTTGGATCATTAGGAATACCTGCCCTTGGCTATAGATGCATGTACCCTACCACTATAGAATCTCTCTATCAATAGCTAAGCTTTGAAACATGGGTTATAATTTAATCCCTAGGTCACATTAATTTAAAACAAATCATTAACTATGAAATAGATAAAGGAATTTAGTAAACCAATTAGTTTTGGAGCTTGCAAGTGTTCTCCAAAAGTTTTACACCACTAATATAGACTAAAAAGACAATTCTGTAGTGAAATTTTGGTAATTGAACTTTATTCTTTAGGTCACATTAGTCAAAACTAAACCCAACCTTCTAAATACTAAAATAAATTATATCAATAATCAATGGTTTATTTATATTGATAATCAATTTATATGAATTTCATAATCTATAGATTTATCTATTTTTGGTTTGATCAGATATTTCATATAAATATGAAGGGCAATGTTGGTAGCTTGGTGTCTTTTGTTGCTTGGTTTGGTGGTTGGCTTGTTACAGTTACGTTTAATTCTCTCTTATCTTGGAGTCCAAATAATTTTCTCAAATTTTCCTATTTTGATACCATCTCTCATTAGTTGTAAGAGTTCTTGAATGGAGAAATGTTAGATGTGTTTTTAGGACCAAATGCTTCATGTACTCCATGTAATTCTGACTATGAAAATGGATTGCTTATTCTAGACATGGATCTTAACCTCTGTAGACAAGTGAAGGATAAATGGGGATTTTGAATGATAGCCTATTATGAAATGTATTCAGAGCTACTCACAAATTACCTTAAGCCAGAATTTAGACCACAAGTTGTTATAGACCCCTCACTACAGAAGGAGAGATCTCAATAGTGCCTTGGAATAAATTTTTTATTTTTTAAGGTAAAAATGTACTTTTTCAAAATTATATTGAAGATAATCATTTAGAGAATGGCTCTAAACCATATTAAACAATGTGATCTAGGAGTTTGTATCAAAAACTAGCCAAGATTGTTTCAAGAAAAACCAGGTTGTTTCATTCACTATGCCTTCTTTCATGAGAAGATATGGATATACACATGTTAACTATGTTTTTTAATATTTATAAATTTCAGAGTTAGAAAGATGTTGATGGGTACTTCATCTCATAAAAGGAACAATGGATTTAGCATTGACCATGGAATGTTAAAGCCAAACTAATAATGTGAATGATTCAATATGGCACTTAGGTACCTCGTCTATTTTTAGTGGCATTTTGGGCTTCATATTTTGAGCATAGAGATACTAGGGATAGGGAATCTTCATATCATGTAGTATTTTTCATAACCTGGTTGTGGCTTCTAACTGCGAGCTATTCTTGGTAGCTAAAATATAGTAGAAGTCCATAGATGCTATTATGAACTTTAATCTAGGGTCCTTTGTAATAAATCACCATTTTTCTATAGTTCTTCAAAGATCTACCCTTAAATCTCAATCAGTGACCAATATGTGACGATACATTTTTAGGTTTATCTAGAAAAGTCACAAGGTTAAGACACATTTTTCTCAACAAATCGTAGGTCACTTTGATTAAAGAAATGATTATGTTTTCTATTATAGACTTCCAAGATGCCAAAAAATCAAGCATGATTTTCTTATTATTCCCTAATGTGGAATAATTGTATTTCTCTCATTGGTTGCTAGTAAAATGCTTGTTAGTTGTAGATGAAAGGTCATTGTTATGGGTGCTTACAACAAAGATTGTGATTTTATTAGTTAACAGGTTGATTAGTTTTGTCACACTTGCTTAAATTTTCATTAGCAATAGAAGTCATATGACAAGCCATATTCTTGGATGGTATAGAAGAACCTAATGATCCTTAGAGACCTAAGAAGGAAAAATGGCAAGGAATGTGTGTTCCAAGGTCCAAGGAACCTAACATGATGTAAATAGGCCTTAAATGGCCTAAAGATGTAATTAGTTTTATAATTAAGTTAGATGACCTAATGTCCTAAAATATGTAATAATGGTCAATTTTGACCAAATGATAAAAATGTGTGTTTGTTTGGTTCTATCAGTCCTTGATAGGGTGCCTTTAGTCAAATTGGTAAATAACAAGGCTTTTGGTTGCTTTGGAAGTCATTAAATTTAGTTTGTGTTTGAAGAGAAATTGTCAAGTTTGAATTTGAATATCAATGTCTAGTTGGCCTAATTGAAGTTTTAATCATTTGTTAATGTGATGGGTAGTTATAGTCAATTTTCTAAATTCTACAAGGTCTCATAAACTATAGAAAATGAATAGTAGAGGATTAGGAGGAAGCAACCATTTAATGACTTCAAGATTGCCCTTAATAGATTATATCCCAATTTTGAATAAAATGAATGTTTTTACTGATTATTCATGGTGTATTGTTTAACTATTTCTAAATTCTTAAGGATTCTATTGTTTGCAATGAAAAAATGTTATTACATACCTTTGCATTGATTTAAGTTCATTTTTCATCCTTTTGAATGTAATGTGTTGATTGATTTAAGGAACCATAGGAAGGGCAACCTCATTTTTAAGTTTTGAATGGAATAATGGTCATCCCACTATATGTCACCACTATCCATTATGGAATAGGCCTAAAATAAATGTAATATAACCATACTCACATGGTGCAGAAAGAATAGGGGTTGAGTGATGATCAACAAGGGAGAAGAGAAAATATTCAAGAAAGGTAAATGGAATGTGTGAGCAACTATTGGATTGGTCAAGTTGTCCACAAAGATTTATTGTTTTATGATAGATTTTTTTATGTTAAGGACATCGTGAGGGGTCCTTTAGGTGGGTTTGAAGGTAAGTGGAGGCTTAGTTTGATTATGCCCTAGTTTGAGGCTTAATAGTGAGGGTTTGGGAGTTAATGCATAAAATGAGTATGGCTAAGTGAACCAGTGCAAGAATATGTGGTTTGGCAATAAATTGAGACATTTTGTAAAATTTAAGAACTTGGTTGCAAGATGAAAGGACACTTTCTTTGTAAAAGTAGCCTAATTGGAGCTCTTGAAAGGGGTAGCAAGGTTTGGTCTGAGGTATTGGTTCAAAATAAATGTTGTTAAATTTGATATATATTGTATAAATTTTTAAAGGGTATCTAAAACCCTAATGTATTTGGAGAGTTGTTTGGAAGAACTTGAAAATAAGTTGAAAAAACTAGTTTGGCAAAGCTAGTAGAATAGTTTCTCTATTTCATGACCAATCAATTTGCACATCTACAAAATAGTGATTTGATTCAAATTTTGGATGAATGAAGTTGTACATTATTGATTTCTTTTTGGGAGGTTTCTAGATTTCATTCTTGCAATCTATCAGTATAGCTTTCTTCCTTTGTAATTTATTATTTTGATGCATCACATAGTATGCTGTCAAAATTCTATGATCTATGTATCAAACTTTTCTTATCTAGCTCAGTATCTTCAAAATAGATAACAATTCAAATATTTAAGGTCTTTAATGTGGAGCTATAGAGTATGATTGCTGAATTTATTTCAAATTTGAATGCTCTTGAAATTGTTTGCATATATTTTATCTGTGTCAACATTTTCTATGATCCATTATGACCTTGTCTTTTCTAGATCATTGTTTCAATAATGCATTATAGAGTATGATCCATGTTCTTACAATCCATAATCATGATTTTTTTTTTTTTTTTTAATTCATTATATTGATGGGTGTTTGAACTCTTTGAAAATCTTTATTATAGACCAAGAAAGTAAGACTGCCTATTTTTTTTTTCAAATTTAGTTATTTTTATCATTTTTTCCTATCAATATTTTAGATCATGTTCTATGATCTACCATCACAACTTTCATGTTCTCTAACTTCCTATCTTGATCATGATAGATAATGGAGTATGTGTCATTTTCATAATGTCTTGTTAATAACTCATAAATATTGATGCGAAAGAGATTTATGAAGTCATATCAAAATCTTTGAAATTCATTAAATTCTGAGAAAAATAGTGTCCACTAAGTAAACTACTTATAAATAGAATCTTTATTTGCTCTGAATTTTCATTTTTTGAGTTGATTGTGTTTTTTTGTAAACTTGAAAATAGAAATCATAGGGTATGTGCAAGATCATGGTGTACCAAACTATGGCCTTAAGTGGCAGTGAAAAATTAGCAAATCAAGTTTATGTCAACTTGACACATAATTTTGAAGTGGTTATGGACTTTATATCAAAAAGTTGTAAAAAAATAATTTGTAGAAAATTGAATGTAGTTTCTAAACTACTAGGCCTTATCAAGAGAAAAAAAAATTGATTGGTCAAAAGTTTGAATTTTAATGCAGTACTAAGAAAATTTCAGGGCAAAAATAAAAAGTAGGTGTATGTCTGACCACCTTAATCAAAATCAAATCATAATTTTTTTAAATATAATTATAGATATGAAAACTAGACTCATGCCCGGATGTGTCGCATATTTTTTGATATTTTTATTCCAAATAAATAATTAAATATGAATTTTCTACCAAAACTTTTTCAAATTAAAAAAAGTCTCGTGTCTGACCACCCTAACTAATAGAAAATTTGATCAAATTTTTATTTTTTTATTTTTTTCTTATACTAGGTGAAGTATAGAATGTGAAGCAATTTTTAGATTTAAAAAATGTTATACCGTTTGAAAGTTATAGCTATTTTTTATTCAGTATGTCAATCAACACTTTACAATAATATTCATTGATAATTAACTAATAAATACTTATCGAACTTAGAATTTGACAAAAATTATATTTATGGAATCTAGAGAGCGATATTAAAAAACCCATTTCGTTTCATTCAATTTCGATCAAAATAACATTGTCAGACGGCTACTCGAAGTCTGAGTATCACTAAAATTCTCTATAAACACGTCTTTGGGGTTGACCGAGTAGGCTTGGTAAATACCAAGCCTGATCAGATATCCGATTCAAAATCGGATATCCGATTCAAAATCGGATATCCGATTTGACATTGGATATCCGATATGGCTCGATAGTCAAATTCAAAAAATCTTCAAATTTTGGAGGGAAATTCGATTTAAACGTTCTAATTTTTTATTTTTAAATTATTTCACTTATATTAATATGTAAAAGCATATTTTAATATTATATATATATATAATAACGTAATGTAAACATACAAGATATAATCTAGTAATAGATAATAATATCTTATGTTAATCTTATTACAATCTATAAATATAATATATATTATTATTATTTTTACTAAATATAATAACGTAATTTATATATATATATAAAATACGTATTATATATTATTATATTAATATGTATATTATTAATATATTTATATAATAACATAATATTTTTATTAAATATAATAATGTAATATGTATATGTATATATATATATATATTATATTGATATGTATATTATTAATATATATGTATATTATTAATATATAAGAGTCAAAGGGGGTCATAGGGTGACCTATAACCCTCTTTGACCCATTAAACGACGATATATGTCTCTAGGGGTCCTAGGACCCCTAGGGACATATGTCATCCTTTAATGGGTCAAAGGGAGTCCCTTTGACCCATTAAATGATGACATATGTCCCTAGGACCCCCAGGGACATAGCCGAATCGTTCATATCGGTAAAAGGGGGTCATAGGGTGACCTATGACCCCCTTTGACCCATTAAATGACGATATATGTCTCTAGGGGTCCTAGGACCCCTAGGGACATATTCGAATGGGTATTATGGGTCAAAGGGACCCATTAAACGATGACATATGTCCCTAGGGGTCCTATGACCCCTAGGGACATAGTCGAATAGTTCATATGGGTCAAAGGGGGTCATAAGGTGACCTATGACCCCCTTTGACCCATTAAATGACGACATATGTCCCTGGGGGTCCTAGGACCCCCAGGGACATAGTCGAATCATTCATATGGGTCAAAGGGGGTCATAGGGTGACCTCTGACCCCCTTTGACCCATTAAACGATGACATATGTCCTTAGGGGTCCTAGGACCCTAAGGACATATTCGAATGGGTAATATGGGTCAAAGGGGGTTATAGGGTGACCTATGACCCTCTTTGACCCATTAAGCGATGACATATGTCCCTAGGGGTCCTAGGACCCTTAGGGACATATTCCAATCGTTCATATGGGTCAAAGGGGGTCATAGGGTGACATATGACCCTCTTTGACCAATTAAATGATGATATATGTCTCTAGGGGTCCTAAGACCCCTAAGGACATATTCGAATGGGTAATATGGGTCAAAGGGGGTCATAAGTCATTTGACTCATTAAACGATGACATATTTCTCTAGGGGTCCTTGGACCCCTAGGGACATATTCGAATTGTTCATATGGGTCAAAGGGGGTCATAGGGTGACCTATGACCCCCTTTGACCCATTAAACGATGACATATGTCCCTAGGGGTCCTAGGACCCCTAGGGACATATTCAAATGGGTAATATGGGTCAAATGGGGTCATAGGGTAACCTATGACCCTCTTTGACCCATTAAACGATGACATATGTCCCTAGGGGTCCTCAGACCCCTAGGGACATATTCAAATCGTTCATATGGGTCAAAGAGGGTTATAGGGTGACCTATGACCCTCTTTGACCCATTAAACGACGACATATGTCCCAAGGGGTCCTCAGATGCCTAGGGACATATTCGAATCGTTCATATGGGTCAAATGGGGTCATAGGGTGATCTATGACCCTCTTTGACCCATTAAACGATGACATATGTCCCTAGGGGTCCTAGGACCCCTACGGACATATTCGAATCGTACATATGGGTCAAAGGGGGTCATAGGTCACCCTATGACCCCCTTTGACCCATATGTATGATGACATATGTCTCTAGGGGTCCTAGGACCCCTAGAGACATATTCGAATGGGTATTATGGGTCATATGTATGATGACATATGTCTCTAGGGGTCCTAGGACCCCTAGAGACATATTCGAATGGGTATTATGGGTCAAAGGGGGTCATAGGGTGACCTATGACCCTCTTTGACCCATTAAATGATGACATATGTCCCTAGGGGTCTTTGGACCTCAAGAGACATATTCGAATGGGTAATATGGGTCAAAGGGGGTCATAGGGTGACCTATGACCCTCTTTGACCCATTAAATGACGACATATGTCCCTAGGGGTCCTAGGACCCTAGGGACATATTCGAATTGTTCATATGGGTCAAAGAGGGTCATAGGGTGACCTATGACCCCCTTTGACCCATTAAATGACGACATATGTCCCTAGGGGTCCTAGGAACCCTAGGGACATATTCGAATGGGTAATATGGGTCAAATGGGGTCATAGGGTAACCTATTACCCTCTTTGACCCATTAAAAGATGACATATGTCTCTAGAGGTCCTAGGACCCCTAGGGACATATTCGAATCGTTCATATGGGTCAAAGGGGGTCATAGGGTGACCTATGATCCTCTTGACCCATTAAACGACGATATATGTCTCTAAGACCCCTAGGGACATATTTGAATGGGTAATATGGGTCAAAAGGGGTCATAGGGTGACCTATGACCCTCTTTGACTCATTAAACGATGACATCCATCCCTAGGGGTCCTCGAACCCCAAGGGACATATTCAACTGGGTAATATGGGTCAAAGGGGGTCATAGGGTGACCTATGACCCTCTTTGACCCATTAAACGATGACATATATCCCTAGGGGTCCTAGGACTCTAGGGACATATTCGAATGGTTCATATGGGTCAAAGGGGGTCATAGGTCACCCTATGACCCCCTTTGACTCATTAAATGACGACATATGTCCCTAGGGGTCCTAGGACCCCTAGGGACATATTTGAATCATTCATATGAGTCAAAGGGGGTTGTAGGGTGACCTATGACCCCGTTTGACCCATTCAACGACGACATGTCCCTAAGGGTCCTAGGACCCCTAGGGACATATTCGAATGGGTAATATGGGTCAAATGGGGTCATAGGGTAACCAATGACCCTCTTTGACCCATTAAATGATGACATATGTCTCTAGGGGTCCTAGGACCCTTAGGGACATATTCGAATCGTTCATATGGGTCAAAGGGGGTCATAGGGTGATTTATGACCCTCTTGACCCATTAAACGATGATATATGTCTCTAGGGGTCCTAGGACCCCTAGGGACATATTCGAATGGGCAATATGGGTCAAAGGGGGTCATAGGGTGACCTATGACCCTCTTTGACCCATTAAATGACGACATATGTCCTTAGGGGTCCTACCCCTCGGACCCCTAGGGACATATTCGAATGGGTAATATGGGTCAAAGGGGGTCATAGGGTGACCTATGACCCTCTTTGACCCATTAAACGAAGACATATGTCCCTAGGGGTCCTAGGACCCTAGGGACATATTTGAATGGTTCATATGGGTCAAAGGAGGTCATAGGGTGACCTATGACCCCCTTTGACCCATTAAACGATGACATATGTCCATATTTGAATCGTTCATATGAGTCAAAGGGGGTCATAAGGTGATCTATGACCCCCTTTGACCCATTAAACGATGACATATGTCCCTAGGGGTCCTAGGACCCTAGGGATATATTCGAATGGTTCATATGGGTCAAAAGGGGTCATGGGGTGACCTATGACCCCCTTTGACCCATTAAACGACAACATATGTCCCTAGGGGTCCTAAGACCCCAAGGGACATATTTGAATCGTTCATATGAGTCAAAAGGGGTCATAGGCTGACCTATGACCCCCTTTGACGCATTAAACGATGACATATGTCCCTAGGGGTGCTAGGACCCCTAGGGACATATTCGAATGGGTAATATGGGTCAAATGGGGTCATAGGGTAACCTATGACCCTCTTTGACCCATTAAACGACGACATATGTCTCTAGGGGTCCTAAGACCCCTAGGGACATATTCGAATCATTCATATGGGTCTCACCCTATGACCCTCTTGACTCATTAAACGATGATATATGTCTCTAGGGGTCCTCGGACCCCTAGGGACATATTTGAATGGGTAATATGGGTCAAAGGGGGTCATAGGGTGACCTATGACCCTCTTTGACCCATTAAACGACGACATATGTCCCTAAGGGTCTTAGGACCCCTAGGGACATATTCAAATGGATAATATGGGTCAAATGGGGTCATAGGGTAACCTATAACCCTCTTTGACCCATTAAACGATGACATATGTCTCTAGGGGTCCTAGGACCCCTAGGGACATATTCAAATCGTTCATATGGGTCAAAGGGGGTCATAGGGTGACCTATGACCCTCTTGACGCATTAAACGACGATATATGTCTCTAGGGGTCCTAGGATCCTTAGGGACATATTCAAATGGGTAATATTGGTCAAAGGGGGTCATAGGTCACCCTATGACCCTCTTTGACCCATTAAACGACGACATATGTCCCTAGGGGTCCTTGGACCCCAAGGGACATATTTGAATGGGTAATATGGGTCAAATGGGGTCATAGGGTGATCTATGACCCTCTTTGACCCATTAAACGATGACATATTTCCCTAGGAGTCCTAGGACCCTAGGGACATATTCCAATCGTTCATATGGGTGAAAGGGGGTCATAAGGTGACCTATGACCCCCTTTGACCCATTAAACGACAACATATGTCCCTAGGGGTCCTAGGACCCCTATGGACATATTTGAATTGTTCATATGAGTCAAAGGGGGTCATACGGTGACCTATGACCCCCTTTGATGCATTAAACAACGACATATGTCCCTAGGGGTCCTAGGACCCCTAGGGACATATTCGAATCATACATATGGGTCAAAGGGGGTCATAGGGTGACCTATGACCCTCTTTGACCCATTAAACGATGATATGGGACATATTCGAATGGGTAATATGGGTTAAAGGGGGTCATAGGGTGACCTATGACCCTCTCTGACCCATTAAACAACGAGATATGTCGCTAGGGGTCCTAGGACCCCTAGGGACATATTCGAATGGGTAATATGGGTTAAAGGGGGTCATAGGGTGACCTATGACCCCCTTTGACCCATTAAATTATGACATATGTCTCTAGGGGTCCTAGGACCCCTAGGGACATATTCGAATGGGTATTTTGGGTCAAAGGGGGTCATAGGGTGACCTATGAGTCTCTTTGACCCATTAAATGATGACATATGTCCCTAGGGGTCCTCGGACCCCAAGGGACATATTCGAATGGGTAATATGAGTCAAATGGGGTCATAGGGTGACCTATGACCCTCTTTGACCCATTAAACGACAACATATGTCCCTAGGGGTCCTAGGACCTCTAGGGACATATTCGAATGGGTAATATGGGTCAAAGGGGGTCATAGGGTGACCTATGACCCTTTTTGACCCATTAAATGACGACATATGTCTCTAGGGGTCCTAGGACCCCTAAGGACATATTTGAATCGTACATATGGGTCAAAGGGGGTCATAGGGTGACCTATGACACACTTGACCCATTAAACAATGATATATGTCTCTAGGGGTCCTATGACCCCTAGGGACATATTCGAATGGGTAATATGGGTCAAAGGGGGTCATAGGGTTATATTAATTTACTATATATTATAATATAAAATATTATTATTATACTATACTATTATAATTTATAATATATTATACTTTTTTATTATATATTATATTATAAGATATTACTTTTTATTATTATATTATAATATGTATATATTATATTACATTACAATATATTATAATATATGAAATATTATATTATATTATTATAATATAATATGTTATTATAATATTATTATATTATAGTATAATAATAATTATAATAATATTATTATATTATAGTATAATAATTATTATAATAATAATATTATTATAATATAATAGTATGATATATTATTTAATATTATTATTATTTTATATCAATAATAATAATATTAAATAATATATCATACTATTATATGATTTTAATTATTAGTCGGATATTGGATTTAAAATCGGATATCGGATATTCGATAAGGCTCGGCTTAACCTTCCAGGTTTGGTTCCTGGATAGGTAAAAAAAAGTCAGAGCGGATTTTGAAGCGCTTTTAAGCGTCTTAAAACTCTCTTTTTTTCACATCGCCACTTTTTGGCACACCATGATCCTCCACATACCCTATAGCTTTATCTACCATCATAACTTTTCTCTTTTCTAGCTCATTATCTTGTCTAATCCATTATAAACCTGACCACACTCATATGAAAAAGTCTTAATTTGTATCTTAAATTGGAAAGCTTGTACTCTTGATTGTAGGTATCTCCAAAATTATATTTATGATCTAGCATGAATTTTTATTTCTTTTCAAGCTCACTATACTAAATGATACATCATGGCAGTTCTCTTTTTCACTAATTCACTCTCTAGATTATAGATTCTAAAATATGAATTGCAAATTTGATGCAAAAATGTTATACACAGTCAAAGTGAACTATCCTCATTCTATTCATTTTTTTTTGGTGTTTATTTTATAGGAAGAGTATTTGGGGTCGTTTAATATGATGACATTGTTCAATATGATGACATTCTAAATTGTGTCTTTTCAAAACTTGTTTAAACTAACTAGGTAAAAATGAAGCTTAAAGGCCACCAAAAGAAAATTATAGGCTTGGCATTTTCACACACTTTGAATGTATTGGTATCTTCTAGGGTCAATGCTTAGGTTTCTCTTCATTTTATATATCCTTTTTCATCTTATTTTGTACATTCACATGTTTATAGATTCAAATTACTAAATATTTGGCCAATATTCTGGCAGGTCTATTTCTGGAGCATTGATAGATGGGAGAAGCAAAAGTCAAAATTTTCACAAGTGTAGATAGGAAGATCATCACCAGTGATTGGAGATACAAGAGTACAGTTCCATAATGATCAAGTTCACTTGTTGGTTGTTCACGAGAGCTAGCTTGCTATTTATGATGCTTCTAAGTTTGACCCTTTGCATTATGTAAGTCTTTGTCAACAATTTAGAATTCAAATTTAGTAATTGATAATGATAGTAGCTACCTTCTCTATATGAATGTAAACTGATATAACATTTGTTTGTACTGCAGTAGACACCTCATGATTCTCTATTTGCTCCCATTTCAAGTGTAATATATTCATGTGATAGCCTTCTTGTATTTTATGACTTAACTCAATATGTATCCTTTGATTATTCATGTAGTGTCTATCCTCTAGTAATTGCATCACATCCATTTAACTCAAATTAGTTCACTCTTGGAATGATTGATAGAGGAGTTTATGTCATTAGAATCAGTAGGAAAGTGGGGTGTGGGACCTCCTCAAGATAATGGTACCATTGGATCAAATCCAACATTAAGAAATCAAGGTTTAGAACTAGCTCCAAGGCAGTTCATCATATTAGAACATGGAAAATGGTGCCTTGTGCTACCTTTTTATGTTTATCACTTACCTATCTACAACTCTACAATCAATATTGATGATAGTCTCTTGCCTTCACATCCTCCTTTTGATATATTAGTCTTGTAACCTATATATATATCTTCAAGAGCATGGTGCTTCTTTGTGCATAAGTTTTAGCTTTTAGATAAAATCATTCACTTATGAACATTCCATCAAAGATGATGTATACTGAGGAATTATGGCTTTTCTAGCTATTAAGTGGAACTTTCACATTTTTTTAACATTCAAATAACTTTACTTTTATTGATGTAGCTAAACTACGAGTGCCTTTTGTGTTCTTGACAAATGGTAAGATTTCAACTTTTGTGAAGCCATTACGAATGCAAATGAACTACAACTGGTGAGGTATCAATTTTAAGGCAATTTTTGTTTCTATAGTATAGATCAATTGCTAGAAATAGGCTTAGTGATTGATTGTGTTTTAATATTATGTCCTGGATGCTCTTGCCAAGGAATTGATCAACAAGTAGCCAAATAAGGGGTTATAGTTATATATGTGCTCTTATGATGATGTGATTGGGATTGTAAGTTTTTTTGTCATGTTTATCTGTTTGAAAAATAGAGATTAGTTAGTGTTATTAGCTTTCATTCTTGATAAATAATTATTTCCTAGTTTTATTTTTCCCTACAGTCTTCACAAGAAATGGTGTCTCAAGAACCAAAATTTAGATGGGCTATGCCAATTATTGCAAAGGCTTTGCTCTCACAAGAGCCTTTTAGACTACACAAAATTTGATTCTAAAGCATAATTTCTTGATGGAGACTCAGAATATTGTGCAAATTTCTTCATCTTTCCCATTGTTTTGTATGAAATAAACCATGTGATATGAATCAAACAATGGTGTGGAGGTAGAAATGTGCACAATACCTTGAGTCTCACACTGAGCAATTATGCTTTAGAATCCAATTTTGTGCAATTTCGAAGGCTCCTATAAGAGCAAAGCTTTTCCAATAATTGGCATAGCTTGTCTAAATTTCTACCAAGCGTTGGTCTCAATTTTGACCAAAATGTCTTCCCTTTTTCATCAGATGTATGGTACCATTGTAGAAAATTAAAGGGCCTTGGTCACAATTTTGATGATGGTTGAAAGGAATCTTGGTCGCAATTTTGATGATGATTGGTCTTTTTTATTGTCAAACATTTGGCTTTACTATCAAAAAATTCAAGGGGTGTACATTGAAATTTCAACCAGCAATGGACACAAATGAGGAAATAAGAGTTCAAGATGAACTAAGGAAATCGATGAAACTCACATTGGTAAGTCAACCTTTTTTAAGTCAAAATTTTGATGCTTAATTACTATGATGAAAAACTAACTAAAAAAGATTGATGATAGGTTTAGTTGTCTATTTGACCAAGATGTATGGTACCACCATAGAAAATTAAAGGGCCTTGGTCACAATTTTGATGATGGTTGAAAGGGATCTTGGTCGCAATTTCAATGACGATTGGTTTTTTTTATTGTCGAACATTTGGCTTTACTATTGAAAAATTCAAGTGGTGTAAATTGAAATTTCAACCAGCAATGGACACAAATGAGGAAATAAGAGTTCAAGATGAACTAAGGAAATCGATGAAACTCACATTGGTAAGTCGACCTTTTTTGAGTCAAAATTTTGATGCTTAATTACTGTGATGAAAAACTAACTAAAAAAGATTGATGATAGGTTTAGTTGTCTATTCGAACAACTCTCGTCACAATTTTGACCTTTTCTTGTCAAAATTTAGGGATAAATTTACTAGTGGAGACACAATCTTATTATTACAACTCTATTTAGATAAATATTTTTGTCCACATAGCATATAGACATGCCCATGATAGTGCAGAAGATAATTGGAAGATTATTAGAGAGTGTCATTTTTATATGAGTGATGATAGATCCCTCTCTCATGAGTTTGTGCAACATTGTTTCGAGAATTATTTTGATGTCTTATAGGAGCATGACATTGCTATGGATAAACATATCATTTTGTTAAATAATTGCATAGGCCAATTCAATAATGCTCACATATTTTATTATTGTGTAGGATGCACATAAAGAGCGGGGTGCTTCATATTTGGAGTTTTTCTAAGTTTGGCCATGGGAAAGGGGAACATGATGGAGTAGGGGCATGTGTGAAGAGAGCTCTAGTTAAGGAGCAATTGAAGATTTCAGGAGAAGAGCTTCTTGATGCTCATAGCATTTTTGATTAGCATAGTTCAACATTATCACAAGGGAGGGACTCTTAATTCAGTAGTACATAGGTTATTTTGTTTGGTTGAGGAAGGGTCCATCTCTAATAGATCAAATTGTGCTACAGTGAGAGACTCATAAAAAAATGCATTCATTCTAGAGCTCTGATTGTAGTACATGGACCATTTGGACACAATAGCTAGCTTGCTTTTGTCCTAGTTGTTTTTAGTGTGAGTGGGACCACTATGAGTCAAGTGAGTGGGGGAACACATGGGCTCCACATTATCTTATTCCATTGTCTATCATACCCACTATAAAAAATGATGACATGGAAAGTTCACTTAAGCATAACCATCTATCTGATCTTCTTTAGCCAAGACATGTCTTTGCATTGGTTGCACCACAGGGAAATGATGAGAAATTAGGTTCTTAGTTAGCACATTGTGTAAGTGGTAAACAAAAGGTTGCACAACCAATTGTAGATGATGATGGATTCACATATCCTACTAGTTCAGTTGTTGTTGCTAGAACATGGCTACAGACATACATCCTTAGAAGGAATGGAATTCTTGCATTCAAAAACTATCAGAAGCACAAAATAATTCTCATGTATTCACATCTTATTATAGAAACAAATGTGAAGTTTTTGAAGCATCAAGGAAGACCAAAAGTAAAAGAACTTTTTACTATTACTAATGTTGATCATGAATCTATACTGGAGACCCTAAAATAGAGAGAGGACCCTAATGGAACACTCGACTAGGTATATTTACTTCCTATGTTCTTTTGTTCACAATGATTCAGTGAACTAATGATTATATTCTTTAATACAATAAGTTACTAATTTTTTTATGATATTGAAATGTAGGTACATCATGAAGAGTAGCCATGCATGAAGATAAAAACTAAATAAGTAGTAGAATGAAGAAAAATCTATTCTATTTTTGACACTACAATTTTTGACACTACTAGTTTCGACACTATGATTTTTGACACTACTATTTTTGACACTTTGATTTGTGATAGTTGTGTATTGATGTAATAATGATGAAACACTTGATGTATTGTAAATTTAAACTTTTTTATTTAATGTAAGAAACAAAGATGATTTTACTTAATACAATTTATGTGGAGGGACCTAAAAAACGATGATTATAATACATACTAACACCAAAATTGCACTGTGCCCAACAAAAAAAACTTGAGAGAGGTTAAAAATAATCTTTTTACTTAATACTAACTCTAGTGACACCCTTGTTCCATCCATAGAGATTTTCCATCATTCGTGGCCACCCCGTACCAAAGAGTCTCCAAGGTGCTCTAAGTGCATTTCGAGATTAATCTTCTAAGGGTCATAACTCAAAGATAATGGGGCCTATCAATGAAACATTTAATGCTATAGGATGATAATTCCAAGGCCTAAAATAATATATCTCATTTTTTAGAGATCAAATTCCATTCGGATTTGACACAATGATCTCACTCGATGCCAAAACTCGTAGTGTGCCTCAATGCATAGGTACATTACAACATAACTTTGAAAGCATTGATCTTGAAAATGAACCATTAATGCCATTAGATATGGATGGATGGGTAAATCCTAGTGACTCCCTTGTTCTAGCTATTGAGAGCCTCTATTGTTCATAGCCACCCCATACCAAAAAGTCTCCAAGGTGCTCTAAGTGTGTTTCAAGGTTGATCTTCTGAGGATCATAACTTAGAGCTCATGGGGGCTTGTCATGAAATGTTGAATTCTATAGGACAATCATGTTGAGGCCTAAAATAAGCTATCTCATTTTTGAGAGATTACATTCTATTTGGATTCAACACAATGATCTTTCTCAATGCCAAAACTGGTAGGGTGCCTCAGTTCATAGGTGCATCACAGCATAACTTTGAAACTGTTGATCTTGGTATCAAATCGTTAGTTCCTTTAGCTTTAGATGGTAGGTAAACCCTATTAACACCATTATTATAGCCATGGAGAGCCTACATCATTCATGTCCACCTCATACCAAAGAGCCTCCAAGGTGCTCTAAGTGCATTTTGCGGTCGATCTTTTGAGGGTCATAACTCAAAGATCATGGGGGCAATCAATAAAATTTCAAATTATATAGGATGGTTATGAAAAGGAATAAAATAACCTATCTCATTTTTGAGAGATCACATTTCATTTGGACTTGACATAGTGATATCGCTCAATGCCAAAACTCAAAGTGTGTCTCAGTTCATAGGTGCATCACAATATAACTTTGAAACCGCTAATCTTGGCATCAAATTGTTAGTGCCATTAGCTCTAGATGGGTGGCTAAACTCTATTGACACCCTTGTTCTTGTCATGGAGAGCATCCATTGTTTCCAGTCACCCTGTACCAAAGAATCTCCAAGGTTCTCTAAGTGCATTTCAAGTTTGATCTTCTGAGGGTCATAACTCAAAGCTCATGGGGGCTATCAATGAAAATTTTAATGCTATAGGATGGTCATGTCAAATTTTGTAATAACCTATCTCATTTTTAATATATCACATTCCCTTTGGATTTGGCACAATGATCTCACTCAATGCCAAAACTCGCAGTGTGCCTCAGTTCATAGGTGCATCATAGCATAACTTTAAAATTGCTGATCTTGGCATCAAATCATTAGTGCCATTAGCTCTATATGAGTGGGTGAACCCTCATGACACCCTTGTTCCAACTATGGATATCCTCTATCATTCGCAGCCACCCCATACCAAAGAGTCTCCAAGGTGCTCTAAGTGTGTTTTAAGATTGATCTTTCAAGGGTCATAACTCAAAGCTCATGGGAGATATCAATGAAATGTCAAATGATAGAGAAAATTTATACCAAGGACTACAATAAACTATCTCATTTTTGAGATATCACATTCCATTTGGATTCAGCACAGTGATCTCGCTTGATGCCAAAACTCACAGTGTACCTCAGTTCATAGGTGCATCACAATGCAACTCTGAAACCACTAATTTTGGCATTGAATCATTAGTTTCATTATCTCTAGATGGGTGAGTTAACCCTAGTGACACCCTTTTTCTGGTCACAAAGAGCCTCCATCGTTCACTACCACCCCATATTGAAGAGTCTCAAAGGTGCTCTAAGTGCATTTTGAGGTTGATCTTCCGAGGGTCATAACACTAAGCTCATAGAGGCTATTAATGAAATCTAAAATGCTATAAGATGTTCATGCTGAGGCCTACAAACCTATCACATTTTTGAAAGATCACATTCCATTTGGATTCAACACAACAATCTCACTCAATGCCAAAAGAGTGTACCTCAATTCATAGGTGCATCACAACATAACTTTGAAACTGCTAATCTTTGCATCAAATCATCAGTTCCATTAGCTCTAGATAGGTAGGTGAACTATAGTGATACTCTTGTTTTTACTGCAAAGAGCCTCCATCATTCACAACCACCCCATACTAAAGATTCTCCAAGGTGCTCTAAGTGCATTTCAAGGTTGAACTTCTAAGGCTCGTAACTCATAGCTCATGGAGGCTATTGATGAAATGTTGAATACTACAAGACAATCATGTTGAGGCCTACAATAACCTATCTCATTTTTGAGAGATCACATTCTATTTGGATTTGGCACAATGATCTTGCTCAATGCAAAAACTCACACTGTGCCTCAGTTCATAGGTGCATCACAACATAACTTTAAAACTATTAATCTTGGAATCAAATCATCAAAACCATTAGCTCCATATGGGTGGGTGAACCCTAGTGCCACTCTGATTCTGGTTGCTAAGAGCCTTTATCATTCATAGCCACCCTGTATTGAAGAGTCTCCAAGGTGCTATAAGTGGTTTTGAGGTTGATCTTCTGAGGATAGTAACATGGAGCTCACGGGGGCTATTGATGAAACATTAAATGCTACAGGATGGTCATGCTAAAACCTACAATAATCTATCTCATTTCCAAGGTGCTCTAAGTGTGTTTGGGTGGGTGAACCATAGTGACATCTTAAGGGGTTGCAGAGATCATTTCAATTAAACATATACAATAGCATTTCAAATTAAACATTGCATCAAAAATTTGATAATAAAGATTGTTAAAATGTTATTCACAAATTATTGTATTTGAATTGAATATAAAAAACATGATAAAAATGACTGATATTCTATAAACATGAACAATACAGATGATTCACAATTGAATAATACTATACTAAATTAATATGTATATCATTGTGCACATAAATGACAAAAGTATATATCAAAATACATATATCCATAGATAAATTATACAGATATATATCAAATTTCATGTATCCATAGACAAATTATGTAAATATATATCAAAATACATAGATCCATATACAAAATATGGCTAACATGCCATCAGAATGTGTATAATATCAATGTTTCTATATACAGTGTGGCATATGCCATCTCAAAATGTCTCATGATGCATCCTATGAAAACTATACTATCCTATACTATTGGTGGATGATCAAAATGTAGCCTCTTCACTACATTTGGTGGATCAGATGCCTCCTACATAAACAAAAATGGAAAACCCAAACTTAGACTATTAAATTTAAATGATTCTATGTATCTAATATTGAATTACTCAAATGCATAATGATCCCTTTTTAATGAAGATTTATAGTATTAAAATTTCATCATAAATATCTCTCTCATCGACCTCCGGCATCAGTCAGGAGTCCTCTCATATGTCCTCAAAAATTCTTGAACCTCATTGATTATGGCCTATGTATGTTCAATTATGTTTTTCAAATGAATCTACAACTTAAAATATAACATTATAATTCATAAAATGCTAAATTCATAACATATAATCAAGAATTCAAACTATAACTTACATTTTTTGACTCCCCCTCTAGATATAATGGCTTCATTAGAAAACATACAAAACTCAGGCATCCAACCTCCTATGCATTAGGTGTTTCCTATGAGATACAAAATACTAGTTGTTAATATCATAGAAATTAGTTTTGAATTTATTAATGAAAATAAGGAAGAAATAAAAATAAATGATACTTATATATACGATGGGGCTCTCACTGCAAATGGAAACACTAGAGGGTCTGTGACATGGAATCTGCCTAGACTCATCACCAGTAGCCACATCCTATACAATAAAGAATATAATTAAATTTCATTTCCACAAACATTTTACAAGAATATATCGATATTTAACCACTTTAAAAGCACCTAATTACATATCCCTTGTCAATGGGTTGTGCCTCATCACCTACACTCTACCCCCCACTAATAGGTGATACTTGTAAGAGAAAAGAAAGATTAGAAATCATTCATGTTCCAATAGAAAATAGAAAATATAATGAGAACACAACATAATGTACCATAGATGTCTCAAGGCCAAATGAAATAGCTGAGAGTGTGACATTACCAACCTATCTGAGCTCCTCCTCAGTCATTAACTAAACATAAATGAAGATCACATACATGTATAGGTCAGTATGGGTTAAAAATTAAAATTAATCTATTATAAAGATTAGCTTTAAATTGCATATCTTGTAACAAAAAATTGTATACACATACTGACATAGAAGGATTCCATGCCTCTGCATGCCCCTCCTCTCCCACATCAAGGTGTGTAGCCTCTGTACATGCATCTGGTGTATCCTCCTCAAATTCAAATTGATATTTAGACAGATCACCTATGGGACCTAGACCAATATTCTTGCACATTATGCAAGTATGGGGCACACAAATATGTGATGAGCTTGCTGATGATGAACTCGTACCAACATCATCAATATGAGGCAACATTGACCTATCTTGGGATATCAATAGGCTACTCAATCTATGGATGACTCTAGTAGTCTAAGAGCTAGCCTCTACAATAATATCAGGATGTTGTACTAGAGGAGGGGGGAGACATTAGTAGGGGGGAAAAAAGTGCCAACTTTCTTCCACTAGAAAAAGGGTCTATTATGAGGAGCTCCTCCTCCTACACCCATGTTGGGCCTCATGTTCCAATAGTTCACTTTGAGGTGCAACACAAATTTGGCATATTATTTTTTAATGAAATAGAATGGCACCTTTAAATATTGTGTGGAGGGATGTCAAAAATCATCCACCAATGATCCCAAAAGTTTGCATGCATAGCCTCATTTGTGCACCATTTAATTGATAGTTTGGGCTTTGTGCATTGTACTTTTTTACCAGTTTTTGGGTCCACAAAAAGGCTAACTATATCATCTTTAGTTATATTTAGGGCTGTAACCTCATCATAGTCCAACCCATCATCAAACATGGCATGCATTTTTTCATGCCAGTGAAGAGCAACATTTTTTTCATTGGTAAGTATTTCAATATTATCTAGTATGGTGTTTAACATGGATAACATGGGAGCCAATGTGGGTATAGTGTTATATGTGGTTCGCAAACGCTCAGTTTGACGAGATTTTCAACTATCAAATCTTCAATTTGAGGAGGGTTTTGAGCGGGTAGGGGATCATTTGGTGGACAATTTTGAGGGGGTTCTGGATTGTTTGGTGGAGGGTTACAAGGAACATTATTTCCTATGTTAGTATCATCATTTGGGTCAGCCATACCTATTAATTTGAAAAACATAAAATTTATATTTAAAATAACCTAAATTTCAACAATTTCTATTAAAAAAACACAATTTTTAACAAATTCAATTTAAAATAACTAATTTATAATAATATTTATTCAAAATATATATAAATATATATAATATAGCTAATTTATAATTATATATATATATATATATATATATATATATATATATATATATATATATATATATATATATATATATACATATATATATATATATATATATATATATATATATATATATATATATATATATATAATACTTATTTTATTTATTGTAATAAGTAAAGTTTTTGGGGTTTGTGGTTAGAAGAGGGGGGCCTATTATAAAAAAATTATTTAAAAATTTAATAATAAAAATCATATTTGAAGTGAGGGTAGGGGCCACCATATGCATGCCTCCCTCTGTACCCCATAGCTTGCAGACCAAGACTGGACAAGGGCAACAACAATTACCTTGGTAATGTTGTAGCTACCTTGAGCATGTTGTCAACTATCATCCCCTCTTTAGGGATTAATTTTTTTAAAGTTTTTTCTTTGAAAAAAAATTATTAATATAATATCTTATTTAAATTATTTTTATTTATCTTTTTATATTAACTAATGTTATTTAGGAATAATACTTCTTTTTAAAAAAGATAGTTAAATAAAAACATAGGTTTTACTAGAGATGGGCTCTTTTAAACTACAAAAATAAGGAATTATATTATGGTGAACTAAACATGGAAAACACATATGATGGGAAAACATTTTCAAATGAAACTTGATCTTTTACTCAAATCAAGATTTACGAAAATATATCAAAAACTAAAATGACTGAATAACTAAGTTTGTTTTAAATGCATGTTGAGATGTTGTGTTTTATCTCATGATGAGGTTTGGGAAAACCAATTAGTTTGGCCAATTAGGAATGTTTACTAGAGGGTTGGGAAGTGGACATTCTAAAAGTGTTATTATGTGATGTTGTTATATCATGATTGTTTAATTCCCAACCAATGTTATATATTCATGTGTTTCTATGATGAGATCGATTTCTTCTTTGTAAGCTCATGTGTTGTTATTTTCTTGGTGTAAACTATGAGGTTTCAATCAACTATCTATTGGTGCTTTCCAATTGATTTTATAAGACTAATGTGATTATTGTGATTCATGAGATACACTTTTATGAGCTTAAGGTACGTTATCTATATGTATGATGGGAAGTGGCTTGTAATGGAGGCTAGAGCCCTAAAGAGGTTTCTTGGGTAACCCGTTTCTAAGTTATATTAATAAAATGTGATAATATTGTCATTAATTGGGTTAAAATCAATTAACAAAAGTTAGTATATTACCTTGCCCATGCCTTGAGTGCTAGTATAGCCTAGGATGGGAGTAGAGAGGATACCTAGTTGCAACCTTTCCTTGTTAGTATGCCTCGTGTATAATAAAGGATAATGATGCCACATAGGGTCACTAGGGGGATAGAGTCCAGAGAGACTGCTAGGGTAACCTTAGATTTGACTTATGTGATGACACTTTTCCACATAAATATTATGTTTCGTATGTGTCTTTGATGCCTTTGGAATTAAATGTTGCTTATATACTAGGTACCTTGAGATAGATTGCTAGAAGGATTCCATGACCTAGATTATTGTTATGACTTTTGTATTATTATCCATTTGGGACATGAGATTATCTCCTCAAGATGGTGGGAGCAAGCCATTTGGGTTCCATGAGGTTGAGTGGTAGTGTTTCTTATACCATTCAGATCTAATAGCTCGATGCCAAAGCTAGATGTACCTTGTGCAGTTATTCTATCCTTCTTATCTTGTGATTATGTTCTATGTTCACATTTTGGTATTTGTACTTTGGTTATTTGAGATGTTACAAAATGTTGTATCTTATCATGATGTATATTCTATTAGCATTTGATATCTTATGACTTATGTAGAGGATGATTATGCATTCTAGTTAAACCATGTGGCATCTTATGTTCTTGTATATTCTTTCCTATGATTTTGTACATATGGTTTTTCTATGACATGGAATTTGTTTACTTATAAAGAATAATCTTAATTAAACTACTATGTGATTCAACATTATAGAATACTCTAGAGATGTAACTATTATTTTATTTCTTTGTATGTATGTGAATTATTTCTTCTACTATGTTATCTCTTGATTGTTTTAATATTTCAAAAAAATGTTGAGAAAATTTAGTGACATTATAGGTTAATTTATCTTGGGTTCCTCAATGGGGCATTAGAGAGAGAGAGAGAGAGAGAGAGAGAGGATAGGCGTTAGGGATTAGGGGTTATAGACTGAGGGATTGGGGTTAGGGGTTAGAGAGGACACATAGAGGTAGGTTAGGGAATTGAGAGAGAGTGGGGGGGGGGGGGGGGGGGTTAGGGTGGAAGGGGGGGGATAGGGAGGGAATAGGGAGGCCTGAGAAGAGGTAGAGAAAGAGGGGGGTTAGGGAGGGATGAGAAGAGATAAAGAGACAGAGGGGTTAGGGAGGGAGGGTATGAGATAGACAGAGAGGGGTTAGGGATTAGGGGTTAGAGAGAGAGTAGGGGATAGGAGAGAGAGGGAGAAAGTGATAGGGAGTAGTGGATGGGGGTTCAAAGAGTATATGGGATAAGATGCATATAAAAAGAGAGATGGATATAGAGTAGCAGATGGGAGAGAGAAAGAGAGGATTGGGGAAAGAGTATGGGATAGGATGTAGAGAGAGAGAGGGGGGATATAGGAAGCATATGACATAGGATGTAAAGAAAGAGAGAGAGGATGGGGTAGGGGGAGAGAGAGACAGAGAGAAAGAGAGAGAGGGAGGGAGGGAGAAAGAGAGAGATGGGGTGGGGAGAGAAAGAGTATTTTATGTGATTTCTAATAGCGCTATAGAGAATCCCATAATGTTCACGCACTATGGCCTAAGCTCCACAAGCTTAAGCATAGGCCATACTATGTACACACTATAGAGAATCCCATAGCATGCATGTACTATGGCTTAGGCTCCACAAGCCTATGCCCAGGCCATAGTGTGTATGAACTATAGTGCATGCACAATAATAGAAATTTTGAAGAAAAAAAAGATGTCATGTTTTTGGCACCACAACTTGGTGCATTCACCTATAAAGATAATTTTTTAATATATTTTTTGAAGGAATTAATGAGAAAAAATTGACAGATCTAATAGAACACTTGCATATAAGAACCTATTGTAGAGAAAAATAAAAGAGGAGGAAAGGTTTTGGCTCTAAAAATATGGAAGAATATATTATGAGATTGAAAAGAATAAATTAAAGTACAATGGATCAATCCTAATAAAGGAGATCATAAAACTATATAGGGAAACCCTAAAAGGTAAATGATATTTAATAATTAATATTTAATTATTAAATGAAAATGCATGTGCATAAAGTGAAATCATAAGAAGGGAGTAGAGGTAATTCAATAAATTAAATTAAATTAATCATTTACTCTAACACCCCCTTAAGATGAGAAACAATGCATAAAAAGCAAGGAAACTATTAGAGTAATTACATATTTCCTAATTAACTCTATTTCACTTAAGCTAAACTTTAGGCATATAATAATTAATTAATTTTATTAATTATTATTATGCAACCTAAATTTGACCTTTTTAGGGTTTCGATCTCCTTTATAAGGATGATATTATTGGAAATATAAGAGGAGTAACTGAGAGGGGAGGGGTGAATTAGTTACTACTAAAATAAATCTTAGATCCCTTAGATGCCAAATATAAAATTTAGATTGATAAAACTGATTACTACTGATACTCGATAAGCATACAAAAATTGTTGTAACTTGGTAAGTGTAGAATGTGTTTAACTTAGTAGATCTTAAGATAATGTTAGTAATTTACTTACAAGTATGAAAGAAATAAGATGAACACATATGACACCAAGATTTAACATGGAAACCTAATTTGGGAGAAACCACCAAATGTAACTAGTTACTATTTTTCACTCTTCTAAAGTGAGCCCTATTAGGAGCCAACCCTATTAATGGTTACAAAACACATTGTTAGGTGTGACCCTATTAAAGGATTTGATCACCCTATTAGGAGTGGCCATGTAAGAGGTCTTGAAACAATTCAATGAAATTGCTACCTTGTTAGAGGATTTACAAATGGCTATTAAACCAACTCTATTAAGAGATTTTAGATCACTACTACAATGGTTAGAGAGCAAAAATGAAATGAACTGATTGAGATGCAATTGAATTGTTGATTACAAATCTTTGTTTAAGCTTATACTTGGTCCTTTCTTATTGAACAACACTTTTATGCTCCACAAGGATACCTACTTATCCTTCAAGTTCACTTCCTCTCTTCTTATCTCTTTTTAAATCATTCCACTTGCATAATTTGAAATCACAAATTAACCTTTTACTTATACCTTTCAAATTGTCAAGTGGGCTCAAATACAAATGAGAGTAACCAATATTCATTACCATAGTCAGCTAGAATCACTAGGTAAAATAATTAAGCTTTACATGCCAAAATAAGAAAATCTTTTGGTAACTGACCTAGCTTGGTAAACTAATTTTGAATCAATTTCCTATGTTAACCAATAGGAGATTAGTTAACACTGTGAACCTACAAAATTCCTTTGGTAACCTAGTGAACTTGGTTAATACTAGCTCTATTCAATTTTCCTTTGTTAACTAAGTGAGCTCGGTTAAGACTCTTTTTTCCATAAATTCCTTCAATGCCCAAGTGAGCTCAGTAGATACTGCCTTCTATACAGAGAAGAAAAAAGAACACTTGGTAGACAAGGAAAAATGTCTTCGCTAACCAAGTGAGCTTGGCATTCACTGACTGTCAACTAATATGATATTTTTGTAACATCGAAGACAACACACAATTAATCAATTGTATCCAACAATCTCCCTCTTTGGCATTGATGGCAACACAACATATCATAGCACAATAAAATTTTGAGAACAAGACTCCCTTTGTCAAAAAAAAATTCCCTCTTTGATTTTACATAGAAAAATTCTTCTATAATATTCTCCCTCTTTAAAGGAATTACTTAACTTCTCCTTCTTGGAATTACAAAATTTCAGAAAGATATGATAGAAAACTTCTCCCTCTTTGGCAACACATGCCAAAGAAAATTTTGATTAGTGTCAATGTATCTTGAGTAAAGATTCATTTGCAATATGTCCTTGTCAATACTGCATCAACTTATTCATCTTCAACTTAGTTCCTATTGATGCATCACTAAACTTTATTTAGTGAGCTTTGGATAGGGGAATGACCCCTAAATTATCTTTTAGATACAAAAAAGCATCCTTAGATAATGGCTTGGTGAATATATCTACAACTTGTTCTTTTGTATGTACATATTCCAATCTAATTTTTTTGTCTTTTACTAACTCTCTTACAAAGTGATATTTTATAGCAATGTGCTTTCTTTTGGAATACATCACTGAATTCTTTGATATGTTGATTGCACTAGTGTTACCACAATACATGACTATTGGCTCTTTGATTTCAAAATTCATTCCTTTCAACAATTGTTTGAACCAAACAATGTTATAGCAATTTACTATTGCAGCCACATATTCTACTTCTACTATGGATTGAGATGTGTAGTTTTGCTTCTTTCTTGTCCAAGATACCAACCTTTTACCAAGAAAGAATTCTCCACCACTAATTCTTTTTCTATCATCAAGATTTCCTACCCAATCAGCATAATTAAATACTTTTAAGTCAAGATTGCCTCCAAGTTTGTACCATAAGCCATAGTCTTCAATACCTTTCATATATCTCAAGGTTCTTTTTATTGCCATCATGTGGTTTATCTAGGTTTGGCTAAGAATCTTGCTACTATCCCAACTACTAAGGCAATATTAGGCCTTGTATGTACTACATACTATAATTTTTCAATCATTGATTTATATAAGGTCTGATCTACTTCTTTGGAGTCACCATCTTTGGTAAGCTTAATTCTAGTACACATGGGGGTTCCAACTGGTTTTGAATCCTTCATTCCAAATTTCTTGAGCATCTCTTTGATATACTTAGATTGAATGATATAGATACCATTTTTGTTATATTGTATCTACAATCTAACACAGAATTTTATTTCTCCAAACATGGACATCTAAAATTCTTTATTCATTTGTTCTGAAAATGCTTTGCATAAGTAATCATTTCCTGTAAATAGAGTATCATCCACAAATATTTTTGCAAACATAATCTTCTTATATGGTCCTTCCTTGATATACAAACTATTGTCATCATTTATTCTTTGAAAACCAATCTATATCAAATAGTTATGTAATCTTTCATACTAGGATCTAGGGGCTTGTTTTAGACCATATAGTGCTTTGTGTATTTTGTAGACCATGTCCCATTTGTTAGGATCAACAAAACCTTTTGGTTGTTCAATGAAGACTTTCTCATCAAGTATTCCATTCAAGAATGCAAATTTAACATCCATCTAATATACTTGGAATCCTCTATGAGTTGCATATGTCAGTAAAGTCCTTACACTTTCTAATCTTGCAATAGGGGAAAAAGTCTCACTTTAATCAATACCTTCTTCTTGAGAATAGCCTTTACATACCAAGCTTGCTTTGTCTCTTAACAATTTCCATCTTCATTCAGCTTATTTTTGAATACCCATTTTGTACCAATCACATTTTTATCTTTGGGTCTAGGAACAAGAGTCCAAGTTTTATACTTTTCTACCTATTCTATTTCTTCATTCATAGCCTCAATCCAACTTTCATTTTCCAGTACATCCCTAAAACTTCTAGGTTCAAATTCAACAAGTAAACATGTACCTTTTAGTTTACTTCTTGTTATTGTTTCATCTGATTTGTCTCCAATGATCTAATTAAGTGCATGATGCCTTTTGACATATTTAGCCAATACAGGTTCTTTGACTTTTGAATGAATTGTACTATCTTCATTTTGAATCTCAACTTTAGGCTCGGGTCCTTCTATCTATGGCTCGAGTCCTTCAGACTCGGTATGCACTAACTCGGCATGCTCTAAATGTGACTTAGGTCCTTGTGACTCAGTTTGCACTTCTTGCAACTTGGTAACTGTTGGAGACTTGGAGAGCTCGGGAGATGAAGTCTCCTTTTTGTCAAATATGTTTGGTAATGTATCAGGTTCAAAGTAAACAAATCTTTTGTAATATTTTGGCTCCTTTTTGCTTTTTTCTTCACTCTTTTTTGCAAACTCATCAATTCTCACATGTGCAGTTTCTATGATTTTGTGAGTGGACAAATTCATACATTTGTATACTTTACTTCTGTAGAATTATCCTAGAAATATACCTTCATCACCTTTTACATCAAATTTTCCTTTTCTAGATTCCTTCAAGATATAACATTTGCTGCCAAATAATTTCAAGTAACTTACATTAGGTTTGTAGCCATACCATAGTTCAAAGGGGGTTTTGTTTGAGTCCTTTTTTAACTGAACTTAGTTCAAAGTATGAACTGTAGTGCTAATAGCTTCCTTCTAGTATTTGATAGCAACATTCTTTTCAATCATTAGTGTCCTTGCACAATTCATGATGGATTTGTTTCTTCTTTTAGCTATTCCATTTTTCTCAAGAGTACTAGGGGTTGATACTTGTCTTTTGATTCCTCTTTCAATGTAGAAATTGTGGAATTCATTTGAGATGAATTCACCACCTCTATTTGATCTTAAGCATTTTAATCTTTTTCTAGTTTAGTTTTCTACTCTAGCCAGATACCATTTGAATTTCTCAAAAGCTTATAATTTTTCTTTTAGATACATAATAGTCATCATTCTAGAATAGTCATCAACATAAAGAATGAAATTTTTTTTCTCCACTATAATTTTCTATTCCAATGGGTCCACATAAATTAGTATGCACAATTTTTAAGACATCTTTTGACTAATAGTTTTTTCTCTTAAAACTAGTCTTTCCCATTTTACCAATTTAGCAATTTTTGCATAATCCAACATTAGGTTTCATCAAACTAGAGATACCTCTTACTTTTCTGAGTTTTCTTATCTTGACCATACTATCAAAGTTTGCATGACATAGTCTTCTGTGCCATAACTAGATTTCTTCTACTTGAGCAATAAAACATGAGCAATCACCAAGATCAAGATAAAATAGGTTACCTTTTGTTTGCTTGCCTGATCCAATCAGATTTCTTTTGTTATCCAGTAATTTTCCTTGCCATTCATGAACTCTACCTTGAATCCAATGTTGTTTAACTATGCCACACTTAGTAAATTATGTTTTAGTCCTTCAACCCAATAGACATTATCACATACAAGTTCTTTGGTTAATGAGATTTGACATTTTCCTTTTATGCAACAAGGTTTATTGTTTCCAAACCTTACACTACCTCTATCATAGTGTTCAAAATGTTCAAACTTAGATTTATCTCTACTCATATGGTGAGAACATCCACTATCTATGATCCAAGTATCATTTTTACTAACGTGAAAGACAAGTGCCATCTTATCTTCTTCTTCATTAGATTCATCTTTTACAACAATATACACTATTACATCTTCATTGTTATCAGAATCTTTAGCCATAAAACAAGTTTTCTTACCTTTGTCTTTGTAAGATTTGCGACCTTTGAATTCCTTCTTGCCTTTGTACTTGTGGCTTTTCTTCTCTTCCTTGCTTTCTTTGTTTGGACACCTAGCAGCAATATGACCAATTTCTTTACAAGAAAAAAAAATTAGGGGAATTTTACCTTTGTACTTCCCTTAGCTCTTGAAATATTTCTTTGCAAGTAGGGCTTCAGCAATTTCAAGACCACTATCATAACTTTCTTTTGTTTCTTCTTCACTTCCTAATTGATTATCTTTTATTTTCTTGCCCTTTTCTTTGAGTGATAATTTAGCATCAAATGTAGATTCAATAATTTTGGAAACAAGAATGTAGTTGTCAAAGTTGTCTAGTTTTAAAGCTGTCAATCTTGCTACTAGAAAATCCAAGCCTTTCTTGTTATTTGGATCACATCTCTTTTCTTGAATAGTAGACACTTTGATTGCATAGATGGGAAGCAGATTTTTGAGTATTTTTCTTAACACAATTTCTTCTTTGATTTCTCCTTCAGATGCTCTAATTGCACTAACATTGGCCTTAATTCTTTCCACATATTTTGTAATATTTTTATCTTCTCTCATTTTCATTTGATCAAATTGTTATCTAAGGCTTTCTACTTTAGCTCTTATTATATTGTCATCTCCTCCATGGATTTCTTTTAGTTTGTTCCACATATCAAAAGTAGTTTTATAGCTTTTGACCTCATCAAATTCAGCATAACTAAGAGCAAATGTAATATCAATCATCATGACATTATGGTTATTTTTCTCAACAATATCTTCAATTGATAATGTTCTAGTGGGAGTTTAGTATTCTTCATCAAGATATTTTTCGCCTAAATCATTGATGGTATCTAGATGAAGCCTCATAAGTCCTTGCCATGCTGCAAAGTTGTCTTTGTTCAACTTTGGAATCTCTCTTTTGTAAGACATCCTAATCTTTAGCTTACGTCCTTGAAACCTTCTCTGCAAGCACCAAAAGCTCTGATACCAATTGTTGAAAATATAAGAGGAGTAACTAAGAGGGGAGGGGTGAATCAGTTACTACTAAAATAAATCCTAGATCCTTTAGATATTAAATATAAAATTTAGACTAAAAAAAATGATTACTACTGATACTCAGTAAGCATAAAAAAATTGATGTAACTCGGTAAATGCAGAATCTGTTTAACTTAGTAGATCTTAAGATAATGTCAATAATTTACTTGCAAGCATGAAATAAATAACATGAACACACATGACACTAGGACTTAACGTAGAAACCCAATTTGGGAAAAAACACCAAATGTAACTAGTTACTATTTTTTACTCTTTTGAAGTGAGCTCTGTTAGGAGCCAAACCTATTAAAGGTTACAAAACACATTGTTAAATGCAATCTTATTAAAGTATTTGATCACCCTATTAGGAGTGGCCTTGTAAGAGGTCTTGAAACAATTCAATGGAATTTTCTACCTTGTTAGAGGATTTACAAATGCCTATTAAACCAACTCTATTAAGAGATTTTAGATCACTACTACAATGGTTAGAGAGTAACAATGAAATGACATGATTGAGATGAAACTAAATTGCTGATTACAAATCTCTATTCAAGCTTATACGTGATCTTTCCTAATCAAATAACTCTTTTCTACTCCACTAGGATACCTACTTATCCTTCAAGTTTGCTTCCTCTCTTCTTATCTCTTTTTAAATCATTCCACTTACATAATTTGAAATCACAAATTGACCTTTTACTTATACCTTCCAAATTGTCAAGTTGGCTCAAATATAAATTAGAGTAACCAATATTCATTACCATAGTTATATGGAATCACTAGGTAAAATAATTAAGCTTTATGTGCCAAAATAAGAAAATCATTTGGTAGCTGACCTAGCTCAGTAGAAACTAATTCTGAAGTGATTTGCTATGTTAACCAACAGGAGCTCGATTAAAACTATGAACTTATGAAATTGCTTTGGTAATTGAGTGAACATGGTTAATACTGGCTCTATTCAATTTTCCTTTATTAATTGAGTGAGCTTAGTTAACACTCTTTTTTGCATAAATTTCTTTGATGCCCAAGTGAGCTTGGTAGATACTACCTTTTGTATGGAGCAGACTCAGGAAAGCTTGGTAGACAAGGAAAAATATCTTCACTGACCAAGTGAGTTGGGCATGCACTAATTGTCAACTGATATGACATTTGTATAAGATTAAAAAAAACATACAATTAATCAATTGTATCCAACAAATATCTCTTGGTAATTAAACCAATTGATTCACTTTTGATAATAGCAATTTCTTTTTTTGCTCATCAAGAATGTCTCATCTATGGATCTGAAAATTCCAACCTCCATACATTTTGCTTCTCTCTTTTTGTGATAGGTGTTTGCATGTAGATGATTCTTGGGTGTTGTGGGGTTGATCTTTCATCAAAAAAGCTTTTCTACAGTCTCAATTTTCAAGTCCAATCATTGCTTCAATTTGCATGCCCAGTTAAAGTGACCTATGTACAAATTTTTTTTGCCTTCGATTTCAATATCATCCAGAGAGTATCCCTTCCATAAAATTAGCCTCATGACATATTTGAGATTGATCACCTCAACACACACATATGTACTCTTTTGTGCATCTTGATCATGGTTCCTTGACATGTAATTCTTTTGGCTCACTTTTCTAGTTGCTTATCACCTCACCCTTGTCTACATTAGGGGGATTCGTCTATTATTTCTCATGCTTCCTTGGTTTGATTGATCAAATTTTCAAGCTTTGGTGTTTCATACCATTTGTATCTTTGAGTTCAGTTGTTTGCCTTTATGTGCCTCTTGATTCAATGCAAGTTATAGTATTCTCTTGTAATGTCCCCATTTTAGCAGTTGACCAAGTGTGTGTGCGTTAGCCTTGTTCTACATGGTCTCGAGGACTAACGAAGGGTTTAATGGGATTTTGGAGTGTTTTGGCCTAGTCATTTCTAGTTTGGGCCAAAATGAAGTTGATTTACTCAGTTTCAGGCATACTTACTATTTTTAGTAAGTCGACAGGACACAGTGCAGGTCAATTTTGGTGATTGGATTCGATACTCCTTAGTGAGATCTTTCCGATGAGCTATCACTCACATTATTCGGAGTCCGATTGCTAATACATTTTAATGCCTGAAGTTTTATTAAAGTAACGTCTAATTTAATTGTAAAATATTAAAGTGTTACTTTAATATTTATTTTATGGTGATGTGTACCCAAGGGAGACATAAGGGGTATTTTAATATATGTCTTATATTACACATCTTTTATCCCACATTGCCCATATGAGTTGAGCAGACCCGTGGGAATAAAATAAAAGGAAGCATTTGTGGCTTCATTAGATAGGGTTGAATAAGAGAAGAAATTGGTGTGTGAGTTGTAGCTTTGTTCTTGGCATTTGAGGACGTCTATCCTCTCTTGTAACATTCTAGATGTCATTCCCTTGGGGTTTGGCCTTTGGAATTCTTTCTTATTGGCTTCATTATCAGGCAGTTTAGTTGCATTTTCGGCTATAGGCAGATTTGATATTTTGCTCATATCTTCTTCACTACTTGTCCGATGCTTATTCCGCTTGGAGGGAATGGTATTATGAAGTTAGTGGACTGATTGGAGGACAAAGTATTGTAGTAGCAAGTTCGTAAGCATGGGCTGGAGTATTATGACAATATTGCATGCACGAAACACAACAAACAAATAAACGTTTGATTTTCGGAGTTATAAGGGGTTTTAAGAAGTTGAATGCAAACTGTTTGACATAATTCCTTTCAGTAGTTTAGTTTTTTGGGACATCCAGGGGTGCCCATTTTAGTGGTATCAGAGCTATAAGTCCTGCCATCCTGTGGAGGTCTTATAGGGAATTTGGAACAGCCGAATAGAGGGAAAAAGTGTTTGACGAAATGTCAAAACACTAAAATCAGAAATAAATAAAAAACACAGGCTAAGCATTTATGCTTGAGCATGCGACAGGGGTCTTATAATTTCCGCGATACCAGAGCAAGACAAAATAGGATTTCAGACTTGCAAAGCAAATAGTCTAGTACATCCGTATAGGGGGACATTGAATCCAACCATACAGACATAGAGGAGATATTCTGTGATTAGGACAATAATATGGGTGATCGAGATGACAGGAATACAGGATTAGGCGAAGGCAGAAATGCTGGTCCAGATCAGGGGGAGGTACTGTTCTGACAGTTACTGGATACATTAGAGCAGGGGCATCGTATGTAGCAGGAGCAGAATAGGTGAATGGACATGATGTTGCAGCTCATGGCTAGATAGATGGGTGTCAATATTAATCCAGGTGATGCCAACAACAGAAACAATAACAACGAGGGAAACAATAACAACGGGGGAAACAATAACCATGAAGGCCAAGGCAACAACAATGGTCCTGAGAATAACATTAATGGTAATAATGATCATGGAAACAATGAGAATGAGGCTGATAACTTTAGACACGTTGCACGCCCAGCACAGACTACGAGCTCGAGACCTCTTCTACCCACTTTCCCACCCAGAGATCCGGTTCAACCAGTAAATGAATCGCAGATTACCGAGTTACAGGATCAATTCAGGAGGGACTGGGAGGCTAGTGGACCAGAGTTTCAGGTAGATATTTCTCTTAGAGATTATATGGACTTGAGGATGAGACACATGCCTAAAGCAGGAGGGAGGAATCAAAACTTTGAGCTGAGGAAGAAAGTTGGAAAACTTTCTTTACCTTATTATGATGCTTTAGGGAAGATGACTGCACGAGCTTGGGTGCAGAAGGTAGATACATACTTGCAGCTAAATCCTATTCCTGAGGAGGAGGCTATCAAGTATGCGGCTATGCACTTGGATGGCATTGCACATGAATGGTGGCATCATGGCATGGTGACTTTGGGGCATAATCAGATTACATCCTATGAGGAATTCACCGAAACATTGATTGGGAGATTTGACACTAAGGATCCTGAGTTACATTTCAAGGAGCTAGCACAGTTAAAACAGTCAGGTTCTGTGGATGCTTACATTGTCGAGTTTCAGTGCTTGTCTGTACTTGTTACTGATATCTCTCCTAGGAGATTGGTGGTGTTATTTTGTGATGGTCTTGCTGATCCATTACAAGGTTGGGTGAAGGGACATGATCCACTCACGTTAGCTGAAGCAACTAAAAAGGCACGAGATTTAGCCCCTTCGATATACAAAGGAAAAAACCATTCAACAGATTCTTCCTACCGCAAGGACAAAGACAAAAAATTGTTTCAAAAAGAGTATAGAAAACCTAAAGAAGGATCAAAAGGACTAGACAATGAAACCTTGAATGAACTTCAAAAGAAGAAGTTGTGCTTCCATTGTAGAGAGACTTGGAACTTATCTCATAAATGTTCTCTCAAGGCTAAGGCAAATCAAATGGAGTATTTTTCAGCAGAAGAGTCAGAGTCAGAAGGGGAGGATCAGCACTACGATTTAGATGAGGGTAACACTATAGAGGAGAGCAACATTCCTAAGGATGATAGATCATTGGCATGCTTGACAGGGGCCCAAAAGGCAATCACATTTAAGGTTAGGGGTACTATCCAGGGGCAGAAAGTGATATCTCTTATTGACATTGGGGCTACACATAACTTCATAGATGCACAGTTGGTAGCCAGGAGAGGGTTACAGACAGAGGAGCATGATGGGTTTAGAGTCATGGTGGCTAACGGTGATAAGTTATTATGCACTCGGAAGATATCTAATCTTCGCATCAGGTTTGGAGATGGCTACGAGTTGGAGGATGAGTTCTATGTTGTGGACATGGGAGATTATGATGTCATCCTCGGCATGACATGGATGGCTTCACTAGTTGAGTTCACACTCAATCTAGCAAAATTGGAGATGAGATTCCAACATGAGGGCAGAACTTTGGTACTTAGAGGGCTTTCAGATAGAGGTTGCAGAGTAGTGTCCTTGAGGAGAATGCAGAGACTTTTTCGTCATGATGACATAGAGTGGGCGACAGAGTGCCACATTATGCCAACTTCACCAGAGCCACAAGAAAAGAGTCATTAACTAGATGTCCAGAAGATACTTGATAGACACGCTAAACTATTTAGTGATATTCCTCATGGGGTTCCTCCTGACAGAGAGATGGAACATGTTATTGAGCTCGAGGAGGGAGCCAAACCAATTATGATTACTCCCTATCGTCATCCTAAGAAACACAAGGATGAGATAGAGAAGGCGATTAAGGATTTGTTGGAGATGGGGCATATCAGGCCCAGTAAGAGCCTCTTTGCTTCAGTAGTAGTATTGGTAAAGAAGAAGGATGGGACGATGTGCATGTGCATTGATTACAGGGCACTGAATAAGAAAACAATTAAAAATAGGTATCCCATTCCTAGGATTGATGAGCTGATTGATGAGTTGCATGGGGCATGCTTCTTCACCAAAATTGATTTGCGATCCAGATACCATCAGATCAGGATGAGAGAAAAGGACATTGAAAAAAAAGCCTTCCGATGTCACTATGGCCACTTTGAGTTCATGGTTATGCCATTTGGTCTAACCAATGCACCTGCTACATTTTAAAGTTGTATGAACCAGGTATTCAGGAAGCAGCTGAGGAGATTTGTCTTGATCTTCTTTGATGACATCTTGGTCTTCAGTAAGACCTGGGAGGAGCACTTACATCATCTGGAGGAGGTGTTATCTATTCTGGAGAGAGAGTCATTGTATGCCAAGGAATCTAAATGTGAGTTTGGCATGACTGAGCTCCTTTACCTGGGGCATATCATTAGTGCAGATGGCGTTCGGGTTGATCCCGAAAAGATTAGAGCTATTGTAGAGTGGTCTACTCCCACAAACCTTACACAGCTTAAGGGATTCTTTGGTTTATGTGGTTTTTATAGGAGGTTTTTTAAGGGATTCTCACAGATTGCTACACCCTTGACAGATCTTACCAGGAAAGGAGCCTTCGTGGGGACAGGGGTAGCACAGAGGTGTTTTGAGCATTTCAAGCAGGTAATGTCTTCATGTCCAGTTCTAGCTCTATCGAATTTCACGAAGCCTTTTGAGCTTCATTGTGATGCATCAGGTGATGGGATTGGAGCAGTATTGATGCAGGAGAAGCATCCCATTGCATTTGAGAGTAGGAACCTTCGAGGAGTTGAGAAAATTTATTCTATCTATGACCGGGAGATGTTGGCCATAATGCATGCATTGGCCAAATTTTGATCATAATTGGTAGGTGGACGTTTTGTGATCAAGATTGATCACAACAGTATTAAATACTTCATGAGCCAGCGTGATCTTAATGACCGGCAACAAAAATGGGTGACTAAATTGCAGGCTTATGACTTTGACATAGAGTTTGTCAAAGGTAAGAAAAATGTGGTGGCTGATGCCTTATCTTGGAGACCTCACTTATGTGCTCTGGCAGAGATTTCAGGAGATTGGAGAGATCGGATTATAGAAAAGTATGTCGAAGATGCTTGGGCTTCTGGATTGATTTCAGGTACCATACAGGATGATCGCTATGAGGTGATAGATGGATTGATCAGAGTTCAAGACAGGGTTTATTTGATTCTGTCATCACATTTGAGAGAGGCGATCCTGAAGGCATTTCATGATGCACCCACAGCTGGACATCTAGGGGTCTTCAAGACCTACAGGAAGATCCAAGAGCAATTTTCATGGAAAGGGCTCAAGGATGATGTTCAGAGGTATGTCAGGGAGTGTGTGGTTTGTCAACAGAATAAGGGAGAGCACACATTTCTTGCAGGTTTATTATAGCCCTTTCCCATTCCTAATAGGAAATGGGAAAGTATTTCGATGGACTTCATCACTAGTTTACCACGAGTGTAGGGAAGGGATTGCATCTATGTGGTGGTGGACCGCTTGACGAAGTTTGCTCACTTCTTTGCTATTCTGTCCACTTACACAGCAGCATAGGTGGTAGATCTTTTCTTTAAAGAGATATTCAGGTTACATGGGCTGCCCAGATTCATTGTCAGCGACCAAGATAGTAAGTTTATGAGTATTTTTTGGCAAGATTTGTTTAGGTTGTGTGGTACATATCTTACACCTAGCACTAGTTATCATCCACAAACAGATGGGCAAACAGAGATTGTGAATAAATGGGCGAAAGGATATTTGAGGAACTATGTAACTACACAACAAAAGGCTTGGATCAGATGGTTGCATATGGGAGAGTATTGTTATAACACCACTTATCATATGTCCATCAAGATGACTCCTTTCATGGCACTCTATGGTTATGAAGCACCTAGGTTCATGGATTTAGTTTTGGGGGACAGTAGAGTGCCCAAAGCCAAAAACTTATTGCAGGATAGTCAGGACATCCTGAAAGTGCTCAAAGAGAATATACATCAGGCCCAGAATCAACAGAAATTGTATGTTGATCAGCACCGAATAGAGCATAGCTTCGAGGTAGGGGATATGGTTTACTTGAGGCTACAACCATATAGATAGTCATCGCTCAAGAAGAACGAAGCTGAAAAGTTGAAACCTAGATTTTATGGTCCCTACAAGGTGATTCGCAAAGTCAGAAAAGTCGCCTATGAGCTTGAGCTTCCAGAGGGCAATCGAGTGCACAATGTGTTTCATGTGTCTAGGCTTAAGAAAGCCATTGGTCAGAGTGTAGTGCCTTCTGCAGATTTATCCCCTTTGGATGAGGAGGGGAAGCTTGTGTTAGTACCTGAGGCTATTCTGGATACCAGAGAGAGGAAGCTTAGAAACAAGATAGTGAAGGAGTATTTGGTCAGATGGAAAGACCTGCCAAAGGAAGATTCTACATGGGAGAGTGAGCAGGCTATTCAGTAGGCTGGACTGAGATTGCTTGAGGACAAGCAATTTCAAGGGGGGCGGACTGTAATGTCCCCATTTTAGCAGTTGACCAAGTGTGTGTGCATTAGCCTTGTTCTACATGGTCTCGATGGCTAACGAAGGGTTTAATGGGATCTTGGAGTGTTTTGGCCTAGTCATTTCCAGTTTGGGCCAAAACGAAGTTGATTTACTCAGTTTCAGGCATACTTACTATTTTTAGTAAGTCAGCAGGACACAGTGTAGGTCAATTTTGGTGATTGGATTCGATACTCCTCGGTGAGAGCTTTTCGATGAGCTATCACTCGCATTATTCGGAGTCTGATTGCTAATACATTTTAATGCCTAAAGTTTTATTAATGTAACGTCTAATTTAATTGTAAAATATTAAAGTGTTACTTTAATATTTATTTTATGGTGATGTGTACCCAAGGGAGACATAAGGGGTATTTTAATATATGTTTTATATTACACATCTTTTATCCCACATTGCCCATATGAGTTGAGCGGACCCGTGGGAATAGAATAAAAGGAAGCATTTGTGGCTTCATTAGACAGGGTTGAATAAGAGAAGAAATTGGTCTGTGAGTTGTAGCTTTGTTCTTGGCATTTGAGGACGTCTATCCTCTCTTGTAAAATTCTAGATGTCATTCCCTTGGGGTTTGGCCTTCGGAATTCTTTCTTATTGGCTTCATTATCAGGCAGTTTAGCTGCATTTCCGGCTACAGGTAGATTTGATATTTTGCTCATATCTTCTTCACTACTTGTCCGACGCTTATGCCGCTCGGAGGGAATGGTATTATGAAGGTAGTGGACCGATTGGAGGAAAAAGTATTGTAGCAGCAAGTTCGTAAGCATGGGCTGGAGTATTATGACAATATTGCTGAAGTAATTAATGAGTTGATAAATCTGCCATGTATTTGGTTTTATGAATTCTGAAAATAGCATTTTATTAGCAGCCGTTCATTTCCACTTTGCATATTATTGTAGTTTCTTTCTTTTTTATGTTGTATGATACCAATTCCATGCATGAAACACAACAAACAAATAAACATTTAATTTTTGGAGTTATAAGGAGTTTTAAGAAGTTGAATGCAAACTGTTTGACATAATTCCTTTCAGCAGTTTGGTTTAGTTTTTTGGGACATCCAGGGGTGCCCATTTCATCTCTATCTGGTCAAGTTCTATTTTAGTGAAATTTATTTGGATCAAAAGTTACCTTTGATAGAGCTTTATAGCTTCTACGTGTTCTTCATGATCATTTTTTCTTCCTATCTTCTAGAACATTCACTAGTTTGGAGGCTTCTTCAACCTTTCACTAGTTTCTTTTAGATGTTTTCCATCTCTTTTTGGAGTAGCTAGGTTTTTCCCATGTAGTTTTTTTCATTTCTCCTCTTTTTAGAGATTTCGTTGTGCTTGGGTACCTCATCAAGCTTTTTTTTGGGACACAAATCTACTTTCTATAGTAGTTTCTAGGTTTTTAGCTACTCCCTAAGTTTATCTTAAAGCGGTCTGGGTGTTAGAGTAATTAGATATTTCCTAAATAACTCTATTTCACTTAAGCTAAAATTTAGGTATGTAATAATTAATTAATTTTATTAATTATTATTATGCAACCTAGGTTAGATATTTTTAGGGTTTTGATCTCCTTTATAAGGATGATCTCTCTTTGTAATTAAACTGATAGATTCAATTTTGATAATAGAAATTTCTCGTTTTGCTCATGAATAATGTCTCATCTATGGATCCAGCAATTCCAACCTCCATAGACTTTGCTTCTCTCTTTTTGTGACAAGTGTTTTCATGTAGGTGATTCTTGGGACTTATGGGGTTGATCTTTCATTAACTCCAATAGCAACTACAATGCTGAAAGCATAAATGGGTCTTGGAAAAATGGCCTGATGAGATACCCAACACAATCAAATTTTGGAGCCCTAATTTATCAAGATTTTGGGAAAACATGTAATTAATAATTATAACCCTAAAGTAGTAGAAATACTTGTATAAAAGAGCTTAGGGTTAGGGATTTTTTCATAGTTGTGATGCAAAATTGGTTCTTGTGGTGGTATTGAGTTATAAGGGGTTACAAATTGTAATCAGGTTATAATTAGTGGATCATAATAATATTAGAATTTTTGTTTGGTGGACATAGCCCAGGGGTTGGGTGAACCACATTAAATCTTGGTGCCTTGTATTCTTTTCTATGTGATCTATTATTTTTTATTATTGGTTATATTTGCATGTAATTGTAATTTTTTGTCTGTGGTTTAATCCTGAAAAGTGGTATCAGAGTGGGGTTGTTTTTTTAGTTATCATCTGCAAGAAAGTCTCATAGTTGAGTGGGAGTCTCATAGTTATGTGGGAATAATGGTAGAAAAGGGTAAGCTGAGAGTTGATAAGTTTAATGAGCTAAACTTCCAATTATGAAAGATGCAAATGGAAGACTATCTTTATCAAAAGGATTTATGGAAGCCGTTGGAAGGTAAAGCCAAGAATCAAGGGTCTATGTCAAATGATGAATGAGATCTTTTAGAAATAAAAGCACTTGGAAGCATTTAGTTATGCCTGGCACCATTGGTGGCATTTAATATTACAAAAGTAAAGACAATAGAAGAATTGATGCAAACCCTAGTGAAACTATATGAAAAGCCCTCTGCTTCAAACAAGGTATTTCTCATGAAGCATTTATTTAATATGAAAATGGAAAAAGGTGGATCTATTGTAGATCATTTAAATGAGTTTAGTACTATTCCTAGTTAGTTATCTTCTGTGGGTATCAATTTTGAGGAGAAAATTAAGGCTCTCTTGATTTTGTGTTCTTTTCTTGAAAGCTAGAATGGCTTGGTAATGGCTGTGAGTAATGTTTTTCCTAGATCTAGTACCCTAAAATATGATGATGTAATCAGTGTTATTTTGAGTGAGGAAACTGGTAGGAAATCTTCAGGTGGATCTACATTAGGAAGTTCTTTGAATGCACAAAGTAGGGGCAGAATGACTGAGAGAGGAAGTAATTCTAGAAATCATGTGAAATCAAGAGGAAAGTCAAACGGGAGGAGGTTAAGCAATCGAGAGGACCGAATGAATACTAGTACTATAGGAAACCAGGTCATAAAAGGAAAGATTGCTGAAATCAAAAGAAAAATGAAGGAGATAAACTAGATGGATACAAGGAGGAAAATGTGGTAAGTAACAAATCCAAAGAGGAAGCTTTGCTTCTATCTTTAGATAGTGTTGATGAGTCATGGGTTTTAGATTCTAGTGTCTCATTTCATGCTACACCTCATAGAGGTTATTTCATTAATTATGTCCAAGGGGATTTTGGGCATACTTATTTGGGGGATAATGAACCCTGTCAGATTATTAGAAAGGGAAAAATCAAGATTAAGTTGTAGAATGGGAATCATTGGCTACTACATGAGGTAAGACATTTTTCAAGACAAAGTAAGAATTTAATTTTAGTAGGGCAACTCAGTGATGAGGGTTGTGTAAATACTTTTAATGATAAAAATTGGAAGGTTTCAAAAGGTTCCATTGTAGTAGAAAAAGGTGTCAAAGTAGGAACTTTATATCTTTGTACAGGTCATATTGTGCCTTCTACTTTACTTGTTTTAGAGAAAAATGAATGTTTAGGAACAATTGCTACAATTGAGCATGGAGAACAAATAGCTACTGTAAATTATGGTACAACATTGTGGCATAATAGACTTGGGTACATGAGTGAGAGAAGTATGAAAGTACTTCATTCAAAGAAAGTTTTACCAGGTCTGAAATGTGTTAATATGGAATTATGTGAAAGTTGTGTATATGGAAAATAAAAGAGAGTGAGTTTTGTAAAGACTGGGAAGGAAAAAAAAAGGAGAAATTCGAGCTTGTGCATACAAATGTATGGGGACTGACTCAAGTATCTTTCCTTGGTGGCTCTCATTATTATGTTACATTTATTGATGATGCAACTAGAAAAGTATGGGTTTATTTCCTTAGACAAAATTCTAATGTATTTCAAACTTTTATAAAATGGAAATGCTTGGTTGAAAATGAGATTGGCAAGAAATTAAAATATCTTAGATCTGATAATGGTGGTGAGTATTGTAGTTGTGAATTTGAAGATTATTGCTCCACTAATGGTATTCATAGACAAAAAATTATTCCAAGGACTCCACAAGAAAATGGAGTGGCTGAACGCATGAATAAGACTATAATGGAGCGTGCAAGGAGCACAAGGTTGCATGATGGGTTGCCCTTACACATGTGGGTGGAGGCTATCAATACTACTGTATATTTGATTAATAGAGGTCCCTCTACTCCTTTGGGCTAGGGGATCCCAAAGGAAGCAAGGATTGGTAAGAAGGTGAGTTATTATTTTTTGAAAACCTTTGGCTATGAAGCATTTGCTCACATAGATTCTGAAAATAGAACTAAGATGGAAGTTAAGTCAAAGAAATGAGTATTTTTTGGATATGGCATTAATGAATTTGGTTATAGGCTTTGAAATTTTGAAAATCATAAAATTTTAAGAAGTAGGGATGTTATATTCAATGAGAAAGTGTTGTACAAAGATTTGTTGTAGCACCATGAGAAGAAAGAAGATGATTATGTAGTGCTGGATGATACTCCAAAAAATGGTGTTTCAACCATTCTTCATGATGTACAACAATTGCAACAAAAAATAGCACACACATCAATGAATGTTAGACGGTCAACAAGAAAAATTAGACCTCCAGAAAGATTCTCTCCCTCTTTGTATTAATTTTACTTACTAATGTTGCTGAACTTGAATGTTATGATGAAGCTATGTAGGTGGATACTAAGATTCAGTGGGAGTCTACAATGAAAGATGAAATGGACTCTTTGCTGAAGAATAAGAAATAAAATTTATGCAAGTTGCTTGCAAGTAAGAGCTTTACAGAATAAGTGGGTTTATAGGTTGAAAGAAGAGGAAGGAGGTAAGAAAAGATTTAAAGCCAGGTTAGTTGTGAAAGGATTTGCATAGAAAAAGGGCATTGATTTTGATAAGATATTTTTTTCCTATTGTTAAGATGACTTCTATCCATACTATTTTAAGTCTTGTGGCTATTGAAGATTTGCATTTACAACAGCTTGATGTTAAAACAACCTTTCTTCATGGTGATTTAGATGAAGAGATATATATGGCTCAACGACAGGGATTTGCGGTCAAAAGTAAGGAGAGCTTAGTGTAAAAATTGAAGAAAATTTTATATGGCTTGAAGTAAGCACCTTGGCAATGGTATGGGTATGTGCAGGATCATGGTCAACCAAACTCTTCTCTTAAGTGGCAATAAAAAATTAGAAAGTTAGGGTTATGTCAACTTGACGTGCAATTGTCTACTTATTATTAACTTTATATCAAAAATTTGAGAGAAAAGAATCTCTAGAAAATTGAATCTACTTTCTAAACTACTAGGACTTATCTCAAAAAAATAAAAATAGATTGGTCAAAATTTTGAATTTTAATGCAATATTACAAAAAATTTAGAACAAAAATAAGAAGTAGATGTATGTTTGACCACCTTAATCAAAATCAAATGATAATATTTTTTAATAATATTCTAGATATAAGTAGTAGACTCATGCCTAGATGTGACACATATATTTGGGTATTTTTGTTCTAAATAAATAATAAATAATAAATTTTTGACTTTAGTATATTTGGAATAAAAAAACTCTCGTGTTTGACCACCTTAACTAATTCAAAACTCTTAAAAATTCAATTTTTCATTTTTTTCCCTATTGTAGAAGAAACATAGAATGTGATGCATCTTTTGGATTTAAAAAATGTTGTACCATTTGAAAGTTATAGTTGTTTTTCAAGTAGTGTGTCAGTCAACACTTTATACGTAACTCTATTAGAAAATAAGTAATAATTACTTACTAAAATCATAATTTGACAAACTTTACATTTATGGAAAGATAAGAAAATTCTTAAGAAACCCTTTTCATTTCATCAAATTTTGGTGAAAAAAAAGTCATCTGCTACATGTTTGAAGTAAAAATCACATAAAAACAGGCCAAAAGCACATTTTAAGGATGTTTTTAAAGTTGACTATATATGTTTTGTATCAAAAGATATAGTAGACCTTATAAAGATATTAATTATTTTCATTTAGTATCAGTGTGGGTGGAAAAAAGTTGGAATAGATTTTGAAATGGTTTGAAATATTTCAAAACTATAGATTTTTTAGATTGCCACTTTTTGGCACACTATGATCCTACTTATACCCGTATTTGAAATTTGGGAGTTTTATGCATGAGCATGGATACAATATGTGTCATATAGATCATTGTGTTTATTTTAAGATGTTGGTTGATGACAACTACATTATTTTATGTTTATACATTAATGATATGCTTGTATCTGTGTCTAACATGGATCACATTAAGGGGCTGAAACACCAATGTGCACATGCATTTGCTATGAAAGATTTGGAGGCAACAAAAAAAATCCTTGATATGAAGATTTGTAAAGACAGGGAGAACAAAATATTAACGCTATCTCAAGTTGATTATATTGAGAAGGTGTTGCAATGTCTCTCTATGGAGAATGCTAAAGCTATCAACACACCTTTACTTGGTCATTTGAAGTTGACTAAGGAGATGTGTCCTAAGAAATAGCAAGAAGAAGATAAGATGTCCAAGGTACCCTATGCTTTAGCTATAGGAAGCTTGATGTATGTTATGTATGTATCAAGCTAGATATTGCACATGTAGTGAGAGTCATTAGCAGGTATATGAGTCATCCAAGAATTGAGCATTGGAATGTCGTCAAATGGATTCTTAGATATTTGAGAGGAACATCTAATAAGTGTTTACACTTTGGGGGCTCTACTATTGATTTACAGGGCTATGTTGACTCAGCTTTGGCAGGGGATATTGATACTAGCTAGAGTATTGCAAGATATGTCTTTACTGTTGGTGGGGCAGCCATGAGTTGGGTTTCTAGGTTATCGAAGGTTAATGTTTTATCCACTACAAAGGTAGAATATGTAGCTACTACAGAGGTAGCCAAGGAGATGATATGGCTTCAGTTCTTCTTGGAAGAATTGGAACACCCGCAAAAGGATAATTATTTGTTTACATATAGTCAAAGTGTCATTCATCTTGCAAAGAATTCAGCTCTGCATTTAAAGACCAAACACATATAGTTGCGGTACCATTTCATTCGGTCAGTAGTGGAGGATGGATAATGAAAGATGGACAAGATACATATAGATGACAATCCAGCCGATATATTTACAAAGGTAGTGACTAGGGAGAAGTTGAACTCCTCTTTAGCTTCGCTTGGTCTTCTAGACTAACTATGAATAAAAGAACAACTGAGTCTAGGGTGGTTTGATCTAGTGGGAGCTCCATTTGGTAGCAGTATTGCTACAAGATTAGTCTCCAAGTGTGAGATTGTTGTCTAGTGTGGAGCTTGATCAATCCCCAAGTGGGAGATTGTTAGATTGTGGTGACTGATTAGGAAAATACTATACATACTTCATAAATTCTTTGGGGCTTGGGGCATCGGCTGAAAAAAAATTTGGGGCCCTATTTTATCAAGATTTTGGGCTGACGTGTAATTATTAATTATAACTCTAAAGCGGTAAAAATACTTGTATAAAAGAGCTTAGGATTAGGGATTGTTTCATAGTTGTGATGCAAAATTGGTTCTTGCGGCAGTATTGAGCTATAAGGGGTTATAGATTGTAATCAGGTTATAATCACTGGATTGTAATAATATCGGACTTGTTATTTGGTGGATGTAGCCTAGGGATTGGGTGAACCATGTTAAATCTTGGTGCCTTGTGTTCTTTTCCGTGTGATCTATTATTTTCTGTTACTGGTTATATTTGCATGTAATTGTTATTTTCTATCTGTGGTTTAATCCTAACAATTATTACCCATATATACTAATATATTATTGTTTAAACTTTTTCATATATCCCATATGTATCTAGGTATTTTCCCTTTTTCCAAGTGCACTGAAACATAGGCTTACTAAAAAGTCAACACAAGATTTGCATTTTTAGGAAGATGAAAAACAAAAAATATCACATTACCACCTTTTGGCCACATGTGGTTAGGTACAGATTTACCCATGACAAATATATGAATACAAAGAAAATTAGGATTAGGAAACAATACTAGGTCATGAGAGTTGAGGTAGAATAAGGTTGTATCTAACCGCAATTGCAAGTTCATGGATTAATGGGGATGAAATAAGGATGGGAGATTGTGGTGCAAAAGAACTAGGAACATGGACCTTAATTTCAAGAATCTTGTTCCTTCAAAATCTTAAAACCATGGAGGCATGGGAATACTAGGAGAGCACATGGAGCTAATATTGAGGAGGGGACCTGGACCTTAGAAACCAAATTTACTTGTCCAATAACCACTCAAGGAATTAAAGTTCCCAAATAAAAGAAACATAATAATAGGATAATGGTTAAAGTTTTTATACTAAATAATTAAAAGTATTGTTTAAACTAAAAAATTGAGTTTACTAATTATAAAATAAATAGCTAAATAAAATATAATTTTAATAAATAGACATATTCTGACATCAAAATATGACAATCAAATTATATAAATATTTATATCAATATCATCACTAATTTATAGTCACTATTTCAGCTTAAAAAAAGACTATTTCACATACATGAGAAAATTAAATTTTACGTACATGATTTGAACTCACCATTATCTTTTTGCATGCATATATTCTTAAACTTACTTGCTCCTCTTATTCAACTTTTCAAAACTTTAATTAAAATTAAAATTATATGAAATAAATAATTTTAAAAATAACTTATCAATGAAAATAAAGATTAATTTATAATTATAACAAAATATTATTAAATAAAAATAAAAATACAAATAACCCCTATATTAATTATATTTCAACATATATCTATACTTCGCTTGTTGGTGCCACCTAATGCAATCATCCCATTTCATAAGGCATTCCAATCTGTATGTTATTTATTTTGATCCACAAGTCTATTTCGATTATTACTATAGATGCACTACAAATGCTTCCATATTTGATAATGTGGGTATGGCTAGTTGCTAACTAACTGATGGATTTATCTTTATTGTAATCGTTAAAAATGATTTATTCAGGGAAATTCAGCCGGTTGAATAGATGCTACCTAGCGTTAAATTTGAAACTATATTCATTTGATACTTCAAACATCTGCAAAACCTTTTATTAAATCTTAAAAATGAATTCATGACATTATTTAACAAAAAGACTATTCATCAAAAAATGAATTATGAATTTGTAACAAGTATATTAATAGAAAATGACTATTCATTAGGAAAAAAAAGAGTATAGCGTAAAATTATTTATATTATATAATAATTTATTGCAATTCAATCTTATGCTACACAATTATCTCTATTGTACAACAAATAATAATTTAGATATATTGATTAAACTAAAAATATTACTTTTACAATTATAAAATTTAAACATAAAATATCAAATAAACAAATAAATAAAAGAGAATGTTAATAAAAAGGAATATCTGAAACAAAAATATAATCATTAAATTGTAAAACTAATTATATCAAAATCATTATTAATTTATACTAAATATTTTAAATTGAAAAAATATTTTAACTTTAAAAAGATCATTTCACATAAATGACTAATTTTTAGCTAAAAAGATATTTTTACATGCATGAGTGCATGACCAAAGTTCACAATTATCTATAGACATGTCCATATGTGGTGCAGATTCTTGGATGTGGTATGGCAGAAATAGTGCACGGTTGTTTTTTGAGGGTAACCACCATCCACAATAATGGTGATGATTCAGGTGTTGCTCATGCAAATGAGATTGCTTATATTGCTATGGAGTTGATGGATATAGACCTCCTGTCATTCATCAAGAAAACTATTCATTGAGGATCATTAGTATATCCATATCATGATGAGCACAACTGATTATATTTTAGGAACATTAATAGGGCTAGCTTGGTGAAAGGGCTTATGTGGGAGTTGTGCTGTGGAGTGGCCTACTGCCATGACATGGGCATTACACACAGAGATCTCAAGCCCAATAATTGTCTCCTCTCCATTAACATGGCAGGGGGCATCAAAATTAAGCTTGCAGACTTTGGATTGGCAAGGATGGTGAAGGATAAAAAGAATGGTATGATAGAAAGAAATGGGAAAGAATATGTGTCTTTGTGGTATAGAGCTTTTGAGTTATTGCTTCAACAAAAAGCATACAATTTCTTTGCAATCGACATCTGGGCACTGGGATGCATTTTTGCAGAGATGGTGATTGGAGAACCCCTATTTTGTGGCGAGTCTCCAGAGGAGCAACTAAGTATTGTATTTTAGCATGTGGGAGGTTCTGCCTGGGAGATGATGGACAAATACTGGGTTGTTTTATCAGATCTAAACTACAAAGAAATCTGTGTGTAGCTATTGAGCAATATTTTGGGATGTGGCGGCTAGAGGTCTAGTTTGCAGAATTAGTTTGAAAGTACAGCTGAAAAGATGGGATGCTCAATAGGCATGGACCTCCTCTTGAAGATGTTGGAGGTGGATCCTAGAAAAAGATTAATGGAAAAATAGTGCCTTCAACATCCTTATTTCTCCTATTTCCATGCTTTTTAATTTCTTGGAGTGCAACACTAATGGGAAGCTAGGTCTGCAGGCTACGAGACTTCTTGCTACTAATTCTTAACTACAATCAATGGTTATGTCAATTTGTAAGATAGGGCTGCTTGACCACAATATGCTTTTCTTTTATGGGTATTCCAATTGTGAGTTTGGGATAAAGAGAATTTCTCTATTTGTAACCGATATTCTATAAAATGCCAATATCAAGCAATCTCTATTTCTATGAACTATCTATCAGTTTATGATTGCAAAGAATGTTCTTTTACACCTATGCATGATTTGAAATGTGCCAAAGGGTGTTGCAAGAAAGTGTAAAAACAACTCCCAAGCATTCTAATTATAAGTACAGTCAGCCATAGATTCCATTGTTTAGTTTCTCCAGGTTTTACAAACACTTACATTTTAACAAGTATATTATACAATAAAACGAAAATAAATTTATGGTTAGCTGAAATCTAAATTTAGTGTTATTAGTGCATATATACAAAAGGTATGCAACATAAATTTTTTAAAACAAATAATTGGAGTTATGTTCTGAAATATTTTAAACATTCCATAATATTTGTTGGAAAATTAAATGCAATAGTCGTTTCTCCCTAGAGCCAAATGCTCACCTACCACCTCTGACATATAGAATAGATAGAAACATAAATATGGTGGGTGAGATTTTTGAAATAAAAAATGAGGGGGAAAATGGAATGTGACAAAAGGGAATGTTTCTACATTCATTTTAATTCAGTTAGGTTATTTAGAGATTCAGTTCAACAGAGTAGAGAAAAGGAAGAAGAAGAAAGTGGTTAGCAAATCCACTTGTTGCAAAGACAGAAGGAAGTATGTTCAGTGTCTCCAGTTGCATGTGACTCCTCTGTTCATTCTGTGAGTTGGTTGTTGTTTTGTTTTGTCCCGTTGAAGTAGTGATTGCTCTAGGCACCTTTGTATGCAGCCATTAGAGCTACAAGTTTAAAAGTTTATTGAAGTTTGAAGTATTATTAGTTTAGGGTTATTTTAGGGTTTTCTGGTTGAAGCCGAATGCTCCCAGATTTTGTAATGGTTTAATCAAGTTGAATAGTAAAGCAAGCAGGCATACTTGAATCCATTACTCTTCCCTTGAATGTTGCATTTGACAAGTTTGTTTTTTGAAGCTTAAATTTTTGGTTCTCTGGTTTTAATGGTGAAAGCATTCATGTTGAAATATTCTTTAAGTTATATTTATTTAGTTTGAAACAAAACACTCAGCATCCTCTTTCTCAGTTGGAGCTGAGCTCACTTGGCATCTATTATTGCCAAGCTTTTACTTTGTGTGTCGAGCTAACTCAACACCTACCACATCCTTCTTCAAGTGCCAAGCATCCTGTCAGTTGGCACCTATTTTCTATCACTCGACACCTTCAAGTGCCAAGCAATTTGTGACTCAGCAGCTTCATGTGCCAAGTAGTTTTTAAGTGCCGAGAATTTTTTTTAGGTTTAGGGTTGTGAGTGTTGATTTTAATTTATATTTCTCATATGGTATCAGAGCTTTGAGGCCCCAAATCCATAGTGAGTTAGGGCATTTTTTTTCTTGGGATATTTGACATGGCAGGAGATGCAGGAAAGATATGGCAGCAACCACCATCCTTTAATGGAAAAAATTATGATACATGGGCAAAGAAGATGAAGAACATAATGGTTGTAAATCATTTGTGAGAGTTTGTAGTTAATGGATTCAATGATGTAACCGATCCAACTCAGTATGCTACCCTCACAAATGCACAGAAGACTCATTTGAAAGAGTCAAGGAGGAAAGATGCAAAGACATTAAGTCTTATTGAAGCAGCAATGACAGAGGCAATTTTTCCAAAGATTGCAGTAGAAAATTATGCAAAGGAAGCATGGGATATCCTTGAGATGAACTTCAAGGGGACTAATAAAGTCCGTATAGTAAAGCTACATAATATAAGGAGGGAGTTTGAGAACCTTCAGATGAAGGAAAATGAATTAGTTGCAGATTTTAGTTCAAGGACCTCCAATGTGATTAACCAATTGAAGTCAAATGGAGAAGACTATCAAGAGCAGAGGATAGTGGAAAAGATATTGAGGATCTTACCTCATAAATATGACAATTTGGTCATGACCATAGAAGAGGCAAAAGACCTCACTATTTTGACAATGGATGAATTGATGGGTACTCTTCAAACCCATGAGCATAGGATCAACAGATCTACATCTTCTTCTTCCCAAGAGCAAGCATTCAAGGCTCAGTCAAGTCCAAGAAGTAGGGGGAGAGGAAGAAATGGCTCAAGCAGAAACTCTAGAGGAAAAGGTTAAGGTAATGGAGGACAAAGGAATGCTGCAGCAGAAGGCTCAGGAAGAGCAGATGGAGCAACTAGCTCACAAAATACTTCAAGAGGAGGTAAGAAAAACTATAACTCAAATAGAAGTAATGTAGAATGCTACTACTATCATAAATATGGGTATTATGCAAGTGAATGTTGGAAGAAGCAAAATGATCAGTTAGGACAAGCAAATGTGGCTGATGTGAAAATGGGAAGTGGAAACAATGCCACTGCCTTCATCATGTGCAATTTTGGTGAAGAAGGAAGCCCTGAGGTTTGGTACCTCAACAGTAGATATAGCAACCACATGAGTGGAAATGAAACCTTGTTTTCATTTATTGACAAGAGTTACAAATAAAAAATTAAGATGGGTAACAATGGAACCCTACCAGTTGTTGGCAAAGGATCTATTATGGTTCGCACCAAGAAAGGTGAGAAGAAGGAAATACAAAATGTGTATTTCGCCCTTGGTATGAAGCACAATTTGATGAGCATTGATCAGCTCATTCAAAATGGATACAAAGTGATGATGGAGAATGACATGTGTGTCATTTAAAAAAAGGATGGAAACAAGAACTTACTTGCAGCAGTTCAAATGACAAAGAACAGAATGTTTCCCTTGAGGATTGATACATGTTTCTCATCTCAAGTTAGTGTTGCACCTCCCACACAATCAGCTCTAAGGAGTGTGATTGAAGACCCCTCATGGCTATGGCACCTCAGGTATAGTCATCTTGGCTATGCTGGTTTAACTTTATTGTCAAATAAAAGAATGGTAGAAGGTTTGCCACACATAGGAAATTCATGTGACAAGTGCGAGGCTTGTATTTTGGGTAAGCAACATAGGCTTCCCTTTAATTTTGGAAATTCTAGGAGGGCTAGATATCCATTATAGTTAGTGCATACTGACCTAGTCGGTCCTATGCAAGTCACTTCCATTAGGGGAGTACTTATTCCATAACATTTATTGATGATTTCAGTCGTAGGACATGGGTGTATTTCTTAAAGAATAAATCTGAAGCATTTGATAAATTTGTAGAATTTAAAGCCCAGGCTGAATGAGAATGTGGATGTTATATCAAGGTCCTAAGATCAAATAGAGGAGGGGAGTATACCTCCACTTCTTTTGTAAGATTTTTCAGGAAACATGGCATAAAGAAAGAGCTCACAGCTAGCTATACACCACAGTAGAATGGAGTGGTTGAAAGAAAGAATAGGACCATTGTTAAAATGGCAAGAAGCATGATGAAAGAGAAAGGTCTCCCAACTGAATTTTGGGGAGAGGCTATGGCAACAATAGTTTACCTAATTAATAGGTCTCCTACAAAGGCAGTCTGTGACAAAATTTCAATGGAAGCATGGTCATGAGGAAGATGGACAGTTGAACACCTAAGGGTGTTTGGATGTGTTGCATATGCACATGTGCCTAAAGAGAAAAGGAAGAAATTGGATGACAAAGGTGTGAAGTGTATCTTCATAGGGTACAACTCAAAATCAAAGGCATACAGATTGTATGACCCATTGAACAACAAGATGACTCTTTCAAGAGATGTGGAATTTCTTGAAAATCAGTCTTGGTATGGTCCAACTGATGAGTCACTGAGAACTTCAAGTAAAGTGCCAATCATGAATGAAGAGGATGTTGATGAACAGCAAGAAGGAGCAGATAGAAGAAAAGGAAAGTAGCTTCAGTTCTTGTCGAGCTCCTCTAGGCATGACTGAGTGTCAGTGCCAAGTACCAATGAAGATCAAACTACTCGACAAAGCAGCAACAATGAAGATTCTGATCCCACACTCTCCTCCTTGTTACCAGGAAAGACTAAGAATCTTAGGGAGATATACTAAGATGAAAGGTATGAAGTTTATGATGAGAGTGTTAATTTTGCATTATTTTCTCATAGTGATCCAGTATATTTTGAAGAAACTATCAAGGAAAAGAAATGTGTAATGCCATGGATGAGGAAATAGATGCTGTAGAAAGAAATGAGACATGGGAACTAACTGAATTGCCTCCAAAGAAGCAAGTGATTGGAGTGAAATGGGTCTATAAGACCAAATGCAATGCTGAAGGCAAAATTGATAGGCATAAGGCAAGGCTGATAGTCAAGGGCTACAAATAGCAATATGGAAGAGACTATGATGAGACATATGCCCCGGTTGCAAGAATGGAAACCGTGCATGTTGTCATAGCAATTGCATCTCAGCACAAATGGAAGGTATATCAAATGGATGTAAAATCTACCTTCCTAAATGGTGTATTGAAGAAAGAAGTATATGTGGAGTAGCCACTTGGTTATGAAGTTGTAGGTGAAGAGAAGAAAGTATATAGATTGAAGAGAGCTCTTTATGGGCTCAAGCAAGCTCCAAGGGCATGGTATCGTAGGATTGACTCATATTTGATGATCAATGACTTTAGCAAAAGCAATGGTGAGCCCACTTTTTACATCAAGGTAGAAAATGGTAATGTATTGATTGTTGTCTTGTATTTAGATGACTTAATTTTTACTGGAAATGACAAGGCTCTAATTGGTGAGTTTAAAGAGGCCATGAAAAGTGAATTTGAAATGATCGACCTAGGTCTCTTGAAATACTTTCTAGGAATAGAAGTAAAACAAATGCACAATGGCATTTTCATCTCTCAAGAAAAGTATGTAGGGTAGATCTTGGAGAGATTTAAAATGCAGAATAGTAAGGCAGTCCCCACACCAACTACAATAGGTCTAAATTTGAGCAAGGAAGACTCTAGCAAGAGAGTGGATCCAACACTATACAAGAGTATGGTTGGAAGTTTAATATATTTGACTGCAACTCGGCTAGACCTAATGCATGCAGTAAGTCTAATTTTCAAATTTATGGAAACACCAAAGGATTCCCATTGGCAAGCAGGAAAGAGGATCCTAAGGTATGTGAAAGCTACCAAGGGATTTGGAAATTTTTATACTGAAAATGGTGATTTCAAGTTGGTGGGATACATAGATAATGATTGGGCTAGAAGTTTAGATGATAGGAAGAGCACTTCCAGATACATGTTCCATATGGGATCAGGTGCAATTTCATGGGCATCCAAGAAGCAATCTATTGTTGCTCAATCTATAGCAAAGGCTGAAAATATAGGAGCAAATGTAGTAGCATGTCAAGCAATTTGGCTAAGGAGGATCTTGAATGATTTGAATGAAAGGCAAGAGGATGGAACCACTATATATTGTGACAACATCTCATCAATTGCATTGTCCAAGAATCCAGTCTTCCATGGTAGAAGCAAGCACATTGAAATTAGACATCACTTCATCAGAGATTTAGTGGAGAATGCAGATATCAAGATGGAATTTTGCAAGTCTGAGCAGTAGCTAGTAGACGTCTTTACTAAGCCTTTAGGCATTGGATCTTTTGTACACCTAAGAGAGTGTCTTGGTGTAATTGATTTGGATCAGCACTGATCCTTGTTTGTTTGGCTTGGGACAAAGGGGGAGTGTTGGAAAATTAAATGCAGTGGTTGTTTCTCCCTAGAGCCAAATGCTCACCTACCACCTCTGACGTCCATAACAGATAGAAACATAAATAAGGTGGGTGAGATTTTTGAAATCAAAAAAGAGGGGGAAAATGGAATGTGACAAAAGGGAATGTTTCTACATTCATTTTAATTCAGTCAAATTATTTAGAGATTCAATTCAGCAGAGAAGAGAAAAGGAAGAAGAAGAAAGTGGTTAGCAAATCCACTTATTGTAGAGACAGAAGGAAGTATATTTAGTGTCTCCAGTTGCACATGACTCCTTTGTTCATTCTGTGAGTTGGTTTTTGTTTTGTTTTGTCCTGTTGAAGCAGTGATTGCTCTAGGCACCTTTGTATGCAGCCATTAGAGCTGCAAGTTTAGAAGTTTATTGAAGTTTAAAGTATTATCAGTTTAGGGTTATTTTAGGGTTTTTTGGTTGAAGCCGAATGCTCCCAGATTTTGTAATGGTTTAATCAAGTTTAATAGTAAAGCAAGTAGGCATACATGAATCCATTACTCTTCCCTTGAATGTTGCATTTGACAAGTTTTTTTTTTGAAGCTTAAAGTTTTGGTTCTCTGGTTTTAATGGTGAAAGCATTCATGTTGAAATATTCTTTAAGTTATATTTATTCAGTTTGAAACAGAACACTCAGCATCCTCTTTCTCAGTTGGAGCCTAGCTCACTCGACATCTATTATTGTCAAGCTTTTACTTTGTGTGCCGAGCTAACTCGGCACCTATTGCATTCTTCTTCAAGTGTCGAGCATCCTATCACTCGACAATTGTTTCCTATCACTCAGTACCTTCAAGTGTTGAGCAATCTGTGACTCGGCACCTTCAAGTACAGAGCAAAATTGGCTCTTAGCACCTTCAAGTGTCGAGAAAAATTGGCACTCAACACCTTCATGTGCCGAGTAGTTTTTAAGTGCTGAGAAATTTTTTTAGGTTTAGGGTTGTGAGTATTGATTTTAATTTATATTTCTCACAATATTGTTCTTCAAGTTGTTGCTTAGGGACAACAAATAAGGTGACGAGTCATAACAATAACAACAGGTCCCAGGTCCAAACCTTGCTTTTAGTCTTTCATAAAAATAAAAAATGATAGTTGAAATTAAATTTTAAAAATGTATATCACTACACTAGTATTCCACAATGATAGTTCAAATAATCGAAATGTTAGCAGCAAAAATAATGAAATAAAGAAACAATGTATGTCAATGTATTTTGTGTGAGTAATTTAGATAACAAACAAATCAATTAAATAAGTCATACATATGAAATAATATGGATGAAGATAATTTGGGGTTTCTCTATGTGAATGGCCTAAATTAGACAAATAATTCAAATATTAAAATCTACCTAAATCAACAATTCAAAAAAACATAACTTATAGCTAAATAGTTGGTTGAATCAACAATTTCCTAATGCTTGATTATCCCCTGGAAGTAATGGCTTTTTATCTAATTTTGCATTCTCTACATCTTGGCCTTTCTATTCATCTCTCCAAGAAATATCATTAGCAAGTTAAATACTATTTAAAACCAATGCCTCTTTTGAATATTTGCTTTCATGTTTGTTGTGGCCTCTACAGGCCATTCTAATTGCAATTTGGTAGGTTCTCCTCCTCGATCTTTTGAGTATATGACATGAGATGAAAAGAATTTAGATGGGCATTTCATGCTACATTTACTAAAAAATATAAACCTATTTGCATGACCAAACCCACCATTTAATAGAAAGAATGAAGTAAATTTTACAAAAACAAATGTATGAATAATGGATTTCTAGTTGTGGTGCTAAAAATAATGATTTTGTTTGACCACCCAAAATGAGTATTTTGTATCATATTAAGATGATCTTTTTTCAATCATGGGTGAATTCTATGAAACACAAACTTAAAAAAACCATATAATTAAAAGCCCAGATTATTTTAATCGTTATTTACCATTGATTGTAGGATTGGTTGCTTGTAGTTTTTTCTAATTTCTAGGCAATTGCTGAGATAATTTTATGTTCCCTATTCTATCATGATAATTTTGATGCACATGTTGATAAATCAAGTAGAGAAGATTTTAAATTATAAATGACAAAATTTGGTGCTATTTGCTCTAGTAGAATATCTAGAGCTTTCAGCAATTTTGGGTGTGTTGAAATATTTTTTTATTTTTTTTGTTGTTCTGTGCCCACCTACCAACCTGGCATCCCTTGTCCAGCTCCAACAATCATATGCATTTACTTTGGTAGGTGAGTTCAAATTTGAAAAAGAGAGGAAAATTTTGTGTGGACAACAAGAAGACAAAAGAGGGGGGATGTCATTCATTCCATGATCTCCTTTCATTCTCATACAGAGTCAGTTTTTGCAGTAGCAGAGAATTTGTTTTGAGTATTTTGTGCAGCAACATCATCATTTGTTTTATCTATTGAAGTGATTGCTCTAGGTTTGCTTTATGAGAGCTTCTAAGCAGCTCCAGATTTATTTGTATGGAGCTATACTTGTTGCAAGTTTATTTCATGCACAACAATTGTAGTTAGTTGTATTTTTTACATTTATGTTATGTAATAGTTCATTTCCAGTTAATAGAAAGCAAACAAATAACCTTGCATACTTCCTACCTATTACACTTGTGTTCTCTCCTTGTTTATTCTATTGAGTTCTTGATCTTAGGCAAAACAAAGCAGCACTATGTTCTTGTTGTTTGCACTTGTTGTGGAATGTTGTTTGTCTTTTTTACGTCGTTTAACATGCTACCACAACGGGTGTTAACATTACTTGGCATGCTCTTGGTTTTTGTTTGTGCCAAGTAGGTTCTTTGATAACCGAGTGATTTGATCCTTTACTGGCTGAGTTGTGTGGGGTTAACACATAGGTTATCCCCCTATTTTGAAATATTTTACATGGTATCAGATCTTATTGGCCCTACATCCTTATGAGTTTGGGCATTCTTTTTTTGGGTATTTAAGTTTATTGTGTAGGAGACATGGTAGGAGATGCATGAAAGATATGGCAGCAACCATCATCCTTAATGGACAAAATTATGACATTTAGGAAAAGAAAATGAAAACCATAATGTTAGCTAATGATTTGTGTGAGTTTGTGGTTAATGGGTTCAATGATGTGACATACCCAACTTAATATGTTTCCCTTATTAACAATCAAAAGACTTAGTTGAAGGAGTCAAGGAGAAAGAATGCTAAGGCATTAAGTTTGATTGAGGCAGCAATGATAGAGATAGTCTTCCCCAAGATTGTAGTAGCAAATTATACAAAGGAAGCATGGGATATCTTTGAGATGAACTTCAAGGGGACTGATAAGGTCAGAGTAATGAAACTATAGTAGATCAGAAGGGAAATTGAGAACTTTTAGATAAATGACAATGAACCTATTGCAGAGTTCATCTCACAAATCTCCACTTTGATAAACTAGCTTAAATCAAATGGAGAAGATCATGAAGAATAAAGGATTGTGGAAAAGATATTGTGACAACCTTATGATGACCATTGAGGAAGCAAAGGACCTCACCACTTTGACAACGGATGAGTTTATGGGTGTTCTCCAAACCCATGAGCACTTGATAAATAGATTAGCAACAACTTCCCAAGAGCAGTTCTTCAAGGCTCAAGAGAATTGAAGAGGTAGGGGGAGAGGAAGAAATGACTCCGATAAAGGCTCAAGAAGTAGAGGTCATGTAAGGAATGGTCAAAGGGATGTTGGTGTAGAAAGCTTAGGTCAAGCAAGCACCTCTCAAAACACCTCTAGAGGAGATAAAAAGAATTAGAACTGAAATGGGAGCAATGTTGAATGCTACTATTTTCATAAGTATGGGCATTATGCTAGTGAATGTTAGAAAAAGCAGGGTGATCAGTCAAAGAAAAATGTAAATGTGGCTGATGTAAACATAGGAAATGCAAACAATCCTACAGCCTTCATCATGTGTAACATTGGTGAAGAAGGTAGCCCTAAGGTATGGTATTTGGATAGTGGTTGTAGCAACCACATGAGTGGTAATGAAAGTTTACTTTCTTTCATTGATAAGACTTTCAAGTCTAAAATTAAGATGGGAAATAATGGAACCATTCCCATAGTGGGCAAAGGATCTATCATGGTCTGCACCAAGGTAGGTGAGAAGAAGGAGATACAAAATATGTACTTTGCACTTGGTATGAAGCACAACTTGATGAGTGTTGGACAACTCATTCAAAATGGATACAAGGTGCTAATGGAAAATGACAAGTGTATCATTCATGAGAAGGATGGGAGTAATAGGTTACTTGCAATAGTCTAAATGACAAAGAATCGAATGTTCCCTTTGAGGATAGAGACATGTGTGTCTCTTCTCAAGTCAGTGTTACACCTCCCAAGCATGCATGTACAACAAGACATCAACAATCAACTCTTAGGAGTGTAATTGAAGACCCCTCCAAGCTTTAGCATCTAAGATATGGACATCTTGGCTTTGTTGGTTTAAATTTGTTGTCTAAGAAAAGAATAGTAGATAGTTCACTAAGCATAGTAGATTCATATTGACAAGTGTGAGGCTTGCATTTTGGATAATCAACATAGGCTTCCCTTTAATTCTAGAAATTCTAGAAGGGCTAGAGCACCATTAGAGTTGGTGTATTCTAATTTAGTCTAGGCCCTGTACAAACTACTTCTATTGTGGGTAGTACTTATTTTACGACATTCATAGATGATTTTAGTTGTAGAGTATGGCTGTATTTTTTGAAAAGTAGATCTGAAGCATTTGATAAATTTTTTGAATTTAAAGCCCTGGCTGAAAAGGAATGTGGGCACTATGTTTGATCAATAGGTATCCCACAAAGTCAGTTCATGAAAAGATTCCTCTTGAGGCTTTGTTAAAGAATAGATATATAGTTGAACACTTGAGAGTGTTCAGATGTGTAGCATATGCACATGTGCCTAAGGAACAAAGGAAAAAGCTAGATGACAAAGGTGTGGAGTGTACCTTCATGGGTTATAGCTTAGAATCAAAGGCTTATAGGTTATATGATCCAATTAGGTCAAGAAGATCATCATTTCAAGAGATATAGAATTTTTTGAAAATTAGTCATGGGATGGCATAGTTGATCTATCTTCAAGCACTTCAAGAAAAGTGCCAAGTATTGATGAGGAAGAGGAAGACATAGGTGATGAGCAGGATGATGGAGCAAAAAATATTAATGATTGTAAACAAAGGCAAAAAGGCAAGTATTAAATGATAGTTAGAGATTCAACCCTGGGTATCTCCAAACAGCTCCAGATTGGTGTATAGAATGTATAGAAAAGTAATAGCAATACTGAAAATTTAGATCCCACTCTCGCTTCCCTATTGCCAAGAAAGACTAAGAGCCTAAGGGAGATATACCAAGATGAAAGGTATGAGGAAGATCATGATGAGAGTGTTAATTTTGCATTATTTTTTCATAGTGATCCAATTTACTTTAAAGAAGCTATGAAGGAAGAAAAATGGTGTAATGCCATGGATGAGGAAAGAGATGCTATTGAGAGAAATGAGACATGGGAGTTAACTACCTTGCCTCCCAAGAAGCAAGTAATTGGAGTAAAATGGGTTTACAAGACTAAGTGCAATGCTGAAGGAAAAATAGATAGGCATAAGGCATGTTTAGTGGTCAAGGGGTATAAATAGAAATATGGAAGAGACTATGATGAGACATATGCCCCAGTTGCAAGAATGGAAACCGTGCATGTTGGTATAGCAATTGCAACCCAGCACAAATGAAATGTATATCAAATGAATGTAAAGTCCACCTTCTTGAATGGTGTATTGAAAGAAGAGGTTTAGATGGAGCAAGCACCCGATTATGAAGTTCTAGGTGAAGAACATAAGGTGTATAGATTGAAGAGAGCTCTTTATGGCCTCAAGCAAGTTCCACGGGCATGGTATAGTAGAATTGACTCATATTTGATGAGAAATGACTTTAGAAAAAGTGATGGTGATCTCACTCTCTACATCAAGGTGGCAAATGGTAAAGTGTTGATTGTTGTCTTGTATGTAGATGATCTAATATTCATGAGAAATGATAATTTTTTAATTGGTGAGTTCAAAGAGGCCATGAAGAATGAATTTGAGATGATAGATCTAGGTCCCTTGAAGTACTTTCTAGGCATGATGGCATCTTCATCTCTCAAGAAAAGTATGCAAGACATATCTTGGAGAGATTCAAAATGTAGAACAGTAAGGCAGTCCCAACACCAACAACAGTAAGTCTAAAGTTGGGCAAGGAAGATTGCATAAAATGTGTGAATCTAACACTGTACAAGAGTATGGTTAGAAACTTGATGTATTTGACAACAACTTGGCCTAACATAATGCATGTAGTAAGTCTGATTTCTAGATTTATGGAAACACTAAAAGATTCCCATTGGAAAGCAGGAAAGAGGATCCTAAGGTATGTGAATTGTACCAAAGGATTTGGGATTTTGTATACAATAGATAATGATTTTAAGTTGGTTGGTTATACTGATAGTGATTGAATTGGAAGTTTAGATGAGAGGAAGAGCACTTCCAGATACATATTCCATATGGGATTGGGTGCAATTTCATGGGCATCCAAGAAGCAACTTATTTTTGCTCGATCTATAGTAGAGGCTGAATACATAGCAACAAATATAGCAACATGTCAAGCTATTTGGTTAAGGAGAATCTTGACAAATTTGAATGAAGGGAAATGGGATGGAACCACAATCTTTTGTAAGAACATCTCCTCAATTGCACTATCTAAGAATCTAGTCTTCCATGGGAGAAGCAAGCACATAGAGATCATATACCACTTCATCAAAGACTTGGTGGAGAATGGGGATATCAAGATGGAATTTTGTAAGTCTGAGTAGCAGCTAGCAAACATATTCACTAAACCTCTGGGCATTGGAACTTTTGTGCACCTAAGAAAGAGTCTTGGTGTAATTGGTTTGGATCAACATTGATCCTTATTTTATTGGTTCGAGAAAAAGGGGGAGTGTTGGAATATTTTATTTTATTTTTTGTTGTCTTGTGCCCATCTACCAACTTGGCATCCCCTGTCCAGCTCCAATAGTCATATGCATTTACTGTGGTAGGTGAGTTCAAATTTGGAAAAGAGGGGGAAATTTTGTGTGGACAGTCGGAAGACAAAAGAGGGGGAATGTCATTCATTCCATAATCTCCATTCATTCTCATACAGAGTCAGTTTTTGTTGCAGCAGTACTAGAGAATGTTTTTTGAGTATATTGTGTATCAGTATCATCATTTGTTCTATTTTTTGAATAGTGATTGCTCCAAGTTTTCTTTATGAGAGTGTTGACTAGCTCTAAATTTATTTGTATGTAGCTATACTTGCTGCAAGTTTATTTCATGCACAACAGTTGTAGTTAGTTGTAGTTTTTACATTTATATTATGTAATAGTTCATTTCTAGTTAATAGAAAGCAAACAAATAATCATACATACTTCCTGCCTATTACACTTGAGTTGTCTCCTTCCTTGTTTATTCCACTAAGTTCTTGATCTTAGGAAAAATAGAGTAGCACTCTTTTCTTGCTGTTTGCATTTTTTGTGGAATGATGTTTGTGTTTTTATGTGGGTTAACACGCTATTGCGACAAGTGTTAACATTACTTGGCATGCTCTTGGTTTTTGCTTGTGTCGATTAGATTCTTTGATGATCGAGTGATTTGGTCCTTCATTAGCCAAGTCATGTGGGGTTAATATGTAGGTTATCCCCCTATCGTGAAATATTTTATAGTGAGATGGGTTGGAAGATGGGATTTTCTTTTCACTTCTTTTGAATACAATATATGGGTGTTGAAATGATTGAGATTCTTTAAATTTTGTGTGAAGTCTACTTGATTCTTACCATTTTTATAAAATTTAGTCAATTTACAATATTGAGTTCATATTTCATATGGTTGGAGCTTGAGTAACAAATTACAACCTAGATCTTCCACTAGGCAATATGTGGCACCTTATAGTTAAGATCGAGCAATCAATGACCATAGATTTAGTTGAAAGGTCAAAAATCACCAAAAATTTTACTACAAGCATGATTGTCCATATAAATTTAGATGGGGATCTTAAGTTTAGAACTAATTGACAATTTCTACCCATTTTTTAACCAAAGTTTCTTAAAGTCTCAACTTCATTCCCAGATTCTAAAGAGATATCTGGATCTGTTTTGTTCTATGGTCCAAGAACTTGATCTATATGCACTTGACTACACTAGGTATCTCTATCCTAGTTCGTGCCCTAAATTTCTAGCCTCATTATTTTACATGTGTGACAAGAAGGGTTACATGGATCCAGAGTAAAAATCACATTTGCAAATAACATATAGGGCCCAGATTTAACACTTGATTATGTCCAAAGATTATACTCTTGGTCAAAAAATTTGAGAGGGAGCTTTAAGTCCAAAAATTATTTGAAGTTCTCTAATTGAGAAGGTAAAATATTCAAGCAAAGCCATGAATTTTGACATGAAATAATCATTCTCTTTTGGATTGTCCTTTTATCCATCCACCAATACCAGGTTCTCCATGAGAGTGGCTTAGTATTTCTTATATATATCTTTTAAAATTCAAGATATCTACTTTAGAAAAATGCATTGCCTTTCTTATGTCATTATCAGTGCATATTCTCCACTCTCTAGTCTTCTTAGGTGCCAATATAGTAGGCATTGCATAAGGACTCAAACTTTCTATGATCAAACCCTTCTCAAACAATTCATGCATCTATCTATTCAATTATTCATTCTCTGCATGTGTTAGTCTATGTAGTGCTTTAAACCATTAAGTACATTGTCATAAATATTATCTTGAAACTCTATCAACAAAATATAATCTCAGGTGTATGCTCAAGTTCATCTTGTTTCTAAGTCATTCTAGGAACTGCAAAGCAATCATTCTGTCTCTACATTGCTTTAACAAACTGATTTTCTTCAACCAAGTAAACTCTAATTGTGGTACAATGATTCTCTTCATGTTTCTCAATCAAAGGAAATAATACTTTTTTCTTCCATTAGCCCAAGTAGTATCAATTTTCTATCATACTATCAAGATCTTCCCAAAAGAATATGATGTAACAATCCATGGGTATAATATCACACAAAACTTCATCAAAGTAGTTCTCAATCTTGAATTTCATAAGGCATTTTTCACTTACCAATAAATTATGTTCATCTTTGATCTAAGAAATGTGATAAGAGCATGCTTCAATCTTTGTAACATCAATTTAGATACCAACTACTTAGATGCCAAATTATTAGAACTACCACTGTCAATGATGACTTTGCAATATCTTCCTTCAATCTTACATTTGGGTTTAAAGATATTTTTTCTCACAATGGGTTCATTATTCAATTGCTCATTCTAGAAGGTTCTTCTCATCTTTAGGTTCTCTCCATTTTCAGGTTCATTGCAAGGTTGATAACTTCCTCTTGCATCAAATAATTTTTGCCACTACTTCATGTCTTCTTTTGAGTACATTCAAAAGTTCTATGTCCTTTTCTCTGCATTAAAAAAAAAATCCTTTAAACCAAGACCTATTTTCTCTCTTTCTACTAGTAAGCAAAATAATTACCTCTAGTATAGTTACCTTGTCCTCTGTTAGCATTATCCTCTTTCCATTCGTATATAGGGTATGTGTAGGATCATGGTCAACCAAACTATGCCCTTAAGTGGCAATAAGAAATTAGAAAATCAAGGTTATGTCAACTTGACGTACAATTTTCTACTTGTTATTAACTTCATATCAAAAAGTCAAGAGAAAAGAATATCTAGCAAATTGAATCTAGTTTCTAAACTACTACGACTTATCTCAAAAAAAAAAAAAATTGATTGTTTAAAATTTTGAATTTTAATGCAATAATACAAAAATTTCAGCACAAAAATAAGAAGTAGATGTATGTTTGACCACCTTAATCAAAATCAAATGATAATATTTTTGAATAATATTCTAGATATAAGTAGTAGACTCATGCCTCGATGTGACACATATTTTTGGGTATTTTTATTCTAAATAAATAATAAATAATAAATTTTTGACTGTAGTATTTTTGGAATAAAAAAACTCTCATGTCTGACCACCTTAACTAATTCAAAACTCTATAAAATTAAATTTTCCATTTTTTCCCTTATAGTAGAAGAAACATAGAATGTGATGCATCTTTTGGATTTAAAAAATGTTGTACCATTTGAAAGTTATAGTTATTTTTCAAGTAGTCTGTCAGTTAGTACTTTATACATAACTCCATTAGAAAATAAGTAATTATTACTCACTCAACTCATAATTTGACAAACCTTACATTTATGGAAAGATAAGAACATTCTTAAGAAACCCTTTTCATTTTATCAAATTTTGGTGGAAAAAAAGTCGCCAGCTACATGTTTGAAGTAAAAATTGCATAAAAATAGGCCAAAAGCACATTTTAAGGATTTTTTAAATTTAACCATATAGGTTTGGTATCAAAAAATATAGTAGACCTTATAAAGATATTAATTATTTTCATTTAGTATCAGGATGGGTGGGGAAAAAGTTGGAATATATTTTGAAATGGTTTGAGATATTTCAGAACTACAAATTTTTCAAATCGCCACTTTTTGGCACACCATGATCCTGCACAAACCCTATACCTATATCATGAAGTGTACTATCAAATTTTCTACTTTCTCCATAAGATCTTCCTCTTCTCCTCTAAAATATGCCACCTCTTGCTCTCTATCTATGGTCATGTTTCTTTGTCAATATTTCTTCTGCGCTTAGGGCATACAAGCTTTCTTCAACACTTTCCATCTTTACAAAGCTAATTTCATCTTGTATAGAAGCCCTCAAACCACTCAAATATCTAGCAACCTTTCCAACTTCATCATCAGTATGTCTAGATCTAATTTCCAACTTATAGAGTTTATTAGTATAATCTTTCATAGTCATATCTTTCTATATCAAATTTTATATTCTTCTCAATAAATTAACTTGATAATCAGCAAGAAGGTTTTTTTTTTCAACTTACCAACCATCTTTACCCAAGTCTTGATCTTTCTTTTCCTCTTCTATGTCTATCAGTCTGCAAGTGTTCCCAAAAAAAAGAAGAATGACCTCTCAACTTTTTAACTACTCTCTTCACCTTTCTATCTTTAGGAATACTTTTGTAATCAAAGATATTTTCAATATTAGATATCTAATTCAACAAGACATCTATTTCTAACTTTAGACTAAAGCAAGAAAGCTCAGAAAAAGGTCTATAATTCACTCCACTTAAGGCTTTCAAGAGTCTTTCTTCATCTTGATCAACCTTAGCTTCAATTTTAGGTGCAACCTCTTCTTCTCTATCACTAACATCATCAAGATGCACTCCTCTTCTCTAGGTTGTTTCAAAAACTTCAAGTCTAGCTACAATTTTTCTCAACATATCCATAACAAAATTATTTATATTTTCTCTACCTCAAACTATTTTTACAATATTTCCTACAAAAATCATAACCTTCTACACGTTATAGGTCAAAAACTTAGTCTGCCACCCTACAACCAATCCACGATAAGGTTCTCCATGATCCCCAACTTCACAAGTAAAGCAAACTTCACTCTGATACCACCTGGGACAAGGATAGGATGCAAAAATAAAATAAAAAATCCAAGCTATCCTCGCTAAGAGTTAAACAAGGATGCTAACATATAGGAGAAATCATAAGAGATTATATAGACCTCAATGTAGATATGAAGAGACAATCTTCCATTGGCATGCCATGCACAAGGCCTACCTAGTTGCAATCATAAACATCCAAAGTATTATATGTGATCTTAGAAGTTTGCGCTTATAGAGCCAAAATCTTAATTTTTTCATTATATCTAAGTTTATTTACCTATCCTATTCCTAGATCTTAAAGTATATAGCCAACAATACCACAAGTTGACTTATCAAAAAAATTATTACAAAATATAGATTCTTCCACAAAGGATAACTAAGAAACCTTACAATTAAGAAAAATAACATCCATAGGGACAAAGATACATCCATATGTGATCCAAGAAGAAAATCCAAGTTTGCAAAAAGTCTTGATTCTACACCTAACCTTGTTGAAGCCAAATCCACACTTTAGTCAAGCTACTAGGAAAGAGAAAACCATGAGCAAAGAGAAAGGACAAATCCAACATATGATCAAATTAGTTTTTGAAAACATAGGAAAAGGATCCACAATGAGTTTTTATTAAGGGGCCAAATAAGCAAAGAGAGAAAACACAAACAATAAATGTGTCATTCCTTAAACAAGAGACAATAATAACTAAAAGGAAATATATGCGGTTGATGCAAGATTGCTAAAGTACCCAAGATTCTCCTACATCACTTTCTCAAATGATGACTTAGTAAGGAGGTTGTGATTATCCTCTAAGAGGTTGTCTTATCTTTTTGTTTGGTAGTCTTCCCAATAGAATTGATAGCACAAAAAATATTTCTCACAATAATAGCATTCCTCTCCATTTTCTTGTTCACACAAATCTTTAATTTAACTAGGATAGGTCTCATCTTCTACATCTTTAACAACTACACAAGCTTTTGACATTTATCAACCAATTTCCTGTGTCTTAAAAAAAAGATGAAAAGTTTTAAAGCCTACAAAAAATAATTATTTCTAATCTCTTGCCATCAAAATTGCTCATTATGTTGCATCAATTTCAACTAACCATTTTACCTTTCTTGAAGCTCTCAAATTTGAAATTTGTATTTTTCTCTCTCACAAAGGACTTCATTTTTCAATATAATGTGGAGATGTGCACACCATTAATTTGGTTCTTGTGTATCAATGTCATTGTCAATTCTTTTGTTTTCAATCATTGGATTGTCATTGCCATTGTTTACATTTCAATTGTCCCCTATGTAAATTCTCATCTTCAATCCATAAAGTCTCATTCATAAGATTATTACCGTACATAATTTAAAATTGATTTTTTTCTTCACTTGAAACAACATTTAGGGTGTGCCTATGACCTCACCTTTATTAGTATTGAATATACCCTATCTCTTATTCTAATGGCTGACCCTATCATTTTCTCTATACACTTCAATCTCTTCATTATTTAGCTTCTTCTTCTATTTATGCTTTTGATGACAACTTCTTCCCATGGTGAGAGAAAAAATGGCAATAGAAAATCTTTAGTATTAAACAAAAACTCAAAAAAATGGAGGAAAATGAGGGGTTTTTTGTCTGTCAGTACTACAATCTAGTAAGATTTCTTCAAAATGTGCTTCTCAAATTAAGGAACCTAGAGAATTTGGTTTTTCCTTTGGGTGCCAATAAAATCAATGAGATATTCAATGTCTCCCACCAAGTTTTTACACTTCAATACTATAAAATTTGTGTTGGAAATCTTAATTGGGAAACAATTTATACTAAGAGGGGGGAGGGGGGATGGGGAGTGAATCAGGATCTGTAATCCCTTAAAATAACTATAGTGCATTTACCACATTTCCCATATCATATGTAATTCATGCATAACATAACTTATAAAATCAAATGTTGTAACATGTAGATCTAGCTATCAATCACATGCATGAAATGTAAACACATAATGCTAATACTTGGTTACCTAGACACCCTCCAAGGTGAAGGTATAACTGAGGTGGGGATGACACCCACAAATCTTCACTACTACGGTAATAAAGTTAACCTATTAGGGTTACAATTTTGATCACTTCTAATGATCTACCTTGTGAGGGGCCTACCCTACTAAAGGTTGTTAAGACTATTAGGTCTTACCTTGTGAGAGGATTTTACCTTTATAATAAATAATGACTTGGTTAAGAAATTTACAAAGGGTCTATTAAAACTACTTTATTAAGAGATTATCCCTAACTTAGTTATGATTCAGCACATAATCCTTCAATCTACAATTTATTGTTGATTATAAATCTCCTCTCTTCAATTCTGATATGATCTTCAATATGATATATCTCTGTTATGTCCTTCACTACTTGATAAGGTTTCTATCTCTATTTTGCAATAACAAAGCTCAACTCATTTTCCTTCTTCACACAATGCTCACACTTTCATACTTTGAATCTTCTCTTTGATTGCATGAAAAACTTGATCACTCTTCTCCATACACACTCAAACACACACTCACTCATACAAAATTAGGGTTTAGACATGTCTATTTGAGAACTTTTGAGATGCTTCCCTTTTCGCATCTTCATCTAATTGGTTGATCACTTCTCATAGCGATTTGTGACCCACATCATAAATGTGTAATAACCTCTATAAAAACCTCTAAAAATATTAAATGGAATGTATATGTTGGCCTAAAATAGTTTACCTCAAAGTTTATATCATTTTTGACTTGAATGTCAACTTTGTGTTGCTTAACACTCACTATTTATGATGCTAGACATTCACTATTCTTTTCTTTTGTTGCTCAGCCTCAACTATACTCGACACCTTTTGTGTAGGTTGGCATCAATATGCTATGACTTCATAACAAACATTAGGCTCAACTTATACTAAAAATATTTGGCGACCAAAGAATTTCTCGAATCCTATAGAGCTCAACATATACATGTTTATTTAAAAGTCTTTCACATGAATCAACCTATATAGAGTAGCTCAATTGCAGTGATGCCTGATTGACTTTGCCTTGTATATGACTAAGTGGAAACAATAACTACACAAAACAAATGCAATAAAATAAGTAAAGATCATCCACCATAAAGATATAATCATAAATCATAAAGATATAACCATCCATCATAATACACAAAGATAGAATGAAAGGAAACATAGACAAGAAACTCCAACCATGGAAACAACAGATGGATCTCAATGGTAAGAGTAAAAAGCACTACCAACTAACCATGTGGTAACCAAAAAGGCTCACTCTAATTGTGCTGAGGAGATAGTCTCAAGTCCCAAACACAATATCAATCCAAATATCAAAAGTAATACCTAAGTCTTGAGGAAACCCTAAAGTAATCTAACTCAAAGGTTCTAAGATAAATCGACATCTAGACCCAGAGGAAAACACAAACACATAGGAAATCTATTATGTAAGCAAGCAAGTGTCATCACATGAATCAACACTAGAGTTACCTTGGTAGTCTAACTTGACCCTAGCCCCCTAGTGACTCTATGTGGCACTAGTACCCTTTTATACTGACAAGGCATACTAACAATGCATGGTCGCAACCAAGCATTCTCTCTACTCCCATCCTAGTCTGTACTAGCACCCGAGGCATGGGTGAGAACATACAAAGACTCTTATTAGGTTCATTTTATTCTCATTTAGTGTAGTATTTTCAACTATTAAACAACTTACAATGGGTTAACTTGGTAACCACTTAGGGCCCTGACCTCCATTGCAAGCCACTTCCTAACATTACATGTAGATAACCTACACTAGGTTCATAAAAGTATAAATCAAAGAATCACACATTTCACCTCAGCCCTATACAAATGACTAGAACACATCAAAAGATAATTCACAATAACACATCAATTCTCTACGAGCAACTAGAAAGCATCACAAAAATACTGATCGAAGACTCAAAAAGGTTAAGTCAAATATGTCATAACATTCATCTCATTATCCCATAATACCACTAACAAAAATAATGAACAATATAACCAAACTCATCATATAGCATAATAAGCACATTACCATGGTCAACATCAAAACATCATAATATAAAAAATGCAGAACTCCCAAGGCTTTGATAGACATCCTATAACTGGTCAACACTCTAGTCAACTCAAACCCCAAAGTACAAACAACATACAGATAACAGAGTAGGTTTCATGGATTGGTTTGATTTTGAAAACACATAGTTTCAACTAATAAACAAGGTTCTAAATTTTCGTTCAATGTAAGTTTTCAAATATATGAATTTTACAGTTTACCCTTTACTTATGAATTACAAGGTTCACCATTAAATACCATAGGGTGACTTAAAAAAATTATATATTAATAATAGTTATTAGTTATCAAATAAAATTTACTGTGATCTTATTAATAATCCTCAAAATAATACTATCTTTAAATATTAATTTTTAGACTCTAAAAAAGATTATATCTTTTATTAAATCTTAACTTAAAATAAATAAAATAAGTTAAATTAATAATTATTTATACCAAGATATATTAATAAATTTATTAATATTAATTTAATTAATAATTACTTAAAACTTACTATTAATATTATTAATAATTGATATTTAAATTTTATAATAAATAAATTTAATAATAAAGAAAAATAAATAAATAAAATGTGACTTCTTTTTTTGAGCCCGTACACTTTTTTTCTATTTTGGCAGCCCTACTACTATGGTAGCCATGTTGTCCATGGCAGTCGTGGGTTTGTCGTGCAGACCATTGATGGTCGCCAACATTCTCACACTGGTCATGGAGAATGAATGGTAGGAGGTGGGGGTGTCATGACCCTACTTGCCAACTAATACACTTTTATTATTATTTTTTAAATTATTTCTTTCAAATAATTTTTTTAATAACAGTCCTTTCAAATAAATTTGTATATATATATATATATATATATATATATATATATATATATATATATATATATATATATATATATATATATATATATATATATGTATATATATATATATATATATATGTATATATATATATATATATATGTATATATATATATATATATATGTATATATATATATATATATATTATCGAATTTCTTATCAATATTTTGATAGAAAAATTATGGCAAACCATTCAAAATTTCAAACTAAAAATTCTATTTATTTCAAACCCTCACTATACAAATTTCTTTTATCTATAGAATGAGGGTTTCTAATTGATTTTTTTTTTTTCTAATCTTGATATACAAATGGAATTCAATACGAATAGTAAAAGATTTAGAATGAAAAGTTGAAAGATTCATGCAATGAAATTTGGGAAAATAGATTTCTACAATCACGAAGAATATAGGAATAATAAATAATGTAATTAACTGGGTGAATCAAAACACAAGAATCTACTTGGTTCTAATACTAAAATCACAAATGCCTAAAAGATTGTGAAAAAAAATTCTTCTCTCAAAACCTTCTCTTTGAAATTTCCTTCTCCGAAATTTGCGATTTCCAAAGATGAACCCTTAAATGCTAATAAGGAGTTCTCTCCTAAATTCAAGGCACTAATTGTGCCATCACCTGAGAGGACTCCTTGTTCACCACTCTTTAACTCTTTATTATCTTTCTTTTATGTTTTCATGCACCTTTATTGCAATATAAATTATCTTTAATTAAATTCACTTGACTTCTCTTTTTAATTAATTTATTAAATTTTAATCCCATGCATACTTTATGCAATCTTAAAACTCTTTAATAAATTACTATCCTTTTTAATTCTTTAATTTATTTTAGAAGCGTTAATTGATAAAATATTTATTAACTTAAGTAATAATAATATTTAGCATTTATTTAAAAATGATCTCCTAAATATATTATTATTAAATTAAATTAATATTATTATGCTTCTAAAATTAAACTTTTAATTTTATCTTAAAATTTAATTCTTTTTATTTAATTAATTTCCTAATTAATTAAATATTAAAATTACCATAATAATTTTCCATTAAATTAAATCATTAATTTAATCTTTTAATTCGACTTAATTAATAGAAAAATCACCAAAAGACCTATAGGACAAAATATGAAAACCCATCATAGAAAAATACATACAAGATCAAACTAAAGGGTTATAATCACAAATTTACATTATACGATCCATTCAGAAGGATAATCATCTTAGAAACTTGTCCTGATTTTCTAGGACAATTGGCTTTAAAAAGTTTAGGATCTGGACTCAAGAATTTATCTCCCCTCTCTTATAATTGAGATAATGTGATAGGGTATGCTCATCCTAGCAATTCAGGGAAGTGGATACCTGGTACCTATAATCTACATAAAATTCATGCATGTACAAACAAAAATATACTAAACTAAATAGGCAATGGCAGGAAGTGGTGCATCGTGTAAATCTCGACTAGCAGGTGACTACAACTCCCTTCCTTAACCACATCAAAAATGTCATACATAAAGAAAATATACACACACCATACACATGCAGTATGGGGTAAGTATCCATAAGAAAAAACATATGATAATTTGTCTAACTAATCATTATCAAATAACAGAAATCAATGTAATAACCATCATGCATACATGAAGTAAATAGTACCAAGTAGTCTCATCATAAAATTAACTGAATATGAAACAATATCTGATAATCTTAAAGATGATGTTACTAATCATCAAGCATAAAATTGGCCTAAAAAAGTTTGGCAATAATAACAAAATGTAAACTAGGGGCAGAGACTACATCCATCCCCCTAGACTTAGGATTACTCCTGGAAGCCTACAAGAATGGTAAAACTAAAGAACTCACTATGTGGGTCCAATTGAACCCTTTCCCCCTATGGGAGGATATGACTCCACTAAGAACACTCTCTGGGACCTACCCATGTCTTCAACTGTAGGTTCTGTAGCTATAGGTCTCTAGTCTAAAAATTGTAATTTCCCTTTAGGGCAATGGAATGAATTGTGTCCATGTTGTTCACATGAGAAACACTCTTCATCAAAAATCCTCTACACTCTAGTTGCACTAGACTACTGAACACTACACCCACTAGGATAAGAATGAATACTTTGAGATGAATGATCATACTGGTTGCACTTATTGCACTATGTGTTGAAATAGTTCTTAGAGATAGAACCATCGTCATCATCCTAAGTTGGAGGATAAGATCCTCCTTGCTATTGATTACCCCCAGAACGAGGTTTCCTACTACCACCTAAGTTGTGGTTACCCTTAGATCCTAAAATTGTAGGTGCTCCCACAAAACCCCCATGTCCTAGGTTAACACTCTACTCTATAAGAATGGCTCGATGTACTACATCTTTGAAGGTTTTAGGCTCAAATACCTTGATAATCCCATCTAGACGGTTGTTTAAGCCTCTGATGAAATGTTGTGCTAATTGTGTTGGGTTATAACTAATTCCTAAATAGGGCATGAACTCATAGAACTTGCACTCATACTCTACTATGGTCATAGTGAACTATCTCAGGTTGTGGAATTCATCTTCTCTACATGCTACTTCCATTCCTCTAGTAGGAATCGCTCATGAAAGTTTTCCAAAAATAACTCTCATGTAACATTGTTCATGTTTATGCCTACCTTCTTCTCTTTGATATTCCACCAAGTGGCTTCAAAGAATTCCAAGTTAGTAATAGCAAACCTATCTTTGACATTATCGTCAAAGTCCCAAATAGCAAAAACCTTGTCAAGAGCAATAAGCCACTGCTCAGCTACATAACCTGAACCATGCCCATTAAAGGGCTTGACCTTGGACATCTGAAGGTCCTTCATCTAAGTAGCTACAATAGATCTCTATCGATCCCTCTGAGGGCTCCTAGACCTAGGTCTATGCTCATATCCTACCTGGTGTGCCCCATCTTGACCAACACCCTAAAGAGGAGAAAGGTGATCAATGATGGTCCTCATTATTTGCCTTAGGTCAACTTCCTCAAAGTTGACTTGCTACTCTCTATGGTTCTCATCTTGATGCTCATTGACATGATCTCCCCTAGCCTCTTCCTGATTAGGGCTTTCATGGATAGACTCATGTACACTAATATTTCTACCTTGTTCATGGCCTCTACCATGGCCTAGGTTATGACCTCTAATAGAAGATCTCATCCCAAATACCATCTTAAAATAATATCCAAGATACAAGATGCTATAATAAGCATAAAACACACCACTATAAAGCATAAATAAAAGACACAAGTTTTTATAATAGTAACAGTTCAATTTTCAGTCTTGATTATTTTTAGGTTTAAGTATATTTCATTTTTGAAGTATAAGTGTTCAAGTTTGAAAATATACAACTAAAGTTTTAAGTTCTATTCAATTCAACTAGTTCAAGTTTTAGTTTAAAATATGTATACATAACAATTTAAATTTCATTTTAGTTTAACTAGTTAATAACTAGTGGCGTTCCAATATGCCCAGAGCTCCTAATGTAGAACTTGGGCTCTGATACCCAATGCATGTCAAGTGCCTCTTCTTTGACTAAGTCACACTCCAAAGAAACTACTGATCATTCCTCTAAGACCTCCAAAGTAGTCATTGAGCAAACCCAAGATGGTCCTGCGTCACTAAGTGTTTGACACTAATAGACAACAACATCTAGGGATACCAACAATCCCCCCTTTGACAAAAGTAGCAAAAACACTTTGTCATTATTACATTGTTACAATAAGAGAATAAGAGTACTCCCCCTAAGCCTATGACTTAGTTCTTATCAATCTAAAAAAAAATTCCAATTGAATAATCAATAAACAATGTAACAATACACATATTTATAGGACTCTAAATAGTTTGATTGTGTATGTGTCATACTATGTATGAATTTTGACTTTGAACACCTATCTACTCCCTGATCTTATCAGTGTCCCATTCAATATGTCATTATCAGTATTTAAAATTCCCCTTATTTTAGTCAGTTAGGGCTTTGGATAGGGTTGAGTGGGTGGAATCAAGCTGTATTTTTCAATGAATGGTTTGTGTACCTAGTTGAACATGGAAAGAGTATGATCCCAAGTGGTTCTTGTTGATTCCAATACATGAATTTGCAACTCCAATCTTGCAGCCAAGTCAATCAAATTGTCAACAATAAAAAGATTATGATCTTCCTAAATTAGATCTCTTTTTTATTTTAGTTCATGTTGCATAACCTTTGAATAAGGTATCAACATTGACTATATTGAGATCAATTTGGCCCGTATGCTTCTATTAGTTGTTTGTAACTCAACCAATTTACCTTGTACAAACAATAGTTTATTATAGTGCTTGGAACTAGATTCAACTGACTCTAAAATAGAGCTTCCTATTTTCTTTATTTCAGCTTGAATCCACTATACATGTTTTCCTGGAAATCATTGGTGAACCTTGGTACATTGCAAAAAATAATATATAAGTTTTGTATTTTATGTATAATTTCTTCTATATTTTGTACATGTGCCTACAGCTCAACCTTACACTTGGAAATGCTTGTAGAGATTTTTTCTATAACCTAATTTTTAAATTTCTCGATAGGTTGTGCCATTAATTTCCCATTAGTTTCAATATCCCCAACATTTACTTGCTCAACAATCTTTACAATCTAGAAAATAATTGGGGCTTGCACATCAAAATTCTATACATAAAACACATCAACAAATATATCCTTTATTTCATGCAACATTTGTCTTTGTTTCTACTCTCTTCTCATTTCTTTTTCTTCACCAAAATCTCCTACAACATAATAGTTTTCTCTAGAGTGATATTTTGCAAGTCCCATTTTGGCATCTCAATGACTTCATCTAGACTAACAATAATATTTGGAGAACTATTATTTATGGCTTTGCCTTTGGTATGGGATGGAGTTTTGCTTCTTGACACTGTCTTTGTAGGAGTAGGTGATGGAGTGTCACCACTCATTATTGTTTGTACTTCAATTCTTGAGAAAACAACTATATCACTTGACATTGTATGCTCTTCTCCTTGTCTCACTTCCTAGCTTCCCTTATTGTGGAGTCCTAAAACATTTGGTCCTTCTTGAGCTTTGGTAGAATTTTCTACACTAATTCCTATATTGATTTCTCTGCGTCTTCCTCTTCTCCCTTAGCATCTAAGGGATTTTGTTTCTCACCAACTAGTTTGTCAAGTATGGTGGCATGAATAGGTGAAATGTCACCTTGAGGGCTCGATACATTTGAACTCTCTTCATTACATTGATCATCTTCAATGGTGACAGTCTCAATTGCTTTCTCCCATTCCACTCCTTTAGTGGATAGACCAAAAATGCTTTTCCATAATAACTCATAAACTAAAACTTAAATTTTATTTTGAAGAATTGTAAACATTCTAAACTTAGGGATAAATTGGTTCCTATACTTTTCCAAAAATGTTAACTTCTAATCTTTTGATAACTCAGGCATAATGTTGGCCAATGTGTGTTCTCTTATTTTTGTTTCTACTTCAGATGCCCATTGCCACTTTCTCTCTAATCTATTGTACAAATCAACTAGAATCTTTTTCTTCAATTCAGTAGGAGGCATTTTATTACTAGCCATCATATCTATCATGGCATCCTCTACTTTGGTTTTATCAATATTATTCAATATATCATACTTTACAAATCTAAAGCTTGATAAGCCTGTAGAGCTCCAAATATCAATACATACCTCATCAATATTCTTTGGTCTTTTGGGTATAGTGACTTGGTGATGGCTTGGTCCATCTAATTTTATATTCTTTGCATCATCCTCTTTACCTTTTGTCTTCTTTACCAACTATCTCCTCTTTGGATGACTCAAAAGAGCTTAAGTTTTCTTTTTTGTGCTAGAGCCACTTGGTCTAGTAATCATGACTACCCATTTCTTTACTGAATACTCAACACTAGTTGTTGATGCCCTAGTTCTTGGCTTGGTTGGTGCAAGAGGAGAGGGGGGTGCCACTATTGACTTCTTTGCAAGCTCCTTTGCCTTAGGCTTTGTGATCTTCACATTTTTAGCCTTCTTTGTTGGTGAAGTGACCACTACTAGGGCTTTATCTTGATCTTCTTATTCTTCTTCTTCTTCTTCCTTATAACCACTTTATTTTTCTTCATCTTCAACAAGACCTTGTGTAATCTTAAAAGGTCTCGTGCCTTTACAATGTGTGCCTATTTTTTGTTGATACACTTGTTAGGATGAACCAATGGTTGGTCTTTGATCTACAACTCTAATTTTCTGGTTGAGATTCATTTGAAATGTAAAGATCACCTTGCTATGATAGATAAATATTTATTGTCCCTTAATACTACTTTGAGCCTTCACAATTCCAACTTCTACTCTCTATATTCACTTCATACTTTCTTTTTCATTATTTTTGTATGTGATAGAATTCATTACATATATACCAATCCAAATCACAATTCATCAAAGTCAGCTACAACACAAGTTTCCATCAAGATCACAAAGTAAGCCCAACTATTAGCACTTGGGTTCTAAAGACAAACTTGGTGATATTTTGATACTCAGGAACCATTGTCAACAATTAGCACCATTATGCACTCACTAGATGTAGAAGCTTGATTCATACTAATAACTTCCAAGTAGATTGAAATCAGTCAACACTTGTGCGACTTGGTGAGCACTGCAAAACTCAACATATAAACTAAATCACTTGGTTGATGCTCCATGGCTTGGTCAACACAAACACTATGAGCTCTATATAAACTGAATCACTTGGTTGACACTCTATGGCTTGGTCAATACTAGATTCACATGATTGATACTGCAAGCTTGGTAGATATTGGAGATCATGGTTGACACTGTGAAACTGGGTTAATATTGTGAAGCTTGTTTAGCACTATCACTAATCAACTTGGTAGATACTGCTCATCATGAACTGCATAATAATTCTAGAACTTGGTAGTAATTTGATTACTCGATTAACACTGCAAATTGCAAGATAAGCTCAGTAGCAAATTAACCAATTAACTAAGTGTGAGTCACTAATAAACAAACATTGACCTTAATGTCAACGATCTCCCCCTTTGGAATTAGTGACAAAAAAACTTATCAATTGAAAATTGAATGCTTAGAATTTCAAGTCCAAAACATTCTTTATCTTCTTTTTGTATCTACAACACAATAACATACTCTATTTTTGAGATTTTTCAAAATTCCTTTTGTTAAAGATTTTATTATTATTATTTGTACATGTATTTGTATATTACTATGCTTCTCCCCCATACATATATCTCATATTATATTTCTCCCCAATGCTCTTTATATATATATATATATATATATATATACTTCTCCCCCCTTTTTGACACAAATTCCAAAGGTGTATACTACATGGTAATGCCAAAATATGATAAGACATCATAATGTACCTTCAAAATCAATTCCATCATTTTGTCCTAATTTTCTTATAACACCTTGTTTGCATGAAATGCAATCTGTACTTCTACTAATAACTCCATCATGTGATCAACTATGGAGAAATTATTGTCATGGATGAGTGTCTTGGCATGTGCAATGTGTTTTTGCAATGCATCCATGTTTGGAATAATTATGCCTTGGATGTCTACAAGTGTTGCCCTAATCTTGGCTTCTTCCCTTAATAGCTCTACTCTCAAATTTGCCAAATATTTGATCTTTGAATAGTGAGCAAAACTATAGCTTGGGTCAAGTGACAACATGTGTGCAATTGCCTTCAAGTCTTCATCTATCTTAGATAATTTTTCTTTGATTTCTTGGGTAAAGATAGATGTATCACACAACTTACTCAATAATAAAGTTACATTATTTTTAGATATTTCCAATGAACTAAGAATAGTAGACAATTCTACTTGATTTATTACAATTTTTTGTGCCACTTGTTTCAATACCTTCTTTTCAAATTTCCTTTCTACTCTTTGTAGCAACTTATCTTGTCCATTTAGATCTTAATTGAATTTTTGGATAACTTTTGCTACCTCATCCAAAATAGGTTGTGTACTATAAACCTCAATACTTAGTGCATCTACAAGTATTTTATTTACATCTTCGAGCACTAGATTTTTTTTCTCTTCTCTTCTCCAAGCTTATGTTGCTTAGTTCGCTTTTGCAAAAATTCACCCATGATGCTCATTTGATCACGATTTAGAGTAGAGATACCCCAATTTGGGATAACTATATCCTCATCTAGATCAATATCTTCTTGTTTTCCCCTTATCCTTATGTGAAACTTTAGTACTCGGTTGAGACTTGTTCTCAATTGTCCTTGTACTAGTTGAATGTGGAATAGAAATAATAGTAGAAATAAAGGGGCTAGCAAAACAAGTAGATATTGTATGAATAGTAGAAATACCTTGTTGCTATATTGTAAAATATGATGATGATGATGGAGGCACTAGATGATGGGTAGATGAAGTGTTGATCACTTCAGTTGAACAAGTGCAAAGATTGGTTGGGTGCAAGGTGTTGTAGTGGTTGCCACAACCAACTCGATAGAAAATTTCTTAGAGCTTGATGGCATTAAAGCTTTTCTTAGAGAGAGGAAATGAGACCATTACTGCTACTGCAATCTTCTCTAGGTTAGTTTCCTCGATACTCTAAATCTTAGGGAGATTTTCCTTTGTAGCTTCCTATCCTTCCTCCTTATCATCCATATTTACATCTTCTATTTCCACATCTTCTTCATCATCTTCTTTGTCATCTTTTTCACTAACATGAATAATGAAGTCACTCGATTGTTGGAGGTTGTAAATGTTCTTCCATGTGGTAGTGGTAGATTTTACCATAGATTCTATGTCTTTCATTAGCACAAGATATGTGTTGAACTTGAGAGTGAACTTTTCTTCATTCTTCTTCAAAGATTCTTTCACCTCTTTTTCACTAAGACTCAACATGAGGTTCCTCAGAGTTTGTTCAAATATGTCTTTTGCTATCTTCCTTGCATTCTCCCATCTAGGTTTTATTTCTTGCAAAAGATCCGTAGGAATTTGTTGAGGAAGCTGATCAAGTGAGTACTTCCACTTACCCAATTTTGACATCATCATGTCCTCACTCTACTTTTTCTCATCTGCATTCCTAGTTTCATATCTGAGAGATTTGAAGTTTTCCATTCCATCTCCTTCTTCCATTTCCTTCAACTTTTCTTGAAGTGTAGGTGGAGGCTTCTTGAAAATAATTAGCTCAGCATACTCCTCACCTAACTTCAATTTCTTTCTAGATTTTGATGTTCTCCTTATCAATACTGTAGTGGATGACTTGGTAGGTCTACTTATGATAATCTTACCTTTATTTCTTATAGGCTCTTCTTCCTCAGACTTTGTTTTTTCTTCTTCATCCTCTTCCACATCATCTCCTTTTCCTTCTATCAGAAGGAGAGTAGAACTTGCTTGCCTCTATTTTTCTATCCTCTTTATTTCTTTGTTAACTACTTGAGAAAGCTTGATTTCATGTTCTATTCTTGCCTTGGCTTTTACATAAGTTCCAAAATATGGTGCCTTACGATCCACGAGCTCATTCAGCATAGCCTCAATGATATCTTTTGTATCATCTATGTTAACCTCATATTCAAGAGGCTTATCACTTGCTACCCTTAGTCTAGCTGCCTGAATGTACGCTCTATCATAGTCTACAATGAAACAAATATCATCTTTGCAGTCTTCTAAAAGTTTCTTTGGTATCCTATATCTATTATTCATCTTCACTTTGAATGTATCAAAGTAGTTATTCATTATACTATCAATATTTTCACCCATCTCTACTATGTATTCATTTATTTGATATAGAATAGGTACATCTTTCCTCCATACAACTATACCTTTAGAAGGGAAAAAATTTTGTACAAACAAAAATAAACAAGTTATGAGTGAACCAAAATTACATAGATTGTTCTTGGAACCTCTGATGTTTTCCATGTTCTTATTGAACTAATTCAATAAAAATTCTACAAGATGAAGGACATGCTATTCTTCATAACTTTTAGAGCCAAATCTATTGCCTCACATGACACACTATTGAGATGACTGGAGCTATAGATTTTTTGGGCAATCACATGAATTCTAAATTTCAATTTCATGTTTGTGATTCCACTTATCTTCATTCCTCTGCCATACCACTTGGTAAGAGTTTTCTTTGCCAGTTCAACCCAACCTAGGGTTTTGGTCACCTTTGCTTTGTCTAACATAGGAAGACCAGTGATTTGATGAATCATTTTCCTTGTGATCAAAATCGGCTGATCCGACCATAACTTTTCATTTTAATTATGACTCAAAATGAATCTTATCCATTTTTCCTAAAAATCCCTTGGCATATGAAAAATATGTGTCAAGCCTTTTTCTTCCAAATGTTGATGCTCGAGTTTTAGAGCTCCATTCATACTTAACTCATTTAGTGCCTCATGCATTTCATGTGTGCCTAGCTCTTGAATAGAACAATAATAATATGAGCATATATCATGCATAAGTAATACTTGGGAAGGAATTTTTGATTGTGCACCTATTGGGTCTAGCAATTCGGCAATTGCTTGATTGATCTTGAATGCTAGAAGCTCGCATTCTGCTCCATGAATCAAAAATTTTGATCCTTTCTTCATTTTTCTGCTGGCAGAAGCCATGTTCAGTAGGGTCTTGAAGGTTTCAAAAAACTTCGAGGATTCTTCCAACAATAAACACATAGATCACTTGGAAGTACAAAAATCACTCTTCACAAATAGTTCTCAAAAAGTCATGGTGAAAAATGAATTCAATTTCCTTCCTTTTAACAAATTTCACTTTCCAATCACCATAAATGCTTTGGTATGACCACTCACTCAGTGACATACTATCTTCCACTCAGTTCTATCTTTAATAATCGATGAATATTTATAGCTTGACGGTCTCAATATTACTTGTCAGAGTCTTCAACAACTCAGTGTCCACAAACAATACTTCAGTGTAACTCACCCTTGCTCGAAAGAGTCTTGCGACCTGACCTAGCTTGGTAAGGTCTATGATTTCCATAACCACTCAGTGACCCTAGTGCATCTTAAATGTTGATATGGATCTTTCCTTCTAGCTATCTAGAACTAATGTGAGATGTCTTCTTCAGAGTCTCAGTTCCAATCATTCCATAGGGAATTGAAGTTGAGATGCTTGTGTCACCCAACTCTTGAGTGACATCAACTTCATGACTAACTTGCATTTTCAAGAGATTTAGATATTCATTGCTACTTCATCTTCTTTCTAATATTGTAAGCTTTAGGTTTATTTTCATCTTCAGCTCTTCCTGTCTTCATATAGTTCTTGGAAAGATGTCCAAGTTCTGTACAAATAAAAGATCTTCTATTGATGTCTCTTTTCCTCATGTGATGTTTCACACAATTTTCTTCAATGTGCCCAAATTCTCCACAATAGTGACATCTAAAACATGTGTTGTAGTCCCATCTAAATATAGCTTTCACAATCTATTCTATTGGATTCAATATCTTGGTTTTGTATTTAGAAGATTTGTGTCCTTGTTTCTTACAATTGTGACATTTATCTTCAAACTTAGGTTTCTCCTTGCATTCACTTTCTCTATGTCCATGCTTATTGCAACTGTAACACTTTTCATTAAATTTTTCTTTACCATCACTCCAACATTTGTTTGATGTATGGCCTAACTTACCACAATGATTGCAAGTAGGCATTTGATTCTTTTGAGCTCCTTTCTTGGATGATTCACCTTCTTCTAGGTATCCTATTCTTGCTTTTCCCATCTGTCTATATTGACTTTGCTCATTCAATTGATTCATGCTTTCTTGAGATTTCATTGTCCTCCCATTGATTTTCTTATTAGTGTTTAGATCATTATGTAATCTTTCATTCTCTAATCTTAGATTCTTAAGTTCTTCATTTGCATTAGTGAGTTGATCAATGAAGTCATCTTGCGGAAGGGATTGATGTTGAATTTTATTGTTCTTTTCTTCTATCTCTTCTTTGGCTTTGTCATTTTCTTCCATGACTTCACATAATCTTATTGACTGAATTTCTTATTCTCTTTTCAATTTTCTAACTTCTTCTTGAAGATTGGAATTCTTTTCAATTAGATCTTTGATTGCTTCATCAACTTCATTTGAATTTCTTTTTAGAGATATATCTTCAATTATTTCTTCAGTGTAGAGATTGTCATTCATTTGTATTGCAAGATCTTTCTTTCTTTTCAATGATTGAGAGAGTTGCTCCTTTGCTTTCTTTAGATGCCCAATAGCTAATTTAAGATCCAAATTTTCATTGTCAATAGCCTTATCTAGCTTCTATACCTCCATTACTTCTGATTTTTGCTCAAGCTACTAAACTTCTTCTCTGAGAACCACAATGCTTTGATACCAATTGGTAGAAATATTAGATAGGCTAGGTTATTGAGAGGGGAGGGGCAAATCAAGAACCAATAAAACTTTAAAACTTATTCACAAATTAATCCTTCATATAATATTCTAATATAATTGCATTCATGAGAGAATGAAAGCAGTAAAACATTCATAACACTTCAACACAAGATATGGTGACCTAGAAATCTTCCAAAATAGAAAGTAAAACTAGGGTGGGGATGATACCCACAAACTTTAGTAGTATAGTATAAAGTTGGTTGGTTAAGGCTTACAATTGATCACTTCTAACAATCTTCCCTATTAAGAGCAATGAGGACTACAAGGTCCACCTTGTGAAAGGATTTACAAAACATACAATGAAGATTGTTAAGTCTACTTGATTAAAGGATTTAGTTGGTACACCTACTAGGATGAACCAGTGGCTGATCTCTGATCTGCAACTTTGATTTGCTGGTTGATATTCCTTTGAAATGTAAAGATCGCCTTGCTATGATAGATCTTTGTTGTCCCTTATACTGCTTACAACCTTCACAATTCACACTTTTTCTCTCTATATTCACTTCATACTTTCTTTTTCATTATTTTTGGATATGATACAATTCATTACATATTTACCAATCCAAATCACAATTCATCAAAGTCAGCTACAACATAGGTTTCCATCAAGATCACAAAGTCGGCCCAACTACTAGCACTCAGGTTTTGAAGACAAACTCAATGATGTTCTGATACTCACCAACTATTGTCAACAAAAGACATTGTCATGCACTTGGTAGACGTAGAAGCTCAGTTCATACTAATTACTTTTAAGTAGCTTGAACTTGGTCAACACTTAGTTGACTCTCCATAGCTTGGTCAACACTAACACTACAAGCTCAATATAAACTAAATCACTTGGTTGACACTCCTTAGCTCAGTCAACACTAGATTCACATCATTGATACTGCAAGCTCGCTAGATACTGGAGACGATGGTTGACACTGTGCGAGTCAGTTAATACTATGAAACTTGTTTAGCATTGTCACTGATCAACTTGATAGATACTACTCGTCATGAATTGCATAATGATTTTGGAACTCGGTAGCAACTATAGACCTCGGTATTAACTTGATTACTTGGTTAACACTGGAAACTGTAAGATAAGCTGAGTAGTAGCTTAACTAATTGACTAAGTGCGAGTCACTAATAAATAAACACTAACCTTAATGTCAACAATTATTTGTTGGGGGCTATGCCATCTCTTTTGGGGATTCTCCTGCCTTGCACTACATCAACTTATATTGAAAATACTCGATGACCAGAGACTTTCTTGACTCTTATAGAACTCAGCATATACATGTTTATTTACAAGTCTTTCACATGACTCAGCCTATATAGAGTAGTTTGGTTGCAGCGATGATGGACTAACTCTGCCTTGTATATGATGAAGTGTTTGACACTAATAGATAACAAGATTTAGAGATACCAATTGTTTGTATTAATATACCAAGTTTATATAAAGTTTGAATTATACTAGGTTTGTATAATATTAAGTTTAGCAATAGTATTAGTATATAGTATTAATAGTTTAGTAATATTATTTGTATTATATTATGTTGATTAATATGATATTATTATTTATATTATATTAAATAGATATTAGTGTTCTATTCTTTTTTTGATAAGTGTTATAGTTTAATATTAATTAATATTATATTATTATTATTTATATAATTCTCTCTCTCACACACACACTCCCCTTCTCCTCCTATACGCTCTCTCTTACTCTCTCCCCTTGCCCCTCCCTCCACTTTTCTAATTAAAACCTTTGTTTAAAATTGAAAATTTACTTCAACAATTATAAAAGAAAAGATAAGTTTAATAGAAATATATATATTGAAATTAAAATATGACTATCAAATTAAAGAAATATTTATATATCAATGTCATCACTAATTTATAGTGACTATTTAAATTAAAATATAACCATCAAAATTATAGAAATATTTATATCAATATCATCACTAATTTATATTGACTATTTCAACTCAACAAAGATAGTTTCACATCTATGAATGCATGAATTGACTTCACTATTATTTTTTGGCTTGAGTGCATTCTAAACCTATCTTTAGTTTTTCTTTCAACTGTCCAAAAAATTAATTAAAATTTTATCAAGTAAATAAATTTTAAATAAAACTATTATGAAATAAGTAATTTTATTAATTGAAAAAGATTATTCACAAAAATTGAAAAAGACTATTGATAAAAAAAAACAAATGTAAGTAAAATTATATGAAATAAATAATTTTAAAAATAATTGTCCACGAAAATAAAGATTAATTTATAATTATAACAATATATTTTAAAAATTTTAATTTTAAAAAATAGTTATATTAATTACATTCCGACATGTATCTATCTGTACCTTGCTCGTTGGTGCGAGCTAATGCAATCATGCAAGTCCATCGAGATGCTTTCCCGAATATGAGGAGTTTTGTCCAAACATTTATGGTGTTTTGTTAATTTTATTTAATCTACGAGTGTATCTCGATGATTACTTTAGATGCACTACAAACGTTTTCATATTTAACTAAGTGCATATGGCGGCAAATTTGAAACTAAAAATGAATTCGTGAAATGACTTAAAATTGTTTGGAATTTTATTTTCTAATTTTCATAAATAAAAAAATTTAATATATTCTAAAATTATTTATCTTATATAATAATTTATTCTAATTCGATCTTATATAATTAAGTTATACAATTATCTTTCTTATACTCAAAATGTAATTAGAAACTTTTTTTAAATTATAAAAATATTTTTATAATTATAAAATTTAAACATAAATTATATAATAAACAAATTTTAAAAAATTAATAAAAAGAAATATCTTAATAAAAAATATGACCATTAAATTGTAAAACTATTTATATCCATATTATTATTAATTTATACTAAATATTTCAAATTAAAAAAGATATTTTAACCTAAAAAGATTATTTCACATGCATGCTTATATAAATCATTTTTGTTTAAAAAGATAATTCTTAATGCATGAGTGCACCACTAAAATTTACCATATACCTGTATTCTAAACTCACTTCCAACTTGCTGCTCTCATTCAACTCTACATAACTTTAATTAAAATTATATGAAATAAATAGTTTTTAAAATAACTTATAAATAGAAATAAAGATTAATTTGTAATAACATCAATTTTAATAAAAATATAAATAATCACTATATTTAATAAATAATAATTTATTATTCTTTTCAGCAAAATTAAAATCCGAATATCACTTCTATTTTTATTATCTATTTTTTAAATTTTTTTTGAGTTTAGTTACGATTCTATTATTAGAACATGCAACATATTTGAAGAAAAAAAACAAAAATCTAAATTTAGATTTAGACCAAGTGTTACAAATCAGAAAACATCTTCTGAACAAGCGTGTTGTAGGTAGTATAAATACATTTCATTTCAGCCGCACCCTGCATCAAATTGGCTGGAGAAAATAAATTGGAGGGGCATTTTGAAGCATTAGGTATCTGATGAGGACCAAATACAGGTTGGGGAACTATTTGGGCCGTGGTGCTTATGGAGCAGTAGCAAAAGCTCTGGATTTCAACAAGGGAAATACCGTGGCCGTCAAAATATCTCTGTGCATTGATGTCACATTTGAGGAGAGCGAGATATTGACGTTGTTATCTCCCAGCCCATATGTGGTGCAGATTCTTGGACGTGGCAAGGCAGAAATAGTACACGGTCGTTTCCTGAGGGTAACCACCACCCACAAAAATGGTGCTGATTCAGGTGTGGCTCATGCAAATGAGATTGCTTACATTGCTATGGAGTTGATGGATATGGACCTGCTCTCATTCATCAAGAACACTATTCATGGAGGATCATTATTATATCCATATCATGATGAGCGTAACTGGTTATATTTGAGGAACATTTATAGGGCTGGCTTGGTGAAAGGGCTAATGTGGGAGCTGTGTTGTGGAGTGGCCTACTGCCATGACATGGGTGTTGCACACAGAGATCTCAAACCCAGTAATTGTCTCCTCTCCATTAACATGGCAGGGGGCATCAGAATTAAGCTCGCAGACTTTGGATTGGCAAAGATGGTGAAGGATAAAAAGAATGGTGTTATAGAAAGAAATGGGAAAGAATATGTGTCCTTGTGGTATAGAGCTCCTGAGTTATTACTGGAACAAAAAGCATACAATTGCTTTGCAGTTGACATCTGGGCACTCGGATGCATTTTTGCAGAGATGGTGATTGGAGAACCCCTGTTTTATGGGGAGTCTAGAGAGGAGCAGCTAAGTATTGTATTTCAGCACGTTGGAGGTTCTGCCTGGGAGATGATGGACAAATACTGGGATGCTTTATCAGATCTAAACTACATAGAAATCTGTGTGCAGCTGTTGACCAGTATTTTGGGATGTGGCGGCTGGAGGTCTGGTTTGCAGAATCAGTTAGAAAGGACAGCTGAAAAGATGGGATGCTCAATAGGCATGGATATGCTCTTGAAGATGTTGGAGGTGGATCCCAGCAAAAGATTGACGGCAAAACAATGCCTTCAACATCCTTATTTCTCCTGTTTCCATGCTTTTTAATTTCTTGGAGGGCAACACCACTGGGAAGCTAGGTCTGCAGGCTGTGAGACTTCTTTCCTGCAATCTACAGTTATTTCAATTTTTAAGACATGCCTGCTAATTGTGGATAAGAAATTTTCTCTGGTTGTAACATGGGTGAAATGAAAAGCTTTTCACTTCATGTTACCGATATTCTATTGAATGCCAATATCAAGCAATCTCTACTTCTATGAGCTATCTATCAGTTTATGATTGTCAAGATGTTCTTTTACATCTATGCATAATTTGAAATGTGTGAAAGCGTGTTGCAAGAAAGTGTAAAAAATAGCTTACAAGCATTCAAATTATAATTAGAGTCAGCCATAGATTTCATTATTTAGTTTCTCCAACTTTTACGAATATCTAGGTTTTAACGAGCATAGCATACAATAAAAGAAAAACAAATTAATAATTAGTTGACATCTAAATTTAGAGCTCGTTCTTCTGAAGCTTTAGTGGGCGTCATTAGTGCATATATACAACCAGGTATTTCAAAACTTTAAAGTTCTTCTTGAGAAAAGAACGAGTATAATAAACGTTCCTCAAAATTCTTTAGCGAGTCAACATATTAAAGCTGTTTTTTTAGAAGGTGACGTGGAAGAGAGTTATGAAAAATATTAAACCAACGGCTGAGATTAAGACAACTCGACAGCCAATAATAGAATTGGTTGCAAGGTGTCCAAAAGGGAATAACTAAAATTAGTAAATAATAACTATTTACTAATTCTTGGTAAGTGGACAAACAGCTGTCCAAACCACTCATAAATACTACTGCTATTCATAGATAAGGACGAACCGCTGTCCAAGCTACCCATAAATACTACTGCTATTTTCGGGTCAGAAATAACCGCTGTGCAACTAACAATAATTAACACTCTCTATGTGAAGAACAGTGAAATTTATAGGAGTTGAAACGATTGAGATTCTTTTAAATTTTGTTACATTTGATCGATTCTTACCATTTATTTAAAATTCAATTGATTGAGGATGTTAGGTTAATAAAATAAGGGAGTGCCCATTTCAGCAAAAGTCCAGGAGGATGTTGACAGCAGACATTTCTACAGGTTTCCAGCGAGTTTGATCGTGCAAACCTTACAATCATCACAATCATTGAGACCTTAGTTCTTTTAGGGGTTCACAGAGGGAATTCGCTGGCAATACAATTGGTTAATGTTTTCCACCGCCTTTTCTCACAAGTTCCGCAAGTATTTTCAACAAACCCATTTTCTCTCTATGAAGAAATAGTGAGGGGTGGTTTCATGCCTGACAAAACAACTTACAGCCCTCTTGTTAATGGGTTTTCCAAAGAGAGGAAACTGTTTGGAAAGACAGATCCTGTGAATAAAATGCAGAGCTCTGGCGTCTTTTCTAACCAGAGGGACATTGATGTAGTACTGAAAATGTTCTAGACAGGTGTCCTGGTTTGTCATGGCAGCGCTGAGCCAAGTCTGCACGTCCGCAATGTGCTTCTTCCTGGACTTCACGCCAATCGCCGCCATTTTGTCCATGGAAGCTTCGAGATGCTCCATGGAAGCTTCTAGAAGCTCCAGGCAATCTTCCAATGCGAACCTCTCCGTCCTGCTAATTCCCGCAGGTGGTGCACTCTGAGCCACGCCGTAGGCCTCTCGGACGCCGTTCAAAGTTACGTTGACCGTCATGTGAGCGAAATCTTTCCGATTCGCAGCTCCGACGCCGGGAAAAGAAATGAGAGTGGAAACGCAGAGAGACGGGTACAATGTATTCCTGCACGCCAAATCGATGACCCTCGACCCGGAATTCCAGCCGCCGCCGTCTTTCGATCTGTTTTTCCGGGCAATCACAATTCCGGCGGAAACAGCAACGAGGATTATAGACAGAACCAGAGCCGCCGTCACGACGACGCCGATTATTTTTTTCTTCCCCCATTTCTTCTCCTCCGTCGGTCTTCCCAGCCGGCCGTATGACCTCGGAGTGCTCGGCCTCATTTTCCTTCAGAACAAATAAATGAACATAAAATTAATTGAACTTGCAAAACGAGCAAACCAGTCTTATCTTCGATGTGTAATATAAGGAGAACTTAAGAGTAATTGTCGTATTCTGGTAGGTGCGGGGTCCTTTTAAGTATTCCTTTTTCTCCGTCCGACTTTTACTTTTTGTTTTGAGAAATTTTCTCTCTCATTTAATCGCTTGTTACCTCCATTGGCCACTTCATGCTTCCAAAAAATCAGGTACCTCCAAGAAAATTGTCGGTTGCTTTATTTTTAAAGGACAACTTTTAAAAGCACTCGTAAGTTTTCCACAGTACATAGAAATTAATTGACTTTAAGATGAGAAAGAAATAAATTGACTTTAAGATGAGAAAGCGCGAAACTATGCATTTAACAAATTTTAAACTTTAGTACACAATATCCGGCTCAGGTTTTGTCATTTACGAAAAAAAAAAAAATTGACTTCTTTCAATAAATAAATTTAAAACTAGCATGCATAAAAATTTATAAAAAATTTGGTTCCAGAGATATCTAATTTCAAGATTTTGTGACAAATATAAATAATTCATCAAATTGTGTATTAAGAAAATAAAGAAGGTTGGAATAAAAAAGTTATCAAAATTATCAATTCTACAATTTTATATCTACAATATATTTCAAGTTCATAAGATCCAACATTTGTTTTTCATATGAAGGCCCCATTGCTCAAAATATGGACGTGCTAACTTGCACATGTACAAGTAGTTTATTTGAAATATTTGAAAATAAATTTAGCAAGAAGCAAATACGTAGAAGAGAATAAACATAGTAGAACCTAGGAATCATTAATTGAATTTAATAATAATTTGCTTTTGGATGCATTTCTGTGGCTGATAGTTGACTGCACCGTTGCGGTAATTCGAGTGGAAAAGAGAAGGGGCTAAAAACATTCGAGATTCATTTTCACGCACTATTGAATGGTTTAAGAAAAATGGGTAAAGATGCAGCAAGGATATTTGTTAGCAGACAAAGGAGAGTTGAAACATAATATTGGGAGGTCACTTAATGTGATGCAGGCTACCACTCTCAGCTTAGGTGGCTTTCCTCAGAGATGAGTTACTTTTCATTCACCCTGGTTTTATTTGACTAGCACCGTCGCTTTAATTATAGCAATGTCATGAGCCTATGAGGGTTTAAATACTAGAATCATTGGACAAAATTTTATATCAAGATGCATGTAATAATGGATCATTTAAAAAGAAGCGGTAATGGGTGAAATAAGTTTCTTTAATATCATTTTATCTTGTTGTCCTAATTTAACCGTAAGACATGCCATTTAATTATAGAATGACACTCTAGCATTGGAGTAAAGAATTCAATATGACTTGGTGATATACATTGACCCCTTCATTATAAAAACGTCCATTTGAAATCTATTATGTGACTTCTAAACGGAAGTGTTTCCTATGTGTTTATGTAAACCGAGGTAATTTTATGTAAATTGAGGTAATGAGTTTATCCTAGCCCTATGTTTGTAAAGCAACTTTTGGATGATCAAATTGATTTATAAATAATAAAAGGGTGAATTTCATTCAGGGCCTCAATAACTTTAAAGTAAGTGTTATAGTATGAGTTGCTAAATGGTGATTGGATTTCCTATTTATAGCTAGTCACCATATTGTTTATAAAATGTTATATATCAGCATCATCACTAATTTATACTAAATATTTAAGCTAAAAAAGATCATTTCACATACATAAATCATTTCTACTTTTAAAAACAATTTTACATGCATGAGTGTATGACCCCAGTAAACCCTTATGGTTTTGCATGCCTTGTATTCCAAAGTCACTTCTCTTGTTGTATCCAAATATTATTGAACATTAATTAAATTAAAATAAATATAAAATAATATTTTATTGTATATATATATATGAAGATAAAATAAATTAGATCTTTGATTAATTAAGATTTGTTTAAACAAAAAAAATATTTGTAGAATTACAAAATAAATATAAAATAAATAAATAAAAGACAATTTCAATATAAAGAGCTATTTGAAACCAATATGATCATCAAATTATAAAAAGATTTATATAAATATCATAATTAACTTATAAAAGATATTTCAGCTTTAAAAAATCATTTCATATACATGAATTATTTTCACTTTAAAAAGATAATTTCACATGCAGGAACACAAACTCAAGTTAACCAATATGTTTTCACATGTCTATTGTCTAAACTCAATCTTTAACTTGTTGCTCTCATTCAAATCAGCAAAGCTTAATTTAAATTAAATGAAATAAACAATTTTAAAAATAACTTGTCAATGAAAATGAAGATTATTTTATAATTATATCAAAATATTATTCAATATTAATAAAAATATAAATGATAAATGTATTAAAATAATAATAAAAATGTTTTACTATTGTTTTTAACAAAATTAAAATCTGAAGACCACGATTGTTATTTTTATCTAAATTAAAGTTTTCTTTAATTAAGATCCTATAATTAGAACATGCATTACATTTTTAAAAAAATCTTTATATAGTTTTAGACGATGTGCTAAAAAAAAAAGCATGTTGTAAAGAACATCTTCTGAAAACGCCTGCTGCAGTATAAATAGTACATTTCGTTTAGCCCTGTTCAAATTAGCCGATTTCTTTCTTGAAATAAATTGAAGGGATATTTTCAAGTATCATCTACCTGAAAACGTTTCATGAGAATTTTGAAGAACATAACTTATTGCTAAACAATTGACTGAATCGACAATTTCTCTATGTCTGATTATCCTAATGTTAGGAATCTTTGAGGATAATTCTAACTGGATCTTATTCTCTACACGTAATGACTTTTGATCTAATTTTGCATTCTCTACATTTTGGCCTTTCAATTCATCTCTCAATGCAATAGAATTAACAAGCTCAATAATATTTAAAACCAATGTTTTTTTTGTGAATCTTTGCTTTTGTGTTTGTTGTGGCCTCTTCAGGCCCTGCTAGTAGCATAGCTCGTGGTCTAGTTGCACTTTGCAATTAGTATTTTATATCATACTAAGATGAATTCTTGGAAATCATGGGTTTATGCCAGGATGCTCAGGCTATGCTAGAGAGTCATCGCAACCATGCTCATAGAGGGAGTTCTCACTCTGAAAATAAACTCGGTTTAACCTTTTCCGTTGTCTTTTCTTAGAAGTTTCGAAAGTGTTTTCAACAAACCCATTTTCTTCTTATCCTGCAACCACTGCATTCCATGGGGTGACATATTTTTCAGGCATGCTGTCAAACAGGTCACGTGTCTTGTCTATGCTTCTACATTTTCGTATATGAAGAAATGGTGAGGGGTGGTTTTGTGCTTGACAAAATAACTGTTTGAAAAGATAGATCTTGTGAATAAAATGCAGAGCACTGGCGTCTTCTCTAAGGCCCCGTTTGGTTGCTAGAAGATGAGGGCCAAAATTGGGTTATCAGAGGCAAAACCAGGTTTTGCAAAAAAACTTTGGTGTTTGGTTGGTTAAAATTATAACCTGGTTTTCAATTTCATCTTCCAATTTTGGTCAAAAATTGGAAGAAGTTTCTTCCAACAAAAAGGTGGAATTCGAAATTAAAACCAGGTTTTGAATTTTATGACAGTTTTTTTAATAATATTATGGGGTCCACAGTATATTCATCTTCCGTGTCAACCAAACGGACCATTGGCTTTCCAAACCACAAAACCAGGTTTTCGAATACCTGGTTATAAGATAACCTAGTTATGTCAAAAAATCATCTTCCCCAACCAAATGGGGCCTAAATAGAGGGAGCAGTCGGAATATGTGTGGAATAGGCATATGTAAATTTCTAAAAGTTCAAATTTTCTATTTGGTACACCAAATTGGAATTGCGAATAGGAATACGTATTCCAATTTTGGCCCAAAAATTTGCATTTTCTATTCCATCTAAATAGGTGGAATTGGAATACGTGTTCCTATTCCAATTTTATTTGGTTTAGAAAATATAATTTTTTGAGTTTGTAAATTCCCCATCAAATTCTAACTAAACCAAACAAGAATAGGAATATGTATCCCCATTTTCTATTCCAGAATAACTATTCATATTCCCATAATTCTATTCCCACATCAACGGAGTATTGAAAATGTTCAATTTATATAAGGTGCACTATTCAATGGTTTAAGAAACATGGGTAAGATGTTAATGATTTACCATCGTAGACAAGGGTGAGTTAAAAGATAATGGGAGGTCTTTTAGGAGGATGCCTAAATATCACATACTAAGGCTGATTCTTAGGCTAAAAGTCTTAAATAGTCAAAACTGACTAATTTTTCCAATCTTAATTTCTTCCTTAGTGTGTGATGTGATGTGGTGTAAGCTACATCTCTTAGATTAGATGGCATTCGGCAAAGATGAATCATTTTCTATTCACCCTAGTTCTATTTGAACATGCTTTTATTTGAGATTAATCTCCATCTTTATAATCGTGCACACTCTCATATTTCACACATAAAGTAAGGTATGCCAAATTTTTTTCCACTAATGAAAGTGTTTCCTATGGGCTAATGCATTACATAGTAATAATTATCCTAGCCCTATGTTTGTAAAGTAACTTTTGGATGATCAAATTGGTTTATGAATAATAAAAAGGTGAGTTTGATTCAAGACTCTGATATCTTTAAAGGAAGTATGATAGCATGGGTTACTAAATGGTCATTGGATTTCTTAATAGTCACTAATCTCCATTAACTATGAGGAGAAATACTAGTGAAGCCTTAGAATAATGGGAATCTATGTGTAGATCCTTTGATTAACCTAGTGAGGAGAACTGCATGTAACAGTAACATGTTTGGAAGTGAGAATGTAGGAAAGACTAGGGTTAAAGATACCCTTATGACTTAAAGTTTGTAGAGGATGGTTTAGCTAGAGATAACCTTAGGAATTGAGCTTATTGCTTTCTTAATTTTGAACCTTTGTAGCAAGCTTTAGTTGAATCCAAAATAGTCAAACCCTCAGTTACAACATACAAGGTTACAAAATTGTTGCCTAATTTGGCTTAGTGCACCTTGGGAATACTTAGGATGGTATACCTTGGGACATTTTTGATGCTACTGATAGAATGATTTTACTAGTCCAACAAACACCTTGATCACATCTTTTAGTTTCATTATGATTCTCATATCATGGTCCAACAATCACCTTGATCACATCTTTTAGTTTCATTCTAATTCTCATCTAGGAAACAATTGTATAAACAAAATTTTAGACAATTGATGTGGGAGAATCCTAGGTGTAAGGGAAATCTTGCATCACCCAAAAAAAACTTTATTTTCATTCTTTTTATTTAAATAAGGACTAGTAGACAGGGTGGTTACTATTTATGGAAACTTGTTATTTTTAGTAAGCTTGTCATATGAGCTCAAAATGTTCTCATTTTCTATATGAATGTTCATTTTAAAGTTATAAGCCTACCATAAAAATCTCATCGCTCCAGCTTAAGTATTGGAGAAGTTATTGCAAATTTTTGGTGGAAATATTTGCAGAAAAACCTTTAGGCTCACCATTAGAGGCCTTAGAGTGCTTAGATGAGGTCTGAAAACTCGACAGAAGGGCACTTAAGTAGTTTCGAGCTTGAAGATCAAAAGCTGGAGTTTTTGAAAAGAGGTTATAATAGTTAATTAGAGAAACAATTCATGATTTATGGCATTTCAAAGTTGGGCTAACCTGAAATATCTAAAATAATTGTCAAAGATGTATTTGACCGACTCTATATGTATAGTTAGGGTCCATCGGCCCTAGCTATTAAGTTTTAATGTTTAGAACCTTCTCGGGTAGCATAAAATTGCCTATTTAAGAAAGGCTTGAACATTGTCTAAAATAGCTTTGGGTGGTAGTTCACAGCTTAGTCTTGTAGATTACTATAATGAAGGCACCAATGTGGATTAGCATTTTGTACTTGTGAATTCTATTACTCTACAATTGTGGAGCAAATAAGAATTCCATATTTTGTTATCGCATTTGTTGTTGTTTCTTTGTTTTTGTTATGAGTTTATGGTTTTAAGGGGAGCACCTTTCATCAAGTGGTATTAGAGCTAGAGTTCTTGAGTGTGTGGAGAAATTGTCGACTATGAGGTAGTTCACACTAGGACCATGGTTCGGGCTGAGTGTGTAGAAAGATTGCTGATTGTAACGTAGTTTTCACTAGAGTTTTAGCAAAAGCACAAAAATGCCTCCATGAAGAGAGCATTGTGGAAGAGATGTAGGTGTTACACTTGAGGGTTTCCTAGCCCTCCAAAGACAAATGCACATAGGAATAAATCTTATCATAAGATATGAAAGCAAGGATGAGGATGAAGTAGAAGAAAATGTCGAAGTAGAGGTAATTCTAAACCTAGAGGAAGAGAGGCTTTTTAGGGCCATCTCCAAGATTGGAAAAAAAACCTAACTTTAAGGTTCTCACATTTTTAAGAAATCTTAACCCAGAGGAGCTAATCGATTGGATCAATGAATTGGAGGAGTACTTTGAGTATGAAGATATTGAGGATCCTAATAAGGTCAAGTTTATGAAGGCAAAACTGAAGGGACATGCAAAGATCTAGTGGCAGGAGGTTCAATTGGAGTGAAATAGAAAGGGAAAAGAAAAAATCACAAGATGGGAATGGATGATAGCCAAACTGAAGTGACAATTCATTCCTGTGGATTATGAGCTTGATATGTTGAAGAAAATGCAAGGGTTGAAGCAAGTAGAAAAATATGTTCAAGAGTATACCAAAGAGTTCTACTGAGTTCTCATTAGAACCAGCCATGCGGAATTTGATAAGGAGAAAGTGGATCATTATCTTTATGAGTTAAGGCCAAGCATTCAGGATGAGTTGAGTCTCATTTGAATGAACATTATTGAGGAGGCATACTATTTTTCCCTAAGAGTTAAGGAGAAACTAAGCAAGAAGTTTGACAACAAGAATAGTAGAAGAGGTCTTGGTGGAAGATCTGGTGAAAAATCTTATGGTGGCTATAAGGATGATTAGAAGAACAAGGATGAGACTAGAAGTAGCAGTTAAAACCATAAGGGAAACAAATCTAATCATTTCCATGATCAGAATAATAAAAGCCAGAGAGGAAGAGGTAGAGGACAAGGATCTAGATGAGGAGACTTCCATGGAAATATTTTCACTATAGAGAAGGACATAGAGAATTTGAATGTTCCAAGCACAAAGGAAGGATAGATCAAAGAAAAAAAGGCTAGGCCAAAGTTGGACATGTTGATGAAGATGCCAGATCTTCACATTCTAAAGATGTTGAAAGAGGAGAAGTCCTAGTTAACAGAAGAGTCCTACTGAGTGGTGAGAATGAACTTGATCAAAGGAGTTTGTTTCACACAAGGTGTAGATGTGAAGATAAGTGTTGTGATGTGATCATTGATGGTGGAGGCATTGAAAATATGGTATTAGAAACGATGGTCACCAAGTTAAAGTTGAAGAGATAGAAACACTCGTGTCCATACCATATTTCTTAGATGCAAGATGACCACAAGGTCATGGTCAATGAGCAGTGCTCCATGAAGTTCAAGTTTGGAAGCTACTAGGATGAGGTACTATGTGATATCATACCTATGGACATATTTCATATGTTTTTGGGTAGGTTGTGGTAGTTTGACAGGCATATTGTACATAATGGGCGTGAGCAAATACCTACACTCTAACCAAATGGAGTGAAACATAAGTTGAAGTCGTTTAAGGAGAAAGAAGAAAAGGTATGTAGTGCTTCCAAAATATGTTTTATTGATGGAAAATAGTTTCTTAAAGGTATGAAGTGTGAGCATATGTGTTTTTCTATAATTCCAAAAGATAGTAAAGAAGAAGTAGAGAGGTACTTGTAGAAGTTGCAGATATGTTGGGAGAATTTTTTGATATTGTAATAGATAATATACTTGATAGATTTTGCCCAATGAGGAAGATCAGTCCCTAGATGGATTTGGTTCTAGGAGCCATTTTTTCAAACAAAGCAGTGCACAGAATGACACCAGCAGAAAGTGAAGAGTTGAACATACAAGTTCATGAGTTGTTGTAGAAGGGGTTGATTCGAGAGAGTCTAAGTCCATGTGATGTACCAACCATATTAGCACCAAAGAAGAATTGTGAATGGAGGGTGTGTATAGATTCTTGTGCTATCAACAAGGTCACAATCAAGTACAAATTTCCATTGCCAAGGATGGATGATATTATGTGCTATTTGAGTGAAGCTGAGTATTTCAAAAAGATAGATTTGAAGAGTGGATACCATTAGATTCACATAAGAGAAGGTGATGAGTGGAAGACTACTTTCAAGATAAAAGGATTATATGAGTGGTTAGTCATGCCTTTTGGGACAACCAATACACTGAGCACTTTCATATAGCTCATGAATGAGGTACTGAAGGAGTTTCTGGGTAAGTTTTTTTATTGTTTACCTAGATGATATTTTGATCTTTAGTAAGACATTGGAGGAATATTTGGTCCATATTCACAAGGTGTTTGTTAAGTTGAGAGAAGAAAAGTTGCTGATAGACTCGAAGAAGTGCACTTTATAAAGGAGGAGTTGGTGTACCTAGGATTTGTAGTCTCAATAGAAGGTCTAAATATGGACCCAGAGAATGTGAAGGCTATCCTTAAATGACCTACTCCAAGAAGTGCGACAGAGGTAAAATATTTTCATAGACTGGCTAGTTTTTATAGAAAGTTCATAAGAGCTTTTAATAGTATTTGTGGACCCTTGATTGAAACAATAAGAGGGGATAGGAAAGAATTTAAGTAGACTGTAGGGGCAGATAAGAGTTTTAATCTATTGAAATAGAAAATTATTGAGCAACCTACTTTAGCACTTCCTAATTTTAACAAGGTGTTTCAACTAGACTATGATGCTAGTGGTAATGCAATAGGAGCTATTATGAGCCAAGAAGGTAGACCTGTTGCTTACTTCAGTGAGAAATTAAATGATGCCAAGAGAAAATATTCTATTTATGATTAGGAATATTATGCTATAGTTCAAGCATTGAAGAACTGGAGACACCATCTTCTTCCTAAGGAGTTTGTTGTATATATTGATCATTAAGCTTTGAAATATTTAAATAGTCAAGGAAAATTAAACCAAAGGCATTTGAAGTGGATTGAGTTTTTGCAAAGTTATACATTTGTTTTGAAACATAGGAGTGGGAAGTCTCACAAAGTTATAGATGCTCTTAATAGAAGACAAATTTTGCTGACAGAAATGCAAATAGAGGTGTTGGGTTCAAGGAACTCATTACTTTGTATCCAGATGATCTTGATTTTGGTGAAGCATGGAAGGTTTGTACAGAACCTATTACACTTGATAGGAAAGAGTGCTTAAAGTTCATGATCTAGGATAGTATGTTGTTCAAAGGAATCCAATTGTGCATTCCTAGAAGTTCAATGAAAGAGAATCTCAACAAAGAGAAGCATAGTGGAGAATTGGCTAGACATTTTGGTAGAGATAAACTCATTGCTTTGGTTGCTAAGAATTATTATTGGCCATAGATGCAGCAAGATGTGAAGAAGTTTGTACAAAGTTGCACAATATGTCAGATGGCAAAAGGAGTGAAGTAGAATATAGGGTTGTATCAGCCATTACTTGTACTAGAGAAGCCATGTGTGGATGTCAGCATGGATTTTTTTCTTGGATTACTGAGGACTTAGCGTGGGCATGGTTCTATTTTTGTGGTGGTTGAAATGTTTTCAAAGATGAAACATTTTATTTCTTGCAAGAAAACTAGTGATGATGTTCGTGTGGCAGAGTTTTTTTTCAAAGAAGTGGTGAGACTACATGGTCTTTCAAAGAGTATAGTTTTGGATCGAGACACCAAATTTGTTGAGTATTTTTGGCATACATTGTGGAAGAAATTGAAGACAGAGTTGAAGTTTAGTTCATCACATCATCTATAGACTAATGGATAGACATAAGTTGTGAATTGCAGTTTGGGAAACTTGCTGAGATGTTTGGTTGGAGGCAAGCCAAAGGGATAGGATCTAATTTTACCATAGGAAAAATTAACATATATAATAATTTTGTGAACAAGAGTATTGGTAAATCACCATTCCAGATTGTATATGGGAGTAGTCCTAGAAATGCTTCTGAATTGAGGTAGTTGGATAAAGGAGAGATAAGTAGTGCTAAAGCAAAAGAATTTGATGAACATTTGAAGAACATCCATGAGGAGGTGAGGAAACACATCATAAAGATGAATACATTGTATAAAGCTAAGGCAGATGTGAAAAGGAGGTATAAGGCATTTAGACTTGAGATGAAGTCATGGTTCATTTGAGAAAGGAGCATTTTCCAATGGGTATATATAATAGGTTGAAGATGAAGAAGTTTGGACCATGCAAGATAGTAAAAAGGAACAATTCTAGAAATGCTTATAAAGTGGAGTTTCCTGCTAAATTGAATATTCAGATATGACAAAGTTTAATGAAAGAGGTGATGGAGATGAAGTTGTAGAAGCATAGTGGAGTATTCTAGAAACTAGTTCAGCTATAAAGGAGATTGAGGAGATACTGGAGAGTCATGTTTGAAAAAGTACAAGGAACAAAACTTATGAGGAATATCTAGTCAAATGGAAAGGGAGGCTAGTAGAGGATTCATCATGACAAGCAAGGGAGGAGGTTCACTGTCTTGGTTTTCCTCTGAACACCTAAGATGTGATGGAGTCACTTCTCAAATTACCCCAAGTGTCTGATGCAGGAGCATCTTGGGTGCAAGGGAAATCTTGCATCACCTAAAAAAAAAATTATTTTCAGTCTTTTCTATTTTAATAAGGACTCATAGACAAGGTGGTTACTATTTATGAGAACTTGCTATTTTAAATAAGTTTTTTATATGAGCTCAAAATATTCTCATTTTCTACATGAAGGTTCATTTTAGTGTTATAAGCCTACCATAAATATCTCATTTCTCTAGCTTAAGTATCAGAGAAGTTATTGCAGATTTTCAATGGAAATATTTGCAAAAGAATCTTCAGGCTCATCATTGGAGGCCTTAGAGTGCTTGGATGAAGTCTGAAAATTTAAAAGAAGGGTGCTTGCGCAATTCTAAGCCTATAGATCAAGAGTTGGCATTTCTAAAAAGTGGTTATAATAGCCAATTGGAGCAACGATTCGTGAGTTATGGCCTTTCAAAGTTGGGCTACTCAAAATATCTAAAATAATTGTCAAAGATGTATTTGGCTGACTTTATATGTATTGTTAGGGTCCATCAACCCTAGGTATTAAGTTTCAATGTCTAGAACCTTCTCGGGCGGCATAAAATTGCCTATTTAAGAAAGGCCCCAACATTCTCTAAAACAATTCTAGGTGGTAGTTCACAACCTAGTCTTGTAGATTACTGTAATTAAGGATCCCATGTGGGTTAGCATTTTGTACTTGTGAATTCTATAATTCTATACTTGCAGTGCAAATAAGAAGTCCATATTTTGTTCTCGCATTTATTGTTATTTCTTTGTTTCTATTATGAGTTTATGGTTATAAGGGGAGCACCCTTCATCAACAACTAACAACTTCTTCTATCATTTCACAACATGGTCTCCCTCTTTGATAGATATCTTCTTATGTATTAACAAGTTGACATATCTCTCATGCTATATGGTAACTGCACATACTCTCCCTCTTTCTCATTATTAATGGTAATTGCTTGACTTATCTCCCTCTTTGACAACAATGCCAAAGACACTTCAATTCTATCTCATGCTCATCTTCAACATTTAGATATCTCTTTGTCTATTCTTTGAACTAGATTCTCCCTCTATCATCTTGCTTATGCCTAAAATTTTGTCAATCTTGTAGCTCAAGCTCCTCATAATCTTCTCGCAAGTTTTAGGCAGGTCCTAAAGTGTGACATTTTGCATCAATTTGTAAGATATTCCCATCAAAATATTTGATGCAATGCTCCATCTTAGCTTAGGTAGCCTTAGTTAGGAGAATCACCCTAAAATTACCTCTTACATATTCATGAGCATCTTTAGGTAAAGCTTTTGTGAGAATACCAGCTATCTATTCCTTTGTACTCACACACTCCAATCTTAATTCTTTATCTTGTACCAACTCTTTCAAGTAATGATACTTGATAGAAATGTTCTTGGTCTTAGTGCACGTCATATTATTCTTAGATATGTTTATAGCACTTGTGTTATCACAAAATATGACAATTGGTTCAATGATCTCTTCCTTCATTCCTTTCAACAATTACTTGATCTACGCTATCTATTCCTTTGTACTCGCACACTCCAATCTTAGTTCTTTATCTTGTACCAACTCTTTCAAGTAATGATACTTGATAGAAATGTTCTTGGTCTTAGTGCACATCATATGATTCTTAGATATGTTTATAGTACTTGTGTTATCACAAAATATGACAACTGGTTCAATGATCTCTTCCTTCATTCCTTTCAACAATTACTTGATCCACACTATGTTTGAACAATTAACTACTAATGCTACATATTTAGCTTCTCTTTTAGATTGAGAAACACAATCCATCTTCTTGATTACCCATTAAACCAATCTCTTTCCTAGAAAGAAATATCCACTACTTGTACTCTTTCTACCATCAATATTTCCAACACAATCTACATCAGTATACACATTTAGTTCAAACTTGTTAATTTTCTTGCAATATAGTCCATAGTCCTTTATTCCTTTCAAGTATCTTAGTATCTTTTTAACAACCATCATGTGGTTTTCCTTAGGATTTACAGAAAAGATAGCAACAATCTCAATTGCTAGTGTAATATCTGGTCTGTTGTGAACAACATATTGCATCTTTCCAATCATTTATTTATACAAGGTTTGATTCACATAAGCATAATCATCATTCTTTGAAATTCTATGTCTAGTAGCCATGGGTGTACTAACTAGTCTTAAGTCTTCCATTCTAAAGGTCTTCAATATCTCCTTAATGTACTTAGATTGTATAATGTAGATACCTTTCTTCATTTGATACACATGTAGATTAACAAAGAATTTGATCTCTCCAAATGTAGACATCTCAAACTCTTTCTTCGTTTCATTAGGAAATGATTGACACAATGAATCTTTTCCTTAAAATGTGATATCATCCTCAAATATCTTAGTTAACGGTATCCCTTGTTCCTATTCAATCTTCAAATATACATTTTCATTATCATCAGTCCTTGCAAAACCAATCTTTACCAGCAATGTATCCAACCTTTCATACCATGCTCTAGGGGTTTTTTTCAATCTATATAATACTTTGTGTAGCTTATACACCATATTCTTCTTGCTTGGATAAAAATATCCTTCAGGTTGTTTAATGTAGACTTATTCTTATAGAAATCCATTCAAAAATGTAGATTTGACATACATTTGATACACTTTGAATATTTTTTAAGAAAAATATGCAAGCAAAGTTCTCACTCCTTCTAACCTTGCAACTATGGCAACTGTCTCCCCATAGTCAAGTCCTTCTTCTTGTGCATATCCCTTACAAACTAATCTTTCTTTATTTCTTGTGAATTCATCTTTCTCATTCAACTTATTTATGAGTACCTACTTTGATCCAATAACATTCTTTTCCTTTGGTATAGGTACCAATATCCAAGTTTTGTTCTTCCTTATTTTCTCAATCTCTTCATTCATGGTTGCAATCCAATCTTCATTCTCAAGTGCATCCTTAATCAATCTAGGCTCAAATTCACATAATAGGCATGTTTGGTTCCTGAACTCTTTCCTTTTTGTGACTCTTGAGTCTTTGTCTCCAATGATTTTATTTGGTGTATGATGTCTTGTTACATACTTTTCTTCTATAGGCTCATGTCTTCTCACTTCTTCTTTAGGCTCATCTTGCACATTCATGTATCTCACCTTCTTCTTTTGGTTGTTCACTAATCACTTTATGATTCTTGGCATTCTCTTCCTAACACTCAACACCAATTTCCTAATGCTTGACACATTGTTTCTGTAACTTAGCATTCACCAGTTTTTGTTGTTGGACAACTTTCTTCTCAAATTCAAGTAAAGTGGAGGCTCTCCTTTATCAATGTATATGAAATTTTTATAATCTTTAGGTTCCTTCTTACATTCAACTTCATTGTTTTCTTCATATTCATCAACTTTTACATTTTCACTTTCCACAACTTTGTTAGTGTTAGAATTCAAATAATTATATGCTTTGCTTGTAAGGAAACTCAAGTGCGGAAACAACTTCCTACACTAATCTCATAAGGAAAGTATGGTGCAAATCCTTTTTAAAATCTTCTACACTTATAGATTCAATATCACATAAACAACAATATTGTAGCCAACCACGCATACAGAAAATAGATAGAGAAATAACACATAACACAAAGATTTGCCAGTGGGGAAAAACCTTTCGGTAAAATAACCCCACCCCTCCAGAACTTGCACAATGTATTATCTTTAACACAAGATTACAATACACTTGCAATGCAAGTTCAACATGAACAATAGAAGACTCCAGCAGCACCTCAGTACCTGCAAACTTTCATCTATCACACTACTGCATTACAACATGCAATACTCATTTTATGAACATCTTAAGACCCAACCAAATGCCCAAAAAGGAGTTGGGAATTTTTCATGGCTCAACCACCAAGAAACATGCACAATGCCACATGTACATCCAATACCAAGAAAAGGGCATCTATCCCTTGAATAGACAATGACAGCTTGTCATAGAATCCACCAAAAATAGCGGTCACAAGAGAAGTGTAAGGGAATCCATCATACCAACCTATTTTTGGCATATTCTCTTACACACACCAACCACTCATTCTTGGGTGCCCAAATAGGCCTCATGTCATAAGATGCTCTTACACCTATCATAGGTTATTCCTTAAATAGCTCTTACATGTCATAGGAATCTGTCATAACCATTTCAGCCATGATCTCCTTCACACACTTCAAGATGCTGACACATGTAAGTGATCAACATGCCAACTAGACATGTACACTCACATTTACATATTATTTGCAAAAAATACATAAAACAAATAATAATAAAAATAGGAATTATACAAGGTTGAGACACCTTATTCCTAACATTCTCCCACTTGTCGAACACCTTGTAAGAGCAATTAGGAACATAATAGGAACTAACCGCTATAGGCCGAAAGGCCCATAGACTCTGAAAACCATCTGAACTTCTTAGTGCCCACTGGTTTCATTAATGCATCTGCAACATTCTTCACAATATCTACCTTCTCCAAATTTACCTTTCCATCTTCCACCATATCTCTCATAAAGTGAAACTGCACATCAATGTGCTTCGTTCTGGCATGGAAAGTTGGATTCTTCGCAAGGAAAATAGAACTCTAACTGTCACACCAAATAGTAACCTGTTCTGCATCAACACCAACATCAGAACACAATCTCTTAAGCCAAATGGCTTCCTTACAAGCATGATTAGCAGCCATGTACTCAGCTTCTATAGTGGACAAAGCAACCACAGGTTGTCGCTTACTCATCCAACTAATGGCACCACCAAACATAGTGAACACATAACCACTGGTGGATCTCCTGCGATCAATATCACCTGCCCAATCTAAATCCCCAAACCCATGAATACAAACTGAATGTGAAGATCCAGAATAATTACCATGATAACATATGGAGTAATCTGATGTACCCCTCAAATATCTGAATACTCGCTTAACTACATCCCAATGTATCCGTCCCAGATTAGCCATAAACCGACTTAGGACTCCCACTGCTTGGGCAATGTATGGTCTAGTATAGACCATAACATACATAAGACTGCCAACTACACTAGCATAAGGTACTCTACTCATGTCCTCCACCTCACTAGAAGATTTTGGACAATCATCTACAGATAACTTTGTTCCCACAGGAATAGGAACACATAGTGGTCTACAAATTGCCATGCTGAACCTGTCCAACACAGACTTCACATACTTACTCTGACTCAACCAAAGTTTTCTATTAGACCTGTCTCTGCTGATTTCCATACCCAAGATGTACCTAGCTGCCCCAAGATCTTTCATCTCAAACTGTGCTGACAACTGAGATTTAAAATCAAAAATCATACCCTTACCCTTCCCAAACAACAACATATCATCAACATATAATGCAACAATAAGAAGGCGATCATTTTCAACTCTAAAATAAACACAATGATCTGATTTTGATCTTACAAATCCAATTGATAACACAAAGGCATCAAACTTAAGGTACCACATCCTAGGAGATTGCTTCAAACCATATAGAGATTTCTTCAATCTGCAAACAAAGGATTCTTTACCTTTAACAATGTAGTGCTCAGGCTGTGACATATAAATCTCTTCCTCCAAATCACCATGAAGGAAAGCTGTCTTCACATCCATCTGTTCTATCTCTAAATCATATGATGCAGCAAGAGATAACAGAAATCTAATGGATGTCAACTTTGCAACAGGAGAGAATATTTCACCATAATCTATTCCCTCTACATGTGAATACCCAATTGCAACCAATCTGCCTTTGTACCTTTCAACACTGCCATCTGCACAGAATTTCTTCTTAAACACCCATTTACAGCCAACAAGTTTTCTCTCTTTAGGAAAAGGTACAAGGTCCCATGTTTTGTTTTTCTCTAATGAAGCCATCTCATCATCCATAGCCTCAATCCAGGAACCTGCATCTTCTATGCCCAAAGCCTCTTTCACAGATCTAGGCTCATCAGTGTTAGTAATCAAAGCAAAAGCACAATTGGAATCTAACATGGAATAACCAAACCTTTCTGGTTGCTTTCTTTCTCTTGCGGATCTCCTCAAGGGTTGAGGTTGAGGTTGTTCTTCCTCTTCTTCTAAACTGTCAGAGCTGCTAGAGCTCTCCTCATCATTAGACCCAACATGGTCTATCTGTTCAGTCTTCTCAAGGGTAGGAGGCAACTGAAAAACATCTTTTTCCTTTTCTTTTTCATTTGGTTGTAGCACAATAGGAGAAGATATTAGCTCTCTAAAAATAACATTTCCGCTATACAACACCTTACTAGTCACAAGATCCCAAAGCTTGTATTCTTTCACACCAACATTGTACCCGATGAAAATACATTTAACAACTTTGTTTTCCAACTTAGATCTTTTCTCCTTTGGAATATATGCATAAGCTTCACAACCAAAAACACGAAGATTTCTAATTGAAGGCTTCTTACTAGACCACACCTCCATGGGTGTCTTACCAACAAGAGCTGATGTAGGAGATCTATTAACCAGATAGCAAGCAGTGGCCACAACTTTGGCCCAAAACCTTTGTTCTAAACCAGCTCCACTAAGCATACTCCTAGCCTTCTCCATCAGTGTCCTGTTCATTCTCTCTATAACTCCATTTTTCTCTGGGGTATAAGGAGTTGTCTTATGCCTCTCGATACCTTGTTCTTTACAGAACTGTTCAAACTCTTCTGAGAAAAACTCACCACCATTGTCAATTCTCACACACTTAATCTTCTTACTAGTCTGATTCTCTACAAGGGCTTTAAATTCCTTGAATCGACTAAAGACTTGTGTCTTACTTTTAAGGAAATAAATCCATGTCCTTCTATTGTAATCATCTATGAAAGATACAAAAAAATACAGACTTGGAGATCGAAGGAACTTTTACAGGAACAAATACATCAGAATGAATAAGATCCAAAACATCAAAAGATTTGTGAGAACTAGAGTAAAACTGAACACGATTTTGTTTACCATATACACAGTGTTCACAGAAGTCGAACTCAAGATTGCAATCATTTAACCCCTCAATGAGATTTTTCTTTTTCAGGGTTCTGAGACCCTTCTCACCAATGTGGCCAAGTCTCATATGTCACAACATTGTCTTTTCTGTAGGAAGCTTACCTTCCAAAGTGTTTGCATTGCCATTGGAACCAATAACCACAGAATTCTTCACTGCTCGTTCAGATGGTGAGGATGAAGAATTGTTACATAGAGGAATACATGCATCTAGCTGAAAAAAAGTGCCTCTCTTAGTACCCTTAGTAAGCACCATCGATCCTCTAATCATCTTACATCCTTCTTTCAAAAAAACAACTTGCACACCTACATCATTCAACATACTTACAGATAATAGGTTTCGTGCCAAGCCTGGAATGTGCATAACTCCATTGATTCCCTTTACTCATGCATCAGGACATTTGATAGTGACCCTTCCACGTCCAATTATCTTTAGGTGAGAATCAGCACCCAAGTACACCTTTCCACCATCGAACTCTTCATATCTTGAGAACCAATTTTGATGAGAGGTCATGTGAAAAGATGCACCTGAGTCAACCAACCACACATCATCAGATGCATGGGCTGCCAAAGATATGATGAATGCATCGCCATCTTCTTGAGATTTTTTAGAACTAGAATCTGAGGCTTTCTTCTTCTTCTTAGGCTCTTTACAGTCTTTACGGAAGTGCCCAGTCTTTCCATAGTTCCAACATTTTGCCTTGGACTTATTGGAAGTCTTTGACTTCCCACAAGATTTGGATCTACCCTTATTTTCAGACTTATTATCATTTTTCTTTCCTCTTTCCATGGATCTCCCATGAATAGCAAGGGCTTCTTTTTCTGAAACAAAAGCCTTTCTCCGCATCTCCTCTGATAGCAGCGAAGACACCACATCATCCATTTTGAAGGTGACTAATGTGCTTCCGAGAGCCATCACAAGATGGTCCCATGAATCTGGTAAAGAACACAAAAGTGTGTAGCAATGATCCTCCTCCTCTAACTTGACACCAGTAGATGTCAACTGTGCAACCAAAAGATTAAATGCATTTAAATGATCCATTAAGGATCCACCTTCCTCCATTCGCAGAGAATACAACTTCTTCCTCAGGAACAACTTGTTCACCAAAGATTTGGCCTGATACACGGCCCCAAGTCTTTCCCACAAACTATATGTGATTTTCTCATCTAGAACATTCAGAAGGACTGCATCAGTTAAATAGAGTCTTATGAGACCCTTAGCTTTACGATCTTTGATATCCCAATCTGCTTGAGTTATAGTTGTTGGTCTTGTAGCACTTGTAGTCACTTCCCATAGGTCACAATCTTCCAGCATGTCTTCCATCTTGAGTTTCCACAACTCAAAATTAGTGCCATTAAATTTCTCCACCTCCGTTCTTCCATATGATGAACTCACCATCTCAATCTGCAAATAAGATTTAGGATACTCTACTCCCACTCAACTTGAGATTAGCTCAAAATACCCTACCCAACAACTAGGATCAAAAGTTGATCAATCTCTGATACCACTTGTAAGGAAACTTAGGTGAGGAAACAACTTCCTACACTAATCTCATAAGGAAAGTATGGCGCAAATCCTTTTTAAAATCTTCTACACTTACAGATTCAATATCAGATAAACAACAATATTGTAGCCAACCATGCATACAAAAAATAGATAGAGAAAGAACACATAACACAAAGATTTGCCGGTGGGAAAAACCTTTCGGTAAAATAACCCCACCCCTCCAGAACCTGCACAATGTATTATCTTCAACACAAGATTACAATACACTTGCAATGCAAGTTCAACATCAACAATAGAAGACTCTAGCAGCACCTCAGTACCTGCAAACTTTCATCTATCACACTACTGCATTACAACATGCAATACTCATTTTATGAACATCTTAAGACCCAACCAAATGCCCACAAAGGAGTTGGGCATTTTTCATGGCTCAACCACCAAGAAACATGCACAATGCCACATGTACATCCAATACCAAGAAAAGGGCGTCCATCCCTTGAATAGACAATGACAGCTTGTCATAGAATCCGCCAAAAATAGTGATCACAAGAGAAGTGTAAGGGAATCCGTCATACCAACCTATTTTTGGCATATTCTCTTACACACACCAACCACTCATTCTTGGGCGCCCAAATAGGCCTCATGTTATAAGATGCTCTTACACCTATCATAGCTTATTCCTTAAATAGCTCTTACGTGTCATAGGAATCCATCATAACCATTTCAGCCATGATCTCCTTCACACACTTCAAGATGCCGACACATGTAAGTGATCAACATGCCAACTAGACATGTACACTCACATTTACATATTATTTGCAAAAAATACATAAAAAAAATAATAATAAAAATAGGAATTATACAAGGTTGAGACACCTTATTCCTAACATTGCTTTTAGTGGAATAACCTAAGAATATGCATTCATCACTCTTTGCGTCAAGTTTTCCATATCTATTGTCCTTTAGTATATAACATTTTCTTCCAAAAATATTGAAATATTTCACATTAGTGCATATGCATACCCTAATTCAAAAGGTGTGATATGTGTACCTTCATTGACTTGTACTCTGTTCAAGGTATAAACTGTTGTACTTACAACTTTACTCTAGTACTTTAGTGCAAAATTCTTCTCCATCATCAATGTCCTAGCATAGTCCATGATTGATCTGTTCTTCCTTTTAGCTGTACCATTTTGTAGAGGGGTCCTTAGTGTAGACATTTGTCTCTTGATTTATCTATAATTGCAGAATATGTTTAACTACTCAAATATGAATTCACCTCCTCTATCATATCTTAGATACTTCAAGATTTTACCTATTTCCTTTTCAACTCTAGCCATATACCACTTAAACATCTAAAATGCATCATATCTTTATTTAAGAAACATCACATTCATCATGCTAGAGAAATCATCACCAAATTGAATAAAATATTTTTCACCATAGTAGCTTTGCACTCCAATAGGTCCACAAAGGGCAATATGAACCAACTCTAAAACATCATTAGAAGTATAGGTCTTTCTCTTGAAACTAGACTTTGTCATTTTTCTAGTTGACATTGCTTACACATCACATTATCAAGTATTTTGAACCTTGGTGTTAACCCTCTCACTCTTTTCATCTTACTAATGCTTACAAAATTATCAAAGTTGACATGAAATAGCCTCTTATACCATTACCAAATATCTTCATATTGCACAAAAATATATATATCATTCAATAGGTCTAGGTAGAACAAGTTACCTCTTGTTTGATCTCTGTGCTTCCAATCATCTTACTAGAACCATTATATATCTTGGCTTTCTTACCTTTACCCTTGTAGTTTTTGTATCCTTTTTTGTCTCTTGCATCTCTTCTTCCTTTGAACTTGTCTTTTTTTCCATCCTTATCATCCTTGTTAGGTCATCTTGTAGAAATATGACCAACTTTATTGCATGAAAAATATACTATAGGAATTTTACCTTTGAATTTTTATTTTCCTCTTGGTAGTCTCCTAGCCATTTACACTTAAAGATCCTTAAGATCATCATTAGAAGATTCAATCTCACTATCCTTGTACTTTCCTTTCTTCTTCTTAGACTTATGTGAAAATATCTGTGACTTGAAAGAATATTCAATAATAGGATTAGTAAAATGATCAAAATTTGACAATTCAAAAGTAGTAAGTCTACCAACTAGACTATCCAAGGTTAGATCATTACCAAGAGTACATCTCAATTATTTTATTGTAGAAAATCTAGTAGAATAAATAGGAAGTGAAGTTTTTAGTACCTCATTGATTAGAGTCTCATCACTAATCTTCCCTTCTACTCCTCTAATAGTATTCACCAATTCTCTAATTCTTTGAACATATTGAACTTTTTGATTCATCAAACTTTCCCCTCAAGCTTTTTGATTCATCTCTTAGTACATTCTTGTCTCCTCCATGCATCTTTTCTAGTTTGTCCCATATTGAATTTGTAATAATACATTTTGTTATATCATAAAACTCTGAGTAACTTAGGGTAGATGCAATCCCCAACATTGCATGATTGTGTTCTTGTTTCTCATTTATCTATTGGGTTATCATAGGTGATGGTACTTCTATGTAATTATGCTCCAGGAAGTATACTATTAAATCTCCAATTCTAGCAATGTACAACTCCATCAAACTTTTCCATGCAGGGAAGTTCTCCTTGTTCAATTTAGGTACCTCCTTTCTATACATCTTTAGCTTTATCTTTAAGTCCCTTCAAACTTTCCTTATAAGCAGCAAAAGCTTTGATTTTAATTATTCGAATGATTTTAGAATAATCGAAGGGGGTGGAGGGTGGGGTCAATAACTTATCCTCAGGTCCAGATGCACTAATTAAACTTTTAACCACTTTCAAACAACTTAGATCTAATCTTTAAATTGCTCAATCTCTATATCAACTTAATATTTAGTAAGATGAAGTTCACTATCCCAATAGTAACCAACTTGCAGAATACAAACCATTAAAAAATAAAACATCTCAAATAGAATTCACGAGAGCATAACATTAGGATTTAATGTGGAAACCCCATTTGGGAAAAAAAAACAACTAACATGCTACCAAACTTTCACTCTTTAGAAGTGAGCTCGATTAGGAGCCAATCCTATTAAAGGTTATAATACACATTGTTAGGTGTGACCCTATTAAAGGATTTAATCGCTCTGTTGGGAGTGACCATGTTAGAGGGCTTAAGAGCATCCCATTAAAATGTCACCTTGATTAAAGGATTTAGAAATGACTGTTAGGTTAACCTTGATTATAGGATTTTAACTAATACAATGGTTATAAAGTACATTAAGTTGATTTGATAAATACAACTCGCTTTGCAAATACAAATCATAATGTAGCTCATCTGCTAATTCATTTACTGGACTCCATTCATGTCTCCATCACTATCTCTAATTTTCTTGGAAAATACTTCAATTAATTAGTCTGCACCCTTGTTATGCTCTATACTTTTCATCCTTTTGCTCAAGTTTTTCAATCAACAAAATTAACAACTTCTAATTTCTCTAGGTTAATCTCATTCCTCCTTAACTAGGTATCTTTGATCTTTTTCCAATTAAACATTATTGTAGATCTTGTGGTTAGCTTAGATTCATTGAATCCTTCCATCATTTCATTTCCTCCTTCTCCTTATACATACTTTAAAAAAATTATCTTTGAATCTATGCCTAGGAATGCTCAAACATAGTTTATCTTGCATTAAATGCTCCAGCTCATGAATACTTATCCTTTACATGCTTTGAACAATCCAAAAACTCAAATGTGTTAGCTAGGATTCTCAATTCCTTCACAAACTATCAAATGCTAACACTCAGCCAATTATACTCTATTCCTCAACCTCGATCATCACTAGATAACTTGATCATAACTAAACTCTTTCACTCATCTTACACTCTCTTTGCTTAGACTTTTACTAATGCCCAATCAACATTGTATTATGTTCAGCCATAATGGTCACTTGGTCAACACAAGCATAACTTGACTTCTATTATAATTTTCTTGATATTCTACACTTTTTCTTAGTTTAGCCTATGCATCTAGTACTCTATAGATCATCACTACTAAGCTTCAACTCATCTATCTTTTCCACTTAGTGTAATTATTTAAATAACACATTATCTTGACATTGTGCCAACTAATCAAGTGCCTATTGTAGTTCCACATAACTTGAATCCTTTCTACTAGATCTTCTTTCTATCTTTCCTTTTAAAATCCTCTTCATCAGTCAATCAAATGATATGGCACTGCACTTAGGTAGCAATTATCTCACCATTAAGGTTTGACATCAATGACAACATAACAATTATTCCAATTGTAATTTCTAATAGCTAGACCAAAAAATTGATGTCTCTACTAGCATTTACCCAGCCAACTAGAATTGATGGAGAAGATAGTTTTGTCCCACTATGAAAGGTTTGAAAGTTGCACCATTGAGAAATTTTCAACCGAGCAACATTGCCACTTTTTGCACCAACCGAAACTAGTTCACCAAATGGAATCTAGGTGGAATATCCCAACACTAATCTATGCACTTGTAGGCCTTTCCAAGAAGGTCCTTGTGCACTTCACAATTCTCCAATACCCCTCACAAGGTCTAAGAAATTACCCTCCAAAAATTGCTACCTGATTTGGCTTAGTGAACCTTGGGAACACTTACTAATTGTTTCAATTTACCTTTCCTAAGACTTACTAATTATTTTAATTTACTCTTCTTAAGACTTACTCAAAACTAGAAATGAAAAATACCATAATTACCTAATAAATTAGTGAAAATATATTTTGTATTATAAATTACATTACAAGCTTATTTACACAAATGAAAAGTAAAGGTTCTAAAAAATATCATGGAGCTTTCTATAAGTGTTTTCTATGAATACTAGTGTGTTGCATGGTCATCCTTCACATAGTGTCAAAATGCCTATAACATGGCCCTACATGAATATAATACATATAATGAGATCATTGTGCACATAAGATATTCAAAATGATTGAAAGATAAAATTAACTACAATGGTCAAATTATAAAATTTAAAGAAAATACATGACAATGAATTGATACTATCCTCATATGATTTAAAAACTTGCACACAGAAAAATGATAAAAATATTTGTATTTAATTGTTTAAGGGCTTCTATCTCTATGGCTGGGAATATTTTTGAAAACTGACTAAAGAAGTGTAAATTTAACCAATTTAATCTATTATTTTATAAATATGATATAAGGTTGTCTGACTACACTATGCTAAAATTGTCAAGGGAATTATAATTACCTTTCAAAATCCTACTTAAAAAATATAACATATAGAGAGACCGAGGGCTCACTATACGCAAATAGAAAAACTCTTATTGAATGTATGAGGAAGGGATACAAATTAACTTTCTCTTTCAATATGGTATGTCACTTTCTTTTACTTCACAAATATTTAGAGGATGGTAGCACTCGAATAGCCCATGAAGCTATAAATTTACCTACTATGCCATTACAATTACATAATTGAATTATATAACATTTTATTTGGTAATAAAAAAAAATTCCTTAACTTTTATGCAAACCCAAGATAAATGGTGCACAAAAATGCTTACAAATTTGGGAAACATTCTTGAAACAACAAACAATTATCCAAAACTCTTTCAAATTATGCATTGGTATGAATAATTCTTTCAGAATTTGAAAGGAAAAGGTAATAAATAATTTGACAACCTACTGAAATTGTAGGTTATCAAACTCATGAGCATCATGTGCCTATGAAGTATCAATTGACCTTTGTAAATTTAGTACAAAAAGTGTTAGAAATACATATATATGAAAACTTATTTCAAATATTTATACAAATTTAAATGCATTAACTCATGTAGATGTGTACAAAGTAATTTAAAAGTCTAATTAAAATGTAGGTGTCGTATTAATAATGTATCTCCCCCCAATAGTAGGTGTCGTATTAATAATGTATCTCCCTCCACCACAATCAATGCCCCACATAGGAAGAAATTGAAAAGAGGTACCTCAGTCTGAGGAGCAAGAGGGCCATCAATGACATGCACAATGGTGTCATCAACAAAATTCCAATCATCTCAATCCTCTATAATAATGAAGAGTGCAAAGATGTAACAAGATGAGATGGATGTGGCATAGAGTCTATAGGATGAAATATCATCTCTATATATGATCCTATCTCAGTGCCAACATCAATACGAATAAACTATTATAGTTTCTCATCAAGAACCTCTAGGTTGTCATTAAAAAATACATACATCTTCAACTCATACCCTCTCACATGTAGTTGCAATATATTTTTGTGCATCTAAGTGTTAAGCTAAGTGTTGTACTTAGTGCTAGAGTGTTGAGCACTAAACACCTAAGTGCTAAAGTTCTATGTAGAGTGTCTAACTTCAAAGCCCTATGTAGAGTGTTGCGTACTTTGATGATATGTCATGGGTCACTCAAAATAAAAGGCTATGTGGATGTCTAATCACATCTGTGACATCTTGTGAAGGTATCCTCTACACATCTACAATGTACAAATATTTTTGTAAAAGATGATCTAGAAAATATGTAACGCCCTACTCAGGAACCCAAGTACAAGAATGACATCTAAGAATCCATCATAACCATAAGGTCATAGCTTACTAACATAAAGCAATAATCCAAAAAAAATTATAAGTTTTCTAGCTCCATGTTCAGAATTTGTATTGTTTCAGAGTTTTTTGTTCAACAGTTTGGTTTCAAGTTTGATGTCAATGTAAGTTTCTCATTTAAATAAGTTGCAAGTTTACTAATTTCTCAAGTGATGGTGCACATTGTGCCCGGAGTTCCCATTTTTGAAACTGTTAGGAATAAGGTGTCTCAACCTTGTATAATTCCTATTCTTATTATTTGTTTTTGTAAAATGTATTTCTTGCAAATAATGTTGATGTGTGGACATCTTGAATTATGTGTAAGGAGATCATGACTAAAATGATTATGACAGATTCCTATGACATGTAAGGGCTATGTTAGGAAGATTCAATGACAGGTGAAGACATGTGGCAACTAAGATATTTGAGTACTATACACTCCACCCCAATAGTGGGGTTCCTATTTTCTTAGAGAATGGTAAAACCCTAAAACGGTTTACCTTTTTGGAATAGCCCTAAAGTGAAGCGCATGTTATAAGCATTTTTTTTAGGGTTGCAAAGAGATGTGATGCGAAAAAGGTGTATTGTTGGTACTGCGAGTAGCTATTGGAGTCTTCTATTGTTGATGTTGAACTTGCATTGCAAGTGTATTGTAACTATGTGTTGAAGATAATACATTGTGCAGGTTCTGAAGGGGTGGGGTTGTTTTATCGAAAGGTTTTTCCCCACCGACAAATCCTTGTGTTATGTTTTCCTTTCTCTGTCTATTTTTTGTATGCATGGTTGGATACAATATTGTTGTTTACATGATATTGAATCTGTAAGTGTAGAAGATTTTAATAGGATTTGCATCATACTTTCCTTATGAGATTAGTGTAGGAAGCTGTTTCCGCACTTGAGTTTCCTTACAAGTGGTATCAGAGCTTGATCAACTTTTGATCCTAGTTGTTGGGTAGGGTTTTTTGAGCTAATCTCAAGTTGAGTGGGAGTCTTGTACGAAGCATCCTAAATCTTATTTGCAGATTGAGATGGCGAGTTCATCATATGGAAGAATGGAGCTAGAGAAATTTAATGACACTAATTTTGAGTTGTGGAAACTCAAGATGGAAAACATTTTGGAAGATCGTAACCTATGGGAAGTGACTACAAGCATTAAAAGACCAGAAACTATAGCTCAAGCAGATTGGGATATCAAATATCGTAAAGCTAAGGGTCTCATAAGACTTTGTTTAACTGATGCAGTCCTTTTGAATGTTCTAGATGAGAAAACCGCATATAGTTTGTGGGACAGACTTGGGGTTGTGTATCAAGCCAAATCTTTGGTGAATAAGTTGTTCCTGAGGAAGAAGTTGTATTCTCTGTGAATGGAGAAAGGTGGATCCTTAACGAATCATTTAAATGCATTCAATCTATTGGCTGCACAGTTGACATCAACTGGTGTCAAGTTAGAGGAGGAGGATCGTTGCTACACACTTTTGTGTTCTTTACCGGATTCATGGGACCATCTTGTGATGGCTCTTGGAAGCACATTAGTCACCTTCAAAATGGATGATGTGGTGTCTTCACTGCTATTAGAGGAGATGCGGAGAAAGGCTTCTATTTTGAAAAAAGAAGCCCTTGTTGTTCGTGGGAGATCCACAAAAAGAGAGAAGAAAAATGACAATAAGTCTGACAATAAGGGTAGATCCAAATCCCATGGGAAGTCAAAGACTTCCAATAAGTCCAAGGAAAAATGTTGGAACTGTGATAAGACTGGGCACTTCTGTAAAGACTGTAAAGAGCCTAAGAAGAAGAAGAAAACCTCAGATTCTAGTTCTAAAAAATCTCAAGAAGATGGCGATGCATTCATTGTAGCTTTGGCAACCCATGCATCTGATGATGTGTGGTTGGTTGACTTGGATTCATCTTTTCACATGACCTCTCATCGAAACTAGTTCTCAAGATATGAAGAGTTTGATGGTGGAAAGGTGTACTTGGGTGATGATTCTCACCTAAAGATAGTTGGACGTGGAAGGGTCACTATCAAATTTCTTGATGGATGAGTAAAGGGAATCAATGGAGTTATGCACATTCTAGGTTTGGCACAAAACCTATTATCTGTAAGTATGTTGAATGATGTAGGTGTGCAAGTTGTTTTTTCTAAAGATGGATGTAAGATGATGAGAGGAGCTATGGTGCTTGCTAAGGGTACTAGGAGAGGTACTTTGTTTCAGCTTGATGCACACATTTCTCAATGTAATAGTTCTTCTGTTTCAAAGAAGAGAGTAGCTATTACTTCATCCCCACCATCTAAACGAGCAGTAAAGAAGACTATGGTTAGTGGTTTTGATGGTAGTGCAACAAGTGTACCTAAGGGTGCAAACACTTTGGAAGAAAAGCTTCCTGCAGAAAAGACAATGTTGTGGCATTTGAGATTTGGTCACATTGGTGAGAAGGGTCTTAGAACCCTAAAAAATAAAAATCTCGTTGAGGGGTTAAATGATTGCAATCTCAAGTTCAACTTCTGTGTACACTGTGTATATGGTAAACAAAATCGTGTTCAATTTTACTTTAGTTCTCACAAATCTTCTGATGTTTTGGATCTTATTCATTCTGATGTATTTGGTCCTATAAAAGTTCTTTCAATCTCGAGGTCTATATTTTTTGTATCTTTCATAGATGATTATAGTAGAAGGACATGGATTTATTTCCTTAAAAGTAAGACACAAGTATTTAGTCGATTCAAGGAATTCAAAGCCCTTGTAGAGAATCAGACTAGTAAGAAGATTAAGTGTGTGAGAACTGACAATGGTGGCGAGTTTTGCTTAGCAGAGTTTGAATAGTTCTGTAAAGAACAAGGTATCGAGAGGCATAAGCCAACTCTATATACCCCACAACAAAATGGAGTTGCAGAGAGAATGAATAGGACACTAATGGAGAAGGCTAGGAGTATGCTTAGTGGAGCTAGTTTAGAACAAAGGTTTTGGGCCGAAGCTATGGCCACAGCTTGCTATCTGGTTAACAGATCTCCTACATCAGCCCTTGTTGGTAAGACACCCATGGAGGTGTGGTCTAGTACGAAGCCTTCAATTAGACATCTTCGTGTTTTTGGTTGTGAAGCTTATGCACATGTTCCAAAGGAGAAAAGATCTAAGTTGGAAAACAAAGCTGTTAAATGTATTTTCATCGGGTACAGTGCTGGTGTAAAAGGATACAAGCTTTGGGATCTTGTGACTAGTAAGGTGTTGAATAATAGAAATGTTATTTTTAGAGAGCTAACATCTTCTCCTATTGTGCTACAACCAAATGAAAAAGAAAAGGAAAAAGATTTTGTTCCATTGCCTCCTACCCCTGAGAAGACTGAACAGAGAGACCATGTTGGGTCTAATGATGAGGAGAGCTCTTGCAGCTCTGATAGTTCAGAAGAAGAGGAAGAACAACCTCAACCTCAACCCTTGAGGGGATCCACAAGAGAAAGAAAGCAAACAGAAAGGTTTGGTTATTCTATGTTAGATGCCAGTTGTGCTTTTGCTTTGATTACTAACACTTATGAGCCTAGATCTGTGAAAGAGGCTTTGGGCATGGAAGATGCAGGTTCCTAGATTGAGGCTATGGATGATGAGATGGCTTCATTAGAGAAAAACAAAACATGGGACCTTGTACCTTTGCCTAAAGGGAGAAAATCTATTGGCTGTAAATGGGTGTTCAAGAAGAAATTCTGTGCAGATGGCAGTGTTGAAAGGTACAAAGCTAGATTGGTTGCAAAAGGGTATTAATAGATAGAGGGAATAGATTATGGTGAAATATTCTCTCTTGTTGCAAAGTTGACATCCATTATATTTCTTTTATCTCTTGCAGCATCATATGATTTAGAGATAGAACAGATGGATGTAAAGGCAACTTTCCTTCATGGTGATTTGGAGGAAGAGATTTATATGTCACAGCCTGAGCACTACATTGTTAAAGGTAAAGAATCCTTAGTTTGAAAATTAAATAAATCTCTATATGGTTTGAAGCAATCTCCTAGGATGTGGTACCTTATGTTTGATGCCTTTTTTAGATTGTGGTGACTGATCAGGAAAGTACTGTACATGGTAGCTGACATATTATGGCCGACATATGGCCAACATGTTATAACCCTAAAGCAGTTTAATACTTGTATAAAAGGGCTTAGGGTTGGGTATTTTTCATTATGTTGTGATGCAAAATTTGTTCTTGCGGAGGTATTGAGCTATAAGGGATTACGGATTGTAATCAGGTTGTAATCACTAGATTGTAATAAGATCGAACTTGTTGTTTGGTGGACATAGCCTAGGGATTGGGTGAACCACGTTAAATCTTGGTGCCTTGTGTTCATTTCTTTGTGTTCTATTATTTTCTATTATTGGTTATATTTGCATGTAGTTTTTATTTCTGTTCGTGGTTTATCCTAATAAGTGGTATCAGAGCAAGGTTGTCTTTCAGTTATCCTCTACAGGAAAGTCTCACAGTTAAGTGGGAGTCTCACAGTTGAGTGGGAGTGATGGAAGATGAGGGTAAGTTGAGGGTTGATAGGTTTAATGGGTAGAACTTCCAGTTATGAAAGATGCAAATGGAAGACTATCTACATTAGAAGGATTTATGGAAGCCATTGGAAGGAAAAGCCAAGAATCAGGGAACTATGTCAGAGGCTGAATGAGATCTTTTGGATAGAAAGGCACTCAAAAGCATTCGATTATGCTTGGAACCATTAGTGGCATTTAATATTAAAAAAGCAAAGACGACAAGAAATTTGATGAAAACCCTAGCGACACTGTATGAAAAGCCCTCCACTTCAAACAAGGTATTTCTCATGAAGTGTTTATTTAATATGAAAATGGCAGAAGGTGGATCTATTGCAGATCATTTAAATGAGTTTAATACTATTACTAGTTAGTTATCTTCTATGGGTATCAATTTTGATGAAGAAATTAGGGCTCTCTTGATTTTGTGTTCTTTTCCTGAAAGCTGGAATGGCTTGGTAATGGCAGTGAGTAATTGTGTTCCTGGATCTAGTACCCTAAAATATGATGATGTGATCAGTGTTATTTTAAGTGAGGAAACTTGTAGAAAATGCTCAGGTGGATCTACATCAGGAAGTGCTTTAAATGCACAAAGCAGGGGCAGAACGACTGAAAGAGGAAGTAACTCTGGAAATCGTGGGAAATCAAGAGGAAAGTCAAAAGGGAGGAGATCTCAATCGAGAGGACCAAATGATTGCTGGTACTATGGGAAACCAGGGCATAAAAAGAAAGATAGCTGGAATCGAAAGAAAAATGAAGGAGATAAATCAGATGGAGACAAGGAGGTAAATGTGGTAAGTAACAAATTTGAAGAGGATGCTTTGCTTCTGTCTTTAGAGAGTGTTGATGATTCATGGGTTTTAGATTCTGGTGCTTCATTTCATGCTACACCTCATAGAGGTTATTTCATTGATTATGTCCAAGGGGATTTTGGGCTTGTTTATTTGGGGGATAATGAACCCTATCAAATTGTTGGAAAGGGAAAAATTAAGATTAAGTTGCAGAATGGGAATCATTGGCTACTACATGAGGTAAGACATGTTTCAAAACAAAGTAGAAATTTAATTTCAGCAGGGCAACTCGGTGATGAGGATTGTGTAGTTACTTTTAATGATAAAAATTGGAAGGTTTCAAAAGGTTCCCTTGTAGTAGCAAAAGGTGTGAAAGTAGGCACATTATATCTTTGTACAAGTCATATTGTTCCTTCTACTTTGATTGTTTTAGAGAAAAATGAATACTCAGGAACAATTACTACAGTTGAGTAGGGAGAACAAATAGCTGCTGTAGATTCTGATACAGCTCTATGGCACAATAGACTTGGGCACATGAGTGAGAAAGGTATGAAAGTACTTCATTCAAGGAAAGTTTTACCTGGTCTGAAATGTGTGAATATGGATTTCTGTGAAAGTTGTGTGTATGGAAAACAAAAGAGAGTGAGTTTTGTAAAGACAGGGAAGGAAAACAAAAAGGAGAAATTAGAGCTTGTGCATACAGATGTATGGGGACCAGCCCAGGTATCTTCCCTTGGTGGCTCTCATTATTATGTTACATTTATTGATGATGCCACTAGAAAAGTATGGGTTTATTTCCTTAGATAGAAATTTGATGTATTTCAAACTTTTACGAAATGGAAATGCTTGGTTGAAAATGAGACTAGTAAAAAATTAAAATGTCTCAGATTTGATAATGGTGGTGAGTATTGCAGTCATGAATTTGAAGATTATTGCTCTACTAATGGTATTCATAGGCAAAAAACTATTCCAAGGACTCCACAGGAAAATGGAGTGGCTGAACGCATGAACAGGACTATAATGGAGCATGCAAGGAGCATGAGGTTGCATGCCTGGTTGCACTTACACATGTGGGTAGAGGCTATTAATACTGCAGTATATTTGATTAATAGAGGTCCCTCTACTCCTTTGGGCTGTGGTATTCTAGAGGAAGAATGGACTGGTAAGACGGTGAGTTATTCTTTTCTCAAGACCTTCAGTTGTGAAGCTTTTGCTCATATTGACTCTGACAATAGAACCAAGCTAGAAGCTAAATTAAAGAAATGTGTCTTTGTTGGATATGGCATTAATGAATTTGGTTATAGGCTTTGGGATTTTGAAAATCTAAAAATTGTTAGAATTCGGGATGTCATATTCAATGAGAGAGTGTTGTACAAAGATCTGTTGCAGCAACATGAGAAGAAAGAAGATGATTATGTAGTGTTGGATGATACTCCAAAAGCTGATGTTCCAATCATTCCTCATGATGTGCAACAACTGCAACAACAAATACCACGCACACCAGTGAATGTTAGACGGTCAACAAGGAAAATTAGACCTCCACAAAGGTTTTCTCCCTCTTTGTATTCTATTTTACTTATTGATGCTGATGAACCTGAAAGTTATGATGAATCTGTGCAGGTGGATACTAAGATTCAGTGGGAGTCTACAATGAAAGATGAAATGGACTCTTTGCTGAAAAATAAGACATGGGATTTGTGCAAGTTGCCTATAGGTAAAAAGGCTTTATAGAATAAATGGGTTTACAAGTTGAAAAAAGAGGAAGGAGGTAAGAAAAGATTTAAGGCTAGGTTAGTTGTAAAAGGATTTGCACAGAAAAAGGGAATTAATTTTGATGAGATATTTGCTCCTATTGTTAAAATGACTTCTATTCATACTAATTTATGTCTTATGGCTACTGAAGATTTGCATTTAGAGCAGATGGATGTTAAAACAACCTTTCTTCATGGTGATTTGGATGAAGAAATATATATGGCTTAGCCATAGGGTTTTGAGGTCAAAGGTAAGGAGAACTTAGTGTGCAAATTGAAGAAAAGTTTATATGGCTTGAAGCAAGCACCTCGGCAATGGTATCTGAAATTTGACAGTTTTATGCATGAGCATGGATATAACAGGTGTCATTTAGATTATTGTGTTTATTTTAGAAGGTTGGATGATGATAGCTACATTATTTTATGTCTATATGTTGATGATATGCTTATAGCTGGGTCTAACATGCATCATATTAAGGGGCTAAAATGCCAGTTAGCACATGCATTTGCTATGAAGGATTTGGGGGAAGAAAAACAAATCCTTGGTATGAAGATTTGTAGAGATAGGAAGAATAGAACATTAACGCTATCTCAAGCTGATTATGTTGAGAAGGTGTTGCAATGTTTCTCTATGGAGAATGCTAAAGCTGTCAGCACACCTTTACCCAGTCATTTGAAATTGACTAAGGAAATGTGTCCCAAGACACAAGAAGAGGAGGATAAGATTTCCAAGGTACCCTATGCTTTAGTTGTAGGAAGCTTGATGTATGCTATGGTATGCACTAGGCCAAATATTGCACATGCAGTGGGAGTCGTTAGCAGGTATATGAGTCATCCAAGATTTAAGCATTGGAATGTTGTCAAGTGGATTCTCAGATATTTGAGAGGAACATCCAATAAGTGTTTACACTTTGGGGGCTCTACTACTGATTTACAGGGCTATGTTGACTCAGATTTGGCTAGGGATATTGATATTAGGCGAGGTACTATAGGTTATGTCTTTACTGTTGGTGGGGCAGCCGTGAGCTAGGTTTCTAGGTTACAGAAGATTAATGCTCTCTCCACTACAGAGGCAGAGTATGTTGCTGCTACAGAGGCAACCAAGGAGATGATATGGCTTTAGTTCTTCTTGGAAGAATTGGGACATCCTCAGAAGGATAATTATTTGTTTACAGATAGTCAAAGTGCCATTCATCTTGCTAAGAATTCAGCTCTGCATTCTAAGACCAAACACATACAGTTGTAGTACCATTTCATTCGGTCAGTTTTGGAGGATGGACAGTTAAAGCTGGAGAAGATACATACCAATGAAAATCCAATAGATATGTTGACAAAGGTTGTAACAAGGGAGAAGCTGAACTCCTCTTCAGCTTCAGTTGGTCTTTTAGACTAAACATGAATAAAAGAACAGCAAAGTCCAGGGTGGTTTGATCCAGTGGGAGCCCCATTTGGTAGTTGTATTGCTACAGGATCAGTCTCCAAGTGGGAGATTGTTGTTTAGTGTGGAGCCTGATCAGTCCCCAAGTGGGAGATTGTTAGATTGTGGTGACTGATCAGGAAAGTACTGTACATACTTCATAAATAGTGGGGAGTGGGGTACATATGGCTGAGATGTTATAACCTTAAAGTGGTTTAATACTTGTATAAAAGGACTTAAGGTTGGGTATTTTTCATTATGTTGTGATGCGAAATTGGTTCTTGCGGCGGTATTGAGTTGTAAGGGATTACGAATTGTAATTAGGTTATAATCACTGGATTGTAATAAGATCGAACTTGCTGTTTGGTGGATGTAGCCCAGGGATTGGGTGAACCATGTTAAATCTTGGTGCCTTGTGTTCATTTCTGTGTGTTCTATTATTTTCTGGTATTGGTTATATTTGCATGTATTTTTTATTTCTGTCCGTGGTTTATCCTAACAGCCTTTGTGTTGTCAATTAGATTTGTAAGATCGAAATCAAATTATTGTGTTTATTTCATAATTGAAAATGATCGCCTTCTTATTATTGCATTATATGTTGATGATATGTTGCTGTTTGGGAAGGGTAAGGGTATGATTTCTTATTTTAAATCTTAGTTGTCAGCATAGTTTGAGATGAAAGATCTTGTGGCAGCAAGGTACATCTTGGGTATGGAAATCAATAGAGACAGGTCTAACAGAAAACTTTGGTTGAGTCAGAGTAAGTATGTGAAGTTTGTGTTGGACAAGTTCAGCATGGCAGATTGTAGACCACTATGTGTTCCTATTCTTGTGGGAACAAAGTTATCTGTAGATGATTGTCCAAAATCTCTTAGTGAGGTGGAGGACATGAGTAGAGTATTATGCTAGTGTAGTTGGTAGTCTTATGTATGCTATGGTATGTACTAGACCAGACATTACCTAAGTAGTGGGAGTCCTGAGTTGATTTATGGCTAATCCTGGACAGATACATTGGGATGTAGTTAAGCGAGTATTCAAATATTTCAGGGGTACATCAAATTACTCCATATGTTATCCTGATAACTCTTCTGGATCTCTGCATTCAGTTTGTATTCATGGGTTTGTGGATTCAGATTGGGCAGGTGATATTGACTGTAGGAGATCCACCAGTTCTTATGTGTTCACTATTTCTGGTGGTGCCATCAGTTGGATGAGCAAGCGACAACCTGTGGTTGCTTTGTCCACTATAGAAGCTGAGTACATGGCTGCTACTCATGCTTGTAAGGAAGCCATTTCTCTTAAGAGATTGTGTTCTAATGTTGGTGTTGATGCAGAACAGATTACTATTTGGTGTGACAGTCAGAGTGCTATTTTCCTTGCGAAGAATCCAACTTTCCATGCCAGAATGAAGCACATTGATGTGCAATATCACTTTGTGAGAGATATGGTGGAATATGGAAAGGTAAATTTGGAAAAGGTAGATACTGTGAAGAATGTTGCAGATGCATTAATGAAACTAGTGGGCACTGAGAAGTTTAGATGGTGTTCGGAGTCTATGGGCCTTTCGGCCTATAGCGGTTAGTTCCTATTATGTTCTTGTTGCTCTTACAAGGTGTTCGACAAGTGGGAGAATGTTAGGAATAGGGTGTCTCAACCTTGTATAATTCCTATTCTTATTATTTGTTTTTGTAAAATGTATTTCTTGCAAATAATGTTGATGTGTCGACATCTTGAATTGTGTGTAAGGAGATCATGACTGAAATGGTTATGACGGATTCCTATGAAACCTAAGAGGTATGTTAGGAAGATTCAATGACAAGTGAAGACATGTGGCAACTAAGATATTTGAGTATTGTACACTCTACCCCAATAGTAGGGTTCAAAAATTTTTTTGGGGTTCCTATTTTCTCAGAGAATGGTGAAACCCTAATACAATTTACCTTTTGGGAATAGCCCTAAAATGAAGCGCATGTTATAAGCATTTTTTTAGGGTTGCGAAGAGATGTGATGCGAAAAAGGTGTATTGTTGGTACTGTGAGTAGCTGCTAGAGTCTTCTGTTGTTGATGTTGAACTTGCATTGCAAGTGTATTGTAACCATGTGTTGAAGATAATACATTATGCAGGTTCTGAAGGGGTGGGGTTGTTTTACCGAAAGGTTTTTCCCCGCCGAAAAATCCTTGTGTTATGTGTTCCTTTCTCTGTCTATTTTTTATATGCACGGTTGGATGCAATATTGTTGTTTACATGATATTGAATCTATAAGAGTAGAAGATTTTAATAGGATTTGCATCATACTTTCCTTATGAGATTAGTGTAGGAAGCTGTTTCCGCACCTGAGTTTCCTTACAGAAACCTCGCTCTAATACTAGATGTAACACCCTACTCGGGAACCCAAGAGAAATAAACCTAACATCTTACAATGTTTACTGAACTTTTTTTAAAAAAAATGTTTGAACAACATCAATATAACATTAATGCGGAAGCAATATAATCATGCACATCAAATACACATTAGCAATTATAGATACAGTTTCAATTCCTCAAGGGTTCCTTTACGTTGAGTCACATTTAATAATTTTAAATTAATTAGTTTAAGTTTTTTAAAGTATAATGTCCCTTGAACATAAAGAAATAATAGATACATAATAATATAAGCAAAGCATAAATATAACTAATACAATGAAAGTAAATCCAATAATTAACATCCACTGCACATGTCACAGGGTATGTGTGAATAAATACAATACATCAGAATACATGATAGCATTATTATATCAACTGAAAAGAAGTCTCTAAGATGAGAAACAAGAATGATAAAGGTACATCTCCTGCAATGGACATCCAACAGTTGGCAATGTGAGGGGGAACCCAAATGGCAAGAAGACACTACCTCCTAACCACGTGGTTACCTAGTTAGGCTTCCACTCCCATCGTGCAGGGAAGATAATGAACAATCCACATATGACTAATCAAACATAAAACATTCCTAGGCATGGAATACCTAATAGCCAAAACTACCTCAAAGGTAACACATTCTACTCAAGAAGATAAAACAATCCAAAAAGAAAGAACACTCAATCCAATACCAACACCACATAACCAAACATCATACATGAACCAAGTATAAATCAAATACCGAGATCATAAGATAAATCCAATGAAAGATATTCACCTCAAGTCAAAAGCCACATGTCAAAAATACATCATCCATGAATCACCAATCGTCATCAAAGAAAGTAAATAGCCACAATAAACACATCCAACAATAAGTACACCGCCAGAGGTACACAAAATCTACAAAGGAGACTTAGGCTACATACTAGGGAGTGTTATCACATGGTCAAACTACTTGAGTTACCTTAGACTAGTCTCTCAATGGACCCTAGACCCTCAAGTGTTGAGTTACCCTAGACTGGTTACTCTGAACCTCAGACCCTCAACATAACACATGTGGAACTAGAAACCCCTCTCAAGAAGATGAGGCAACCAGTTATACTATCATCCCATTCCCATCCTTAGTCTATACAAGCACTCAAGGCATGGGTGGATCAAATATCTCTAACTTATCTTTTTAGTGTGTAATTATTAATCAAGATAATTTAATGGAGTTTTAAATTTATTTTTGTTAATAATATTGATCTTAATAAAGGATAATTTGGATTTTCAAATGAGACTTATTTATGATTGATTTGTAAATTATTATTTTTAAGAATAATTAATAATATAAAATATAATTTAGCAAGATTTCTAATAAACTTTAATTATAATTAAATACTAATAATTGTATATGGTCTTTTATTATTATTATCTATTCTTATGGCCAAATTTGACTATTGAAATACAATTGAGTTTTATTTTGTAAATTAAACTTTGTATGTTTTATGTGTTTCATTTGAAGTGTTGAAGTTTAATTTTATGATGGTTTTTCCTATGAGTGTTTAGTTGGCCAAACTAGGATGTACACCAAAGGCTTTGTGATATTTCTTTTATACCATTTATGTGGCTAGATGTCATGATTGTGTCTTGCAATTCAAATTTAAAATTATATTTATGAGGTTTACTTTCTGGAGTATTTATGTGTACTTGGATGGGAGAACCATCTTATTTTTAGGATGCTTGTTAAGGAACTGAGTTTGATCAATATGAGTGTTGTGGTATGGGACACAACTGTGTTTTATGTTTTTGGGAGAGGTTGTCTAGGTATATGTCTTTGGGAGTGGCTTGCAGTAGGGGTCCAGGACCCAAAGTGGTCAGTGCCAGGGTAACCTATTGTAAGTTATGTAATAAGTGATAATTTAGTAATTAATATTTTGGGGAGAAAACACACTAAAAAGGTAAGTTAGAGATATTTGATCCAACCATGCCTTGAGTGCTTGCATAGAGTAAGGATGGGAATGGGATGATAGTATAAATGGTTGCCTCATTTTCTTGCAAGGGGTTTCTAGTTCCACATGTGTTATATTGAGGGTCTGGGGTTCAGAGTAACCAGTCCAGGGTAACTCAACACTTGAGGGTCCAGGGTCCATTGAGAGACTAGTCTAGGGTAACTCAAGTAGTTTGACCATGTGATGACACTCCCTAGTATGTAGCTTAAGCCTCCTTTATAGATTTTGTGTACCTTTGGTGGTGTATTTATTGTTGGATGTGTTTATTGTGTCTATTTACTTTCTTTGATGATGATTGGTGATTCATGGATGATGTACTTTTGACATGTGGCTTTTCACTTGAGATGAATATCTTTCGTTGGCTTTATCTTATGATCTTGGTATTCAATTTATTCTTGGTTCATGTATGATGTTTGGTTATGTGGTGTTGGTATTAGATTGAGTGTTCTTTCTTTTTGGATTGTTTTATCTTCTTGAGTAGCATGTGTTACCTTTGAGTTAGTTTTGGCTATTAGGTATTCCATACCTAGGAATGTTTAATGTTTGATTAGTCATATGTGGATTGTTCATTATCTTCCCTGCATGCTGGGAATGGAAGCTTGACTAAGTAACCACGTGGTTGGGAGGTAGTGTCTTCTTACCATTTGGGTTCCCTCTCACATTTCCAACTGTTGGATGTCCATTGTAGGAGATGTACCTTTATCATTCTTATTTCTCATCTTAGAGACTTCTTTTTAGTTGATATAATAATGCTATCATGTATTCTGATGTATTGTATTTATTCACACATACCGTACGACATGTGCAATAGAAGTTAATTATTGGATGTAATTTCATTATATTAGTTATACTTATGCTTTGCTTATGTTATTATGTATCTATTATTTCTTTATGTTCAAGGGACATTGTACTTGAAACTTAAACTAATTAATTTAAAATTATTAAATGTGACTCAACGTAAAGGAACCCTTGAGGAATTGAAACTGTATCTGTAATTGCTAATGTGTATTTGATGTGCATGATTATATTGCTTCCGTATTAATGTTATCTTGATGTTGTTCAAACATATTTTTTTAAAAATAGTTCAATAAACATTGTAACATGTTAGGTTTATTTCTCTTGGGTTCCTGAGTAGGGCGTTACAAAATACAAGGCCATATCAATATGTCTACACTCACGACTAAGGCCACATATATCTCCCAAAGTAGGAAGACATGCAACTCTATAGTCCTCATCATGTCAATGGTGTAGTACTAGATAATGTCTCTAAAGATGATTTGGATCAAATGGGTCTACTCATAATATATCTACACAATGTGTCAAATGTAATGTTGCAACTATAATATTTCCTATCCTATCAATCACTTCCCTATTAGAAATAAGAACAACTCTATTTGCAATAGTGACCATCATGTTGGTGTCCCTACTAGAGTCCTTTGACCCACCAACTGTCAATGAATAAGTGAAACTTGACTAGATTTATGGAACTCATCATGATTAACAACTCTATCGTGTCCATACCATAATATGATAGAAGGTCTAAATAGTTGATGCACTTCCCAAAATAGAACTTAGCATGTACACCAACTGGGAAAAATATACTGGTATCTTGTCATTATTGGGATAAAAATGACGTACTACAAGAAGTTGAGGCTATATCATACATGTGATTTGTGGCATAACACATTGCATAACTAGATATACCTTCTTGAAGACTTGTACAATACTAGAAGGATGTTTGATGAATTGAAAAAGATGTTAGGAAAAAGTTAAGAAGCTTTACATGATACATTCAATAAGGCTTTTGTATCTTAGTAGGATTTAAACTACTCATGTTTTTTATGCTCCAAGGTATTTTTAAAATGAAAGAGAATCTAGACATGAATTTGGGTGTAGTTAAATAAAGAGAAGTGAAGGAGGGAGAAGAAAAAAGCTTTAGGCGACTCAAAATAAAAGTTATGGACTATCATTTACCTATATAATTCTATAAACAAAATATGAGTTATGTTTTTTATTTTATTTTTGAAAGATTTTACTTTTTAGTAAATAATAGATAAATTTATTAAATGTACTTTAAAATTATTTTCAAAAAATACAATTTATTCTAACTCTATCTTAAATAAATAGATTATACAGTTATCTTTTATTACAATTAAAATATAAGTAAAAGTTTTCTTGAAACATAAATTCAACTTCCTTAATTAAAAAAATTATAAATTTTTTAAAGATAAAATATAAAATATAAAATTCTAGCAAAAGAAATAGTTAAAACAAGTGCTCTACATAGCTAGATTCCTTGCCCTCTCAAGGAGAACTAAGCCGAGTAACAAAAAAAGATAAAGATAAACATGTTTGATTCAACATTATATAACAGTTTTGTGAGTGTTTTATGTGAGCTCCAATTGATTTATTTCTTTTGTAAAGGTGTTAAGATTCTCTCAATAGGTTCTTTATCTCCTCTAAATGGTGACAGACACTAGATTAATGAACAATTATAGCTATTAATTTTTCCTAGGTTAAAGTTCAAAAGAATACTGGATAGATTTTTTTAAATTGTTTAATGAAATGAGGGGACTTTAGAAGGAGGGAGATGAGTTACTATTTTTCTAAAGGAATCAAAAAGAGATTAGGTCTCCATTCTATGGAGGAGCCTGATGCAGAGAGATTCAAATAGAGATTCAAATCTACATATCTTTTACATCTTTGTTTAAAACAACATTAAAACATTATGAATATCTACATATCTCAAAGTTATTCTTTGTAAATATTTATTATATGTTCAAAAAAATTCAACTCCAATCATATAATGACAATAACAATACTGAACCCTTGCCAAATGCCATCACACCGAAACACATGGCCTGATCCTTTTTCCATTACCGAATGGATCTTGAATTACATAAAGGTAAATCCCACAACTTGGAAGTTTGAGCACCGATTAACAAAAATCATAAACTACAAACACAGTGGACTTTGAATACATCAAAACATTAAAATAAAATATAATTTCCTCTATTGATTTCCACCATTCCATTCACAGCTGTTATGGGGCCGATTTCATTAAATTGATAAACTTCTTCATTATAACTTGTCAATGAGAAATCCAACTAATCATAGAAGGAATATCATATGAAAATATCAAATGTATTAGTATTCATCTCTCTGTATTACATTGGCATCCCTCTCTCCATCGATTTCTTTTGCCTTCTCTCTTCTATTCTACCCCTATCAAATTTTATTGCATTGTATATATAACTTTGCAAAGACTAAATAGACCCAATAACTTCCCATAACTAACTCCTCAACTAAGTCTAACTTCTAAGTAGCTCATTATTGTATCAACCACACTAATGTTTGTCCCCCCGATTACATCATTAAAACAATCATTTTAAAACTAAGACATAACCCAACCATAAAAATAAATTATGAAAAATGCATGTCGAATCTTGGATCATTGGAATAATTGCTAGTCTCATGATGCCCCTGCATCATACTCCCGTGGACACAAAAATTAAAGTCCCATTGAATTGTTGTGATCTTCTTCCATGTTCTCCATTTGTATATAGTTAATGTTGGCACCATAAGAAAAATTGAATTAATGTTGCTTCCCACCACATGCTGATTCCAAACTGTAGAATGAATACCCTTCACAATATCTTCATTGAATCCTGAAGCAAATACATTTTCTAGCCGCATATCACTTGCATAAAAATACCAATCAACTTGATCCACAATCTAATCTTCTTCATATTTTTATATCTCTAGATCATTATAGTGGTCAACAAATACTTCATCCTCTCCACCGATAGTATTCTTCTCATCATGTGATTCCTGTACTATGTCATTCCTTCCTTGATCATTTTTATCCAGATTTTCATCATCCAGGAAAATGATTTCTTCAACTACACTTGTCACTAACTCTCTAAGAACATTTTCTTCACAAGGTTCAACAACAACCACCTATTGTTCACTCTCACTCTCACTCTCTACACTAGCATTCATCTGTTGTTTGTGCCCTTCTAATGGAATGTGTACTGCTTCTTGATCTATACCTTCATCAATAACATCATCTTCATTTGTCACTTGCTCCAAAAGTAATGTTATCCTCTCCCATTTTGCAATACTCTTATCTAACTTTTCTCTAAGATTCTTGTACCTTTCTTCTTCTTGCTTCCTAGCTTTCATTTCCTTCTTCTTTCTTTCTTTTTCTTCTCTTTCCTTCTTATTGCCATACAAGTACTCCTTCAATGCATTAATCATTTCTCTTTCATTCCTTGTCAAAACCATCTTCTCAAACCAATCTAGGGTTCGTTAGATATCTGGCCACCACCTTGGAAAACTCTCAAAGGATAGTTCTACTCCAAGCATCAACAAGGGACCTTCAACTTGCCAAATCCTAGATCTTCTTCCTAGGCTTTTTTCTGTGCTTTGATACCAATTTGATGCAGAGAGATTCAAATCTACATATCTTTTACATATTTTTTTAAAACAACATTAAAACATTATGAATATCTATATATCTCAAAGTTATTCTTTGTAAATATTTATTATATGTTCAACAACTTTCAACTCCAATCATATAATGACAATAACAATACTGAACCCTTTCCAAATGCCTTCACACTGAAACACATGGCATGATCCTTTTTCCATTACCAAATGGATCTTGAATTACATAAAGGTAAATCCCACAACTTGGAAGTTTGAGATGCCGATTAACAACAATCATGAACTACAAACACAATGGACTTTGAATACAACAAAACATTAAAATAAAATAGAATTTCCGCTACTAGTTTCCACCATTCCATTCATGACTGTTATGGGGCCGATTTCATTAAACTGATAAAATTCTTCATTATAACTTGTCAATGAGAAATCCAACTAATCATAGAGGGAATATCATATGAAAATATTGAATGTATTATTATTCATCTCTTTGTATTACATTGACATCCCTCTCTCCATCGATTTCTTTTCCCTTCTCTCTTCTATTCTACCCCTATCGAATTGTATTGCATTGTATATATAACTTTGTAAAGACTAAATAGAACCAATAACTTCCCATAACTGACTCCTCAACTAACTCTAACTTCTAAACAACTCATTATTGTATCCACCACACTGATGTTTGTCACCTTGATTACATCATTAAAACAATCATTTTAAAACTAAGACATAACCCAACCATAAAAATAAATTATGAAAAATGCATGTAGAATCTTGGATCATTGGAATAATTGCTAGTCTCATGATGCCCCTGCATCAGAGCCTTGCTTTAAAATAGATTTGTGGATATTCATAATTTTTAGGAATATGGTTCTATGAGTTTTATATTGCATTTCAGCTTAAAAGCCTCTTCCTAAATGTAAGGACCTAGTAATTAATAAAATATTTGAGATTAAGGTTGGGTCCCATGGAGGAAGGCTTGCTTAAAAATAAAACTCATAATTTTTAGAAATATTTTAATGTGAGTGGTTCCATAAATTTTTATATTGTATTTCAGCTTAAAAGTTTCTTTATAAATTTAAGGACTCTTTTTTGATGAATAGTCATTTTCTATTAATAAATTTATATACTTGTTAAAAATTCACAAAAAAGGGGCGAAGGGATACAAGATCACCTCACAAGAGTTCACATGACTATAGCTGAAATCATTAACTATTCATCAAAGAAAAAAAATTAAGCAACCCCTTAGGCCACCAAAGCAATGTCAGTCAATGGAGGTGGTTCATCTCAATCATCAAACTCTAGTCAACCTTGGGATTAGTGGGTGGACTACAACAATCCACTTGTTAGTAGCGTCATCAAGAACCTTGTCTTTATCTTTTTACTCTACCCATGGTGGGGAGGTAGCCAAATTCAGGCAAAAAGGCCACTTGCTAGAAGCAATAGGAGGAGCACCAAGAGGGGGAGCCACTAGACCCAGGGACCAGCCAGAGCCATTCTAAGGTAGAGATGTCAAGCAATGACACTACCAACCACCATTTCCACAACTAGGAGAGCAATGGCGGGTATCTTGTGAGCGTGGTGTGTGTGAGCAATGAGCAAAGGAGTTGCATCCTCGATGGTGGCCCTTGGGCAGAGTATGGTCAACCGAGGCTTTAGGAGGAACTCTAGTGGTCGTGTAGGCAAGGATGACTTTAGTGGCTAATATTAGCCAATTAGCTAATCTCACTCCTCAGGGACCCCAAATTTGGCTTTTTTTTTGCACTTTTGGGGTGGCCATGTTGCCTTCACTTTACAAAAATTGTGTCCCATGCTTAGGATGATCATCAATAATAATATAAATGTATTTATTTTTTAGTGATGACTTCACCAATGGAATCTAATTTTTCCACATGGTAAATTAAATATTTTTGCCTACAACTTCTAAAGCTTTTCTTAATCGATGGTCATATTCACCAATATTTGGTAAAAATTTAAGTTAGGTTATTGGTTAATTAGTAGATTTGATATGTGTCTCTATCCCAAAGTCTTTCCTTGAAAATTTTCATCCTTTCTCACTTTGGCCCAAAATAAATTTGACTGGAGACATGAGTCTTTATTTTGGGGACTTTCTTTAAAATTTGGCATTCTTTTAAAAGTTTGGCACAAAATAGGATATAGAACATTGATTTATGATCATCCAAAAATTACAAATAATAGGGGTGTTTCCCCCAAACCACTATTCAATAATTTAGAGGGAAATTGTAATCATAAAAGTGGGCTAACTTTAACCTTCAAGTTTTATAATTAATTTGGCTTTATATAATAATAATAAAATCATGGTTTCTAGGTATGAGTACTTCTATCCATGGTTTTCTTAAATAATATAAGATTCTCTAGGATTTTATAGAATTTTCATATGATTGAAAAAAATCACCAATAAAATTTTAAAAATTCTAATTTAAATAAAAAATTCGCCGAAAGAAATTAATTGATTTCCCCTCAACTAATGTTTGATTCACAAAACTTTTATAATTTTTTTGAAAGGGAGGTTTCTTAAAGTTATCACTATGTATGGGGTGTGTTACCCCAATGATTGAGTAACTACTGAAGGTGGGCCACCTCCAGAGCCACTTTGTTAGCCTAGACTTGAATCTACATCATGACATTATTACAAATGCATGCTTTAGTGTACATAGCAACATTGATATCAGGAAACATGTGAGTGAAAAGAATAGTATTTCTATCCTTCTATAAAGTGAACAAAATCTCTATCCTAAAGGTATGCCAGATCTAGGTAAATTTCCTAGGGATCTTGGGGGAATCACCCAACACAACCATATGCCAAGAAAAGAGTTCTAGCCTAAAAGACTTTAAAAAATCATGTATCTAATGCCAATAATTTTGAGCACACCTACAAAATCAAAAAACATGCAAAAATGATGCAAGATGCCCACAACAAGGACACCAAGGACGAGAAACCCCAATATGCTTGATCCATGGCCTAAATGGAAGCCCTTGAAACAACAAGTACCAGGAAAAATGGGAAATCTTGGACTAAGTGATAGCACTCCAAATAGTATCAAAATGCATCCTCTAGTGATAAAGAGAAGATTGAAGATGCCATCATTGGTTGAGAGTATTCACCATGGGTATATTGGGAGAGATTCATTGATATCGTAAACTTGGCTTGTAACTGGTGAAGGGCATTGTAGGATATCACTTCCTGTCCTTCCACCAAGGTCGAACAGACTAAATTCCCACCTTGTGAACTAAATGATCTAGAATTGCAAAGAGCACAAGATCAAAAGTCTGTCTATCTAGATGAGCAAGATAGAACTAGACTTTCATATCCTCCCAAGATATGAGACTCATAGAGACCCTAGAAAAGAATTCTTTAGGAGTCTTCATGATGAATTTGAAAAAATGAAAAGCACTAGCACCTTGAGTCTTGGCTAGAGGAACACTCTAAATGGAAAATAGTGGGGACAACCAAAGGTTCTATTGATTCAAAGAAAGCTCATCACAAAACCCATCACTAGCCCAGTAAAGCCAAGGCTTGACAACTTCCCAAGCTTTCAATATGTTCTTGATAACAAAAGAGCCCTAGATATGAATAGGTTCTTGCATGATGAGAAGAATCTAAAAGCCAATCCCCTTCCATGCAGGCCTATTAACTAGAAATCTAGAAGCGATGCGGTGTTGAACCAACACTTTCCAAGCTTCATCACTAGTGATAGTATGAGTTATCCACATAGCATAGAGTGTGAGCACTTGTTTCTAAGTGGAAAGAAGGCCAAGACCTCTAGAATCTTTGGGGAGAAAACAAAAATCCTAGGAAATTTGGTGAAAGCCATGGTGATCAGAACTAGATGCCCAAAGAAATTCAAAGAGTAAGCATTCCAACTTAAGGTAAGAGGCTTTGGAAGGATCCCAACATTAAGAGTAATATACATGAGTAGCCACCAACACCTTTGAGAAAATCTAGAATTTCCTTGCAAGAGAAAGTGGTTTAGTAAGCTAGTAGTCAAGATTTTTTTCAATTTTCATCACCACAACATTTCACATGTCCACTGGTGAAGCTTGGAAAGAAAAAAGAATGCCGAGAAAGAAAAAAATATTCTCTTGAGTGACCCATTTCCACTCGAATTGAGCAAGCCAAGGCAGGGCTAGAAGAAAATATTTCCTATAATAGGGCATCATGTGCCATTGAATGGCCAAACTAGAAGCTTGAAAAAAGGTGTCCATGCATTGCAAAGCATTAGTAATGTTCTCATCGTCCTCTAGAGGAGTGAGAAAAGAATCATTAGAAAAGTGCCCATTGACAAGTTAGAAAGAAGACTCATGAAAGGAAATTTCATGAACCAAACTAGAGGAAACATAATGGGTTGGTAAGTAACCAAACCCTTTATCAACAAAAACATACAAAATTAGAGATAGAGGGCAACCCTATTGGATAGATCAAAAAAGCTTGAAAGCTTCAAATTGAGAATTGTTAATGGTAATACAAGCATTAGCATCTCCAAAGAGAATCTCTACAGACTAAAGAAAGTTAGAGCCAAAACCAAAAGGATGAAGCATAACCAAAATAAAGGGCCATTCAATTCAATCATAAGCTTTGTAAAAATCAATTTTCAAAAGTAAAGTTTGATGGTTAGCTTTGTGAGCCCATTCCATGCCTTCCCAAATAGAAATATTATTGTCAAGAATATACCTGAACTTAATAAAACTAGTTTTTTTTGGCCGCACAATTAAATGAAGGAGGCGTCTAATCTTAAGAGATAATGATTTAGCAATGATCTTGTATGACACATTAAGCAAGGTGATGTTAGGATAAACCACGGATAGAAATAAAAACTACATGCAAATATAACCAATAACAGAAAATAATAGAACACACAGAAATGAACACAAGGCACCAAGATTTAACGTGGTTCACCCAATCCCTGGGCTACGTCCACCAAACAGCAAGTCCGATCTTATTACAATCCAGTGATTACAACCTAATTACAATCAGTAATCCCTTATAGCTCAATACCACCGCAAGAACCAATTTCGTATCACCACATATAAAAATACCCAACCCTAAGCCCTTTTTATACAAGTATTAAATCGCTTTAGGGTTATAACATGTCGGCCATATGTCGGCCATAATATGTCGGCTACCATGTCGGCTACTTCCCACTATTTATGAAGTATGTATAGTACTTTCCTGATCAGTCACCACAATCTAACAATCTCCCACTTGGGGACTGATCAGGCTCCACACTAAACAACAATCTCCCACTTGGAGACTAATCCTGTAGCAATACAACTACCGCATGGGGCTCCCACTGGATCAAACCACCCTAGACTCTGCTGTTCTTTTATTCACATTTAGTCTAAAAGACCAACTGAAGCTGAAGAGGAGTTCAACTTCTCCCTTGTTACAACCTTTGTCAACATATCTACTGGATTTTCATTGGTATGTATCTTCTCCAACTTTAACTGTCCATCCTCCAAAACTAACCGAATGAAATGGTACCGCAACTGTATGTGTTTGGTCTTAGAATGCAGAGCTGAATTCTTAGCAAGATGAATGGAACTCTGACTATCTGTGAACAAATAATTATCCTCTTGAGGATGTACCAATTCTTTCAAGAAGAAATGAAGCCATATCATCTCTTTGGCTGCCTCTGTAGCAGCAACATACTCTGCCTCTGTAGTGGAGAGAGCATTAATCTTCTGTAGCCTAGAAACCCAGCTCACAGCTGCCCCACCAACAGTAAAGACATAACCTGTAGTACTCTGCCTGATATCAATATCCCCAGCCAAATCTGAGTCAACATAGCCCTGTAAATCAGTAGTAGAGCCCCCAAAGTGTAAACACTTATTGGATGTTCCTCTCAAATATTTGAGAATCCACTTGACAGTATTCCAATGCTCAAATCCTGGATGACTCATATACCTGCTAACGACTCCCACTGCATGTGCAATATCTGGCCTAGTACATACCATAGCATACATCAAACTTCCTACAGCTGAAGCATAGGGTACCTTGGACATCTTATCCTCCTCTTCCTGTGTCTTGGGACACATCTCCTTAGTCAATTTCAAATGACCAGGTAAAGGTGTGCTAATAGCTTTAGCATTCTCCATAGAGAAACATTGCAACACCTTCTCAACATAATTAGCTTGAGATAGCGTCAATGTTCTGTTCTTCCTATCTTTGCAAATCTTCATACCAAGGATTTGTTTTGCTGCCCCCAAATCCTTCATAGCAAATGCATGTGCTAATTGGCATTTCAGCCCCTTAATATGATCCATGTTAGACCCAGCTATAAGCATATCATCAACATATAAACATAAAATAATGTAGCTATCATCATCCAACCTCTTAAAATAAACACAGTAATCTGAATGACACCTATTATATCCATGTTGATGCATAAAACTATCAAATTTTAGATACCATTGCCGAGGTGCTTGCTTCAAGCCATATAAACTTTTCTTCAATTTGCACACTAAGTTCTCCTTATCTTTGACCTCAAAACCCTGTGGCTGAGCCATATATATTTCTTCATCTAAATCACCATGAAGAAAGGCTGTTTTAACATCCATCTGCTCTAAATGAAAATCTTCAGTAGCCACAAGACTTAAAACAGTACGAATAGAAGTCATTTTAACAATAGGAGAAAATATCTCATCAAAATCAATTCCCTTTTTCTGTGCAAATCCTTTTACAACTAACCTGGCCTTAAATCTTTTCTTACCTCCTTCCTCTTCTTTCAACCTGTAAAGCCATTTATTCTGTAAAGCTTTTTTACCTGCAAGCAACTTGCACAAACCCCAGGTCTTATTTTTCAGCAAAGAGTCCATTTCATCTTTCATTGCAGACTCCCACTGAATCTTAGTATCCACCTGCATAGCTTCATCATAACTTTCAGGTTCACCAGCATCAGTAAGTAAAATAGAATACAAAGAGGGAGAAAACCTTTGTGGAGGTCTAATTGGCCTTGTTGACCGTCTAACATTCACTGGTGTGTGTGGTATTTTTTGTTGCAATTGTTGCACATCATGAGGAATGGCTGGAGCATCAGCTTTTGGAGTATCATCCAGCACTACATAATCATCTTCTTTCTTCTCATGTTGCTGCAACAGATCTTTGTACAACACTTTTTCATTGAATATGACATCTCGACTTCTTATAATTTTATGATTTTCAAAATCCCAAAGCCTATAGCCAAATTCATTAATGCCATACCCAACAAAGACACATTTCTTTGATTTAGCTTCTAGCTTGGTTCTATTTTCAGAGTCTATATGAGCAAAAGCTTCACAACCGAAGGTCTTGAAAAAAGAATAAGTCACCTTCTTACCAGTCCATGCTTCCTCTGGAATACCACAGCCCAAAGGAGTAGAGGGACCTCTATTAATCAAATATACTACAATATTGACAACCTCTGCCCACATGTGTAAGGGCAACCCAGCATGCAACCTCATGCTCCTTGCGCTCTCCATTATAGTCATGTTCATGCGTTCAGCCACTCCATTTTTCTGTGGAGTTCTTGGAACAGTTTTTTGTCTACAAATACCATTAGTGGAGCAATAATCTTCAAATTCATGACTGCAATACTCACCACCATTATCAGATCTGAGACATTTTAATTTCTTACCAGTCTCATTTTCAACCAAGCATTTCCATTTCTTAAAAGTTTGAAATACATCATATTTCTGTCTAAGGAAATAAACCCATACTTTTGTAGTTGCGTCATCAATAAATGTAACATAATAATGAGAGCCACCAAGGGAAGATACCTGAGCCAGTCCCCATACATCTGTATGCACAAGCTCTAATTTCTCCTTTTTGTTTTCCTTCCCTGTCTTTACAAAACTCACTCTCTTTTGTTTTCCATACACACAACTTTCACAGAAATCCATATTCACACATTGTAGACCTGGTAAAACTTTCCTTGAATGAAGTACTTTCATACCTTTCTCACTCATGTGCCCAAGTCTATTGTGCCACAGCGTTGTATCAGAATCTATAGCAGCTATTTGTTCTCCCTGCTCAACTGCAGTAATTGTTCCTGAATATTCATTGTTCTCTGAAACAATCAATGTAGAAGGAACAATATGACCTGTACAAAGATATAAGGTGCCTACTTTCACACCTTTTGCTACTACAAGGGAACCTTTTGAAACCTTCCAATTTTTATCATTAAAATTAACTACACAACCCTCATCACCGAGTTGCCCTGCTGAAATTAAATTTCTACTTAGTTTTGGAACATGTCTTACCTCATGTAGTAGCCAATGATTCCCATTCTGTAACTTAATCTTAATTTTTCCCTTTCCAACAATTTGATAGGGTTCATTATCCCCCAAATAAACAAGCCCAAAATCCCCTTGGACATAATCAATGAAATAACCTCTATGAGGTGTAGCATGAAAAGAAGCACTAGAATCTAAAACCTATGAATCATCAACACTCTCTAAAGACAGAAGCAAAGCATCCTCTTTGGATTTGTTACTTACCACATTTGCCTCTTTGTCTCCATCTGATTTATCTCCTTCATTTTTGTTTCGAGTCCAACAATCTTTCTTTTTGTGCCCTGGTTTCCCACAGTACCAGCAATCATTTGGTCCTCTCGATTTAGACCTCCTCCCCTTTGACTTTCCTCTTGATTTTCCATGATTTCCAGAGTTACTTCCTCTTTCAGTCGTTTTGCCCCTGCTTTGTGCATTTAAAGCACTTCCTGATGTAGATCCACCTGAGGATTTTCTACGAGTTTCCTCACTTAAAATAACACCGATCACATCATCATATTTTAGGGTACTAGATCCAGGAACAGAATTACTCACCACCATTTGTTGAGATAATGGGTGTTGCACACATTGCATAATATTGTTATTTTATTATTTAATGTTGTACCTAGATGGACGTGCAACATGTAAAGATTCCCATGGAATATTCTTGATGAGTTGTATTGTAACATTGTGATAATATTTTATGTAATTATTTAATATTGGAGAAAAGAATTAAATGTCCAATATTAAATGTGGGGTTAGTGGGTTAGGTAGCACATGGTTTTAGCACATGGTTTATGTAATACCACTTAGTGGTTTTGTGGGACTTGCTACTATATATGCAGCCACAAGGGTAGTTGTTGTAGAGAAGATAAAGAGTGACAAGGAGAAGACAAAAGGCAAGAGTCGAGCGGGACAAGGCTTGACAGGTTAGCCAAGGGAGCATTTGTGAAGGTTGAAAGCATGGCATGGGATGTGTGGATTCATGCTTGTTCACATAGTTTTCTCGGTTATGGCTATGGCCATGAAGGCTTCCATGGTTGTATGGCAATGGTATTTTTGCTGAATAATACATGATGATGGATGCTTTTGGAGGCTGGGTTTTTCCCTCAATGAGGGTTTCCCAGGGTATATCTTGTGTCACATATTGTGGGTATGTTGTCTATTCTCTTGCATGTGGATTTTAATTCCGTGATTATTTTAGATCTATTATGGGTTATGTGGAAATGGTTATATTCTTTATTGCCAAGTTTCCTTACACCATTACCAAGCCATTCCAGCTTTCAGGCAAAGAACACAAAATCAAGAGAGCCCTAATTTCTTCATCAAAATTGATACCCACAAAATATAATTGACTAGTAATAGTATTAAACTCATTTAAATGATCTGCAACAGATCCACCTTCTGCCATTTTCATATTAAATAAACGCTTCATGAGAAATACCTTATTTGAAGCGGAGGGCTTTTCATACAGTGTCGCTAGGGTTTTCATCAAATCTTCTGTCGTCTTTGCTTTTGTAATATTAAATGCCACTGATGGTGCCAAGCATAATCGAATGCTTCCGAGTGCCTTTCTATCCAAAAGATCCCATTCAACCTCTAACATAGTTCCCTGATTCTTGGCTTTTCCTTCCAATAGCTTCCATAAATCCTTCTGATATAAATAGTCTTCCATTTGCATCTTCCATAACTAGAAGTTCTGCCCATTAAACCTGTCAACCCTCAAGTTACCCTCATCTGCCATCACTCCCACTCAACTGTGAGACTCCCACTTAACCGTGAAACTTTCCTGCAGAGGATAACTGAAAGACAACCTGGCTCTGATACCACTTGTTAGGATAAACCACGGACAGAAATAAAAACTACATGCAAATATAACCAATAACAAAAAATAATAGAACACACAGAAATGAACACAAGGCACCAAGATTTAACGTGGTTCACCCAATCCCTGGGCTACGTCCACCAAATAGCAAGTCCGATCTTATTACAATCTAGTGATTACAACTTGATTACAATCTGTAATCCCTTACAGCTCAATACCGCCGCAAGAACCAATTTCGTATCACCACATATAAAAATACCCAACCCTAAGCCCTTTTTATACAAGTATTAAACCGCTTTAGGGTACTTTCCTGATTAGTCACCACAATCTAACAGGTGATGGGCCACCAATTATAGATATCCTTAGGGTCACAATCTTTAGGTATGAATTTAATGTTTCCTTTATTAACAATGGCTCCTAAGTTCTTAGTATGATAAGATTCTAGATAGACTTTGTGCAAGTCTTGACCAATATATTCCCAAAGGTGTTTGTAAAATTCACAAGGGAACCCATCACACCCAAGGGACTTGTCATTTTCCATAGAAAATATAGCCTCTTTGAAGTCCCTGATGGTGAGAAGCTTCTCATAGAAATCCCAATGATTGATCGTTAGGCAGTTTGGAGTAATAGAAATACACTTTTTGAAAGCTTCCTCCCAAGAAACTGAATTTTCTTGCAAAGAATTTTTTTTTTCATAATGATGCACAAAAGCTTGTCTGATGTCAGAGAGATTGGAGAGAATAGTATTGCCCTGCTTAATATTTTTAATCCCAAATTTGGTATGGTAGGCTTTGAGAGCCTGGAAGAACTCTTTAGAAGCTTTATCACTGACCTCCAACCAGTGGAGGTGAGCTTTGATATGCAACCCCCCCCAAGTAGCATAGTTATCTACAATCAGTTTATCATGTGGTGAAGCTTAGCAAGTTGGATTTGTAAATCAACATCAAATGAGTTAAGGTAAGAGCTTCAAAAGCCTTCTTAAGGATTGTGGTATTTCCTTCATAAGACCTTTTTCTAAAAACCACCAACTGCCTCCCATAGATGCGACTAAATCTAGTGGTTCCTATAACGATATCATTCCAATATTGAATCCAACCTATTTGAGAGTGGGGATATGGCTCTAAATTCCAAACATGTAGGATGTGAGCAATAGTGGAAGAATGCATCAACATAGATGTGTTGAGGAAAAAATACATTCTGATAGCTTGTTGGACATCTATTTACTAAGCAATGGAAAAATAAATGGGATAGTGGTCTGACAATGTCACATCTGGCAGAGGAATGATGGTAACTCTCGATTCTCAGAAAAGACAAAAAATAATTATGCAGTAATCATAGAATGATGAAGATATTTTAATATGTAGTCAAAGCCAACTCAAAAATTAGACCAAGTGTGCCAGACCCCTCTGCTGGTGGTGGTTAGTGTTGGGATCATAAAGGCCCAATTTATTGTGCATGTAGTACCACGCTTCCCTTTCCCTAGTTGTCCAGCAAAAAGGCTAAATGCCTTCTTTGTCAGAAGCCAGGTCAACTATATTAAAATTGTCACACATCACCCATGTAGCTAGAGGAAACTTGTCAGCCATCCAACACTAAAGTTGAAATATTTACATAGCATCATTGGAAGCATAACATTAACTATACCAAGGAATGATTATTGATAGAAAGAAAATTCCAAATAATTTTGTGCATGGGGTCAAAACCATGTGAAATAATAATAGAATGAAGACAAGATCTTAAAGGAGAGTAACTACACCACCTCTACTAGTTTCATGTTGAGAAGAAAACATAATGTCCTCTAGCCAAATGATGCAACATGCAAAGGAAAGCATGAAACCCAAGATTTTAACCTCTTGCATGCAAAGGAAATCTAAATTGCCAAGTCTATGATGGGTATCCCTGACATAGTAATTTCTAGAGAGGTCTATGAGACCTTGCACATTCCATGATAGAAAATTCATGAAAAATACTCCATATCTTCTTCATCCTCAAGAGAGGAGTAGCTATTTTGTAAAAAGGTAGAAGTTGGGGTGAAACCATAAGGAAACTCTCCTAGAATGATAGCTCACTACTTCTCTTCTAGTTTCTTAGCATGTTTGGGAGGACTACGAGAATACCACACATTCTATGTCACAATGGAAGACATGACAAGTGAAGTGTGAACCACCATAGGAGTGGTAGCCCTAGTAGCTGCCTTGATCCCTGTGAAACAACAGGGTGTGAAAGCTATGAAATAATAGAATCAAATGACTCTGATGAAACTATCATCAACCCTACAATGGCTAAGGTTTGTACTCCTATACACATAGGAGGAATAAAATTTACAACAACAATAGTGGTCAATTGGTCCTTTTTTTTCTTTCCACTAATTAAATAGGAGCATCCTTGGGTGGGGATTTAACCCTAGGTACTTCCAAAGGGAAATCCTTGATCTTGTGTTCAATCAACTGACACCTATAATAGGTGTCAGGAATGTTAAAATAGAGAACCTTTTGATAGAAGGTGTGGGAACCTTGAATCTCTACAACATCCTTGAGGTTCTTGGAGAGGTCAACCTAAAAATAGATGCAATTTTGAGGGCAAGCATTGAAAAACTTATCGTGTTCCTTAGTAAAAAATTTGCCAAGATTATTGATAATGAACTTAATAAATTCCCATCAAGGCAAGGTCAGACCAGAGAACTCAACCCAAATAGGAACCCTAAGCTTTTTATCATTAAAGACTATAAAGTCTTAGGACCATCATTGGAACACAAGCAAGGAGGAACAAATTGACCAAGGGCCATTGCCCAAAACCACATCAACCTAGGATAGGTTAGCAAAGTGGAATAAAAATTACCTTTGGTAAAGTTTTTCACAATGTCAAGGCAGACTCCATGAGGAGTCCAACTCTTGTTAATCCATTCTTGGAGCATGGCTTCAAGAGGAGTCCTACCCACAAAATATCCTATCAAAGCATGTTGTTCTAACCATTCACATGCAAAATCAAATTCTTGTATATGAAGGATAATATCAGGATTACGTCATGGAAGACCTTCAGGATGAAATTGTGAGGACATTTTTTCAATGGAGGCATCATGGCTTCCTGAAGTAGCATCATGAACACCAATATCAACTATTGGGTCATAGCTAGCTAGGGCTATTATAAACTAGGCCTAAAAAATCCCACTCTAAATGTGGATTGACAAATGGAGAATATAGAAGGAAATCTCAGACAGAGAGTCATATGCAAGGAAACTCAAGAGACACATGAAACACTAGTAGAGTGAAAATTTTATTTCCATTTGAAATATCTTTTGTTTGAAATTTAAGGGCTTTGAAATTAATAAAATATTTTTAAAAATAAATCTTTTGTTTTATTTCAATTTTTAAATTTTTTAAAGAATAAAATATATTAAACTTCGATATGTAACCAAAATCTTTGAATAATTTCAAGTTTCACTCCATTGTCACTAGAAACTAATATAGAGGCCTAAAAAGGTGGGGAACCTACTCTACTTCAAAAATAAATAGAACCAAAATAGATAGGACCTAAGGGAACCCTTGCTTAAGACATAGCTAAATTTTAAAGAAAATAATATTTTTTGCTTTTCCATTATTCTCTTATTTTATGAATGTTGGACCTCGTCCTTATTGGGAGAGAAGAATGTTGGACCTTGTCCTTATTGGGAGGGATCATAGTCCTATTTGTCAAAAGCTTTTAGGAGCATAAATACAAAGTTTATTTATTTTGAGAAAATTTTGCAACATAATCGAGAGGATGTGCGATAGAAACCCTAAAAGATTTAAGAAGGTTTTGTAGAGACAAAAAGGTCATGCTAAATAGAAATAATAAGAAGAGCTCTGTGAGAGCATTATTCCTTGCCTTTTGTGAGTAGTGGTAATGATATTTTGAAATTGGTATGAACTCATGTTTTTGTTGTGTTATTTCTTGATTCTTTCTAGATCTATATATTACATTTACTTGTCCAAGATACATAAAAGATAGGTGAACAAGAACAAAGAAGACAACTAAAAAGAAGGATCTAGGTTACATTTGGCTTTATAGTCAAGTTAAAGATCATTATATATATTAAGTGTATATCAGACCCATTAGTAAGCCTATTACCAAGAGAGGAGATATTCTATATAGATGCATTACAACATTATAGTGCTATTAGGAAGGATCACTAGTTTGCATAATTATAGAGCCCAAAGAAAAAGGAATTATTGCACAAGTTTGCAATAATGATACCTCTGTGCAAAAGTGCTACAAAATTTTCTAATAAGTTTTACAACTTAATGTTGGACATTGGACATTGTTCTATGATTCTAGTACAAGCTTAAAAATAACTTAAAAAGAAATGAATTTACTTGTCAAACAACCCACAAAAATTTAGCTAATGTGTGCTTCAAAATTTAAAAGTTGATCCTCCAAACAAAATTAGAATCCTGTTATTTTGAACCTTGAAATAATCATGCTGAGTTATGTCCAACAAGGGTGGGATGGTAGCAAGGTAGAACTTGTAAAAGATGACTACTAAGGATATGATTAGTACTACACTATCTAAAATAGTGATGTGATCCCAATGTTTTATACTACAAACTATTTTTCCTTTACACTTGTTATGCACATCAACAAAGAGAATGCTTAAGTTACAAATACTAGAAAGGAGGGAGAATATAAACCATAGCAAGATAATTGTAAGTTAGTGATTTTTGATTGATTTGTAAATTCTATCTCTTACATAGTGTTATGATTAGATACAAAATTAGTTATAGTTTGGATTTGATTGCAAATTTATAAGAAGTTTTTGAGGTCCATTATACAATAACTACTTTGATAACATTTGTGACTACTTTGATGTAGCATAATGTTTTGCAGATTGTGAAGTACAATAGCTTCACAAACCAAAATTTATTGATATCACAAAACACGTTCAACTCACTATAACTAGTATCTCGGAACTTGGTATAGGTTTCCATAGGTTTTATTTATGTTGAACGCTCTTTTGTATCTATTTGTATCTATTAGAACTGGTTACTTTCAAAACATCTTGTCCATACTTTGGGAAGCTCACCTACATCAAAATACCAAAAAAATTGTAAACCATATTTTCAATACATAGTTGTTGTGTCAATTAGGAGGAATTTTTATAACTGGTTTCTTGCTATAAAGATAGAGATATAATCATGCACAAATAAAGCTATTCGATAATCACTTTCACTTAAAAATTTTAAAATCACATGTCGCCTAATACATGGTAAATTAAATCAAGCAAGGTATTCTATTTTAGCTTTAGGTACAACCCATTTCTTTGATACCAAATATTACACATCTTAACAGAGTGATCCAAGGATGTTAAGACACCATATGTTATTATGATGCTGAAGAATATTCTAGTTTAATATGAAACAACATTATTTATTTTCATTAATAACCAATGAACTAACACTTTTCCTTTTATGAATGCAATAAGTAGGTAACTAGATTTGAATTTAAGATAATCCAGTAATTGCAATTACTCTTCTTATTTAGATAAGAATATAATCATGTACTACCTAGGCAATCTCATGTAAAAAATTTAACAATAAGGAGCATTAAAATATAATCCCAAAAGATTTGAAATATTTCTAAGTGATTAGAATAACATCATGGGTTAAATTAACTGATCACTTCAATAGAATCAATATAATGTTTACTTCGAATGGTCACCCATGTCAAACAAAATGATTTCATTTTTGTTTTTGTTTTTCATATCTTAGGTTCCATTCATTTGTATTTATTTATATCTATAAAGTAAAGCATAATTACATATCTACACAATAGGATAAGAAAGAATATGAGGTAGAGTACAAAGGAAATATTAACATAAGGCCTGCAACTTTGTTTATACCTTCACCTGGGTCATACATTTCTGTTGTCCATCAATTTCAATTTTAATGGGTTGAGACATTGTTTCATTTATTTGGGGGTACAAAATTTGTAAGCTTTGCTTCATTTTTTTGGTAGGTTACCAATCCAAACTTATTTTCTAGCTATGAAGTAAGTCAGAGGTAGAGAAACCTATTAGATCATATGTACCAACTAAGTGAGCTTGTATGTGTAGGAAGGACTATTGGATTTTTTCTATTTAGACATATAGAAATGGTCACATATAGTCTTATATTTAAAAAAAATACTATTTATCTTTCAATAGTTTGAATCTTAAGATTAAATAGTTTAATACTAGTTCTAGTTAAATTTCTCCTCAACTTCATTTTGTACTTAAGATTGAAGATGTGATCTTTAGTTAGTGGAATCACAATCTATTACAACAATGAATAGCTTGTAGTATGATACTAGAATGAAGAACAAGACCAAGAAATATAGCAAGTATAATATGTTGGAAGTGGGGATTACTTACAAAATTGTATACGATCGACTATAAGATTGATGTTGGAGATAGTGTTGCAGTCATCTAATCTGCAAGTCTAACAAAAGAAGGTTAGGCAAAATTTGGAATGAGAGATGGGGATATTGAAGCATATATATATATATATATATAAGTTGGTGGATGAATGAAGGAGACCATGGAACTTGCATTATCAACTTCCTTTGTAATGCTTTCTATCACATCATTTGCAATGCTTTCTATCACATCATGCATTGCAATCGTAAAACTACCATGAATTTCAAACTAGCGTAATAAATTGATAACCATAGACATGTCTTTTTTATAACTAGAAAGCAAAAAGATACTTTTTTAAGTTTTGGGAAGTGTTGTTCCATAAATTTATTATTCATGGTGCAGTCACAAACTTCATCTTCATATTCGACTATACATTGTAGATAAGCTTGGTATGTAAATGTTGCATCTTTTGCACATGCTAGGAATTTTTCAACATTTGATTCTAGGAGAACCAATGAGGCAGGTGGCTTAGGCAACTATTGTACTATAAGATAATATAATCTATTTATTGTTGGGAGAACTTGTGTGGCAGGTCGCTCAAGCAATTGCTCCACTATGAGATAACATAATCTAGGTATACTATATTGTAATATTCATTTTATTTTCTAGGTTTTAACAAAATTTCATCTCAACATTTGGAAAAGGGTGAGAAATTTAATCTTAAGGTTAAGAAAATTCACTTTGCCTTTCTAAGACTTTAGTCTAGAAAATTACAAGAGATCACCTACATTGAACATATATAATTGGAGGAACCTTGAAGACATTCAAATACGATCAAGTAGGAAATGAGTTTAATCCAATCATAAAATAATTTATAGATAGTCAAAAATAGGAGCACAATCAACAATAAGTTTATTTGCAGTCAGTAGGGATATTAAATGTCCAATCAAAATGTAATATAATATAGGAATCACCAATACAAGATAAAATGGGATACAATCAAAAAATTCCATAGGCAATATATTATATGAGATATTTCTATGAAGTATATATGATATCTTCAAAGGTAAGATTTATGAGAACAAAATATACAATAGAATGTGATACTATAAATATGGTATGGAGTAGATATAAGATATACAGTAAGTTACTATATAAGAAGACCAATGCATTATAAAAGGTTAATTGTAAAGTTTTATTAAGATTGATTTAGAGGAGAAACATGGCTATGAATTTACTTCTTTAGACATACTGTCTTTTATAGCATTGACCTATATAGAGAAAAATAGAAAACTACATATATATAAATATATAACTCTAATTTTAATGGCAATAACACCAAGGACCATATATTAGTTCATATCAAATACATCTAGAAGATTTGAAGACTAAAGTTGATAACTAAGTAATGTCTTCTCATATCAATGAATCAAGCTACAATCAACCTAGACATTGGGGACACTATAAGGTGCTCTATGTGTTATGTGTATCTACCTTTTGTTGGTTGTAGAAAAAAGGTCACAAAGATTGTGAGCAATGCCTAAATGACGAATATAATGTTGTAAAAGGACCATGCAAAATATCATGACATACTGCATAAATCTCATTGTTTTAAACTTTAGAGCTTTCACATGCTAATATTTTTTTATTCCATTGAAAAGATGAAACTAGGCTGAGAGATCTATGGAAATTGGTAAATTTATAATTTTGTTACATTTATACATTTGTCTCTTGAAACTCTAAAGCTGGGATTAGAATAATTCAACAAATGACAACATATATGTTGGAAATTAGTACTATAAATGATGAAAGACTCATGCACAATATGCATATCATATTTTCTAAATGAATAGAGTATCTTGCAGAAAAAACATATTAATTCATCTAAACACCAAAACAAATTTCTTTCTTCTCATGAGACTGCATACACAAATTTGTTTCCTCATTGAAGGATTTTAGCACTGCAACACTCTTCATTTTGAGAAAATATATAAAATATGCAATGTAAAAGTTTATTGAAGACACAATGATGGTTTACTTGTGTAATCTAAACATCACCCAAGCTTCAAAACTCTATTGTACCAATGCACTTAACAGGCTTTAAGCCTTCTAAGGGTCGATAATGATTAGGGTTGGATAAGTGATTAGGGATGAGTCTCACCATTTAAGTCTCTATTGCCTAGTTGATTTGCAACCCATCCCGAGGCACATCAAAAAAATACATTTGAAAGAATTGAAATTGCAGCAACATTTTTTCATAGTATAACATTCATAAAAATTATGTTTATTTCTTAAAAATATAAAATAAGATTCATTTAATCTTGAACAACAAACCTTGTCAAATAAACTCTAACATTAAGTTGAATGGTTGCATTGACAATGTATTTACATTTGTGTTTTTTCAATTTTACTATCATAAATTATTTATAACTTTTTCTAATGAAATTTTGGTTAATCATAATTCATATTTCAATTTGTTAAAACATGTCACTTTATATTTATTATAAAATTACAAATTACAAGTTTTCAAATAAAAAATTTGACAATTATCAAATAAAAAGTTTGACAATCATCACTATTAAATATGATCCACACCTCTATGGTGCAAGCCTAGTAAATAAATAACTTTTTTGAACAAGATCAAATTGATGTAGAAAAACTAAGTCCAACAACAAAAGAATTGTATTTATCCTCAATTAACTTTTACAAACTCTAATTAGAAAGGAATATTTTTAGCCGTGATAAAATTGAACAAAATTAATATTTTCTAAGCCAAAAGAAATCAAATAAATGATGGAAAATTAGAAAGTCTACTTTAATAAACTCTAATAAACAAATACAATTTTATTTTTCTACGACAATAAAGGAAAACTTTAAAAATAATTTGAAATATAAAAGCTATATATTTCAGTGTCTGATGTACCACAATATTGATGCTGGATTTTTCTCTCTCAAAATACTATTTACTTTCGGACTTACTTTTCCAACAAAAATATCAGATATTTTAATGGAGCATTACTTCTCCTAGGGGATAGATTATTCAGAATAGGATCTAAAAAACATCATGCCATATTAATTCCCAATATCATTTATGTTTCCTTTTCAGTCAAAATGGTTATCAGTGCATCAAAATTAAACTTTCTACTTCCAACTTGTATTCACTAAGCATTTCAAGCATCCTATTAGGGCTATAAAGTCCTTTGGCATAGGAACATTTAAGGATGAAGCATTGAGCAGAAGAGGCACCATTTTAGAACCATCCTAAAAATTATCTAATTGAATATCCTCAAAAGATGGTAAGGAGGTTAAATCAGGTATCTGTTGACACAAAGAAAATGGGATTGATGCAAATTCAAAATCATCTTTCTAGGAAATCACACCAACTGATCAAAGAAGTTGATCAACCATGAATTCCAAGATGCGTGAAGGAACCTTTGATGGGAAATTTTGTGACAGTCAATGTGTGTATTTGATAAATTGCAAGGATGAATAAGAATACCACCTAAATCAGAGCTTTTAAGATGTATGCTTAGAAGGATGGACCTATAGAAGTACATAGAATTTTCTTAATAGTGATATATGTTGCATAATGGTTGTGATAAATTGTAACATTTGGATAGTCTATCATTAAAAAGAAAATTGCATAAGATGCCAAAGAACACATAAATCACTTATAATCAATCACTCTTTGCAATACAATAGAATTATATGACATAAACCACTCTCTAATCAACTACAACCATACCAATATAATGTGCATGAAAACTTGGTGCAGGTGTAGAAGTATGGGTCACAGAGACATCTTGCTTATGAGAGGATTATCTAGTAGTCTTCTCCAGATTAGATATTTGAGAGCAATAAGTATCTTTAGTGAGCATCATATGATATATATATGACAATTTCTAGAAGTATTCTCAATGAAAATTTCTCGGTTCCACATTCCATGAATGAAGTTAACTTGGATAGCTGAGGGAAACACTTTTAATGTGTCTACCAAAATACACAATCTATTTGTTTTGTTGCGTCCATGTATTCCTTAATTTCATTCACAAAGATTTTGATATTATTGGCCATTTTTTCTAATAGATGGAGTTCTTGGTATTCTAAAGATGAGTATTGACATTGCATTAGAAAGGAATAAATCAAGCATCAAAATTTGAGGCTATAAAATCTAGGGTCCTTGAATTCATACCCATAGTAGATCCCTAATAAAACAATGCTTTATGTCTATGAACAAAATCCATTTCCTAGGGTGATTTAAAGAGGATTATAAAAACACACAAAGCATCACAAAGATAAAAAATTCAGAAGACCCTTCCCATTCATCAAATAGAAAATCATAATGTTCTTGAATAATAAAATGGATGTGCCAAAACAAATATCCTGGCTTTGAGGTGATGAAAGATCTAGTGGAAAGATAATTCTAGGCACCCTTGAGCTAACCAAACAAAGAAAAGGAATCAGATTTATTGTAGTTGATTGAGGGGTCTCCTATTTAGTTCTCCACACCCTTCAGATCTTTGAAATCATTTCCTTGATCTCAACAGACTCCTTTTGAAGCGTATATGGGTAATCCTTGGTATGCATATTGGAAGTCAACTTGAGGGATTTCCTTGTAGCTTATGTCTTCCCAAAGTCTTGGTTTTAGGTTATTCCAAACCTTGGAACCTATTTTTTCTTGGATTGAAGGGATCTCTCTTAGATGTAGGTATAGCTTGTTGTGGTTCTAATGATGAAACATTATTCAGTAGGGGTCATTTTGCATCTAGTTAAGGAGACTGGACAGACAAAGACAAAGCACTAAAATGTATAAAAACTAAAATAACATTAGGGCTCCAAAAGGCTTAACACCCCTCCTACAACTGATTTTTTAAAATGAGTAACATTACTGAGAAATATGATATTTGACATTTGAATTGTATTGTAGAAAAATATTATTTCAATATGGTTTTTTATTAATCTATTGCTTAGCATAGGGCATAGAAAATAGCACAAGGGATAATGAAGGTGAAGAAGGGGAATGGAGTGTAGGAGAGGACAATTAGCTCATTAAATACATAAGTTTAAGAATTTTTTTTATCATTTTGAATAAAATAAGACAGTGAAACGCTAACCTGCATAAATTCTTAACATTCTTAAGGGCATTACTTCTATTTGATTTGAACCATTCTATGGGAAAAATCTGACCTCAAATGGATGGCATGAGTATTATCAGATGCTTGGTATGAAGATGCACTTGTCTCACCCTTACTTTTTGGCTTGGGTTTTTTTGCTGTCAGGTGGATACAAATCAATATAGGACAAATTAAGAGAATAATAGAAACCCTGAATTGAAAACTCTAATAATGGTTATATAAATTGTCACAAGAGACATGAGCTTTGGAACAAAAGAATCAAGAAATGGTTTCAAATGATTCAAGCACCATTACCTCTCATACTTTAGGAGGGAAAAAATTACAGAGACAAGGGAAATATCCTTAGCACACAAGAAGCTTTTGTTCGCTACAGAATTAGGCAATAGTCTCTAGTGAAAACTCCCAACACACTGCTTGAACAATAGAATGACATGCAAGAAATATAGGGCACTACATTTAATAGAGTGAATTTGCAATTTGAAAACATAAGCACACACAATGATGCACCAAACTTCTCCTTCTCCTTCTACACAAACACACATTAAATTCCTATGTTGGGTATGTGCAAGATCATGGTGTGCCAAAAAGTGGCAATGTGGAAAAACTAGAGTTTGAAAATGTCTAAAAGCATTTCAAAATCTGCTTTGACTTTTTTTCACCCATCCTGTTACCAAACCTAGAAAGTAGGCCCCCAGCCCTTATCAGGTATCTGATTTGATATCAGATACTCGATATTATCAGATATCTGATATAAAATCAGATATCTGATAATATCGAGTATCTCATATCAAATCAGATACCCAATAACTATACTGTTATTCTAAAAAAAACAACCCAAGGGTTGCTATTTTGACAGTGATATAGCATTTTTTGAGCTCAGATATCCATTTTTTAATTAGATACGCAATAATAGGTATTTTTAAAATGTTTTAAATCAATTTTAGTATAAATTTATCAAATTTTATTATAAATTTGTTAGTTTTAGTTGAATTTGTTAGAATTTAGATTTTTTGGTAGAAATGGTTAAAATTTAGGTTTTTTTAATATAAATTATGTTTTGCGAATTAATACGTATGGCTGACCAAAATGATGATATTGAGGCATGGAATAATGTTCCTCATAACCCCCCACCAAATGATCCTTTACCCCTTGAAAACCCTCCTCGAGTTGAGGATTTGATATTTCAAAATCTCACTGAATTGAGGGCTTTGTGAACAACATATAATATTGTACCCACATTGGCTCCTATGAATTATCCACATTAAACACCATAGTGGATAACATTGAAACACTTACCAATGAAAAAAATGCCGCTCTTCATTGGCGTGATGAAATGTATGAGATGTTTGATGATGAGTTGGACTATGATGATGTTGTGACCCTCAATATAAGTAAAGATGATTTGGTTGCCCTTTTTGTGAACTCAAAAATTGGTTTACCAGTTGACCGCAAAAAGCCCAAACTATCAATTAAATTGTGCACAATTGACACAATACGTGCAAACTTTTGGGATCGTTGGTGGATGGTTTTTGACATCCCAATTTAGAGGTGCCATTTTATTTCCTTAGAAAATTTTATGCATAATTTTTGTTGAAACCCAAGGTCAACTATTGGAGCATGAAGCCCAACATGGGTGTAGGACTAGGAGATCCTCATGATAGACCCTCTTCCTAGTGGAAGAAAGCTAGCACTTTTGTCCCCCCTACTGATGTATCCCCCCCTCCTTGAGTGTGAATTCTTGATATTATCACAGAGGCTAGCTCTCGAGCCATTAGAGCCATCCATAGACTGAGTAGCCTATCGATATCTTAGGCTAGGTCAGTTATGCCTTCCTGTGTTGATGATGTTGGCATGAGTTCATCATCGGCTAGCTCATCACACATTTTTGTGTCTCATACTTGCATTACATGAAATAATATTTGTCTGGGTCCCATAGGTAATCTTCTTGAGTATTAATTTGTATTGGACGAGGATACACTAGATGCATGTGTAGAGGCTACAGAACTTGATGCGAGAGAGGAGGGGCATGTAGAGGCATGGACTCCTTCTAAGTAGGTATGTGTATACAAATTTTTGTTATGAAATATATGAGTTAAAGTTAATTTTTATAATAGAGTAATTTTAAATTTTAAGCCATACTAACTTATACATGTATGTGATCTTCAATCATGTTTAGTTGATGACTGAGGAGGAGCTGAGACAAGTTGATGATACCACACTCTTGGCTATTTCATTTGGCCTTGAGACATCTATAGTACATTATGTTGTGTTATCATTGTTTTTTCTGTTTGATATTGTAGCATATATGGTTTCTAATCTTTCTTTTATCTTGTAGGTACCACTTGTCCTCGGGGGACAAAGTGCAAAGGATGAGCCAAGGCCGATTGACAAAGGAAAGGTAATTAGGTGATTTCTATTTGATTAAATATTGATGCATTCTTGTAAAAATTTTGTGGTAATGAAATTTAATTACATTCTTTATTGTATAGGGTGTGGCTACTGGTGATGAGCCCATGCAAATTTTGTGTCGTAGATGCTCAGGCATTTCTATTTGCACTGAGAGCCCCATTGTATATATAAGTATCATTTATTTTTAATTTTTGTTATCTTCATAAATAAATTCTAAACTAATTTCCATGATATTAACAACTACTATTTTGTATCTCATAGGAAACTCCTAGTGCACATGAGGTTGGATGGGAGATTTTTGTATCTTTGATGATGTAGCTACTATATCCTGAGGAGGAGCCTACACTATTGAGTTGTAGTTTGAATTCTTGATTTTAAATATGTTATGAATTTAGCATGCTGTGAATTATAATGTTATAGTTTAAGTTGTAGATTCATTTGACAAACATATTTGAACATACACAGGCCATAGTTAGTGAGGTACAGGCATTTTCAAGGGCATACGAGAGGACTTTTGACCGATGCAAGAGATCAACAAGAGAGTTATTTATTATGAAAGTTTAATAGTATAAAAGTGTTGGAAATCTAATTGAAAAGCTCATTGTTGAAGATCAAAGAGGGAGATTGTTGCAAAGAAGAAAGATTGTTGTTAAAAGAATGTTTTCAATCATTGATGTCAAACTTGCTATTTGTAGGAATGACATTTGCTTATAAGATCTGAGTACTATCACTTAGTTGATTGATGAAGAGGATTTGATCAACAAGATGTAGCAAGAGCACCTAAGGGAAAGATTGAGTTATGATGTTGTAATGAAGTGTAAGGATCAATTAAGAAAATGGTTAAATGATGTATTGATAACATATTCAAAGATACAGAGATTGGTCACACTTAGAAACATTGAAGGAAGAAATTGTAACAAGGTTGACTACGAAGCTTAAACTAAGTTCATTAGTGAGTACTAAGAAAGCTAGTTGAAGCCGAGAAAATTCTCAGTTGGAGCTGAGTAACAGAAAATTATAGTGTGTGTCGAGTGAAGTTTAGGTGCTGAGCATCAAAAATCTTAGTGGGTGCTGAGTGAACTTCAAGTGTCGAGCATCAATAAAAATAAGTTGATGCTAAGTAACACAGTATGTGCCGAACACTAGTATTTCAATAGTGTTGAGTTGCTACATTATTTTAAATGATGAAGATTTGCCAAATCTAAGCTGACAAGTGGTTACCTTGAATTTTTTGAACTAGTTGGAGGATAAGGATGATGAGCTGGTGGCACAGAATTCTATGTGAACCATTTTTGGAAAAATTCAAAAGGATTATTCAAGAAGTTTCTAGAGGAAACAAAATGTGGGTTAGATACAATGAATCCTACCTAATCCATACGAATTGAAATTAAAGAATGGAAGAATTGAGTGGGAAAGGAATTCCAAGACTTCTATTTAAGGAGTCATAAACCAGGAAGCAAATGCTGCTACTACTAAAGAGCCAAATTGTGAAGTGGTTAGAAGGGTATCAAGAAGAAGGCATCTAGGAGAAGGAAGAGCACAAAGGCTCTACTTCTACAAGTGGTTAAGAAGAGATGATTACACTAGTACATTGAGCATGGAGACTCAAGGAGACTAAGCTTGAAAGGAGGGCAAGCTGCAAAGAGTTGTAGAGATTGAAGGATAGGCAATGGTATGAGCTGAGAAGTGATCTAAGATCTATAAGTTAAGTTGTATTCTGCAATTAAGTCAAAATCCCTAATTGTTACTCTCTAGCAATTGTATCAGTTAGGATAGAAAGAAAATCCTATGGACTTAGGTTGGCCTAACAGCCATTTGTAAATCTTTTAACAGGGTGGCATTCCAAGTGAATGTTCTAAAGTCCTCTAACAAGGCCCACTTCTAACAAGGTGGTTAAATCCTATAACAAGGCCACATTTAATAGTGTGTTGTAAGCCTTTAATAGGGCAGGCCTTTCACAGGGTATCATTTCAAAAGAGTGAGAATTTAGTAGCATCTTACTAGTCATTTTTCCCAAATTGAGTTTCCACGTAAATTACTATGTTATGTGCTATGCTTGCATGTTGATTTATAGTAACTTGCTGATTAAAAAAGTTAATGCTTAGATGAATGAATGGTTGAATGGGCTCACCACATTTAGTGAAAAGGTTTGAATAGGACATTTAGACTTTGAATAATTGATTCAACCCCCTCCCCCCCCCCCTCTTAGTTATTCTAAAGCATTTCTAACAATTGGTATCAAAGCCATCTGATAATTTAGTTTCAAGATACTAGAAGTAGGAAGATTGAGATGTCTAAGAGAGAAGTTCCCAAGCTCAACAAAGATAACTTTGCTACATGGTAGAGTTTGATGAAATTGCACCTTGGATCAATAGGTGACTATGCACAAACCTCAATTGGAACATAACATGTAAATTCAGCTAGACCTCTTACTATAGATGATTTGAGCAAAAGGAAGGAGCACAATCAAGCAATGTTGGAGATTCCCTCTACACTTAGCTATGCAGAATATGATGATATCAAATATTGTGATACTACATTCAAGATGTGGAAAGCCCTAATAGATATCTATGGAGGAGATCAAAATGTCCAAAGAGCAAAGAGAGAAAGCCTCAGACAGGTGAAAAAGCTTCTCAATATCCTGCTAGAATAAAAGAAGTGGTAAGTGCAATAAGAAGTCTAGGTGGTCAATTGGAACAAGAAAATGTCATCAGCAAATACTTAAAAACTCTGCTCCCTATCTATGCCATTAGAGTTTCAGCCATCCAAGAGCTAAGGTGTATACATGGAAACACACTTACCTTTGAAGGAATTGTGGGAAGACTTATTGCATTTGAATTGTCCAACTTTGACAACTACAAACCTAAAAACCTTGAATCTTCTTTCAAGGCCAAGATGACAATAAAAGATACTAAGAAGGAGACATCAAAAAAGAAGAGAAGAAAAGGAAAACATGCATCCAATGATAGCAGCACAAATGAGGAAGATGTGGAATAGTTAGAAGCATTACTGGCTAGAAGATTCTATAGAGGCAAAGGTAAATTCAAAGGTAAGCTCCCTATCATATGGTTCAATTGTAATGAAGTAGGTCATATTATAGCAAGGTGTACATAGAAGAAGAACTAAAAAGAAGGAAATAAGTACAAGAATAAGAGAGAAGATGATAGCAAGGACTACAAGGAAAAAGCCAAAAGATGCTACATTATTGAAGAAGATTCTGATGAGAATGATGATGAAGTAGTCTATGTGGCCATGAAGGATGAATCAAATAAAGATGAAGATGAAACAACAACATTGATTACCTATGTGAACAAGAATGACAAATAGATCATAGATAGTGGATGCTCACATCACATGATAGGAGATAAAAGTAAGTTCATTACCTTTACTCAATATGATGGAAATAGTGTTAGCTTTGGTAATGATGCTCCTTGTTAAATCAAAAGAAATGGTTCCATTAAAATTACAAAGAAAATTTTATGTGATAATGCATATTATGTTGAAGGACTGAACTATAACTTGTTGAGTGTATCATAGTTAGGCAATGTAGGTTGCAAAGTTGAATTTGGAAATAAAATTGCTAAGATCTATGACACTGATGGAAATATGATAGGAAAAGGTGAACAAACTAGGAGTAATCTATTTTACCTAGATATGGAAGATGCAACTTGTCTTGTTGTTAGACATGATGATGTGTGGTTGTGGCATAAAAGACTATTTCATGTTAACTTTGACAATCTGATTAACATCAGAAAAAAGAAGAAGGTCAGAGGGTTACCTAAACTGAAGAAACCTGAAAATACAATGTGCAAACAATGTCAACTAGGGAAGATAACTAATTCTAGTTTCAAAAGAAAAACATACACTTCCAAAGAAGTACTAGAGTTAGTCCATATAGACTTATGTGGTCCAATAGAAGTGCAAAGCTACCTAGGAGACATACATAATGCTATTTGTAGATGACTATTCTAGGATGATGACTAATATGTTTTTAAAGAAAAAATCTAATACATTTCAAATGTTTAAGTGGTATCTGGCTAGAGTTGAGAAGGAAACAGGAAAGAATTTAAAATGCCTAAGGTTAGACAAAGGAGGTGAGTTTACATCAAAAGAGTTTGAGACATTCTACAATGACAAAGGCATCAAAAGGCAAACATGAGCACCAAGGACTCCACCATAGAATGGTATTGCTAAAAGAAGGAATAGGTCAGTGATTGATTGTGCTAGAACCTTGATGATGGAGAAAAATGTTGCACTAAAGTACTGGAGAGAAGTTGTAAGTACTACTATTTACACCCTAAGTAGAGTCCAAGTCAAGAAAGGTAACAATGCAACACCTTTTGAATTGTGGTATGATCACTCACCTAATATAAAATATTTCAAAGTCTTTGGCTATAAATGCAATATTCTTAAAGATATTAGAAATGGCAAGTTTGATACAAAAAGTGATGAAGGCATATTCCTTGGATACTCCACTAGAAGCAAACCATATAAGTGTTTGAATACTAACACTAACAAGATAGTGGAAAGTGCAAATGGAAATTTTGATGAGCATGCAAAAGTTTAGGTTGATGGAACTAAGCAATTAGAGGATTATAGATCCTTTGTATACTTCTATGAAGGAATGACTGTTGAAGAAAATGTTGCCAATCAAGTTGGAAATCAGCAACAAATTTCAATATCAGCTGAGTCATAGCCAGTGAATGTCAAGCTGCATTTAGAAGCTGAGCTACAAAATGTAAAAAATGCACATTCTAACTTTGAAATTAGTGCACATGAAAGAGATGATGAAATACAAGAAGAGAAAAATGACTTTGAAGTTGAAAGATCAAACATGGAAAGAAGGATAGAACCAAGGTTAACCAAATATGTAAGAAGACATCACCCTACTTATCAAATCATTGGTGACAAGGATGTCAAACCAATGACAAAGAATAGACTGAGGAATGATCCATGTCTGCTAAGCAAGGTTGAACCCAAAATAGTGAAGGATGCACTACAAGATGATGACTGGTATAAAGCTATGGAAGAGGAGATTGATTAGATTGAGAAGAACAAAACTTGGACCCTAGTTCCTAGACCAACTGATAAGAATGTGATTGGTACCAAATGAGTGTTTAGAAACAAACTTGATGAGAATGGTAAGATAACAAGAAAGAAAGCCAAACTAGTTTGCAAAGGCTATGTACAAGAAGAAGGACTAGATTATGGGGAAACATTTGCCCCTATTGCAAGAATGAAAGGAGTAAGAATGCTACTTGCATATGCTACATACAAAGGTTTCAAAGTCTACCAAATAGATGTGAAGTCTGCTTTTTTGAATGGTATACTAGAATAGGAAGTCTACATTGAACAACCTAAGGGATTTTTTGATGACAAGAAGAAGGACATGGTATAAAAACTGCATAAAACACTTTATGGTTTGAAGAAAGCACCTAGAGCATGGTATGAGAGACTACACAAATATCTTGTGAAGATAGGATTTGAGAGAATAGATGACAACAACAACTTGTACATCAAACCTGAAAAAGGTAAAGACATTTTGATATCAGAAATCTTTGTTGATGATATAATATTTGGAGGAAAAGATGTTCTATGCAAATATTTTGCTGATCAAATGAAGCATGAGTTTGAGATGTCCATGTTTGGAGAAATCAAGTTCTTTGTTGGTTTGCAAGTACATCAATCGAAGCATGGCATATTTGTGACCCAATCAAAATACATCAAAGAGATACTCAAGACATTTGGGTTAGAAGACTCAAAACTAGTTAGCACACTAATGGCAAAAGAACATAAGCTATACAAGAATGATAAGTCTATTGAAGTAAATTAGACATTGTATAGATCAATGATTGGAAAGTTGTAATATGTTGTACATAGTAGGCCAAACATTTCATTAGTTGTTGGAATAGTGGCAAGATTTTTTGAAAATCCATGAGAAAATCACCTGATGGTAGTGAAGAGTATACTAAGGTACCTAAAGGAACTGATGACTTTGGTCTGTATGACAAGAGAAGTGAAAAGTTTGATCTAAAAGCCTACAATGATGCAGATTGGGGAGGTAACATTGATGACAGAAAAAGCACTAGTGGAGGAGCACTTTTCTTGGAAAAAAAGCTGATTACATGAACCAGCAAAAAGAAAAGTTGTACCTCACAATCCACAACAGACGTTGAATATTTTGTAGCTACTATAAATTGCACCAATATTGTATGGATCAAAAATTTGCTACAAGGTATGAAGGAAGAGGTAAATGAGCCTGTGATACTTTATTGTGATAATACAAGTGCTATCAACATATCAAAGAACCATATAATGCATGTTAAAACCAAGCATATTGCAATCAAGTATCACTATGTAAGAGAATTGGTGGAAGACAAACAAGTGAAGATGGAATATGTTAGCTCAAAGGAACAAATTGTTGACATCTTTACAAAATAACTACCTAAAGATGCTTTTGAGTATCTTAAAGGTAAGTTAGGGGTGATACCCCTAGCCAGGGCTACTTAAGAACAAGCAAAACTGACCTGCATCAAATGAGCTAATTATTGAGATATTACACATTGATGTAGAGGATGTTTACTTTAGGAATCATGCTTAAATTAATTAAAGTGTTGAAGTTCCAAATCAATTACAAGCAAGGTGACAGAGGGAGAAAATGAAAGAACCTACAAATGCTACACTTGCATGATAAGGTGCTACACTTGCATGATAAGGTACTAATATGTCTTTGGCATTGTTGTCAAAGAGGGAGAAATAGGAAAAAACTGATTAACAACATTTGATCAAAAGTATGAGGGAGAAATGTCAAGAAAATGCAAAAATTGATCAAATGAAGATAAAGGGAGAAGTAGACAAAAATGATCAGTAGTTGACAGGAAAAGAAGAAGAAGCTGATCAAAACATAGTATAGCAGAAGATAAACAATGCATACAGAGGGAGAGAAGAAAAGAAAGGATACAACAGCTAAGAGTGAGAAGCAAAAATGAAGCAATCAGGATAGTAGAGGGAGATGTAAAAACTGATGGTGATGGTAACACAATTTTCTTTTTGGCATTTGACTTACTGTTCTAACCTAGTTAGCTTGAGGTTAAATAGTTTAGTCTGATGGTTGATCAGTTTAGTTTGCCATCAATACCAAAGACGGAGATTGTTGAAAATCTGATTGAAAAGCTCATTGTTGAAGATAAAAGAGGAGATTGTTGCAAAGAAGAAAGATTATTGTTAAAAGAATTTTTTCAATCATTTTTTTGTTACTAATGTCAAACTTGCTATTTATAGGAATGACATTTTCTTATAAGATCTGAGTACTATCACTTAGTTGATTGATGAAGAGGATTTGATCAACAAGATGTAACAAGAGCACCTAAGGAAAAGGTTGAGTTATGATATTTTAATGAAGTGCAAGGACTAGTTAAGACAATGGTTAAATGATGTATTGATAACATATTCAAAGATACAGAGATTGGTCACACTTAGAAACATTTGAGAAATAAGTTGTAACAAGGTTGACTACAAAGCTTAAACTAAGTTCATTAGTGAGTGACAAGCAAGCTAGTTGAAGCTTAAAAAATTCTTAGTTGGAGCCAAGTAACAAGAAATTCTAGTGTGTGCTAAGTGATCTTCATGTGCCAAGTGAAGTTCAAGTGTTGAGCATCAGAAAATCTTAGTTGGTGCTGAGTGAACTTCAGGTGTCGAGCATTAGTAAAAACACAATTGATGTTGAGTAACACAATATGTGCTAAGCACCAGTATTTCAATAATGTCGAGTTGTTGCATTATTTTAAATGATGAAGATTCACCAAATCTGAGTTGACAAAGTGGTTACCTTGAATTTTGTGAACTAGTTGGAGATAAGGATGATGAGCTAGTGGCACATAATTCTATGTAAACCATTTTTGGGTGAATTCAAAGGGATTATTCAAGAAGTTTCTAGAGGAAACAAAATATGGGTTAGATACAATGAATCTTACCTAATCCAGACAAATTTAAATTAAAGAATGAAAGAATTGAGTGGGAAAGGAACTCCAAGACTTCTATTTAAGGAGTCACAGACTAAGAAGCAAATGTTGCTGATGCTATTGTAGCTAAAGAGCCAAATTGGAAAGTGGTTAGAAGGGTGTCAAGAAGAAGGCATCTAGAAGAAGGAAGAGCACAGAGGCTTGTTGTTTAATGTGGATCCTGATCAGTCCCCAAGTGGGAGATTGTTAGATTGTGTTGACTGATCAGGAAAGTACTATATATACTTTATAAATTCTTTGAAAAAAAATATATTTGGGCCCTATTTTATCAAGATTTTGGGCTGACACATAATTATTAATTATAGCCCTAAAGAGGTTTAAATACTTGTATAAAAGGGCTTAGGATTAGGGATTATTTCATAAGGTGTGATACGAAATTGGTTCTTGTGGCAGTATTGAGTTGTAAGGGATTAAAAATTGTAATCAGGTTGTAATCACTGGATCATAAAAATATTGGACTTGCTATTTGCTAGACATAGTCTAGGGATTGGGTGAACCACGTTAAATCTTGCTGCCTTGTGTTCTTTTCTATGTGATCTATTATTTTTTTTGTTCGTGGTTATATTTGCATGTAATTGTTATTTATATCCATGGTTTAATCCTAACAAGTGGTATCAGATCCTAATTGTTTTTTAGTTATCCTCTAGAGAAAAGTTTCACGGTTGAGTGGGAGTCTCACAATTGAGTAGGAGCAATGGAAGATGAGGGTAAGCTAAGGGTTGATAGGTTTAATGGGAAAAAATTCTAGTTATGGAATATGCAAATGGAAGCTATTGGAAGGCAAAGCCAAGAATCAAGGATCTATCTCAAATGATGAATGAGATCTTTTGGATAGAAAGGCACTTGGAAGCATTCGATTATGCCTTGCACCATTAGTGGCATTTAATATTAAAAAAAGAAAAAAGGATAGAAGAATTGATGAAAACCCTAGCAACACTATATGAAAAGCCCTCGACTTCAAGCAAGGTATTTCTCATGAAGCATTTATTTAATATGAAAATGGTAGAAGGTAGATCTATTAAAGATCATTTAAATGAGTTTAATACTATTACTAGTTAGTTATCTTCTGTGGATATCAATTTTGAAGAAGAAATTAGGGCTCTCTTGACTTTGTGTTCTTTGCTTAAAAGCTGGAATGGCTTAGCAATAGTTGTGAGTAATTCTATTCCTGGACCTAGTACCCTAAACTATGATGATGTGATTGGTGTTATTTTGAATGAAGAAACTCATAGGAAAACCTTAGGTGGATCTACATTAGGAAGTTCTTTGAATGCACAAAGTAGGGGTAGAATGACAAAGAGAGGAAATAATTCTGGAAATTGTGGGAAATCAAAAGGAAAGTCAAAGGGGAGGAGGTCTCAATTAAGAGGACTGAACGACTACTAGTACTATGAGAAACTAGGGCACAAAAAGAAATATTGATAGAATCGAAAGAAAAATGAAGGAGATAAATTAGATAGAGACAAGGACGCAAATGTGGTAAGTAAAAAACCCAAACAGGATGCTTTGCTTCTATCTTTAGAAAGTGTTGATGATTCATGGGTTTTAGATTCTGGTGCTTCATTTCATGCTACACCTCATAGAGGTTATTTCATTGATTATGTCCAAGGGGATTTTGGGCTTGTTTATTTGGGGGATAATGAACCCTATTAGATTGTTGGAAAGGAAAAAATTAAGATTAAGTTGGAGAATGGGAATCATTGGCTACTACATGAGGTAAGACATGTTCCAAGGCCAAGTAGGAATTTAATTTTAGCAAAGCAACTCGATGATGAGGGTTGTGTAGTTACTTTTAATGATAAAAATTGGAAGGTTTCAAAAGGTTCCCTTGTAGTAGCAAAAGGTGTGAAAGTAGGCACTTTAAATCTTTGTACAGGTTATATTGTTCCTTCTACTTTAATTGTTTCAGAGAAAAAGGAATGTTCAGGAACAATTGTTGTAGTTGAGCAAGGAGAACAAATAGTGGTTGTAGATCTTGATACAACATTGTGGCACAATAGACTTGGGCACATGAGTGTGAAAGGTATGAAAGTAATTCATTCAAAGAAAGTTTTACCAAGTCTAAAATGTGTTAATATGAATTTGTGTGAAAGTTGTGTGTATGGAAAATAAAAGAGAGTGATTTTTGTAAAGACTGAGAAGGAAAATAAAAGGGAGAAATCAAAGCTTGTGCATACCGATGTATGGGGACCAACTCAAGTATCTTCCCTTGGTGGCTTTCATTACTATGTTACATTTATTGATGATGCAACTAGAAAAGTATTGGTTTATTTTCTTAGATAGAAATATGATGTATTTCAAACTTTTAAGAAATAGAAATGCTTGGTTGAAAATGAGATTGGTAAAAAATTAAAATGTCTTAGATCTAATAATGGTGGTGAGTATTGCAGTCATAAATTTGAATATTATTGCTCCACATATGGTATTCGTAGATAGAAAACTATTCCAAGGACTCCACAAGAAAATGGAGTGGCTGAACGCATGAACATGACTATAATGGAGCACACAAGGAGCATGAGGTTGCATGTTGATTTGCCCTTACACATGTGGGTAGAGGCTATCAATACTATTGTATATTTGATTAATAGAGGTCCCTCCACTCCTTTGGGCTATGGTATTCTAGAGGAGGCATGGACTGGTGAGAAAGTGAGTTTTTCTTTTCTCAAAACCTTTGGTTGTGAAGCATTTGCTCACATAGATTCTGAAATATAACCAAGCTAGAAGCTAAGTCAAAAGAAAGTGTATTTGTTGGATATGGCATTAATGAATTTGGTTATAGGCTTTTGGATTTTGAAAATCATAAAATTGTAAGAAGCGAGGATGTCATAGTCAATGAGAAAGTGTTGTACGAAGATCTTTTGTAGCAGCATAAGAAGAAAGAAGATGATTATGTAGTGCTGGATGATACTCCAAAAGTTGATGTTCTATCCATTCCTCATGATGTGCAACAATCACAACAACAAATACTACATACATTAGTGAATGTTAGACAGTCAACAAGGCAAATTAGACCTCCAGAAAGATTCTCTCCCTCTTTGTATTCTATTTTACTTACTGATGCTAGTGAACCTAAAAGTTATGATGGAGCTATGCATGTGTATACTAAGATTCAGTGAGAGTCTACAATGAAAGATGAAATGGACTCTATTCTGAAGAATAAGACATGGGATTTGTGCAAGTTTCCTGTAGGTAAAAAGGCTTTACAGAATAAGTGGGTTTATAGGTTAAAAGAAGAGGATGGAGGTAAGGAAAGATTTAAAGCCAAGTTAGTTGTAAAAGGATTTGCACAAAAAAAAAGAATTGATTTTAATGAGATATTTTCTCTTGTTGTTAAAATGACTTCTATCTGTATTGTTTTAAGTCTAGTGGCTACTGAAGATTTGAATTTAGAGCAATTGGATGTTAAAATAACCTTCCTTCATGGTGATTTGGATGAAGAGATATATATGGCTTAGCCATAGGGATTTGCAGTCAAAGGTAAGGAGAACTTAGTGTGCAAATTGAAGAAAAATTTATATGGCTTGAAGCAAGCACCTCGGCAATGGTATCTGAAATTTGACAATTTTATGCTTGAGCATGGTTACAAAAGGTGTCATTCAGATCATTGTGTCTACTTTAAGAGGTTGGATGATGATAGCTACATTATTTGATGTTTATATGTTGATGATATGCTTGTAGCTAGGTCAAACATGGATCACATTAAGGGGTTGAAAAGCTAATTAGCACACGCATTTTCTATGAAGGATTTGGGGGCAGCAAAACAAATCCTTGGTATGAAGATTTGTAGAGATAAGAAGCATAGAACATTGATGTTATCTTAGGCTGATTATGTTGAGAAGGTGTTGCAATGTTTGTCTATGAAGAATGCTAAAGTTGTCAGCACACCTTTACCTAATCATTTGAAGTTGACTATGGAGATGTGTCCCAAGACATAGGAAGAGGAGGATAAGATGTCCAAAGTACCCTATGCTTCAGCTATAAGAAGCTTGATGTATGCTATGGTATGTACTAGGCTAGATATTGCACATGCAATGGGAGTCATTAGCAAGTATATGAATCATCCTAAAATTGAGCATTGGAATGCAGTCAAATGGATTCTTAGATATTTGAGAGGAACATCTAATAAGTGTTTACAATTTGGGGTCTCTACTATTGATTTACAGGGCTATGTTGATGCAAATTTGGCAGGGGATATTGATACTAGGCAGAGGACTATAGGTTACATCTTTACTATTGGTGGGTCAACCATGAGCTAGGTTTCTAGGTCACAAAAGGTTAATGCTTTATCCACTACAGAAGCAGAGTATGTAGCTGCTACAGAGGCAGTCAAGGAGATGATATAGCTTTAGTTCTTCTTGCGAGCATTGCGACATCCTTCAAAGGATAATTATTTGTTCATAGATAGTCAGAGTGCCATTCATTTTACAAAGAATTTAGCTCTAGATTCAAAAACCAAACACATACAATTGTAGTACCATTTCATTTAGTTAGTTTTGAAGGATGGACAGTTAAAGCTGGAGAAGATACATACCAATGATAATCCAGTAGATATGTTGACAAAGGTAGTAACAAGGGAGAAGTTGAACTCCTCTTTAGCTTCAGTTGGTCTTCTAGATTGAATATGAATAAAATAATAGTAGAGTCTAGGGTGGTTTGATCTAGTGGGAGCCCCATGTGGTAGCGCTATTGCTACAAGATCAATCTCCAAGTGGGAGATTGTTGTTTAGTGTAGAGCCTAATTTGTCCCCAAGTGGGAGATATTGTAAGGAAACTTGCAACAAAGAATATAACCTTTTCCACATAACCCATAATAGATCTAAAATAAACATAGAATGAAAATCCACATGTAAGAGAATAGAGAACATACCCACAAAATTATGACACAAGATATACCTTGGGAAACCCTCGTTGAGGGAAAAAACCCAACCTCCAAAAGCATCCATCACCATGTATTATTCAACAAAAACACCATTACAATACAACCATGGAAGCCTTCAAAGCCATAGCCACAATCGAGCAAACTATGTGAACAAGCATGAATCCACACATCCCATGCCATGCTTCCAACCTTCACAAATGCTCCCCTAGCTAACCTATCAAGCCTTATACCACTTGACTCATGCCTTTTCCTCTTCTTCTTGTCATGCCAACAACTACCCTTGTGGCTACTTATATATTAGCAAGTCCCACAAAACCACTAAGTGGTATTACATAAACCATGTGCTACCTAACCCACCAACCCCACATTTAATATTGGGCATTTAATTCGTTTCTCCAATATTAAACAATTACACAAAATATTATCACAACGTTACAATACAACTCATCAAGAATATTCTATGGAAATCTTTACATGTTGCATGTCCACCTAGGTGGAACGTTTTATAATAAAATAAAATAATAAAATTTAAGTAATATCATGCAATGTGTGCAACACCTATTATCTCAACAATCTCCCACTTGTTGTAGACATTGCATAGGGTCAATCTGTAGCCACATAAATGAACAAGGGAACAATCTCTCCTAGCACATCCACCATCATGGATCAAAGTACACCATGTGCTCCATCCTGGTACCCACAACAAAATTAAAGTATCCAACATCTCAAACATGAATGAAGCCACCTCCTATTATGCCACTACCACTGGCCATACATAGAAGCCATCCAAAGAGAAAGCCACCCAACCTATTGCATTAGAAGATACCATAATAAAATAAAATAATAAAATTTAAGAAATATTATGCAATGTGTGCAACACCCATTATCTCAACAATCTCCCACTTGTTGTATACATTGCATAGGGTCAATTTGTAGCCACATAAATGAACAAGTGAACAATCTCTCCTAGCACATCCACCATCACGGATCAAATTACACCATGTGCTCCATCCTGGTACCCACAACAAAATCAAAGTATCCATCATCTCAAACATTAATGAAGCCACCTCCTATTATGACATTGCCACTGGCCATACATAGAAGCCATCTTGTACCAACTGAAATGTCAAGCACAAAAAACCTGATCCAAAGGCAATAACATGTATCAGTAGTTGTCAAAATATCCATAGTAGAAATAGCACCCATAGAAAAGTGCCAACCCATCCAACTATCCATACCTCCAAAAGTATACCAAGTGAATCTCATATCATCAACATATCCAATTTGTCACCTGCAATCACAAGCCTCAAGAACATTACCTACCACATATATACCAAGAAGCTCCCACTACAAAAGATAATGTCAAATCTATAGCCAATCCACTCACAACATTTCAAAGAAGTGAATCCATGTAGTATCAAGGACATCCACAATACATAAATTGATATCTTGCAAAAATAACTCTCATAACAAATCTCCAATAGTCTCCCAAATTCTCCACAACCAATAGAGGAAAGAGATAAAGGAATAACCATGTCATCTCTCACATGATATACATGAAAACAAACTAGTGATCACAATCTCTAATCCAATCTCAAATCCAATGTAAGTGAAATCGAACATCTAGGAAGATAACCAAGACCAAAGAAACCATGCAAATCATAATTTGCATAATGTCCTTCTACACGAACCTCTAGATGTAAATTGTGCAAGTATGATCTCCTCCATAAAACTCCAACAAGAAGCCTCAACAACACCCAAACCATACCATCTAACTAATCATGGATGTAAGCCTCTCACAAGAAGATCAAACTCATAAACCATTCCTAATCCAAGGAATAACCATTCCTAAACCAAGGAATATGCTCAATATAAAACCATCTCCCAAACTCAACCAGCATAACAACATATGGACATGGAGATAATCAATTCTAATCTATCTCTCAAATGATCCCTCTAGAACTAACTCATGTACCATAGCTCAAGATCCATATCCATGAAAGACAAGCATAAATATAATGAAACTAAGAGAAAACAATGGGCTATAACTCTCAAGTAGCAAACTGTTGAGTAGACCAAGAGTGGGGAATGAGAGTGCTCATCAAGATATCCAAGTCTCCAACCAAAAATCGTCTAAGAACAATATCCTCTCAAGTCCATATCAGGTGACTACCCCTTAGACTTCCTGCTAAAATCATCAACTGCCCCAACAAATACTTCTCTAATCCAAGAGAAATTAGCATCACCACTGTCTCTAAGTATCCATGAGCACCTATAACAGATCCACCTTCTACCATTTTCATATTAAATAAATGCTTCATGAGAAATACCTTGTTTGAAGCAGAGGGCTTTTCATACAGTGTCGCTAGGGTTTTCATCAATTCTTCTATCATCTTTGCTTTCATAATATTAAATGTCATTGATGATGCTAGGCATAATCGAATGCTTCCAAGTGCCTTTCTTTCCGAAAAATCTCATTCATCATTTGACATAGATCCCTGATTCTTGGCTTTGCCTTCCAATGGCTTCCATTTGCATCTTCCATAACTAGAATTTTTCCCATTAAACCTATCAACCCTCAACTTACCCTCATCTGCCATTACTCCCACTCAACTGTGAGACTCCCACTCAACCATGAAACTTTCTTGCAAAGGATAACTTAAAAAAAACTAGGCTCTAATACCATTTGTTAGGATTAAACCATGGACAGAAATAACAATTACATGCAAATATAACCAATAACAAAAAAAAAAATAGATCACATAGAAAAGAACTCAAAGCACCAAGATTTAACATGGTTCAACCAATCCATGGGCTACGTCCACTAAACAACAAGTCCAATATTTTTATGATCCAATGATTACAATTTGATTACAATCTGTAATCCCTTACAGCTCAATACCACCGTAAGAACCAATTTTGCATCACACCTTATGAAACAATCCCTAACCCTAAGCCCTTTTATACAAGTATTTAACTACTTTAGGGTTCTAATTAATAATTACATGTCGGCCCAAAATCTCGATAAAATAGGGCCCAATTTTTTCTTTTTTTAAGGCAATACCTCGAACCTCAAAGAATTTATGAAGTATGTATAGTACTTTCTTGATCAGTCACCACAATCTAACAAGGCTCTGCTTTTACAAGTGGTCAAAAAGAGATGATTTCACTAATACATTAAGCATGGAGACTTAAGGAGACTAAGCTTGAAAGGAGGGCAAGCTGTCAAGAGTTGCAAAGATTGAAGGATAGGTAATGGTATGAGCTGAGAAGTGATTTGAGATCTACAAGTTAAGTTATATTCTACAATCAAGTCAAAATCCTTAATTGTTACTCTCTAGAAATTGCATCAATCAAGATAGAAGAAAAATCCTATGGACTTAGGTTGGCCTAACAACTATTTGTAACTCCTTTAATAGGGTGGCATTCCAAGTGAATATTCTAAAGTCCTCTAACAAGGTGGTTAAATCCTTAACAAGGTCACATTTAATAGTGTGTTGTAAGCCTCTAATAGGATAGGCCTTTCATAGGATATCACTTTAGAAGAGTGAGAACTGAGTAGCATGTTACTAGTGGTTTTTTTCAAATTGGATTTTCACGTAAATCACTGTGTTATGTGTTGATTTTTATGTGTTATGCTTGCATGTTGATTTACAGTAACTTGTTGATTAGAAAAGCTAATGCTTGGATGAATGAATGGTTGAATGGGCTGACCACACTTAGTGAAAAAGTTTGAATAGAACATTTGGAGCTTGAATAATTGATTCACTCCCCCCCCCCCCCTCAGTTATTCTAAAGCATTTCTAACAAAATGATCATTAAAAAAAGATCATTATGCATTTGAGTAATTCAATGTTAGATACAAAGAATCATATAAATTTAGTAGTCTAACTTTTGGTTTTCTTTTTTTCTTTATGTAGTAGGCATCTTCTCTACCTAGTGCAGTGAAGAGGTTGCATTTTGATAATCCACCAATAGCCTAGGATTGTATAGTTGTCATATGATGCGTCATGAGACATTTTGAGATGGCATATGCCACATTTTTTACAGAAACATTGATATTATACACATTCCGATGGCATGATCAACCACATTTTGTATATGGATCTATGTATTTTGATATATATTTGTGTAAATTGTCTATGGATACATGAATTTTGATATATATTTATGTAATTTGTCTATGGATACATGTATTTTGATATATATTTTTGTCATTTATGTGCACAATGATATACATATTAATTTAGTATTTAGTATTGTTCAATTTATCATGGATCATGTGTATTGTTCATATTTATGAAATATCATTAATTTTGATCATGTTTGTTATATTCAATTCAAATGCAATAATTTGTGCATAACATTTTAATAACCTTTATTGTCAAATTTGGATGTAATATTTAATTTGAAGTGTTATCATGACATAAACACACTTGTTAATCTCTTACACAAAGTTCACATAACCCAAAATCTGATTTTAAACTCCACCTTCAACCTTGCAACTAACTCTTGGCTTCAAATCTAATCTCAACACACTTAAGGACTCCACTCCTCAACCATGGATTCTATTCCCAACCACAAACTCATTCCTAGACTCATAATCTTTGATAACTAGCCCTTCACTTTGTTACTATCCTCATACTACAACTTTTCAATTTCAACATAACCTCAAAATATCCTAACTTAAGAGACTTGATTGAATCAAACTCTTTTAACTTGGTTTCCCAATACCATATCCATATGAATAACATCTATACATTTCTCACATTCATCAGATTACCTATACTGATCCACTTAACAAAATTGGATTCATTAATGCATGTTATCATTTCACACCTTATATAGGTGTTTACAACCTTGTATGGTCATGCTCAAATCCCTAACTAACTCTTTACACTCATTTTCACTTTGCAAGAAAAAATTGCAATTTTGAAATTTTGCAACTTTTAGAACTTTGACAATTTTGAGCAATTATTGCTATAAGTGTAAATTCCTAATTAGATGAGTTCCCCAAACTTGGTAAGGGGTTATTGATAGCCTGCACAAGCTTCAAGTTATGAGCCTTGGAAGATTGACCTCGAAACGCACTTAGAGCACCTTGGAGTCTCCTCGGTACGAGGTGGTCGCAGATGATGGATGGTCTCCGTGGGTGGAACAAGGGTGTCACTAGGGTTCACCCACCCATTCAAAGCTAATGGTGCTGAAAATTCAATACCAAGGTCAATAATTTCAAAGTTACGCTATGGTGCACCTATGAACTAAGGCACACTATGAGTTTTGGCATCGAGCAAGATCATTGTGTTGAATCCAAACGAAACATGATCTCTTGAAAATGAGATAGGTTATTTTAGACCTTAGCATTACCCTCCTGTAGCATTTTACATTTCATCGATAGCTCACATGAGCTTTGAGTTACGACCCTTGGAAGATTCACCTTGAAACGCACTTAGAGCACCTTAGAGTCTCCTCAGCATGGGGTGGTCGCGGACAATGGATGCTCTCTGCAAATAGAACAAGGGTGTTACTAGGGTTCACCCACCCATCTAGAGCTAATGGCACTGATGATTTGATGCAAAGATGAGTAGTTTCAGAGTTACACTTTGGTGCACCTATGAACTAAGGTATGCTCTGAGTTTTGGCATCAAGCGAGATTGCTATGCCTAATCAAAATGAAATGTGATCTCTTGAAAATGAGATAGGTTATTTTAGGGCTCAGTGTCATTGTTTTGTAGCATTCTATGCTTCATCAATATCCCTTACGAGCTCCGAGTTACAATCCTTGGAAGATCAACCTCGAAACGAACTTAGAGCACTGTGGAGACTCCTTGATACAGGGTGACCACGAACGATGGATGGTCTCCACGACTGAAAAAAGGGTGTCACTAGGTTTCACCCACCCATCTAGAGCTAATGCCACTAATAATTCAATGCCAAGATCAATGGTTTCAAAATTATGTTGTGGTGCACCTATGAATTGAGGCACATTGCGAGTTTTGGCATCGAGCAAGATTATTGTGTCGAATCCAAATAGAATGTGATCTCTCAAAAATGAGATTGGTTATTTTAGGCCTTAGCATCACCATCTAGTATCATTTGATGTTTCATCAATAGCCCTCATGAGCTCTGAGTTATGACCCACAGAAGATCAACCTTGAAATGCACTTAGAACACCTTGGAGACTCCTTGGTACAGGGTGGCCACGGATGATGGATGGTCTCCATGGCCAAAACAAGGGTGTCACTAGGGTTCACCTGCCCATCTGGAGCTAACGACACTGACAATTTGATTCCAAAATCAGCAATTTCAAAATTATGTTGTGGTGTACCTATGAACTAAGGCACACTACAAGTTTTGGCATCGAGCGAGATCGTTGTGCCAAATCCAAATGAAATGTGATCTCTAAAAAATGAGATAAGTTAATTTAGGCCTTAACATCACTATCCTATAGCATTCAATATTTCATCAATAGCCCTCATGAGCTCCAAGTTATGACCCTCAGAAGATCAACCTTGAAACGCACTTAGAGCACCTTGGAGACTCCTTGGTACGAGGTGGCTGCGGACGATGGATGGTCTCCACAGTTGGAACAAGGGTGTCACTAGGGTTCACCCACCCATCTAGAGTTAATGGCATTGAAAATTTGATGCCAAGATTAGCGGTTTCAAAGTTACATTGTGGTGCACCTATGAACTAAGGCACACTATGAGTTTTGGCATCGAGCAAGATTGTTGTGCCGAATCCAAACGAAATTTGATCTCTTGAAAATGAGATAGGTTATTTTAGGCCTCGACATCACCATCTTGTAGAATTTGACATTCATCGATAGCCCTTACGAGATCCATGTTACAACCCTCAGAAGATTGACCTCGAAAAGCACTTAGAGCACCTTGGAGACTCCTTGGTATGGGGTGGTCGTAGATGAAGGAGGGGCTCCATGGCTAGAACAAGGGTGTCACTAGGGTTAGTATTAAAATTAAAAATATTATTCTTTATGTCTCTCAAGTTTTTGGCATTTGGCACAATGCAAGTTTGGTGTTAATATGTATTAAAATCATCATTTTTTAGGTCCTACCACATAAATTGCATTAAGTAAAATCATCTTTGTTTCTTACATTAAATCAATAAGTTTACATTTACAATATATCAAGTGATACATCATTATTACATCAATACACAACTACCCAAAATCGTTGTGTCAAAAATAGTAGTGTCAAAAATTGTAGTATCAATAAAAGTATTGTAGAAAATCATAGTGTCAAAAATAAAATAGATTTTTCTTCATTCTGCTCCTTATTTAACTTTTTATCTTCATGCATGACTACTCTCCATGATGTACCTACATTCCAATATCATAAAAAATATTAGTAACTTATTGTATTAAACAAGATAATCATTAGTTCACTGAATCATAATGAAAAAAATAACAAAAGAAGTAAATATACCAAGTTAAGTGTTCTAGTAGGGCCTGCTCTCTGTTTTAGGGTCTCCTACAAGGCTTTATGATCAGCATTAGTAATAGTAAAAAGTTATTTTACTTTTGGTCTTCCTTGATGCTTCAACAACTTTACATTTGTTTCTATAATAAGATGTGAATATATGAGAATTATTTTGTGCTTCTAATAGTCTTAAAATGCAGGAATTCCATTCCTTCTAAGCATGTATGTCTACAGACATGTTCCAATGACAACCACTAAACTAGTAGGATATGTGAATCCATCATCATCTATGATCAGTTGTGCAAGATTATGTTTATCTCTTACACAACGTGCTAACCAATAATTGGATTTCTCATCATTCCTCTGTGATGCAACCAATGCAAAGGCATGTCCTGGCTAAAGAAGATTTGATAGATGGTTATCCTCAAGTGAACTTTCCATGTCATCATTTTTTATAGAGGGTATGATAGAAAATGGAGTAAGATAATGTGGAGCCCATGTGCCCACCCACTCACTCAACTCACAGTGATCCCAATCACTCTAAAAACAACAAAGACAAAAGAAAGCTAGTTGTTGTGTCCAAATGGTCCATGTACTAGAGTCAGAGCTCCAAAATGAATGCATTTTTGATGAGTCTCTCACTGTAGCACAATCTAATCTATCACCTATGGACCCTTCCTCAACCAACCAAAAGAACCTACATACCACTTAATCAAGTGTCCCCCCTATGATAATGCTAAACTACACCAATCATTGATGCTATGAGCATCAAGAAGCTCTGTTCTTGAAATCTTCAATTGCTTCTTAACTAGAGATCTCTTCACACATGCCCCTACTCCATCATGTTCCCATGTCCCATGGCTAGACTAAAAAAAAATCCAAATATGAGGTACCCCCCTCTCTATGTGCATCTTACACAACCAATAAAACATGCGAGCATTCTTGAATTGACTTGTACAGTTATCTGACCAAATGATATGTCTATCCATAGAAATTGCATGCTCCTATAAGAAATCAAAATAATTCTTGAAAAAATGTTGCACAAACTCGTGAGAGTGAGATCTATCATCACTCATATAAAAATGATACTCTCTAACAATTTTTCAATTATCTTCCACACTATCAGGGGCATGTCTATATGTTATGTGGACAAAAATAACAATCTAAATGGAGTTGTAATACTGATATTGTGTCTCATTTTGAGGTTGCAATATGTAGTTCTTAGCAAAGTCAACAACTGATATAATAGTGACAATGGAAAAAGTCTCCTTACACACTTTAGATTGTTGATCCAACCACTAAGACCTGTGACTATGTCTTGCATACTTGTCGAAAATATTTGTCTTAAAATCTGAAATAAAACTAGCCACATTGATTTCTTTTGCAACCAATTCACATCTAGAGCACTCACCCCCACTCTTCAATGTGTATTTCACCATTTCATGTACTTTTTTTCTTACTATTGTCTTTCCAAGATCTTGTTCAAACCCCTCATGGAAACATGTGTCAAACTTGGATAAGCCACCACATTTTGAACACTTCTCATTTAAGCAAGCATTTCTATAAAAGAAACAACCATCAACTCTATGACATAAAAATTGATTTAGCAAGTTTCTTGATGATTTTGGAAGCCTACTAGCACAACAATTCTCCAACATTTCTTTACTATGCAAAGTAGAACGGATGGAACGTAATAGTTCATGGTGCATAATAAAATCGACATGATATTTGTAACAACATGTATTTCGAATTTTAAGTGGCACACAATAAAATGGCTTCAATGATTCAAAAACCCTTTGTGATATATGAAGACTTGGATGACTCTCTCTAAATTGTTTGAACAACATAGTTTGACTTACCTCCAAATAATGTTTAGGATGTGGTGTGCAATCTCTGATGTCAATTCTCAACTTTAACACGTCTTTGGCATTAAGTGATACTCTTGAGCTAGAGTGTCAAAATTGTGTAATTTCTTCCTTCACATCATCAAATAGCTTCTTATCAAAATGCAAAAGTCTCCCACCAAAAGCCCATGTTTCATTTTGAAGACGATCATCAATTCTCTCTCGTCTACTAAGTGCTCTTCTCTAAGTAGTATGATTTAGGTTCAAGTCAATACAAGTTTGTCTCATATATCTACCCTTTCTCAAATGATGACTTACTAAAGAGGTTGTAATAACCCTTCAAGCAACTCTATTATCCTTCTCCCTATCATTTTTTCCAATGCTATTGAGAGCACTGAAAAGATTCTTCACAATAATGACATTTCTTTCCAATTTTTTATTGACACTAATCTTCAATTTGGAAAGCATAGGTCTCATTTTTTGCATCTTTAATAAGTGCATAAAAAGCTGACATTGCTCCACCACTGTCTTGTTGGCGAAAAATATCTTATATAGTCTTGAAGCCCATAACCAAATGGTTATTTTTGATTTTTTCCCTTTCAAATTGGTAATAATTGTTTCATCAATTTCAATTATCCATTTTGGTGTTCTAGAACTTTCATGTCAATTATAATTAGGAGATATGTAAGGTTCCTATGCATTGTCATGTTTGGCATGGTCAATCATGCAATTTAAATTATGATTTGGTAGCATTTCATCCTCCAAATTTTCATTCTCTAAATTTTCAATCCTGACATTATCATTATCAATTGGTACATTTTCATTCCCCAACTACACATATTCATTATTTGACTCTATGATTTCACCTTCAACCAATTCATCATCAACTTGACTCACATTTAACATACCTTGTCTTTTCCTTTGGTGATTTACCATGTCCCTTTCCTTATATGTCGCAATGTCTTCATTTCATACCTTCCTTTTGAGTTTAGCCTTTCGATGACTATTGCTCCGCATTCAGATGACAATATCGAACACCTAATGATATATTATCAAACTTTTTTTATCGTTTTGGCCCCAAAATGTGAGTTTTCCCAAAACCCGTAAAAATGGCCCACAAAAAGCGATGTTCTCGGGTCTGCAGTGACAGGAAATATTTTGAAAAATTTATGCCAATTTAATCAGGTACCCGATAATAAATTGAATGTCTGATTTCAGATCGAACATCCGATATCAATGCCAAAATTTTAGAGGGAATTAAGGGGAATGTATGATAAGTAATATTATTTAGGAGAATTGTTATGTATTATATATTATTATGACTTATTATTATTATTATTAATATGTGTGATTATTATATTATATTATTATTAAATATAATAATATATGTTATTATTATTATTATATTAATAATATATATTACAATAATAATATATATTATAATAATATATATATTATAATATTAATAATATATATTATTATTATTATTTTATTATATATAAATAGTACATTATTATTATATATAAATATAATATATATATTAATATTATATTATTATTAAATATAACATGTCCCAAGGCACCCTAGGACCCCTAGGGATGCATGTGGTTGGTTCTAATGTGTCAAGAACCTATGACCCCTCTCGATGCATTTCATGACAACATATGTCCCTAGGGGCCCTAGGACCCCTAGGGATGCATTTGGTTGGTTTCAATGCATCGAGAGGGGTCATAGGTTAACCAGTAACCCCTCTCGACACATTTCACAACAACGTATGTCCCTAGAGGGCCTCAGGACCCCTAGGGACACATGTGGTTGGTTCCAATGCATCAAGAGGAGTCATAGGTTAACATATGACCCCTATCGACGCATTTCATAAAAATGTATGTCCCTAGGGGCCCTAGGACCCCTAGGGATGCATGTGGTTGGTTCTAATGCATCGAGAGGACCTATGACCCCTCTCGATGCAATTCATGACAACCTATGTCCCTAGGGGTCCTAGGGCTCGTAGGGAAACATTTGGTTGGTTCTAATGCATTGAGAGGGGTTATAGGTTAACTTATGACCCCTCTCAATGCATTTCATGACAATGTATGTCCCTAGGGGCCCTATGACCCCTAGGGATGCATATGGTTGGTTCCAATGCATCAAGAGGGGTCATACGTTAACCTATGACCCCTCTCGATACATTTCATGAAAACGTATGTCCCTAGGGCCCCTAGGGACACATATGGTTGGTTTTAATGCGTTGAGAGGGGTCATAGGTTAACCTATGACCCTTCGACCCCTCTCGACGCATTTCATGACAATGTATGTCCCTAAGGGCCCTAAGACCCCTAGGGATGTATTTGGTTGGTTCTAATGTCTCAAAAGGGGTCATAGGTTAACAAATGACCCCTCTTGATGCATTTCATGACAACCTATGTCCCTAGGGGTCCTAGGGCCCCTAGGGATGCATTTGGTTGGTTCCAATGCAGTTCAATACATTTCATGACAGCATATGTTCTTAGGGGCCCTAGGACCCCTAAGGATGCATTTGATTGGTTCTAATGCATCAAGAGGGGTCATAGGTTAACTTATGACCCCTCTCGATGCATTTCATGACAACATATGTCCCTAGGGGGCCCTATGAACCCTAGGGACACGTGGTTGGTTCTAATGCATCAAGAGGGGTCATAGGTTAACCTATGACACCTCTCAACACATTTTACAACAACGTATGTCCTGAGGGGCCCAAGGACCCCTAGGGACACATTTGGTTGGTTTCAATGCATTGAGAGGGGTCATAGGTTAACCTATGACCCCGCTTGACACATTTCATGACAATGTATGTCCCTAGGGGCCCTACGATCCCTAGGGATGCATGTGGTTGGTTCTAATGAGTCAAGAGGGGTCATAGATTAACCTATGACCCCTCTCGATGCATTTCATGACAACGTATGTCCCTAGGGGCCCCCTAGGGATGCATGTGGTTTGTTCAAATGCATCAAGAGGAGTCATAGGTTAACCTATGACCTCTCTCGACCCATTTCATGACAACATATGTCCCTAGGGGTCATAGGACACCTAGGGACACATTTGGTTGGTTCTAATGCGTTGAGAATGGTACTCTTGATGCATTTCATGACAACCTATGTCCCTTAGGGTCCTAGGCCCCCTAGGGATGCATTTGGTTAGTTCCAATGCATGGAGAGGGGTCATAGGTCAATCTATGACCCCTCTCGATGCATTTCATGACAATGTATGTTCCTAGGGGCCCTAGGACCCCTAGGGATGCATTTGGTTGGTTCTAATGTGTTGAGAGGGGTCATAGGTTAATCTATGACCCCTCTCGATGCATTTCATGAAAACTTATGTCCCTAGGGGCCCTACAACCCTTAGAGATGCATGTGGTTGGTTCTAATGCATCGAGAAGGGTCATAGATTAACTTATGACCCCTCTCAATGCATTGGAACCAAGCAAATGCATCCCTAGGAACATACGTCCCCTCTCAATGCATTTCACAACAATGTATGTCCCTATGGGCCCTACGACCTTTGGGAACACATTTGGTTGGTTCTAATGTATTGAGAGGGGTAATAGGATCTTGACGCATTTAATGACAACATATGTACCTAGGGGCCCTACAACCCTTAGGGACACATGTGGTTGGTTCTAATACATCGAGAAGGGTCATAGGTTAACCTATGACCCCTCTCAATGTATTTCATGACAATGTATGTCGTTAGGGGCCCTAGGACCCCTAGGGACAAATTTGGTTGGTTCCAATGCATCGAGAACCTATGACCCCTCTCGAGACATTTCATGACAACCTATGTCCCTAGGGCCCCTAAGGATGCATCTAGTTGGTTTCGATGTGTCGAGAGGGGTGATAAGTTAATCTATGACCCCCCTCAATGCATTTTCATGACAAAATATGTCCCTAGAAGTCCTAGGGCCCCTAGGGACGCATCTGGTTGGTTCCAATGTGTCAAGACGACACATTTTCGTGACAACGTATGTCCCTAGGGGCCCTAGGACCTTGAGGGATGCATCTAGTTGGTTCCAATGCATCGAGAGGGGTCATAGGTTAACCTATGACCCCTCTCGATGCATTCCATGACAACCTATGTCCCTAGGGGTCATAGAGCCCTTAGGGACACATTTGGTTGGTTCTAATGCGTTGAGAGGGGTCATAGGTTAACCTATTACCCCTCTCGATGCATTTCATGACAATGTATATCTCTAGGGGCCCTAAGACCCCTAAGGATGCATTTGGTTGGTTCCAATGTGTCGAGAGGGGTCATAAGTTAATCTATGACCCCTCTCAATGCATTTCATGACAACGTATGTCCCTAGGGGCCTTAGGACCCCTAGGGACACATGTGGTTGGTTCTAATGCATCGAGAGGGGTCATAAGTTAACCTATGACCCCTCTTGATGCATTTCATGATAATGTATGTCCTTAGGGGCCCTAGGACCCCTAACGACACATGTGGTTTGTTCTAATGTGTTGAGAGAGGTCATAGGTTAACCTATTACCCCTCTCGATGCATTTCACGACAACCTATGTCCCTAGGGGTTCTAGGACCCCTAAGGACACATTTGGTTGGTTCCAATGTGTTGAGAGGGGTCATAGGTTAACCTATGACCCCTTTCAATGCATTTCATGACAATATTATATTTAATAATAATATAATACTATATATTTTAATATAATAATAATATATTATTATTAGATTATATAACAATAATAATTATATATGTTACTAGATTATAGATTTAATAATAATAATAACTATATATATTATTATATATAATAATAGTCATATAATATTACTATATATATTTAATAATAATATTTATCACATATATTACTATATTATATTTAGTTATAATTATTATTATTATATTTATAACTATATTATATTTAATAATTATTATTATACATATTACTATATGTAATAATAATATTTAATAATAATAATCATAATCATATGTAATAATAATATTAATGTCCACACTTCCCCCAAATAAATTTCCCTCTAAAACCCTCTAAAGTTTCCCTCTCAAATTTCTTTCCAAAATTGCAATTGGAAATTTTTTTTTTCTCTCAAATTCCCCTCCCTCAAAAATTACAATTGGAAAAGTCGTAGTGATCAGACACCCGATTTTAGCTAAAAAGATAGAAGAATTGTGAAAAATCTCCTGTGTGTCGGTAGACAGACGAAGGGCAAGGGGCTTGCGGTCCAAGATTGGGTTCCTTGAAAGCAAAGACCTCTCAAAAACAGCTACAAGACCACCGGAACCGATGCCAAAGGGGAAGAAGATCTTCCATTACCAACAAAGGACATTGGGTATCTGATTAGGCTCAGCATTTACCAAGCCTATTTGTTCAACCCAAAAAATGTGTTTGAGAAGGGTTTTACTAACACTCAGACTTTGGGTAGCCATCTGACAATGTTATTTTCATCAAAATTGAATGAAACAAAAAGAGATTTTTTATAACACTCTCAACATTCCATCGATATAATTGCTGTCAAATTTTGAGTTTGATAAGTATTTATTAGTTAATTTTCAATGAAGATGATTGTAAAATGCTGATTGACATACTAATTGAAAAATAGCTATAACTTTCAAACGATATAACATTTTTAAAATCTAAACGTTGTATCACATTCTATGCTTCGCCTAGTATAAGGGAAAAAAATTAATTTGGTAGAGTTTTCAATTAGTTAAGGTAGTCAGACATGGATTTTTTTTTTCGAAATTTTTTTAATAGAAAATTCATATTTAATTATTTATTTGGAATAAAAATACTCAAAACTATGCATCACATCTAGGCCTGAGTCTACTTTTATATCTATAATTATATTAAAAAAAATTATCATTTGATTTTGATTAAGGTGGCCATACATACACCTACTTTTTATTTTTGCCCTAAAATTTTTGTAGTAGTGCATTAAAATCCAAACTTCTGACCAATCAAATATTTTTTTCTCCTGATAAGGCCTAGTAGTTTAGAAACTACGTTCAATTTTCTACAAATTATTTTCTTACAACTTTTTGATATAAAGTCCAAAACCACTTTAAAATTATGTGTCAAGTTGACATAACCCTGATTTGCTAGTTTTTCATTGCAACTTAAGGCCATAGTTTGGTTGACCATGATCTTGCACATACCCTGGTATGCATGTGTGACGCTTTGCTAGTGTCAAAAATGCCTACCTCAAAATAGTGTTTAGCCAATAGGAAACTGATAATATGAATTTACTAGATGTGTAAAAATATAAGATTATTGAAAAACTATGGTTTGCACCATTATTTTCATTCAACACTTTTTCCAATAATTCAACTAATCGAAAAATAGGGTAGTGAAAACTATAGTCTCATGCAGTGAATAATAATCTATTTATCTTTGCAAATGCTTTTAGAATGAAGCTATGGAAAGTAAATGCTTATCATGCAATATTGCATGCACTTATATTGGCCACTTTTGTACCATCTTTCTAGTTATGCACCATAGAGAAGCACGTGAAGTTCATGCACAATACCAGATGACATCTATAGAAAAAGACATATCTAAAGTCCTATTTTTATCTAATTTTTAGTGAGAAAATAAAAAGATTGTGTATCGCCCCGCCAAGGGATCCAAAAGAATTAACCTAAAGTTTCACTAAGTTTGCTAAACATTTTTTTTTTTAAAGTAAGAATGTATAACATACACATCAAACACATAGTAGCAGAAGCAATAACATGTAATCATTGACAAACATACATTGCAAGTTACATTTCCTAAGGATCCCAAGACGTTGAGTCACGTTTAAATTTAATTAATTCTAAGTCTAACAACTATCACATACATATGAAAGAATAATCAGAAAGTCCCATGTCCATTATATACACTTGTTCTGAATGCCTCTTGGCAAATTAATTCGGAATGCTCAATCATCCTCTGTACAAGTCACAGGGTATGAAAGGCTTAAAAGAATATACATATGTAAAGATAAAGATACAACATCCTCAAATCCATGATACAAGGTACAGTAAAAATATATAAATCTATTCACCATACCTGATACATCCATACATCCATAATGATAAAACATCTATCATAAAATCTAACCATCCATCATAATAATCCAAGAACATAGTGAAGATAAATGCCAATCACGAAAACTCCAGCCATGGTGATCATGGAATGGATCTCAATGGTAAGAGTAAAAAGCACTACCACCCGACCGCGTGGAACCTAAATGGTCCACTCCCACCGCGCTGAGGAGATAGTCTCAAGTCCCAAATAGGATAACAAAACCTATAATCATAAATAATCTCTAAGTCCAGGAAATCCTATAAGTATGCTAACTCAAGGGTTCCTAAAAAGATCGACATTTAAATCCCAAAGGTACCACAAGACACGTAGGAAACCTAATATGCAAGCGGGAAAGTGTCATCGCAAAAGTCACGTAGAAGTTACCCGAGCAATCCCTTAGGAATCCCGGGTCCCTACTGATCCCTGCGGCCACTAGTATCCTCTCGTACTAACGAGGCATACTATGGAGTGCAAGGTCATAACCAAGCGTTCTCTCTACCCCATCCTAGTCTGTACTAGCACTCAAGGCATGGGAGAGAACATACAATTATCTTATTAGGTTCATTTTCCCTTATTTAGTGTAAATGTTTTCACTTATTAAAACAACTTACAATGGGTTACTCCAGGCAGCCTCTTAGGGCCCCGATCCTCATTGCAAGCCACTTCCCGACACTACACATAGATAACCTACCCTAGGCTCATGAAATCATAAATCAAAGAATCATAATAAAACCACCTCAGTCCTATACAAGCAACTGAAAAGACATCATAAAAGATAAGCCACAAAACTACATCAGTTCTTCATGAGCAACAGATAAGCACCAAATAATAATCATATGACCACGACAGTTCTCTATCAGCAACTGAAGGCATCAATGATAGATCACAAAATCCAATGGTTCTCCAATGAGCAACTAGAAAGTATCTCAATAGTAAATTACAACACTGATCGAAGACTCCAAAATGGTCAAGTCAAAACATGACATCATCAAAAACATAACAAACACTATAGTCTTTTCAAGCGACCGAAAAGCAATCCAAGTATAACTAATCGAGACTCAAAAATGGTTATCAAATATAACTGATCGAGACTCAAAAATGGTTAAGTCAAGTATCTTAAATACATACATCATAGCTTCACACAAGGAAACTGGAAAGCAATAACCAACAGTAATCACGAACATGTCATAGAGCATATCAACACATCAACAGGGTTGGGTTTAAAAGATCGAGATCAAAACAACATAACATCACATTCACATAATCCCCGAGCCTCTGGTAACAACCTAGGACTGGTCAATGCTAGGACAAAACCTAAACACCCCATAATACAGATAACACATATAAATATAGAATAGTCTCACAATTTGATTTAATCCTAATAATACAACGTTAATTCAAATGTATGGGTTTCTATTCTCGTTTCCAGTGTATAATTTAGGTACTTATGAATTACAATATATCCCTTAACCTATCCTTATATTACCAACTCCTAGAATTATCAATTATTAATAATTAATATAATTACTAATAATTTTATTAATTAAAATAACCTTATTTTAAATACATTATTATTAAATAAACAATAATAAAACTTTGTTAATACTTTCATTTAAATACTAATTAAGAATTATTAATAATCTTATTAATAATTTTATTTAATAATAATTAATAATATCATTAAAACTTTTTTCTTTTTCTTTTAATAAATATTATTAATTAAAATAATAATTAAATACAATTAATATTATTAAAATTAATAATTAAAATCAAAACAAAACATAAATAAAACTTTACATTACTTGATATAGGCCATCGGCCTTTAATTGGCCAACGCGGCAGGCCTGCTGACGCAGGGCCTGCGGCAGCCTGGCTGACGCAGTACCTGCGCCAGCAGACTGCCGACGGCAGTCTTAAAAGGTAGGTACGGGAGGGGTGTGGGTATTCTCGCCCCCTCCCACCAACATTTAAAATTTTATACATATATATATTTTTTTATATATATTTTTTTTATTTGTTTAAAATTTTATATAATACTTTTCAAATATATTTAATTTTAAAAAACATTGTTTTAAACAATTTTCTTTTTTTCAATATATATATATATATATATATATATATATATATATATATATATATATATATATATATATATATATTTTAATAAATGATTGAAATTTTAATCTGATAGAACTAACCACTTAGATCTCTAAATTAAAATATTCGTTAAAAGAATATCGTCTCTTTTCAGTATAAAAATTTATATAACAAATTTCTTCTCTTTCATTTTAATAAAAAATTTCAATCAAGATTTTCTTTTCTTTCAAAAGCTCTCCCTAGTTTAATTTGTAAAATTCTATCATCTAGAACGAGGGTTTCAAATTGATTTATTCTTCCAATTCTATTATATAGATGAAATACAATATAGTATCATAAGGTTCATAAGAGGGCGAAAGGATCAAACAGTGAAATCCAGACAATTCGGATTGATAATCCACAAGCACGAAGAAGACAAGATTATCAAATTGCATAATTCAATCCGTGATCAAACACAAGACCCTACCTCAACCTGATGCTATTATGCAATCTCCAAAAACTGTAAGAGAATTCACTCCTCTTCAATAACCTTCTTCTGAAAATCTTCTTTAGAATTTGCCTTCTAAAATTTGCTTCCAAAAGTTGTCTCCCAAAATTTCTGTCTTCCCCAAATTCCTTGTCCAAATTCGTGTCCCTCAAAAATGAACCCCCAAAGTTGTGATAAGCAAATTCTTCTCAAATCGGGGCACTAATTGTGCGTTCACCCGAGAAGACTCATTGCATAACTCAGTTAACTCCCAAATTAACCTTTATTATCTTTTATTTTATTTTGCATTCATCTTTCATGCACATTAAGTTGAATTATAAAATAACTTTATTTAATAATCCACTTGACTTCTATTTTAAATTAATTTATTACTTTAATCTCATGTGCACTTTATGAAATTAAAATAACATTATTATTTTCTATTATTTAATCTTTTAATTTAATTCTCATATTTAAACTCATGCTTAGATCATGCGATCTAGAATTCTTAATAATTTAATATCTTTCAACTTTTAATTTATTTTAGAACTTAATTGATAACATATTTAATTAATTTAATTAACAATAATATTTAGCATTTATTTAAAAATGAACTCTAAATATATTATTATTAAATTAAATAAATATTATCCTATTCTAAATTTATCTTTGAACTTTAATCTCCAAATTTAGTTCTTTTATTTAATTAATTTCTCAATTAATTAAATATTAAAGATATCAAAATAATTCTCTATTAAATTAAATCATTAATTAATATTTTTAATTAATTTCTTTTATTTTAAACTTATGCACGCATCATGCAATGTAGAATCTTTTTAATAATTTAATATCTTTTCCACTTCTTAATTCATTTTAAAAACTTAATTAATAAAATATTTATTAATTCAATTAATAATAATATTTAGCATTTATTTAAAAATGAACTCTAAATATTTTATTATTAAATTAAATAAATATTATCACGTTCTAAATTTAAACTTTTAACTTTTATCACCAAATTTAATTCTTTTTATTTAATTAATTTCTCAATTAATTAAATATTAAAATGTCATAATAATTTTTCCATTAAATTAAATCATTAATTAATCTTTTAATTAGACTTAATTAATAAAAATTACACCAAAGACTCATAAAGCAACATACGAAAACCCATCATTGCAAAGCACATACTAAAACAAACAAAATGGTTATAATCACGAATTAACGTCATTTGACACATTCGGAGGGTACTGACTCAAATACTTGTCCTAATTTTCAATTAGGACAAATGGCTTAAAGGTATGGAATTTGAACTTAAGAATTTATCTCCCCTTTCTTACCATTGAGATAATGCAATAGGGTACGCTCATCCTGGCAATTCAGGGAAGTCGATACCCGGTACCTGCAACCTGCATAAAATCCACGCATGTACAAACACAATATTCTAAGCTAAACAGACAATGGCAGGAAGTGGTGCATCGTGTAGATCCCGACTAGCAGGTGACTACGACTCCCTTCCTTAACCACATCAGAAACACCATACATAAATAAAATAAACACGCACACCATACACATGCAGTATGGGGTAAGTATCCATAAGAAAGCACATGGAATAATAAACCATCTAACTAATCATCATCGATAACTGAAACCATTGAATAATCATCATACATGCATGAAATATAGAGTACCAAGTAATTCCATCATATAATAAACTGAGTGTAAAACAATATCTGATAATCTCTAAAATAATAATACTAATCATCAAACATAAATTGGCCTAAAAGAGTTTGGCAAGGATGACAGAAATGCGACTTAGGGGCAGGCACTACAGATTGCCATAAAAAAGGATCGCATCCAATTATAAAATAGAAATTAAAATGTAGTAATTTTGTTTAATGATAAGTTTTAGCTAACCATAGGTTAAATGGGAAATTGTGGACTAGGTGATTTCTAAGAAACCAACTAATGCATAAAAAGTCTATCGAAAACTTTAGTCTCTTGCCTTAATGGTAGGGACTAATAAATATTTTCACCCTGATTAAGAAAAAATGGAGCTAAATGGGACATATTGTGTAATAAAATTACATGAATTAAAATTAGAAGCATTTATCACTAAGTCCAAGAAACCAATAATAAAACATTAAAATATAAATTATCTACATTTAAAATATAAAAACCAAACCTTAAACTGACAATAGAATAATAAAAAGAAAATGGTCATGCTAAATAGCCATATTGAATCTTGTCATGCTGATAAGATAGAAGGGATAAAAATGGAACATTTTATTATAATCATCACAAGGCAAAAAAAGCTATATGATTTAAAATCTGATGTATTTATAGGCAAGTTCAAATATTTAATAAATTAAAAAAATCATCACAAGATAATAAAATTAGATGATTTAAACCCTAAGGTATCTTTGAACAAGAAGTAGTATATTAAAACATAAAAAAATACTCAAATTTTTTACATTAAAAAATTCTAAAACCTCAATACAAATACATTGAAACAAAATATATATATTTCATTAGTTGTGAGGTTTTATTTACTTCAATGCGTTAGATAAGTCCTCTTAATAAATTTGAAGACATATGCTTCACAAGATGTTTTTCTCATCCTATATTTGTCTCTTGATTTGGTCAGGATTTATATTGATAACAAATATTTTTTTGGGTGCATCTTGCATTGTCTGTAGTGGATTGTATTTGGTTTCTGGAATCAATTGCATTAAAAAAAAATTGTCCTAATTTTTTTATCTTCTTTTTATTTCTGGAAGATGAAATCAAGAGAGTAAAAAATTTACAAAGGCCTTAGATAAAATAGTTTTAATTTATTTTTTGATAACCTTTATTGATGGAGATCGGTATATTTGCTTCGAAAACTAGAAGAAAACAATCAGAATGTGATAGAAAGAGCATATAGTATTTGTTTCCAGTACTCTACCATCTAATTGTTTGGAGCTTTGAGCACCATTGGTACCCTGATAGCATATAGAAAAGTAACATTACACATCTCTTCAAAAGGTATAATGGATAGAATTTAGCAAATATCAATCGTGGAGGAGAAAATGATCACATTAGTTTTGACACTTACATGAATGATAGGTAGATTTGATTCTTAAAATCAGTAGCAAGCTTTAATTGTACCATGTGGAATACTGGTTGGCATTGGCTATCCACTAGGTGTCAATATCAAGTTCCTGTGAGGCTTTGCCGCTGTAGCTGCCTATGAGGGAAGAGAGGAAGTTAGTGCATTATGGGGTTTTGGAATTTGAATTTGAGGTGGAACAATTCTAATTTCAATTGTCAAATTCTAATTTCACTTCTTAAAGTGCAATTAACAAATTTTCAATTTCAATTTGAAACTCAAATTCTAATTTGAGTTTGACGAATTCAAATTAAAAATTTTGTTTTTAAATTCATTCCTATCGGATTCCAGTTCAATTCCAGTGATTATAATGGGCAAACCAACTGAAGGAATGCCAATGATAGTTTTAAGGTATGGATGTGCACCAATTGTGGGAGAATAAATTACGGAGTAAAATGAAATGAAGCCATCATAGGCTAAAAGTTTTTGGAACGGTTTTTACAGAAAGATTAATTGCAAATACAACACATGCAAACTTCATCTCTGGCAGGGACTAAAATCTTATGACCGTCAAATGTACAAATATTTATATCAATATATTCACTTATTTATATTGTTAATATAAATATAAGGACTTGAGACCCTATACATGCCTTATCCCAAAGTCACTCCACCTATCATGCAAGTAAAAAAAAGCTACCTTCTAGAAAAGTAATTAAATCTTATAAAATGAATCATGTAAAAAAAACCAAGATTAGCTTTAAATTACATGAATATATCACTTAACATGGGTGTATTCCAAAGTCAATCAGTCTTTTGTGCATGTTAAAAAAGTTCTCTTACTGATAAAATAAAAACAAATTATTTCAAAACAATCATAAATATAAAAATAAATTAAACTATATAAAAAGAACATTCCGAAAATACTGTATTAACAAAAATAAAGATTATTAATTACATTAAAAAATTACTTAAATTTTATGAAGAATAAATAATCAAAATATATCAAAGTTAAAAAATTATATTAAAATATAAAATGATATTTTATTATTCTATCCAACAAAAGTGAAATGATAAATCTGTACTACCAAGGTTCTTATTTTTATTATTTCACTTTTTCCTTTCATTTAACATTCTAATATTGGAATAGTGTAAACATATCTATGTTTATAAATTTAATCCTGTAAATAAATTTCATTGGAAATGTTTCAAATTCCTATTTTGAAGTATTTTCATTCAGCATATTGCCAACTAATTTTTAAAAAAAAATTTATGGAGATTCAGATCCGCAAGCAAGGCTGTCTGGCAAAGCCTGTCATCAACCTAGTTCCACGAGGGCCACCATAAAGAATGTTTGTTATCAGATCAACGAACACAAGTTTATAGGCTGGGACTTAGATTGAGGGGTATTCATTCGACCAAATTAATTTCAGCTGTTTCAACAAGACTTGATCCCTCAAATTGAGATTTTGAAGTTTATTTGATGGAGATTAATTACATGTTGACAAAGTTTTTAGGTCGTGGGGTTTATGGAGTAGTATCAAAAGCTGTGGATATCAACACGGAAAATACAGTGGCCATCAAAACATCTTTGTGCACTGATGATACATTTGAGGAGAGCAAGATACTGAAGTTGTTATGTCCCAGTCCATATGTGGTGCAGATTCTTAGATGTGGTAATGCATAAATAGTGCACGATTGTTTCCTCAAGGAAACCACCAACAATGGTTCAGGTATGGCTGCAAATGAAATTGCTTATATTGCTATGGAGTTTATGGATATGGATCCCCTGTCATTCATCAAGAAAATCATGCATGGAGGATATGCATATCGTAATTATTATTTAAGAAGTAACAATAGGCCTGAGATGGTGAAACGGCTAATCTGGGATCTCTGCTGTGGTGTGGCCAATTGCCATGACATGGGTGTCGCACATAGAGATCTCAAGCCCAATAATTGTCTTCTCTCTATTAACAAGGCAGGAGGCATCACAATTAAGCTCGCAGACTTTGGGTTGGCAAAGATGGTGAAGGATAAAAATAATGGTGTGATAGAAAGAAATGGGAAAGAATACGTGGCCTTGTGGTATAGAGCACCTGCGTTATTACTTCAACAAAAAACATACAATTGCTTTGCAATTGATGTTTGGGCACTGGGATGCATTTTTGCAGAGATGGTCATAGGAGAACCCCTGCTTTGTGGGAAATCTCCAGAAGAGCAGCTAAGTATTGTATTTCAGCATGTGGGAGGTTCTGCCTGGGAGATGATGGACAAATACTGGGATGCTTTATCAGATTTAAACTATACAAATATCCGTGTGGAGCTTTTGACAAATATTTTGGGATGTGGTGGCTGGAGGTCTGGTTTGCAGAATCGGCTTGAAAGTACAGCTAAAAAGATGGGATGCTCAATAGGTGTGGATTTGCTCTTGAAGATGTTGGAGGTGGATTCCAACAAAAGATTAACAGCAAAACAGTGCCTTCTCCATCCTTATTTCTCCTGTTTCCATGGTTTTTAATTCTTGGAGTGTAAAACCAATGTGAGCTCAACAGGCTATGAGACTTCTTGCTACTAGTGCTTGCCTACAACCTATGGTTATGCCAATTTGTAAGACAAGCCCGCTTGCCCGCGGTATGATTTTCTTTTATGGGTTTTCCATTTGTGAGTTTTGGAAAAGAAAGCTTATTTGTTTGTAATGGGTGAAATGAAAAGCTTTTCACTTTGTTTTACTGATACCCTAGAAATGCGAATCTTTATTTGTATGAACTCATATCAGTTTATGATTGTCAAGATGTTCTTTTACATATCTGCATAATTTGTATTGTGGGAAACGATTTTGCAGGAAAGTGTAAAAACGACTTACAAGCCTTCTAATTAAAATTCGTGTCAGCCATAGATTTCATTATAACATGATTCAATTTCAAATATTGAAACCATTCCACGCATTGCGGTATTTTAGTTTCTGTGGCTAAAGAGTTTTGAATACACCAAACACACATTCCCCTATTAATATAGACATTCATACACATGCAATCTTTCAAAAGTTTCTAACCATCTCCTAGACATAGAGATGGAATTTAGAATTTGGAACATCAATCATCAGAATTGAGACTTGGAAACGCCTGTCATTCTAAATGATATCCAACTGCCCACACAAAGTTGTGTTCAACACATTGTGATATTTTTACTGGTGCCGATTGGCGAATTTCTGCTTTCAATCCTGCTTCTCGTGGTTGTCAATCTTGCTTATCCAAGTCATTGTTGGCTCGATAACTTCAAATGGATGCATTCCAAAGATATCCCATACCTTGATCTGCTACATACCCATTATGACTGAAAATTGCAGATAATACTCCGATGGTCCAACTTGACCTACATTTTCAAATCAACAAAGTCCAAAGTATTACTAGTAAATAGTCTGATACACACACACACATATGTAGACAATCTTGGAAAAATATGTTCAACTAATTCAAATCACAGTCCACCATTATAAGTTCTATAAACTTTAGACTATATGTCAGCCTTGAACACCAGATGATTGTAAGATTAAAGAATAAACTTTGAAACTAATACCATATACCAAAGTTATTAATTGTGAAAATGGTGTTGCTGTCGTCATAGTAAAATGGCTCAAATGAGGTTCTCCAAATTCAGGATTATTAACTACATGAATTAAGCAGCTCAGAAATTCAATTGGATTGTAAATATAGTAAATCAAACGCTTTCCATCACTAGATACTCCTTTCTCCTTTCGCTTTCCTCTAAGGCTCTGCTTTCTGTGTGCAATACCATATCCACACCACTCATTAACACATCTTTTATTCAGAATGTCCACCTCATCGATATGGGTTCAGTTTTCACAATGAAATATCCGAGGAAAACAATTCACTTCTCTGATTTAATTCACAACATATAAAACTTTATTCAACAAGACATTTCATTAATTGCATAATGGCTGCTATAGAAGCTTGTAGCCAATACCCAATTCCACACTCGTGTAACAAACACACAAACTACCAACATTCACATGATTTGAATGGATGAACTGATCTACCTTTTATGGAAGAGTTATATTTGAAAGCCAAATGTACAGTCATAGAAGGGGAAAGAAGTGTCAGTTTAAATCAAGAAGAGAAATGAAATGTAAACAAAATACAAAGAAGACAAAACACAATATGTGGTTTGGTAATTGCCTCAATCCACTCTTTGGCATAGAGTTAGTTTATATTAATCCAATCCACTATACTCTATACAATTAGTTTATATTAATCCAATCCACTATACTCTATACAATCAATCATTTATAGAAAGCTTTTCAAATAGAAGAGATGAACGGAAATGAATAGTCATGTGATCATTGGTTGGCCTTCATATCTCAACAATCTCTTTGGTGAAGTTCAACCGACACAGCCATGTACAGTAGTATCCCCTGCTTTCTATTTCGAATCTCAGAGAACAAATAGACCTTAAAAAGATCTCAACTCAGTCAAATTTTGTTCCAGCACACTCTAAATGAATTTTTCTCCAAATTGAAGCCAAAAAATTATTCTCCTACAAAAAAGTAGGCACAAACTAACCCATCAGTTCATAATAAAATAAGCTACTTTCTGCAGACCTCAAAATACATTCCTATATCAGAAATTTTGGGCATTGACATATCTCTTGTGAATTTTGGGCTACCAAACACTGTGTTATTAAGATTTTGCTGCTTGCGGTGACTGGAATGTGGCAGGATTGAATTCCCAAAATTATGAACAGGGGAATTAATTGGTTGCATACTCCGATGACTTCCTCCCGAGTATCAAGCCATAATTTTAGAAGCAAATTATTCGGATCATCGAGGCTGAAACCAGAAGTAAGAGAAATCATTTCATAAATGACCAACACCCGGTTGTTTGTAGACTTGCCATTTTTGTCTACATCTACCTTCTTCCCCAACTCTTCCATGATGCCTTTCCTATGTTACACATCACCCGTGAATTGCACCAAGCTTAAATTAGGGAGCTTCTTTATCTTCTTTGAGCTTCTAAATCATTCTTCTGATTCTGCTTCATGCTTATTTTCTTAGTCATCCCACCTATAAATATGGCAAGTTCTATTAGTTTTTGCAGGTACAACATCATTCTCTTCAGAGCCTACATTTCAAAAAAATCGTCAATGACAAAATCAACTTCATTTTCTTCCATCTCTGCTAAACCTTACTGTGGAAAACAAATGGAGAAACCATTTGTGAATAAAATACAAAGAAGACAAAACACAATAGATGTAATTTTATGGTAGTTTGGCAATTGCATACATCCTCTCTTAAGTAGGGTATTAGTATATACAATATATTAATCCAATCTAAAATGCATAGTACATAAAATACAAAGTACATAGACTGTAAGCAGTCATTTATAGAAAGCTCTCCAAATACTAATAAGAGAAATAACTAATAGTCATATGACTGTTAGACTTCACATCCCAACAGAAAGCTTTACCAGCATGTAAGTTGCATTTACTTCATCAATTTTTATCTAAGATCTGGAATCCAACTAAAATTCCTAAACATCCATGGGTTCCTGCTAAAATATTTTGTTGAATTTTTTGATGTTTCAGAGATGATGTTGTTATTTCTGGTCTGACAAGAAGGGTCACGTGAATGACCTCTAAATATACACTTGCTAATAACATACCGGGCCCATATATAACTCCTGATTATTGTTCAATGCTTATACTTTTCGTCAAAAAAACTTGAGAGAAGGGAGCTTTGATTCCCAAAATCATCTCAATTTCGCTAATTAAGAAAATGCAATAATCCTAGTTTCCTGAAACGACCTATGGCTTAGAATTATCCTGAGGAGCCAATGACTTAGATTATCTTATAGAGGAATTTTGTAGTGGTTATATTTCTGCATTGGAAGTAAGGTTTACAAAGTTATCTTCTGTGAAGTGTGAGACAGTTGGACACAAGAGTAATAGTTGTATAGAAAGGATCACAGACTTCAGGAAATCCTAAAGCCCTTTAATCTTCCATTATTTCACCTTTTAACATGGTAGACGAATCCCTGGTCATCTGGGATTAAGCCAATATCTAGATTAACACAAACCAGAACTACAACAAGAATCATAAGAGATTATGGACTGAATTTGGCAATCTAATTCGTTTACATTTGATCAAGAATAATAAGAGATTATGGAGTGGGTTTGTTAATGTAATTTTTTCACATTTAAGACTAAGTTACAAGTGAAAATACCTTGTGTTATGCTGAGTTTTTTTGGGACAGAGGAACAGGTTTCAGGATAGAAAATTTTGTTGCTAAAATTCGAGGTGGGGTTCAACAAAGCGGATGACTATATAAAATATAGGGAAATTTTAAAATATATAAGGAAATTTGTAAATATACATGACATTTATATGAAAATATAGATAAAGCATCTCATTTAAACATCATAGAACCTTAGCATACAAGTTTACAACATTTCATTATATCAAAACACAATATGCATTTGAATTCAGAAATCAGAACTCAGTGTCAAAAGATATGTAAATAGGTTTAGCGTACAAAACTAAAATACACAAAGGCTTAGTGCTGCCATATAGTTTCATTTTCAATATAAAAATCAAAATATATCAAAAGTAAACAAAGCACATTGCTGCTCCTATTCTGATTCAGCCAACTCTGCATCAAAATTCAAGTCATCTTTGTCGTAGCCAGTGGGAAGAAGAGCATCCTCATCTAATGAAACTCCCACACCAATCCTCGTGGTGTCTCCTCCTCATGAGCCTCGGTCCCATCTTCAGAATCAACATCCCACCGAAATGCTAAAATATATGTATTTTTCTTTGACTTCGTTGTTTGCACAGAACTAGGGACAAGCTACTATGACATCCCTGACTTTCCTTGGGACTTCCAACTTTTTTCCTCAGTGATGTACCCCTCAGTACCTAATGAGCATTCAACACCCACTAAAGAGAGACTCTAATCCATGATCCAAGGCTCTAATACCACTTGTTGGATGCATTTGTGGTTGTACCAAAAGTTCAAATTGTTAATACCCAATACAAATGCCAGATTTACCCCATTCTACGACATGAATCTCAAAGAAGGTGCTGACCACCAAGTCAAAAATCTGAACAAAAAAGAGGTGGAGGACAATGTTCCCTAACCGTTCCCAAGTTCTCAAAACATCTCCATTATGGACATATGGAAATATGAATGGGAAAGCATCTAGATAAACTTGAAAATACCTTAATGACTAAAATCCCCAAAGTTGACAATTTCAAATTATCTGAACAAAAATTTCCAACATTCTGAATAAAGTATAGATCAGGTTTTGAATTGATAATAAATAACCAAAAGGAAACATAGTGGATATAATCCAGATCAGATCAGATTAGACAAAGCATTATAGTTCAGAACAGAATTTGCAAGCCAAATATACAAGCGACAGAGCATCCAAGGTCAGTGAGAGATTATTGTCTTGAGCAGTGTTACCCAAGGAGGCATCTCCAAAATATTTTCTGCCATCCCTGTCTTGGAAATGTCTCGGAGAATTGGGGACACCCAGGAGACTTTGACTTTAACTTCTAGAACAAATTAGACTTTGACTCCAAAGTAATACAAATTTGGCATAAGAATTCTGCTAATTCTTATATTTTAAGGTTCTAGTATGTGTAACTACATGCTTTATCCATGTTTTCATATAAATATTTTAAATTTCTCTATATATTTTTAAAAAACTTTCTTGACAATCCAGTTAATTTCTTTTTCTAATTTCCGCAGTTGTCTCTGTGAACCAAGAATATAAATTATACAAACAATTTTCAAGATCAAATCAATTTTCTGCATTTACACTTTAAGGTATATACTTTAAATTCAGTATAACTTCAAATATAGGCTTCTGGAAAATTGTTTTACCCGCTGGCCTGGTTTGACAACTCCTTCTATGCTTGGTAGCCCACATGCATTGTCTGTGTTCTCATTTTTTGCATACTTTTTAACACCTTTGTTGAAATTCTTGCTAACAATGTATTCATGAATTCCTTCTGTTCGAAAAAAAATCACATTTCTCTCAGGAGCTGAAAAGATCTGGGCGTAATTTCATCCTCTATGATTTTTATTTTGACAAGCTACCCTTTAACCCTCTCTTCGAGAAGGAGTCAGTGCAATATAAAAGACATTATTTTTATAATATATTGATGTACTTTAATATTTTGATTATAATATGTTAATAAAATGATGTTTTGATTAGAAATGTAATGTCTCTCAATATTATTAAATAATAATATTTTGTTATGTGGTTGAGAATCAATGTTTTTAATCTTTCGGGCCTACTATTTATTTTTAGTACTAGTCAAATTATTGCCATTTTGTAATCTTTTAGGAAGTTTCCCCGAAGACCTTTATAAGACCACCTTGTAATTTTAGGCATGCGATTTGGATTATTTTCTTTATACTACGAATTCTTGTTGGAGTTCTCTATTGTTTGTCATTTCGGAAGTGAAAGATCTTCCCTACTTGGCTTTCTGATTTTGGTAGGATTCAATTCTCACCTTATTCCATTGGCTGTAATACTTCACTTGGATTTGACAAATCAGAGCACCATCTTTGTTTGTGAGTGTTAATTGGAGAATATCGGTACTCAATATCTATTCATGCTTGGCATTTATTTGATGGAGTTGTGTTTTAGTATTATTTAAATATGAGTTTGTATGCTCTTTCCAATCTCTATACAATACTTGACGTACTCCTCCATCCATACTCCTCCCTCCATCTTTCATACTACCTCCCTCCATCCGTACTCCTTCATCCATCCATACTTCCCCTAGCATTTGTCGTACTAGCTCCTTCCATCCGTACTCCTCCCTCCATCTGTACCTGCCTTGCCATCCACCATACTACCCCCTCCATTTGTACTCCTCCCTCCATCTGTCATTCGTACCACCCCCCTTCGTACTCCTCCATACACTTCCATATTTCGCATTTCATATTCCATACATTTCCATTCCCTTTGTACTTCAATTTTGATCTTCCACTACTAACCATCGTACTAGGGTCCTTTTCACCGTATGTACGCCAGAGTTCATATATCCTTTTGTATTCACAAAAAGTTTGATGTACAGTCTTGTATCCATTGCCTCTTTGTCTGGACAAGGGACATTACATGAAAAGGCATGAAGAGAATCCTAAACTCAGATAACAACAAAGTAATCAATCCATCTCTACATTAGGCCATTATAGCTAATGAGTAGAGAAGCACACGCTAACCTCAATGGTTGGAGTCCCACCCAAAACTTACAGCTAACTTAAGTCTAAACTTTAAACTATTAAGCTTACTAAAAGCTAACGGTTGAATAGTTTAAACCATCCACACTTAAAGCTAACTTGAGTGTGAACTTTAAACTACTAAGCTTACTAACCATGTTCAGAGACTTACTACCCCAACAATAGATGGGGATAAACAGAGTAATCAATTAATATAAACTTCATCATGATCAAGAGTTTATAGAAATATTTGTAGGACAACACATAAAACAAGAAACCTATAGTAAACCTAGAAAAAACACTAAAAACATAGGAAAATAAACTAAGCTTGTTTAATGTTGTCCCAATCTTCATTGAGGTACTTGATCTCTTTAGTTCAGTTCTCGATCTAGGTGGCACTTGTAAGAAATCGATCAAAATGAAAACTAATCAAGCAATCCAAGAGAGCTTGATGTGAAGAATTTTACCATAAATCAAATGAGCATCCCATTGGAGCAGTTCAAGAATGGAGACAAGAGATTTTGAAAGGGGAAAGCAAAGAAAACCCCTTGTGTAATATTATAAATGGAAGGAAAAAGCCCTAAGAAAGGAGAGAGAAAGAAGGTGGAGCAAATAGCTCATTACAATAACATCAAGATGATGTGTAGAAGTGAAATGTTTTTGAATGTAAGAGAGACATCTCTTTTATAAAGATGAGAAAGGAGTTGCATGTGGTTGCATGTGTAATTCTCATTTCTATGAATGCCACCATTCATAATAAGTGTGTGCAAAGTGTCAAGATCCTCTTAAGGAGGATAAACTAAATTCCTTAATAAAGGAATTATAAAATGAGTTTTCCTCACATGTGGACTAAAAGAGAAGTAAATAACATGTTCTCAACATGTGTACAATAGGACAAACTACATTTAGGGATTCTTGGAATATCCCAAATTAAATACATCCAAGGAAAGATTAATATTTCAAACTTTCATCTCCTTGAAATTCTTTCCCTTGGCTTGGCTCGCATTTTTCAGTTGGCTCTTCCCATTGATGATCCCAAACATAGTCTTTCTCATCATTTCTTTCTACACTTTGCAAATAGAGAAAACAACCACCCCCAACTGATCAAGACCAGTGACCGTGGTTTTGAACTGTTTATTAAGCTTTTCAGATTTCTTATTTGTTTCATCAAATTTATCATCAGAGTCGTTCTTGAAGTCTTCCAAATTCCTATGGCTATTGGAAAGGGAGTTCATCATTTCTCTAGGCTCAATTCTTTCACTAATCTTAAGCCCTTTGAAATGTCCCCTTTTCTGATTTGATATGGTATTTCGCACCTCTAATCAGATTTTCAAAATCAAACAACTGATATCACAAAGATCCACCAATTTCTCAATGAAACCCCAAATCGGGTATGCTGAAAATAGTGCTAAAAGCTTCACAACTTCACGAATTATTAATAAATCTGAAAATGGAAATTTTTACAGAAATTTCAGTAGCATAACAGCCTACAAATTGACATTTCCAGATCCGTATAGCCTTTACACAACAGCTCAAAAATGTAGGACAAAAACTATGCTCATCGGGCTCCCGAAATTAACACAAAAATGCCCGGAAACACCACAAAAACACTAATAAACTATCTCAGAAGTTTAATCACGTCCCAATACATATATTCAGCTCTATTTTAATAGCTTAAAGTCTGAAATACAGCAGCAATCAAAACTGATATGAAATGCTCAACTGAAAACACCAAACTCATGCAAAAAACACACCCAAAAACCCACAAATCTACACTGTTCAACACAAAGGCAAACTCTGTATGAGCATGCACATGGAATGGCTTCAAACTCCCGTCCTTAGCCTTCCTGGAAACCTGCAAACTCCTGTTCTTGGGTCTCCCTGGAAACCTGCAAACTCTCGTTCTTGGGTCTCCTTCTCCACAAGTTTGGCAACCTCTAAAGAATAGCAAAGAATGAGCGAAAATCAAGTTCTGGAATGAGTCCAAAATGCCTCCAAACCCCTTAAAAGAGGGCATAAATGTAACTCACCTCCAAGAGAGGTTAATGAAACTTATTTAAATAATAATTTTCATTTATTAGTCCAACGGTTTCCAAAGATTAACCCCCTTTTTTCAAAACTTCACTTTCTTGGGCCTGCCTGCCTTAGCAAAGATTTTCTTTTTTAATTATTTGAAAAGGGGACATGACAAGTCCTCCCCTCCCCAAACATTGCTTGTCCTCAAGCAATGGCTGAACAATAAACCAATCAATCCACCTGGATCCCAAATGTAGTCATGAACTATACTACTACCAATTAACACAGGCTCCTGCAATATCCTCTGCAATATGACCAAGAGGAATCCATAATCAAACTGATAATTATAGCTCAACCAAACTCCAAAATCACCACCACCATAGTCAAAAACCCATGAGACACAAACTCTTAGAACATCAAAACCCAAGTAAAGTGGACAAATCAAACTGCCAACACAATAAATACCATCAACGCATCCCACTGGCCTATACGAAATGTACAATCCAACTCTGCAACAATGGTGATTGCTCTCATATGAAACTATACCAAGTATGGAGAATCCACACACTGTACAACTCCTGCAATCAACACAACTCTGTAGATCACCAGCCACTGTCTCATAACCATAACTGCCATGCACCCTTGATGGTGAAAAGCCATCACAAGATAAACAACCAGAAATGGAACCCAAACCAAATTTTCCTGCCATCAACTCCTCAACACAAGGATCAATTGCTAACTGATGTACATACCCTACAATATAATGTTGATTAAAAAAACCAACCTCAGTCAACAACTCACCATGAACAAGTGATATAACCCACTGTGACTGATCACTAGCTAAGTCAGGAGATGTCATAGCCAAAGGAGTAGAATCAATAACAACACTTGCTGAAGCATCACTCCAAAACTCCTGCTCTAAGTCATGTATTATCAAGCTATCAACTGCAAGACCTATCACCATATCGTGCCCATCACAACTCTCATCCTGAAGCATCAAACTATTCCATAACTGATGATAAGCACTAGGAACCAAAGTACATCTCTGTATCATAATCTCATCAACATGGTCATCAAAGGTAAATTGATGAGCGTACCTCATAGTGTAATGCCGATAGAATGCGCCAATCTCAGTCAGTGGCTCAGACTGTAATCTAGATGAAACTAACTGCAATTGATCATTAACCATGTTGGAACTGACTACTACCTCCAAAGATATCACCAAGGGAGTAGTATTACTAGCAAGAACCATGCGAACTGTCGACTCACCAACATCACACACGATCTTTGATGCATCTCTAGTCTCTGTGCCATCAGTACCAGAGGCCACCACCATGTCAGGCATACAACAATCTGCTATAACACCCAACTCAACTGAACCTAACTCTAGTGGGAATGAACCTGATATTCCAATGTTAGTATCAAGAATGGATGCATCCCCATCTCCACTGTCTCTGATAATCTCGGCCATGGACATCCTCGGATCACCAAACACCACTGCTTGTGACTGTATAGAATCAGGTGAAGATTGTAGTCGCTCTAACTCCATGGTCACCTTAGCCAAATGAAACTGTGACTCCTTGAAAGCCAACTGTGTACTCTCAAGAATCTCAGAAGTCACCACAAGCTGCTCAGTAAGCTCACTCACCTCATCTTCCTTGGCCAACAATGCATCATATGCTGTACTGCCCCACTTCATAAGATAATCTCTGTCGACTACCAACTGCATATAATCCTGTCTCAGAATCTGGATAGCCTCCCATAAAGAGTGGAACTCTGTCAAGGAAAGATAACTGCCTCCTTGCTCATCACTAGTAGGAGAACCCCATCCATAAACTGCTAACAACTGAAGAGCAGCATCGAAATGCTGGCAAGTGATAGCAATGTCTTGGTCACTAACTCTCAACTGATTAGACACATGATGGCACTGGCTTGACTGTCTCCTACAAACCTCCTCTGATGCACTGTCTAAAGGAGTATCCTCAAAGTTACTAGTCTCTAGAGTATTACCATCCATATCCTGTGAATCAAATCTAAAACTCATATCAACATACGGAGTATCAAAAACATTAGCATTGTTGTCCAACTCCTCTATACCCAAGGGAACTAAGTCTTCAAAATTTCCCACTGCATCCTCCTGGATGTCATCAATGCCAATATGATCCTGGGACTCATCTATACACACTGCCAAATATGAAATATCATCAACACATTCTAGCAAGTATGGTCGACTGGATATATGAACAAAGCCCAACATCGGTGTATAAAAACTAATACCAACATTGGACAAGATGCTAGCACAAGAAAAGACAACACTGTGCAATCTGCTAATCAAATCAATGATAGCACCCAAACAAACACTGCTACCAAAAAGTGTTAAAGATCTCCTGACAACTGAATCCGAAATGCCAATATAACAATCTTGAGTCCATATCTGTAAACTAGAATCAGCTGGTAACTCAAGCAAAATCCTCACTTGAGTAATATGACCAATACCAACTAACTCCACATACCTATCATGATGAGATAATGAAGTCAAAATACTATCTTCACTCACCTTCAGCTGGCGGGATAAATCATGTGAAGTACTACCTGCCTCAACCTCATGTGATGAAGCATCTAACTGTGCCTGGTACTCTTTCTCAGTAAAGTCATGAATGCTCAATGTTTGCTCATCTCTACCAGGTATCTCACCATCCTGCACAACAACATGCTCATAATCATCATCTGAACCCACTACACTGTAGTCACTGCCTATTGTAACTATACCATCCTGAATACCTGTGGCATCACCCTTTGACAACCTGTAAACAATTGTCTCAATTTGAGTATCAAGTTGACCGTTACTATCAATTTGTGTAATATCCTTTCCCACCACCTCCTGTGGTAGAGTAGAATCTGAGACCTCTACCTGGCTATCAGCTAGTTTTTCAAACTCCTCATGCAAGTTCTTGGGAATTGTGTCATCTTTCCTGTGAGAAAATATGCCAAATAGAAATCCAGTCAACTTATCCACCTTAGCTGGGTCAGATAACATGTCATTCATTATACGGTGGTGCTCAACCAATTGTTCAGACATGTCATGGCTTATTTTCATATGTTTATCTCGAATGTCTAAATAACCATCCTTTCTACTGTTTTGACTCTGGTTATCAATTGTCCAAGATCGTGTCCTCTGAGACTCTATACTATACCTGTCCATTCTGGATAAAGTAGAGTGTAACCCCAATAGGATATAACTTCTTCAAACACCAAGAACTAATATGCAAATGATTAGAAGTAGAATGAAACCATAGATTTGGACATGCAACTGATTAGAAGCAACATGCAACCACCAAATTATGACATGCAAGATCTGGGTAGTTGTCAAAATTGACATGCAAGATCTGGGTAGTTGTCAAAACTGACATGCAAGATCTGGGTAGTTGTCAAAACTGACATGCAAACTTCTACAACCACCAAATTCACCAAGAACTAACATGCAAATGATTAGAAGTAGCATGCAACCATAGATTTTGACATGCAACTGATTAGAAGCAACATGCAACCACCAAATTATGACATGCAAGATCTGGGTAGTTGACAAAACTAACATGCAAGATCTGGGTAGTTGTCAAAACTAAAATGCAAACTTCTACAACCACTAAATTCACCAAGAACTAACATGAAAATGATTAGAAGTAGCATGAAACCATAAAGTTTTACATGTAGCTGATTAGAAGCAACATGCAACCATAAATTATGTCATGCAAGATTTGGGTAGTTCTCAAAACTGAAATGCAAGATCTGGGTAGTTGTCAAAACTGACCTGCAAACTTCTACAAACCCTCAGGCTGGCAAGATCATGGCTTTGATACCACTGAAATGTCCCCTTTTCTGATTTGATATGGTATTTCACACCTCTAATCAGATTTTCAAAATCAAACAACTGATATCACAAAGATCCACCAATTTCTCAATGAAACCCCAAATCAGGTATGTTGAAAATAGTGCTAAAAGCTTCACAACTTCACGAATTATTAATAAATCTGAAAATGGAAATTTTTACAGAAATTTCAGCAGAATAACAGCCTACAAATTGACATTTCCAGATCTGTATAGCCTTTACACAACAGCTCAAAAATGTAGGACAAAAACTATGCTCATCGGGCTCCCGAAATTAACACAAAAATGCCCGGAAACACCACAAAAACACTAATAAACTATCTCAGAATTTTAATCACATCCCAATACATATATTCAGCTCTATTTTAACAGCTTAAAGTCTGAAATACAGCAGCAATCAAAACTGATATGAAATGCTCAACTGAAAACACCAAACTCATGCAAAAAACACACCCAAAAACCCACAAATCTACACTGTTCAGCACAAAGGCAAACTCTGTATGAGCATGCACATGGAATGGCTTCAAACTCCCATCCTTAGCCTTCCTGGAAACCTACAAACTCCCGTTCTTGGGTCTCCCTGGAAACCTGCAAACTCCCGTTCTTGGGTCTCCTTCTCCACAGGTTTGGCAGCCTCTGAAGAATAACAAAGAATGAGCGAAAATCAAGTTCTGGAATGAGCCCAAAATGCCTCCAAACCCCTTAAAAGAGGGCATAACTGTAACTCACGTCCAAGAGAGGTTAATGAAACTTATTTAAATAATAATTTTCATTTATTAGTCCAACGGTTTCCAAAGATTAACCCCCTTTTTCCAAAACTTCACTTTCTTGGGCCTGCCTGCCTTAGCAAAGATTTTATTTTTTAATTATTTGAAAAGGGGACATGACACCCTTCACCTTTTGTAATGCCTATGTCCAACACTACTTTCGTATCTTGGGGAAAGTGAGTTTCATCATCTATTTCTTCTGCTTTCGTATCAAAATCAGCTCCATCAAAGGAGAAAATCCATCTTTCTTTGGCATTTTCTCCACTTGTGTATCTTCCGCCTTATCCTCCATTTGGGAATTGTGGGAGTCCTTGCTTTTTTCCTTATAACTCTTCCCTCTTTCATTTTTCAACCTCACAAATCTTCTCTCCCCAAAGCTAGAGTTCCCCTTTTACCTTTTGAAGTCCATAGCTCTCTCCTCCTCATTAGCAAAAATTCCCTCTCCTTCATTTTTATCAATACCAATAATATCTTCTACCATTTTCCATTTTTAGGGCTACTAGCAGGGCTAGATTTTGTGGAAGCATTTTTCCACTTCTTGGGGGCCTCAATCAGAAGGGGTTGTTCCAAAGAAATAAAAATATTCTTAGCTTTAGAGGGATGAGGGTTATCTAAAATTTGAGGTGACTCCATTTGGGAATTATTAGCATAGATTTCTTTGATAACCACAGAGAAATCTATGAGTGGGAAACATCTATCAAAACCTGAGTGGTGAGCACAAATATGGTGGTAAAGGACAAAAATGATCCCTTGGTGAATATGAGGGTTTTCTCCCAAGATAATGTTGTTGACTAGAGAGGAAAATAGGAAGAGCATAATGTTAACTTTTTCCCCATATCTAAGCATATTAAGAAGTGGAAAATAATAGCCATGGTAGGTTGTGTAACATGACCTTCAAGAGTAAACTACTTGATTACCCAGTAATAAATGACACCAAAAGGGCTAGGGAGAGAGAGTCTATCACTATCATTTCTAGAACTCACACAAACAATTTCTTTCATTCCTTCAAAGAACTTATGCCTAAATTTATAGTAGTCTAATGCACCTTTCCTTTCCACTTTAATGCCAACACATCCAAGGCCTATCACTTCCTCTAATTAGTTCCAATGTCACCACAAATTTGATACTCCCAATCTCCACCAATCCTTTGTTCCAATAGTTAGCAAACTTAGTGGAGAGAAGAGTATTGTGGCCTTTCATCACGTGGATATACAAATGTAGACCCTCAACAAAATGTCCCCAATTTTTTTTTTATTCTGCACTGTCTCTTTACAGTTTATGGGTTCAACATGTTTCAGCAGGGCTCCCATGGTGTTCTCCTTCTCAAATAACTTCTTAGAATTTTGAGGACCCAGGTTCAGATTGACAATACTTCTCTCTACAATATCACTCATAATGGCAACTTCCTGTGACAACTAAAGATTATAGATATTATTGAAGAACTTAGAGGGCATAGAAGGAAATTCCATTTCCAAATAAGGGTGACACAAAAAATAAACCAAAGGAGTTGTCAGGTCTAAAATCATGTCACAAATCCTACTTTCAATCCTATTGTCGTACCACTTCACATAGTTGGGTCTTTTGCTATTGTCGATGTGAAAAATATAATAAACCATGGTGACATGCCACATGTATAGCCTTGGCTGAGTAGAACACTTTCTAACTCATCTCCATGAATACCTGAAATGGATATTATTAACCACCTTATGAAATAACAAATGAAGATATGGGGTATGATTCACACAACAAATCTTGATTAAAGAAATGATATGTAATGTACTTTTCAGCTTCACATGATTAAAACCATTATTAATGCATTTATTGAACTTGACACTCAAAAAAGGCCCATTTAGATTATATCTTTTAATACTCTTAGAAAATGAAGCTTGATGACTCAACAACTTAACGATCTACCTATCACCTTTGGTATTCCTATTACATGGCATGTTATTTTTTATTATCATTTAGAACAATTAGACTTAACTCTTGCATGCACTCCATCTGAGTCACCATCTTCCACTCCTCATAGTTTAATCCTCAGGTGGCCAAATAGTTAGCAACTTCATTCCCTTATCTAAGAGTGTGTTTGACAATAACTTTGTTAAAGGATAAGAGATATCTTCTACAATCATTTATAATCATGGCAATTATCCAAGGAAAATTAACATTTTTTAAGAAGTAAATCAATAATTAGCTTTGAGTCTCCTTCCAACTCAATGTTATTCACTTCTAAGTCTTGAAGAGTTTCAATACCAAACCACATTACAATAGCCTTAGCATAGTTGTTAAACTTTATTCCCAACAACTTTACAAAGCCAAGGTTCATTTGACCTTTCCAACCTCTAATAATTTCTCCTACTCTAGCAACACCATGATTACCTTTAGAGAATCCGTTCACATTACATTTCATCCATCCCCTTTTTGACAAAATCTAGTAGCACTTTTTCCTTTTCCAAATCTTCTCCTAGTTAATATCTATCGAACTTTGATTAATGTTCTAGTTTTATTTTAGCCTTAGGTCTAGTAGACTAGGGAACTTGAGGCTTTGGGGAAGTAAGAAGAATGCATACTTTCTCTAATGACATTTTTGATGATGTGGAAAGTAGAGGCAATGTCCTTCTTTTTATATCTCAAGATCCTATTGTTTCTTTGTTTCAAAACACAGCTAACAAGAGGAAGAATTAATTCCTAAGTATTAACAGAGATAGGGTATGAGAAAGGAGAAATTATCTATTGAATCATCAAATCATTAATAGTTTTGGGGAACATCATGGATAGATGATAATCCTTGAGCACCAGATTCTATTTCTCAACTATGAAAGGGTGGTGTAACAATAGATGATTGATAGACTCAACATCCTTCTTACATTGAGCTCATTAGTTATCTAACTTTAGACTACGTTTAGTACCAAGTGTAAGGATATTTCCATGAGCCACTACCAACTAGAAGAATTTTATATTAGTTTGTAGATAATGAATCCAAATGCTCTTCCTAAATTTTTCTCCCACAAGATTGTCTTCTTGTGCTCCATAGAGAGAACTAACTAAGAAGACATCGTGTTGTTATATCTCCACATCTATTTATGTTCTTGGAATTGGTTAATGAGACTAGGGTCAATGAGTATATCCATAAGATATGTGACCGCTTCCTTACTAATATTCCTAATTCTTCTAGCATCTCTTTGGACTCGCCAGAATATAATTAAGTCCTTCTATATTGCATTGCCATTTCCCCATTCTAGGTAGTTTTCCACCTTCTCAAACACATTCACCCTCAACTAGTCCATCAATCCTTGGTTATTTACTGCATCCTTGGTGGGAACATCATCCTTCCACATTTCTTCACATAATAAGCTTCTTCCACCATTTCCAATTTGCATTATACTTCCTCTTCTAATCAAGCCTTTGGTTTTCAATATGTTCTTCCAGAGGATAGATCTGCCATTAGAGTTATTCTTACTGAGGTACAAATAGGAAGGAGGATTAGATAAGTAGTTGGCCCTTAAGATTCTAGACCAATATTTAGATCCTTCTAAGATTGACTAGCTCAATTTAGAGACCATAGCTTTGTTCATACTTTTAAAATTCCTGATACCAAGGTCTCCATTCTCCTTGGATTTACACACTTGATTCCAGTTGACAAGGGCCATCTTTCTCTTTTCCTCCACTCCCAGACCACAAGAAGTTTTGTGAATTTTCTCTAGGGAACTTGCCACATTCACATGCATTAAGGAGAAGGACATGAGGCACATTGGGATACTTAAGAGTCAAGCTTTAAGGAGAAGTAGCTTACTCCCAAAACTTAATAGTTTTTCTTTCCATCTGGCCAGTTTCTTTTGGATTTTTCATTAACACTATTCTAGTATAGGAGACTAGGTTTCTCTGATGAGAAGGGTAGGCCAAGATACATATTTGATAAACATTGGATTTAGCATTCCAACATAGTAGAAATGTTTCTTTGAATGTCTTTTGGGTATTCAAAAAGTAGAGTTTACTCTTATGAAAGTTTATATATTGACTAGATAACTTGAAATAGTTAGCTAACAGGGACTTCCAAGCATGTCCTTCAGATAAGATAGCTTCTCCAAAAATGACAACATCATCCATGAATTGCTTGTGAGTAGAGGGTAGAATATTAGAGGCATCTTTGACACCACAAATATAGTTTGAGATCTTGAGTCTATTTAGGTTCCTACCTAGGACATCCTACACAATTATAAATAGATAAGGGGAGAGGGAGTCTCCTTGCTTGAAGCCAATGCCCATAGTACAGAAACCTCGAGGGAGCACCACTGACAAGAATAACATAAGATGTTGAGGTAACATAGTTCATGATCATCTTGAGGTATTTTCCAAGAAAACAAAATTTAGTTAGTACTTTTTCAAGGAAAAACCATTTGACCATATCATAGGCTTTACAAATATTGAGCTTGAGAACCATGGATGGTTTGTCATTGGAATTCATAGAATCTAATATCTCATGAGTATAAATGATGGCATCCATATTATTCCTCCCACCAATAAAGCCTTTTTTTATTTTTTGTGACAATTTTCTCTAGGATTGGCTTCATTCTGTTCACTAAGACTTTGGTTATAATTTTGTAAATAGTATTGCAGATACTGATAGGATGAAAGTCTTCAATACAAAGGGGGTTAATTTTTTTAGGAATGAGCACGATTTAGGTTTGATTAGTCTTATTCGCCATTATTTCTATTCTAAAGAAGTGACAATCCGCTTTGAAAATATCATCTCCCACAAAATCCCAATATTCTTGGAAGAATGCTGGGGGGAACCCATCAAGACTCAAAGATTTGAAACCTTGGAAGGAAAAGACAATGAATCTAACTTCTTCTCTATCAATATTTTTAGCCATAGTAGCATTTTCCTCTAGAGAGACAAGCATAGTAATGCATCCTAACAGGTGAAAAGGGTCATCAACTCCATCATCAATAGCTCCCCTTGATGGAAATAGTATATAGCTTTAGTGTTAATTTCATCTTCCTCTGAAACTACCATATCATTGGCAACTTTAAGAGATCTTTATTCTATTTGTACTCTTGTGTTTCAGAGTAGTAAGATGGAGGAATCTAGTATTCTAGTCACCTTCTTTGAGCCACTGGATCTTGGATTTTTGTTTCCAAAAGGTTTTTTCTTGAGTAGAGATGGAGAGGCATTGGTCCCTATAAGATCTTTCAAAAATTTGAGAGTCTAGATCATTCAGATTATCTTTCACTTTCTTCTGAGAAGCTGCTAGTTTACCTTCTAAATCCTTTTTCTTTTCAAAGATGTTACCAAAGGACACTTTGTTCCATGTCTTAACCTTGACTCTAATCATTTCCAACTTAAAGTTTAAATTAATCAAAGGAGAAGACTTAGCCATAGTTTGCCACCATTTATATATCAAGTCTCTTAATTTGCCATTGGATTGCCACATAATTTCAAATCTAAAAGTGCCAAAGATTCTTTGTCCTGCTTTCCATTCAAGGAGGATAACACAATGATCCAACATCATTTTGGGTTTTTCTTCCAAGGTGAAGTCATCAATAGTACTCTAGTCAGAAGAAAGAGAAAACTTGTCCAACTAACCTAGATAATGCTTCTCTCTTGTCTCTTATTGGACTAGGTAAATTTTGCCCCTTTAAGGTTTAGATCCATCAGCCTAATAGATTGGAAGAAATCTCTCGGGTCTTTCATACTATCAAAGAAATCTCTAGAGCCACTCAATTTCTCTGAAGGATGGAGAGGAGTGTTGAAATCTTTAGCTATCATCCATCTAACATCTTGACCATTTCTCATTAGATTTTCAAGGAAATCACATTGTTTCTTTCTTTGTGCTCTTGAGTTTGGAGAATAGATTTTAACCACATTCCAGTACCATCCAACAATAATATCACGACAAGCTAAAATAATGGAGTTCTCATTGGAGTGTAGAGTACCTATTATTTTGTTCACATTCCATGAAACCACCATCCCTCCAAAAGCAACATTGGACTCATGCGAGACCCAAGAGGAACTTGACCAAATGTGGGACATCACCTTGTCCAAATTATGTTTACTCATCTTTCTTTCTTGAATGAGAACCATATCAACTTTGGATTCAAGTAAGGCATAATTCAACATATGTTTCTTAAGGGGATTGTTCAGTCCTCTAACATTCCAAGAAAAGATTCTAACCATAGAAAACTAAGGAGAAACTACTCTAGTTTTAAACATACCATAACCCAACAACAAAAAACTAGATTAAAATTGTCTCCTTCCAGAATCCTCTAGAGGGCCCTCTTTCCTTTAGTTATTCATAAAACCCTAGTGGATCTACTCACTTTTCTATCTCTGTGAATATCTATTTTATTCTTCTACTTGTTTTACTTTTTTACCACTATCCACTCCATCTCTTCGATCAAATTTGAATTGCAATTCCCTTCTAAATCCAATCCTAGCATAGGAGGGACACGTTTACTAGCAGCCATTTTTGAGGGATCAGGTCCCCTAATGGACCCACCGAAAGAAAAAGTTTGCCTAGGGATAACCACTAAAATAGACAATGTTACTCTAGTAGGTCGATTTGGGGATGAGAGGATGATCACCCCCAACACATATAGAGAATGAATTCTAGGAAGCCCTTGTCAAATCATCAAGGATTTTTTTTCTGAGATGGTGTCAATAGAGAACCACCACCCCCATTTGAAAGACTGTCAACCCTCTTGGTAATCATGAAAATATGAGGGCCATTGGGCTGAAAACTTGGATCAACTGGAGTTGATATGGAAGGAAGGGTCTCTTCCTAAACCTTAGAATTTGGGCCTTGGGAGATATCCATCCCCCTTTCTACTAAAGGAACACTATAAGGTTTTTCCTTCTACTTCGAAGGGGATCGATCAAGATTCCCTACCCTTTTATCTAAGAACTTCGAAAGAACCCCAAGCTTAGTCTACTAGGTAGTACAAGTCACATCCAAATTCCCAAACCTTTTACACCTCATTCAAAAAAAAATTTCTTTCTCATAGTACAAGGGTTGGACATAGGATCCCAACTTTAATTTAATGGTTACCTCCAACAAAAGAACTTGATTCACTATCATCCTAACACAAATCCTGACAAACAAAAGGCTGGCCTTTGTTTGGGTGACCTTATCAATTGCCAACAATGATCCAAAGGAGTCAATAATACCTTTAAAGACCTTGTTATTCTAGAACTCTAGATGTAGCCTTAGAAGCCTTACCCACGTAGGAGCATGAGCTCCAAAGTCAATAACCAAATCTAGCTTAGGTTTTCAAATACAAATGTCAAGGATATTTGTCAAATTCACACCCAGTGGCCACAATCCATTCATAAGAACATTGGAGAGATCCTCATGGCTAACGAAGGACCAAGGAGTTGATTTTAATGCTACTTTTTAAGGACTAGGTTGAAGCCAACTATTTCCTCAACTGTTCAACCAAAGGTTAGAATAGTGGGAATTTTCCCACAAGAGAGTGAGCCCTAAATCATTTACCATTTCATCAACGATCTCATCAGGAACCTAAATCATATGACCTAAGATCAAGAAGGGGCTTTTAAAATTTGGAGGAGGGGGCATGGAAATACCCAAAACTTTGTTTGCAAACAAGCCATTTAAAGTAATGGAATTAATGGTATTAGCTCTAGGAGGTGGAGTAACCGAGCCATGCAAGACATGGCCCCAAGGGTTTATAGTAAACAAAGGGGAGCTTGGAAAACTGCCACAGCCAACTAGGAGAGGCATGGTACCAATGGAACTTGTTAGTTAATAATGATAATAATAAAATGATTTTATACTTGAATTATTTTTAGTTTAAGATTAAAATTAAAGTTTGAGTTAGGATTAATATCATTTTTAGAGTTAGGATTAGGGTTGGATTGGGAACAAGGTTAGGGTTAGAATTAAAGTGAAGAGATATGGTTGCAACTAAAATTAGGGTATAACGTTTACATTTAGAATTACTATCATGGTTAGGGTTAGGGTTTATGATCATGGTTATGCTTATGATTTATGATTATGGTTATTCTTATGATTATAATTAGAGTTAAAGGTATGGTTAAGTTTTATGAAAGGTTGAGGAGTAAATTTATGATTAAGGTTACTTTAAGAGTTAGGATTAGAATTATGGTTACAGATATAGACTCAACCACATTTATTATAGGAAGGGGTAGAGTTTATATTATAATTATAATTAAATTTATGGTTAACAACAGAGTTTTGGTTTAGTTAGTGTTAACATATAAGCATTATTTTAAGGTTAGATTATAATTAGAATTAGGGTTAGCAATAAGGTTTACCATTTATGATTAGGATTAGGATTTAAAATTTATGATTAGAATTAGTGTTAAGGTTTGATATTTTTTATTAGGATTTATCTTTTATAATTAGGGTTTACCATTCAAGATTGTGGCTTAAAGTAGGATTTAGGGTTTGTCATTTAAGCTCAACATTCAACATTTAGAGTTAGATATAGGGTTAGGTTTATCATTTAATGTTATGGTAAGTCTTAGGGTATGTGTTTACATTATAGTTAGTTATACTTAGGAGTCGAGTTTGTCTTGGGTTAGAATTTGGGATTAGGATTAGGGGTAAGATTTAACATTTAGGATTACAATTCAATAATAAGGGTTAAAAATATAGTTTAGCATTTGGAACTAGGGTTTGCCATTTAGGATTATAGTTTAGGGTAGGATTAGGAATAGTTTTAGTATTTAGGATTCAGGGTTATGGTATGAGTTTACATCATATTTAGTATGATGGTAAGTAGAAAAATTTATATTAGGGTTAGAAACTAGGGTTAGTGTTAGTGATTAATTAATTAGGATTAGAAATAAGGTTTAGTATTTATGATTAAGATTAGGGTTTAAAAATTTAATATTCGTACATTATTCTAAATTAAATATATTTTAATATAAATGTATAAATACTTGATTTCAAGTCCAACTATTTATTTTATATGGTTTTAAATAAAAATATAAAAAATTAACATTGTTAAATATTTAATATTACACTATTCAAATAGCAGATAAATTTTAAGATTATTTTATTGTCAAATTTTAAACTAATATGTATGTTATGTAGTGCTACTGTGTTTGTATATTGTTCAATGATTATTTTGACCTAAGATATTCTTTTGTATTGACCCTTTCCAATAGGCCACTAAACAAAGCCCTAAATTTAATACACTGCTAAAGTATATTGTTGAAATAAGGAAATAATAGTGCCAATGTATTCATTCAAGGAAAACCAAATGTTTTTACAAATGATATGGCAATTTTCAGCACCAAAACATTATGACATGGCACATTATAGAGAAACCCTAATTGGTTGCATATAATTGAGAACTTGTTACAACTACAAATTGAAATGATGAACTTGGATTGATCAGATACTGGAGACTGACAGCTAAAGATGATATGGTGAAAGTGCAACTCCACTTGAAACTCCAAACTAGCAATTAAGCACAAGTGAAAGGACTAAAATATCCTTCCCATAGCTGCAATAATTTAGGTGATCTTTCACACCCTCAAAATTGCGTACCAATTGAGAGTTATCATTCTCAATGGCCAACTGTGACTACTTGCAGAAACCCTAGGCTCCATAATGCACATCAGCAAAAATTAGTAATAAATTTTGATGATAGGCAATGAGCCCTCAATGCCTATTTATTCTTTTTTTCTTGATAGGGCGGCCTCCTTTTTAATTTTTTCTCCACTTCTTCCAGCAACCTCTAGAAAATTGTTTTATTTAATGACTTTATAAAATATATCATTTTATTAAGTTAATTAAATATAAAGTTATCTTGATATATATTTTTTTATTGATAACTTTATAAATAATTAACTCCTCCAAAATGGGGACATTACAAGTTTGCCCCTCCTAAAATTGCTTGGCCTCAAGCAATCTTAATGCTGGATGCTGCAAAATCACTTCTCCCTCCCAAGTAGCATCTTCAACAGGTAAATCTTTCCACTTAACCAGATACTCTCTGATTACTCTCCTGCGAAGCTGCTTCTCTCTACTATCTAGAATGGATTCTAGCACTAAGATTAGTTTCCCATCATCATCCAAGGGAGGTAATACTGCAAAAGGCATCACATTATGACCCAATGCCTTTTTGAGGCATGATACATGAAACACATTGTGCACTCTACTATCTGTGGGAAGCTTCAACTCTTAAGCCACCTCACCAACTTGCCTGATGATCCTAAATGGTCCATAATAGTGTGTGTTGTCATAGAGGTTTGCACCCTTGTCCAAAGTCTTACCTCAGGACAACCTTGTGAAACATGGAAACAACCTCCAAGTTGTGGGACTTGAACTATGAGGTTGAATCTCCAGAGAAGGCCGACTTCCTCTTACTATCAGGGTGCACCGAACTACTCTTGGAGAGGAAAAGGGACAAGGAATGCATGAAAAGAAAATCTACCTATTCTAACCTAAGGGGGTGATGCACCAAAATAGAGTGTTCAAACCAATCTCTACCCATACATGCACTATTGAACCATCAGGACACCAAAGGATATACACATTCAGAATTGTTTTAACCTAGCAACCACATGTAGATTAGAAACCTAGATGAATGACACAAGGAAAGAGAAGATTCACTTATATATCATTCATAGGCCAGAAGAGATACAATCATGCATATTGCAGATGTCCACAAAACACCAATGAGAGGCAAATAGTTCTTGCACTTTCACATCAATGGCTGAAGGAGATAAGCAGAATGTCATGTAGTTCAGAGGCAAAGGGAATTTGCAGTGAAATTACAGAGCAATATCAAAGAGGTCAGAGAAGGGTCGACCTGAACAAAATCTAAAAAATTTGCCTTTATAGTTCAGGCATAATTGGGATGTCCTCTAACTTTAATTACTTCGCAACCACTGCATTGAAGTCCTAGAGAGAACAATCATGGGGATCTAGAAGAAAATCTGATCTGAGTACAAATCCAAATGCAATGATATCCGATCCTTGTTGGAACAAGGCCCTGAGAAGACAGAAATGGAGCCATTAAATCATTTGACCAAGTAGATGGATCAGATAAAAATGGTGGAGTGTTTTCCCATGTCCAACATTCATTCAAAAGTGGTTGGAAATCATCATAGGGATCAGATTGTGCAAAAAACCTTGATTTCCCATGTTTTGGGCTTGTGAATTAGCAAGGGTTAGCAGGTCAACAAATCTTGCAAGCAGAATGAGCCACATTGGCCAATGATCTTTTATCCTTCTGCCACCTCACAAGGTCTTCCCGCAGTTGACCAATCTTTCTTTACTAATTGTGCTAGCTCAGAAAACCCTAACCGCGATAGTTACAAGAAACTATGACCTTAACTACACTACCTTCATGTTAAAACCTTGGCCGGGCCAACTAGGATGTGTGTCCCTCAGGCGCTTTCCCGTAATGTTTAACTTCCTTGCATCTTGATAAAGTGAGAAAACCCTGGTCATTGATCTCCCTTTCGTAATATTGTGCTTGCTCCTCAAACTTCTAGACCCACGAAAGACTTGGCAGCTAACTCAACCTGACCTAGCCCCATCTGGCATACAACTGGTACCACCTTGGCATCACTCTATAGCTTATGAAACCAGTCTGGTCCCACAGGGACACGCGACAACAAGGTGCTTTCTTGCATTTCTTAAAGTCTTCTCATCTTGATAATGCGGGGAAGCCTCGGTCGTGGATCTATTTGCATCAAACGGTGAGGGTTCTTCATGCATCTTACTGCGTGAAGGGTGGGCTCATGATGTCATCTAGAATAGGTGTCACCAAAATGCTTCCCCACATTGTTTAATCTTCTTGCAACTTTATCTTGCGGGAAGGTGCCAACCCTTGATCCTCTTTAAATCTATGGAGATCAAAACTTTGTAGGACTACAAGCCAAGTCAGCTGGATGGGCCAATGAAATACCTCCATCGTACTCTGACTCACCTGACAACTTCCATGGAGGATGAGCTGTCAATACCTCTCGAGAAAGTGGACCCATGACGTCACACCATGCACGCGTCGCAAGGGCGCATATCCACATTACTTAATTACCTTGCATCTTGATAATGCAGGGATGCATCGATCAATGATCTCTTTAAATCTGACAGTGGGAGGTAGAAGTTGGAACATGGGACGTCATGGGACAGGTGTCGCAAAGGGGCATGCCCGCATTATTTAATTACCTTGCAACTCCATCTTGCGAGCATGCGCTAGCCATTGATATGTGAAGATTTGATGGTGCTTGGAACACATACTTCTAAACCTCTGCAAACATCTGTCGTGACATCATCCAGACACGTGTCACCAAGACGCTTCCCTGCACTATTAAAAAGTCTAACAAAGCTTAAAATGTGGGAAAGTGAGCACCAATAGGATCGCTAGCTCAGCCTGTCACTTCGTCGACCCTGTAGTCTCGAAGGAGACATGGACCCACTTGCCACACGTCCTAAAGGGGCTTCCTCACATTTCATAAAGGTAGTGCATTTTCAAAATGCAAAGAAGCACCCACTGTAGATTTGGGCTTGATCTGACAGCATATAAAGTTGCAAGCCCATGAAGAAAATTTGGGAAATAAAGAAATAACATAAGGTTTTATCATTTATTTTTTTGATGGTCATTTAAATAATATAAAATGAGAAGCTGACCGTTGGGTGGGGCAAGCATTTAAAGTTCAAATTTTGGTGAGAGGCAAAATGGGTAACATTTTTGGTGACTTAGAGGGTATGCAAGCTTGCTACACATAAAACCAATGACCTTGTGCATCCATTGGGCTACAAAGTCATAAAAATTTGGATCTGTGCATTGTAGAACCCTAACCCTACCTCTACAGGAACAAAACACTGAAGATCTAGAAAACCTGCCCTTTGTAACTGAAACCAGAGATTGAAAACCTTCTCCAAAACACATGAACTTGTACACTTCTTGGAAGCAAGAAACTTCAGAAAGGAAACTACTTTACCTATGTATAGGAAAATTCAAGCCCTGTCAGAAACATGGCTTGAGGTGGATCCCGTTGACTGGGATGGGAAAAACTTCACCATCAGGCTTGCTCAACTAAAAAGCAATGGCCTGCTTGCAACTGATAATTAGATAGGGACCGTTCCATAGTGCATTGAATTTTGAGTGCCTTCCTGGTTTTTTCCTATCTACCTCCCACTTCAAGACCAAGTCACCCTCCTTGAAGGTTCTGATCCTAGCCTTCTTGTCAAAGCTCTTTTTCACCTGCTATTGATGTATCTCCAAGGTCTGCATGGCTTGATTTCTTCTTTCTTCCAGCTCCATCAATTCTGCCATTCTCATTGTCATGGGATCATCTTCAATTAGCTCCAGCCGATGAGCTAGTTCTAGGGATGGGAACCCCAATGAAATTGAAAGCCTTGCTTCTCTACCATAGACTAACATAAATGGTGAAGTCCCTAATGACCTCTTAGGTGTTATCCTATCAGCCAACAATGCAGTCTTCAATTTCTTATGCCAACACCTTTGGTTATCTTTTATTGTCCTTTTTATGATCCTAATTAGGTTCTTGTTGGATGAATCGGCCAGGCCATTATCCTGAGGGTAGTAGTTTGAAGATGTGCTCAAATAGATATTATGATCAACTACCCATTCACAAATTTGAGCTCCTACAAAAGAATTTGTATTATCTGAAATAATGGCTAAGGGAGCACCAAACCTGGTCACAATTCCATCAAGGAACTCAAAAACTAAAGATTCTGTGGCATCCTTCAATGCAATTGCCTCTATCCATCTGGTAAAGTAATTTGTAGCAGCTAAGATCCACTTGTGACTAGAACTAGAAGGAAGATTGATAAGGCCTATGAAATCCAGTCCCCACTGAGCAAAAGGATGGTCCACTTGAATGGGATGAAGAGGAAAGGCTACAAGCTTTTGTTTACCAGAGAAGAAGGCACATTTCTCACACTTCCTCACATATTTATGACATCATGAAATAGGGATGGCTAGTAATAACCAGCTCTCATGATCTTCATTATAGTTATTTTGGCTGAGAGGTGACCACCTTTAGGACCATCATGAAGCTCTTTGTATCATTCTTTTAGCTTGGTCTATGTCAATGCATCTTAATAGGGCTCCATTTAAATCTTTTCTGAAAAGAATACCCTCAACTAAGACATAAGGAATTGACTGCAGTCTATACTGTCTCCTTTTAGTTCTATCTAACCTTTGAGGATATCCATTACCTGATAAGAAATTCCTCATATCATCCATCCAATTCCTTGGGTCATTATTTCTTGCTCTTTGTTGCTCTGTTAGTATCATAATAGCTTCTTCATCTGATTTTTGAGATGATAACATCTGTTTACACAATCCTTTCCCACTTACCAACTTGGTAATCTGGATGTCAACATCATATTCCATCACTTTTGTAATCCAACTAGCTCTTTTCTCACTAATATCTTTTCTCAAAAGGAAATCCTTCACACTGGCATGAGGTACTAACAAATGAATCTTATTGTGAGACAGGAGGTGTCTAAATGTCTTCAAAGCTCTAATGATTGCAAGGGCTTTCTTCTCTACAAAATTGTACTTGTCTTCATACTCTTTAAGCCCTTCACTAAAGAAGGCTATGGGCTGCTCTTCATTTTTATCATTTTTTTGAGTCGAGATAGTAGAAATACATGACTCACCACCTAGGGTATAGAGAATAAAATCCTTCTCAAAGTTTGGATTAATGAGAGTAGGGGCTGAGGCTATGGCTGCCTTGATCTCTTCAAAAATTTCTCTCCCTTTCGTGGTCCATGCAAAGACCATAATTTTCTTGAGCATAACTGTAAGGGGTTTCACCATGGTAGCAATATTAGGGAAAAATCTTCTCACCAAATTTATCCTACCAAGGAAACTTTGCATCCCTTTCTTGTGTTTAGGAAGAGGAAGAGCAAGTATTGCTTTTGTTCTCTCTAGATCAATGGTTAAGCCATCTTTAGATACAATGTGTCCTAATAATTTCCCTTCACTGGTAGCAAAGACACACTTACTTGGGTTAAAGGATACCCCAAAATTTTTGTACCTTAAGAATACCTATCTTAAATGATCAAAATGATCTTCTACAATCTTTGAATACACTATGATATCGTCAAGGTAAACTAATACAAACTTTTCAATCATGTTTTTGAAGGCCATCTCCATTGCCTTTTGAAATGTAGCACCTGCATTAGTTACTCCAAATGGCATCTTACAATAAGCATAGGTACCCCACTTGGTGGTAAATGCAGTCTTGTACCTATCACACTCCTTGACCAGCACTTGATTGTAGCCAAAAAATCCATCAAGAAATGAAAACCTCTTTGAACCACTGACCTTGGACAAAATCTGCTCCATGGAAGGAAGAGGATGGTGATCTTTAAGGGAAGCTTAGTTAAGGTCCCTAAGGTCCACACACAATTTAATTTCTCCATTCTTCTTCCTAACGAGGACAAGGTTTGCTACTCATGATGAGTGTTTGATAGGGAAAATTATGTTGGCCTCAATCAATTTGGATAGCTCCTTTCTCATTAAGGGTTCAATTTTAGGATTCACTGGCCTCTGTTTTTGTCTTACTAGTTTGACATCATCAATTAAATCTATGGTATGCTGAAACAACCTTGGGTCAAAACCCTTTAAATCATCAAACGTCCAGGCAAATATATCATTAAAATCTTGACATAAATGAAGAAAACTTTCTTGTTCAATTTCAGACCATACCTTCCCCAAGTTTAAGGAATTTCCATCAGCAATCATGACTGGAGTGTGGTCACCTTGGTCAGCAGCTAAGTTCATGACTCTACCTCTTGCTTGGTCATCAGGGTTAAAAATACTTTCTAAATTAATGAGACCTTTAGGAAATTTTTTGGAGCTGAGATTAATGATTTGTTCCCCATACTGATCCTGCAGTCTTGACTGATTTCTATCTAAAAATTCTGCTTCATTTTGCAAGAAGCTCACAATTTATTCATTAGATTCAAACACTTTCCAATGGATGTTATCAAGGATGGTAGGCCTTACTACCACTCTAATTTGTTTCCCTTTCTTCTCAGCCTCAAGATTCCCTGGTACATCATAAGATGCACCTATTGCTGCAAGTCTATCAACATGTCTATTTTCTCTCCTAGGGATGCTTTGAATATTAAATGCATTGAAACCTTCAAGTAGATCCCATACCCTATGTTTATAAGACTTGAGAAAACCCTTCTTGGTGATATTATGATTTCTTACTTGATTAACCAGCAACTCACTATCTCCATACACATTTAAGTCCCGAATTCCTCTTCTTTGAGCAAGTAGGAGACCCTAAATCAAAGATTCATACTCGGCCACATTGTTAGTGCAACTGAATTGGAGCCTGAATGAGAAGTAATACCTTACTTGTGCAGGAGAAATCAACATCACACCAGCCCTTGATCCATTTTTATTTCTTGAGCCATCAAAGTACATGCTCCATATCTCACTCATATCTTCTTTAGTCCCCACAAGATTGGGAATGAGAGCATCTTTCTCTAATATACAATATGTATTGAGGCCTATTTCAAGGGTTTCTAGCATAGGATCAAATTTATATGCATTAGCCCATTCATCCAAAAGGAAATCAAGTACCCATGCTAGGGAAGTGGTGGGTTCATTCACTACATCATCCTCATCCACTTCTAGGATAGTGCAATTCATGTTGATGAGATTAGGGGTGTAGGGTTAAGTATGATAAAGGGCTAGAGGCTCTGCTTTGATTGACGCTTTGGCTCCATATCTTGTTGTAAAAAACATATATGACCAATTAGAAGATATGTAACCACCTATTTGGGCAGTGAAGTCTCTTGACAGACAAATAGTAAAATGTGGCTTGACTTCAGCAACCAATATATCCTGAGTTACAGTACAGCCAGGGCATGCATGTAGGGCCATCTCTACATTCCTAAGGATCCCTATAGCATTGAAAGTACTACCATCCAACTATAATACATCCTTAACAATGGGCTCATATTTCATCTCCAAAGCATCAACAACACACCTAGGCATCACTGAACTACTAGCCCCTGAATCAATCATGCAATTGTGGACTACTTTATCCCCTATAATTAGAGAAACATAGAATGGAGGGGGTCTGACCTTTTTATTTGTTTTTGCCCTATCTGATGGTTGCACTAGACTTGTGGCACTTTCCATGCTAGGTGTCTAATCCTTTGGTTCAATACTCTCCAATTCTTGCTGCAACAACCTCTTTTGCATGGGTATAGTAGCAATAGCATCCCACATGGAAATATTCAAATTTTTCTTCTTCATCTGTTCTACTGCACTGAATGGAGTAGAGGGCACTTTGGTAGAAGCCTTGGGAGCTGTCCTTGTAGGAGGTTGAGATGGAACAACCAGAGAATCACTCACATCCTTTCTAAAATTCCCTTGCCTTTACTACTGAAAAACATTTGATTGATCATCTAGTATTGATTTCTCATGAGGTGTTGAATTTGAAGTTGAGGCTTGATGAGGAGGAGGAAGGGCAACATCTTCAATAGCTCTTATTTTGCTCCTAGTATTGTGAGCAATGGGATCCTAGTTTACATTACAATGTTCCTCCACCTGATGATTCATAAAGGAGCAATCACCTTGTCCCTACACATATGGGGCCTCTTTAAGTTGGTCCTCATTGTATGATTGTCTTGTTGCAGGCTCTTGGATGGTCAAAGCCAAATAGGATTCAACCTTCTGACACATGCAACGAGCATAAGAATAATTACAAGAGGGACAAAAGTCTTGATCTTGGGCCATGTTGTTTTGAGGGACTATGGCCCTACTTTGATTTACATTTGAGGTTGAAGCATGGCTATTTTGTCTATTCTGATCAAAAGAATTGTTCCTATAATTTTGATTTGGAGGCCTACTACTGTTCATAGTTTGGTGCTGCAATTGATGAACTTTACTACCTTGAGCCTGCTATCTTTCTAAAGTCACCACCTTGTTGCTCATTTTCTGCATCGTAGAGAAACTACCTTCGAGTTTCTTTTCTTGGCCCTGTAATCTCTTACCTATGTTTAGCATCTTAGATTGCATCATATCTTTGATTTCATCTATCACATTTGAAGATGTGGAAGGTTGAGGGACTAGAGCAAGGGATTGTGATGTAGAAGTTATGAGAAGAGGAGCCATTGTTGGTTGATGGTTTGGGACATCAGGGAAAAAGGGCAGAGGAGGCCTTGGAGCTAATTTCCCTCCTTGTATCAATATGTTTTCTGCCCTTATTGCTGTGTCATAAGTGTTAGGTAAGGTATCCCCTCCCATGGTTTGGATTGTAGTAGTAATATCACTATTAAAGGCTCTAAGGTAATGCAATAAGGCATTACCAAGGGTAGGCTTCACTGAAATAGGTATTCTATCCCATGTCTTTTGAAATCTATAGTTGAAATCAGTCATACATTCATGGGGGGCTCTTTTTATAGTAGTCAACTACTCTAAAAGTGACAAATAGTCACTTTTGCCCTCAAAATGTTTACATAGTCCTACTCCTAATCCATCCCAATCTATTATAGAACCATTAGCCAAACCTCTATACCACTGTAGTGCTTTTCCTTTCAAAGATGAGGCTAGAAGCCTAACTGCAACATCATCCTCTATAATACCATGGATATTAAAAACATTTGCAACCTCTTGAATGTGTTATGAGGGAGAGATAGAAGTTTCACCAATAAATTCTAGTATACTTTTGAGTGCAGCTATTGATATGTCATGTCTTTGGGCCAATAAAAGAGGACTGCCACCATTAAAGGTGGAAAAAGCATGAGCTCTAGGTTGTGCCATATAGACCAGATATCTATTGATATGTGTTGATGGCAACCTAGGCTGAGATCTAATAGTAGGAGGAGTAGAGATAGATCTTGCAGGGGTATTTGTTACTATTGCACTCCTAACTAGTGATAAAGATACTCTAGCCCTCCTTCTAGGATTTGAAAATGAAAGCTCTTGGTACTAAAATTTACCTCTAGAAGATGCCCTTGTTTAAGCTTTGGGCATGAATTACTGCAACTTTGGTTTAGAACCAGATGTGTTTGAAGCTCAGAGTCGCCAAGTCCTTTGAAGAATGAACCCTTTGAAGGCCTGAATACTGAGGCTAGAACTATCTCCTTAGTATTAATCTTGAAATCTTCCTTCTTGACACCAGTAGACTTGAAATCTTTTGATATATGTCCCACCGGGCATGCCAAAAATTGTTGTCATAGAGGTTCGCACCCTTGTCCAAAGTCTTACCTAAGGACAACCTTGTGAAACATGGAAACAACCTCCAAGTTGTGGGACTTGAACTATGAGGTTGAATCTTCAAAGAAGGTCAACTTCCTCTTACTATCAGGGCACACCAAACTACTCTTAGAGAGGAAAAGGGACAAGGAATGCATGAAAAGAAAATCTACCTATTCTAACCTAAGGGGGTGATGCACCAAAATAGAGTGTTCAAACCAATCTCTGCCCATACATGCACTATTGAACCATTAGGACACCAAAGGATATACACATTCAGACTTTTTTTAACCTAGAAACCACATGCAAATTAGAAACCGTTATGAATGACATAAGGAAAGAGAAGATTCACTTATATATCATTCATAGGCTAGAAGAGATACAATCATGCAGATTGTAGATGTCCACAAAACACCAATGAGAGGCAAATAGTTCTTGCACTTTCACATCAATGGTTGAAGGAGATAAGCAGAATGTCATAAAGTTCAGAGGCAAAGGGAATTCATAGTAAAATTACAGAGCAATATTAGAGAAGTTAGAGAAGGGTCGACCCAAACAAAATCTACAAAATTTGCCTTTATAGTTCAGGCATAATTGGGATGTCCTCTAACTATAATTACTTCGCAACCATTGCATTGAAGTCCTACAAAGAATAATCATGGGGATCCAGAAGAAAATTTGATTTGAGTACAGATCCAGATGCAATGATATCCGATCCTTGTAGGAACAGGGCCTTGAGAAGATAGAAATGGTGCCATTAAATCATTTGACCAAGTAGATGGATCAGATAAAAAATGGTGGAGTGTTTTCCTGTGTCTAGCATTCATTCGAAAGTGGTTGGAAATCATCATAGGGATCAGATTGTGCAAAAAACTTCGATTTACCCTATTCTGAGCTTGTGAATCAACAAGGATCAGCAAGTCAACAAATCTTGCAAGTAGAATGAGCCACACGGGCTAATGGTCTTTTATCCTTTTTCCACCTTGCAAGGTCTTCCCGTGGTTGACCAATCTTTCTTTACTAATTGCGCTACCTCAGCAAACCCTAACTGCGATGGTTACAGGAAATCGCAACCTTAACTATGCTACCTTCATGTTAATACCTTGGTCAGGCCCATTGGGATGCGTGTCCCTTAGGCACTTTCCCACAATGTTTAACTTCCTTGCATCTTGATAAAGGGGGAAAGCCCTTGTCGTTGATCTCTACAAGATCAACGATCGAGAAGACCTTCCGTAATACTGTGCTTGCTCTTCAAACTTCAGGACCCACAAAACACTTGACAGTTGACTCAGCCTGACCTGACCCCATCTAGCATACAACTAGCACCAACTTGGCATCACTCTATAACTTATGAAACTAGTCTGGTCCCATAGGGACACACGGCAACAAGGTGCTTTCCCACATTTCTTAAAGCCTTCGCATCTTGATAATGCGGGGGAGCCTCGGCCATGGACCTATTTGCATCGAATGGTGAGGATTCTTCATGCATCTTCCTACGTGAAGGGTGGGCCTATGATGTCATATGGGATAGGTGTCACCAAAACGCTTCCCCCTATTGTTTAATCTTCTTGCAACTTTATCTTGCGGGGAAGTGCCAACCCTTGATTCTCTTTAAATCTATGGCAATCAAAACTCTATAGGACTGCAAGCCAAGTCAACTAGATGGGCCAATGAAATACCTCCATCATACTCTGACTCACTTGGCAACTTCCACAAAGGATGAGATGTCAATAGCTTCTGAGAAAGTAGGCCCATGACATCACACCATGCCATGCATTACAAGGGCGCATACTCACATTGCTTAATTACCTTGCATCTTGATAATGAGGGGATACGTCGATCATTGATCTCTTTAAATTTGATGGTGGGAGGTACAAGTGGGAACATGGGACATCATGGGACAGGTGTTGCAAAGGGGCATGCTCGCATTGTTTAATTACCTTGCAACTCCATCTTACGGGCATGCACCACCTTTTGGTCTGTGAAGATCTCACGGTGCTCAGAACACATGCTTCTAAACCTCTGCGAACATCTGCCATGACATCATCCATACACGTGTCACCAAGGTGCTTCCTTGCACTATCAAAAAGTTTAACAAAGTTTATAATGCGGGAAACCAGGCACCAATAGGATTGCCAGCTTAGCCTATCACTTTGTCCACCTTGCAGTCTCAAAGGAGACATGGACCCACCTACCACACATCGTAAAGGGGCTTCCCCACATTACATAAAGGAAGTGCATTTTCAAAATGTGGGGGAGCGCCCATTGTAGATCTAGGCTTGATCTGACGGCATAGAAAGTTGCAAGCCCGCAAAGTAGATTTGGGAAATAAAGAAATAACACAAGGTTTTATCATTTATTTTTTTGATATTTTTAGGTCATTTAAATAATATAAAACGGGAAGGTGACCATTGGGTGGGGCAAGCATTTAAAGTTCAAATTTTGGCAAGAGGCAAAATGGGTAACAGCGTGGCTTGAGTTTCTCTACACCACTCTTCTTGAGAGTGGTTTGCCTATATGGCTATGACATGAGGTAAACCATATCATTTACCTCAAAAATAAACTCAATCCTCTTCTTTTCTGCATATTGCTTTTGCTATTTTTGAGCTCTAACAATGTTGTCTCTGAGAGTAGCAACTATATCCTTACTTTCTTGTAATAGTTCACTTGCTCGGGGTACTCGATTGTCTCCCAACAACATCTGAGAAACTAGGTGCATCATAACCATAAAGTGCATGAAGGGTATCATTTGTATAGTCATATGATATGTAGTATTGTAACAATACTCACAAAGATATATCCATCTAACCCAAGCTCGCTTTTGATCTGCCACATAATTCCTCAAATACCCTTCCACCCATTTGTTCACAATCTCTATTTGACCATTAGTCTATGGGTGATAACTGGTGCTAGGTGTAAGCTTAGTGCCACACAACTGAAATACCTCCTACCAAAAGTTACTCATGAAGCGACTATCCCTATCACTCACAATGCTCCAAGGCAAACCATGTAGTCTAAAAAATTCCCTGAAGAAGACCTCTACCACCTGAGTTGTTGAGTATGTAGTAGCGATAGGGAAGAAGTTAGCATATTTTGTCAACCTATCCACCACCACATAGATACAATTGCGCCCCTAGGCCCTGGGCAAGCTCGTAATAAAATCCATAGAGATGCACTCCCACTTCCTGTCAGGAATAGGAAGTGGTTGTAGGATCCCTGTTGGATAAGTGTGCTCTTGTTTATTCTGCTAGAAAACATGACACTCACACACATACTGCAAAACATTGGCCTTAAATCCCTTCCAAGTGAATAGTTCTTGTACTAACCTGTAAGTCTTGAAATACCTAGGATGGCCTACTGTAGGTGAATTATGGAATTCTCTCAAAATCAACTGCTTCACTTTCGATCTTGGGACTAAGTAAATCTTATTCTTGTAAATGATCAAATCATCTATGAGAGTGTATCTGGTGTCAATTTTTGTTCCCTCCACTATAGCAGAGGCCCACATGTCTTTGGCATATTCTACTATAATCAAGTGTCACCAATCCTCTGATATCTTAATCATAGAAGTGAGGTGTGGCCTATGGGATAAAAAATCTGCAACAATATTCTGTGTCCCCTTAACATATGTGATATCAAAATCATATGCATGTAACTTACTCACCCACTTCTGCTGATGATCATTCAGGTCCCACTGTCCCAAAAAGTTCCTCAAACTATTATGATCAATTTTAATACAAAATTTTCTACCGACAAGATATTGTCTGAATTTGGCTAGGGCATGCATGATGCCAACATCTCTTTATCATATATGTTGAATGATCTCTCGGGCCCTCTAAGTTTCCTACTCTCATAAGCTATAGGATGCTTTTATTGCATGAGTGCAACACCAAATCCCTCTCCAAAAGCATCACATTGAAGCTTGAATGGCTTCATGAAATCAAGAAATGCTAATACTGGGCATGTAGTCATTATTTCCTTGAACTGCATAAAACAGTCTTGTGCCTCCTGAGTCCACACAAATCCCCCTTTGTTCAGCAAATCTATCATGGGTGTTGCATGTCATGAGTAGCCATTGACAAACCTGCAATAGAATCCACATAGACCAAGGAAGCCCCTTAACTATGTAAGGTTCTCTAATGGTGGCCAATCAACAATAGCGAGAATCTTTTCAAGATCCATTCGCACTCCTTCTGCACTAATGATGTGTCCAAGATACAACAGTTCTATCATCCCCAAATCACATTTGGACTCCTTGGCATACAAGGTCTCCCTCTATAAAATGCTCAATATTGTCTCCAAGTTCTCTAAATGTTCCTGCCATGTCCTACTATAGATCAAAATATCATCAAAGAACACTAGCACAAATTTCCTCAATTGATGGTGGAAGACCTTGTTCATAGTGGATTGAAAAGTGGCAGGTGTATTAGTCAAACCAAAAGGCATGACTACAGACTCAAAGTGCCCACAATGACACTTGAAAGCAGTTTTCTCAATATCCTACTCTTGAACTCTAATCTGGTGATAGCCTAATCTCAAATCAATTTTTGTGAAATAACAAGCCCCATGCAATTCGTCTATCAACTCATTGATGCATGGGATGGGATACCTATTCTTTATAGTTCTCTTATTCAACACCCTGTAATTAATACACATTCATAGAGTAACATCCTTCTTTTTTACCAAAACAACAAAAGATGCAAAAGGTGACTTACTTGGTCTGATGTGTCCCATTGCTAGAAACTCCTTGATGGTCCTCTCAATCTCATCTTTGAGTCATTTTGGGTTCTAGTATGGTGTGATCATGATAGGCTTAGTGCCTTCCTCTAGCTCAATAATGTGCTCAATGCCTCTATTTGGTGGCCTGCCTAGTGGAATCTCGCTAAAAACCTTCTCATACTTGATTCTCAATTTTTGAATATCTAGATGATATTTAGTCTTATGTTGCTCTTCCTGGGTAGGCATCAAGGCACATATTGTCACCCACTCTATATTATTATGCTTGGCTAATCTCTCCATCCATCTAAGTGAGATAGTTTTGACATCACCATTACAAATAGCCTTTAGCATGTGAGTCCTGCCATCCACCTCGAATCGTATCTCCATATCCTCTAGTCTTACAGTAAACTCCTTCAAAGAATGTTGCCATTGTATCCCAAGTACTATGTCCATGTCATCCATGTTGACCGCATGACAGTTCACCTTGAACTCATAGTTGTTCAGGTGCAAAGGTAGATCTCGCACCATTTGGTTACAGCGAAGAGTATATCCATCAACTACCTTGACTCTCAATCCTTCAAACTCCTCAGTAATGAGTCCACGCCTCTCCACAAACTGTGCATCAATGAAATTATGTGTGGCACCTGTAACCAATAGAGTAATAACCTTCTTCCCTGCCAAGACTCCCCAGAGTCTGAAAGATCCCTCTCTTTGAATACTAGACAGACGTGCCTCCTGTAAATGTAGTTCTAGAGCCTCTTTTTTCTCAGCACTATCTATCTCCTATTCACCCTCTACCCCATTAGGATCCTCATCATGGTGATCTGAGCTGTCCGAATCTGAACCCTCATAATAAGCCCACATCACCCATGGGTCATTAAGTGTTTCCTTATCCAAGCGTACAACTGACTTGCCTTTTAAGTCACTAACCTTCTCTTTACCCTTGTTGAATTCCCCTTTGTTATCTCTAAATGATGAAGAACCCTTTGAACTAAACTGGTTTGTTGGAGTAGCAAGTTCCATATTGCAGGCTTTCTTCATGGCTTCTTGTAATGTAGGAGGATCAAAAACCTTTACCCACCCCTTGAGTGGTTCAATTAATTCCTCTATGAGTAAAATAACTAGCCCCCATTCTAAAATGCCAGGCACCATCATTGCAAGATTTTGGAAGTCATTGATAAATTTTTCTAAGCTTCATGATTGTCTCAATTGGGCTAACTCTCAAAAATAAACTTTAGGATTATTTTTACCAAATATTTCTATCAATCTATCCATGAATTCTTGATAAGTGGTTATCTGATTGTGTTGCAATGTGATCATGCCATGTATCCACCAATCATGTGCTGCCCCATCTAAGTGTAAAGTGGCATACTTGAGCACTTCAAATTCTATCATAGTGTTCAGAAATAGAAAAGTATCCACCTTGTGAATCCAAGTACGAGTAGTCACTTTTTCACTACCATCAAATGTGGGTAATACCAACTTGTTGGTGACCTATTGCAACTTGTTGTGTTTATCTGCTTGCTTATGCCTGGTAGCTTTGTAGTTTAGGTACCTATCAAATGTCCACCCATCCTATACATATGTTGGTAATGAATCCCACTCATTCCTTGCTTGTTGAAGTTCATCTACAATATCTATTACCATAGCATTAGGTGTGCGTGCTAGAGTTTCTTCCTTAAATGTAGGATGTGTGGGTCTGTCAGTTGTTCTAGACCGTGTCCTATGTTGTGATCCTACTATGCTCTTGTCATCTTGGTTAGTATCATGATTGTTTCTCCTATTTTCCCTAATCAAATGTTGCATTGTAACCATCATTGTCTGTGTACTTGCCTCTATTGACTGTAGAAGCCTCTCTTGATGCTATAAAGTCTCATCATCTTGCACACTTTTGGATTGGCTTTGAGAATGTCTCTCAGCCATGTTCTTAGTTATGTTGGTTCCCTGTGTAAATTGGCTAGATAAAACCTATCAGGCTGGTAGAAAACTTGCTCTGATACCACTATAATGACCCTTTCCAATAGGCCACTAAACAAAACCCTAAATTTAATACACTACTAGAGTATATTGCTGAAATTAGGAAATAATAGTGCCAATGTATTCATTCAAGGAAAACCAAATGTTTTTACAAATGATATGGCAATTTTCAGCACCAAAACATTATGACATGGCACATTACAGACAAACCCTAACTGGTTGTATACAATTGAGAACTTGTTACAACTACAAATTGAAATGAAGAACCTAGATTGATCATATACTAGAGACTGACTGCTGAAGATGATATGGTGAAAGTGCAACTCCACTTGAAACTCCAAACTAATAATTAAGCACAACTGAAAGGACTGAAATATCCTTCCCGCAACTGCAATAATTTAGCTGCAAGATCTACATAACATCTTGTTCTCTTTCACATGAATATGTGTCTTTATATGCTTTGACTATTTATATATTGGACATCTACACTTGATGGTTTCTATTTACTGAATAGGTACTAGGTACATTCACCTTGAATATATGATCTAAGTGTGTACCTATATCCCCAACAATAGCACTAGGAAATATGGACCTTGACTATTCATCTTAAGCCAATGTCATCCCTATATGGGTGACATATCCATATATTTATTATTACTAACCCTTTGATAATTAGTAAATCTAGATGCATAATGTATTATATGATTAGACCCTTGTGCTAGTCTTAGATTCATTTTGACAAGTGAGTGTCTACACACTTTAGTCATTTACTTAGTTCATGCCAAATAAGTAGTACATGTCAAGCACAACATGTATCTAATGGAGCATGTCAAGTCCACAATGAGTGTCAAGCCACTCATGTGCTGAGTCACTCATGTACTGAGTAGACAATGTATGTTGAGTGATTTAGGTGCTGAGTAAACAATGGATGTTGAGTGATATAGATGTCGAGCCAGAGTATAAAGAATAGTATATGTCGAGCATCAGATGTCAAGTAAGATAGTTTTTGTTATAGTTGTTTGTAATGACACAAACAACTATGTAAACCATTTTTGAGAAGACTTAAGGATTGAATTAGAATATTTGGGGATAAGGGTGAATCTTAATTTGAAATCCCAATGCATTACATGTAGCCAATCAGAAAAAAGGAAGGTTTAAGCAACAAAATGGATGAAGTTTTCTTAAGAAGGACAAAACCTAAATTATATATGATGTGAAGAGAGAAGTTTGATCTGCACAAATAGAGCATTCATGGTGGCTAAGGAGTTTTGGTTTGAGATTACATTGAAGAATTAGTTAGAGGAGAATAGAGGAAAGGAAAGTATACAACAAAGAGACATTTGATCAAGAAGGATCAAGAATACATCCATATAGAGGTGATCTGTCATCAAGCAATCAAGTTTCTTACCACAAGATCATTGCTAAATCATTTTAGCTAGCGAATCAGTTAAATCTCTTAACAAAGTATTCCTAACATTTTGTATTGAAATCCTTTAAAAGGGTACTTACTTAATTGTGAGTTGAACTCTTTTAACCAAGCACACTTCTAATAGGGTGTTGAAATCCTTTAATAGGGTAAGACCTAACAATCTTTTTAAGCCTTTAACAAGGTAGATCTTTCACAAAATAGATCATGTCTCATGATCAAAAGATTGTAACCTTTATTGGATACACTTTATTATTGTAGTAGTGAAGGTTTGTGGGTGTCATCCACACCCCAGTTTTACCTTCTCATTGGAGGGTTTTTGGGTAATCATATTTTGTGTTATATGTGTTTACATGTTTTCATGTTTTAGATGTACATGCTTTACATGGTATTTTAGTTTACTTAGTGAATGTATGAGATGGATGTGTGTTGAAAGTTTTTATGGATAGTAATTCCAGCACCATGAGAGTGTCTCTACATTTAGGATTCCATGATTATCACAAAAACTATAAATTAAAATGGTGATTAAATTGATTTGGGAAAAGTTTTCTATTTGATTTAATTTATTGTATTTTCCAACAAATTTTTTGTAGTTGAATTCCAATTTCCTAGAATTGTCTAATTTATTCAAGAAAAAGGGCCAATTATATTATTGATTTAATTATCTAATTTATAAGTCACTTTAATAAAAGTTCTTATAGTTGGTAAAAGTGAGCTTTAGTAATCACTTCTTACTTTTATATTTCCTGATTTGAGAAATTTTCTCCAAAACCCTTTGGAGGAATTCCTTGGCATGTTCATTGTGGGAGATGGGTTTATTGATTCATCACAAGGATATGCTCATTGGATTCATAATGGGATTCTCCTTCTTGTCCAAGATCTACATTGCATTTAATACCCTTATTACATGTATTGGTTTTATAGCAATTTGAGAGAAGTAGGGCTCTCTCATATCTTCCAATTTTGTCTATTTTAAAGAATTTTTTAAATCTCTAAATGGTTGGAAGTTGAGAACTAGTGCTCCCTTCTATTTGCATGGTTTAATTTGACCCAGTTAATTGGGTGTGAGCATTTTATGGGTTTAATAATTTAATTTGAAATTTTTGGTAGAGTTATAGTACCAAATTTTATGTGTGAGATTTTACTTTGAATTTTATTGGATATTTAGAAGTTGGACCTCTTTTTGAAAGTGGGTTTTTGATTTTATTGAAATCCAAGATGTTTGGTTTTTGGGCATTTTTCTTTTTGCTTTGTTTTGTGTGCTAGTCATATTTGTTGGGGTTTTGTTCCATGTGTTTAGGTTATGGAAATGGATTTTATTCCATTTTTCCATTCATTCCTTGGCTTTACTATATGGAATTTTGGATTCATGTCAAATCTATACTATCGGTGAGATGCTTAATTGAGTGAATTATTTGTACTTGATTTTGTTGTTGTTATATTAATAAAATTAAACCCTTGCATTGGTTTTATCATGATTATTTTGTAGAGTTGGTTGTGTCCACCCACGAACATATGTGCATGCATGTAAAGGTTTATTGTGGGACTCAAACTCCCATATTGAGGTTAGTTGAGTATTTTTTCATTTGGGGATTAGGTTGGGAAATTGTATTGCCTAAGGGCACTCATCATGTGATTAGCATGGGTATGTAGGGTAGATATATGGAGTGGCTTCTCACAGTTATCTAGCCTATAAGTGGTTGACAAGGTAATGTTGAGAGGTATAATAAGTGATAATCAATAAATGATTGGGTAATAAAGCTTAATGAAAGATAAGATTATTTAACAACTAACCTCTCAAGGGAGATGGAATGAAGACACAATATCTAGCCTCCAAAAAAAATTAGAAAATATATACATTTTGAGTTTGGTCTCCTATGGTAGTCAAAACAAAGGATTGATGCTACTTTTACTACTCAAGAAAAGTAATGACACTCTAATAGAATCCCTACATATGTATCCTATAGTGTGTCTAGCTAGTGACCTGATGTATTGTATTGCATTGCATTTATGGTCATTAAGTTCTTGTGTCATGCACTAATTGACATGTGTGTTAGCCTTAGATGTCTTTATATTTTTTGACTATGGTTAGGTCAATATCTCCATAAGAATGGTGGGGTGGGCTTATGGGTTTCACTTGGTTGGGAGACATTTCTACCTATATTATAGATGGAGATAGGATAAAAGGGGAAAATATCTCCCAAATGTAGGATATTGTGGACTTCTCCCTCTTTCTCTTGTCCTCTTGACTTTACTTTTGTACTTTTACTTGGTGAAAGCTCTTCTTGTCTTAAGCTATTATTGTACCCTTATGAATAACCTACATATTTTACATTATATAATTTCTTTTTAATGGAGTGGATAATGCCTCAATATTTATGTATTTGGTACTCCTTGATATGGAGTTAGCTTTCATTTTATGTGGTGCATTGGTGTCGGCATGTTCCTTCTTTGTTTATTTAGAGAATCTTTCCCATTGGATATTTTGGCAACTATGATCACCTAGTTCAGGCTAGATTTGATTCCTTGGTATGCTATCAAAAATGGTTTTATCCTATGAAATTTTTAGGTTCCCCATATTATAGAGCTTGTCAAGACATTTTTGGTGCTTTCTGAATGGAGCGAATCAGAGTACAAATGTGAATGTTATAGCTTCTATAGTAAAGATCATTTTTATCATACATTATTAGTATTTCATTGCACCCAATAGTAGCATCATATTACACCTAGTAGTAGTATTTCATCATATGATGAAATTAAAAAAAGAACATCTCTTCATACCTAGTACAATCTTTCATCATATGATATCTTGGTGATGTTTCTCATCTTTTTGAGCATTGTATCATATGATAAAGTATTTCTCACACTTTTAAAGGATTTTTATTTAAGATATTGATTTCTCTTTGTCATAACTTAGATTGTGAGAACTTAAAGACTTTTTTGAAGTTTTTTTTTTTAATATACTCATTTAGAAGTTATACCTTCTCAAGCCCAAATAGATTGATTATCATACACTTTTGGAATGGTTAGAAACGTTTTGACATTAACTTTAAATTTTAGCTGGAAATTAAATTGTATGTTTAATCATCTAGGAAATTGCACTTGGGCATTAAAATAAACATTATACCAAATGAAATTATGGTTAACATAATGAACCTTGTATGTTAATCTCTAGATGGAAAATGAAAATGTTAGAAAGTAGTGATTGTCTTTGGAATCTTTGGTTCATTATTCAAGTCTTCCGCTTGTGATTATTATTTATGTTGTAACTATTTTTTATTCTTTATTCAATAAAAAAATATGTTAGGGCATGTTATATCCTTGTTTCTAGGGATTCCTTGGCAAGGCATTGCATATGGCATCAGAGCCCATGTTCAAGCATTGGGGTATTTGTGTTATGTTCTCATTATGACATTCAAATGTTGATTTATTTATATATTGATACTTGTTATGAAACAATTTGTATTTATGATATAATATTGTATACTTTCATGAGGTTCTAGCCTATGCCTTATTGTCCCATAAAAGATGCCTCCTGCACATAGATATGGAAGGGGTTGTGGCTAGTAGAATGTGATTCATTTTGAACACAATGAAGAACAACATGAGAAAAGTTATAAGGAAGAGAATTAGGAAGAAGTGGAGAGATATGGAGATAACTAAGGCAGAGTAAAGTCATTGGTGTCATTACTATAGGAGCTTGTAGCTCAGTTGTAACCTCAAATTGAGGGTTTTCAACATGGTGGTTCATAGTTAGAGGGATAATAGGTTGAATAATATTATATGTATGAACATGGAGAGGAGAGAGGAGAGCATGAACATTTGTGCACACCACCTAGTGCTAGAAGGACACACATGAGAGGTAGATCTGAGGGTGATGAGAGCACCATCCTTTTGTGAATAATGAGAGACCTTTAGCGATCTCAAACACCTTAGTTTTATGGAAAGGTTGTGTAGGAGAACCTACTTTAAACTCATCAAACAATGCACCTAAGAGTCCTAAACACTTTACTTAGTTTAGGAGTTCTAGTCAGGCACATAGACCTAGTTGTAAGGCCTATTTCCAGGATTGACATAATTATAAGCCCCTAGCTAACTATGGTAAAAATGCTCTATGGGCCTAAAAATCATAGGATCTTAGGATTTTTCATGTTTTTATGGTTTAGATCCATGTTGGAAAATTAGCATAGTGCTAGGACCAATTTTTGTCATTAGATTTGCAATTTCGCAAAAGTTTCTCTAAAATTGTCATGCAGCTTTCGAGCAACTTTCTTAAAAGTTGTCAAAACTTGTAACCACACCTCCCAAATTGCTAATCAGTTTGAATAGGTCATGTAATCATTGGGAGTGCCCTACATAAGTCCTCATAGGAGGGTGGTAGGAAATACAATGTAATTTTGGCAATTATCAATAAAATAACCATCATTTCTCTACAAATTTTGTGATTCAAACCACTATATGGAAATCTATAGAAATGAGGGCATGAACTGGTGATTCTTAAATTTGAAGCTTTAAGTCTTCTTCCATTTTCAATTGGTCTCATGTATTGATCTAACTTAGATTGGGAGATATTCGATTTTTAATAACATTGCCTAAAATTGAGGCTTAAAAATAGGGTTTTCAATAGGGATTGATTGTTTAGTCACATTTGAACATGGGAAATTGAGGCCCCTTGGTGGAATACAATTTTTTCCAATGTAATTTCATCTTTTTCAAGTTAGGAGTGTGAATTTTTAGAGGAGTTGATTTTCCACAAGAATTTAGGAGAACATCTCTATGTGTGCACTAGTCAGGTAATTAGGATAGTCATCCTAGATTTTGGTCTGGAGATTCCTCAAATCCTAAAAACTTGGATTCTAAGTTTCTTTACATGTGAAAACATGCCTTCATGCTTAGTTTGTGTGTTTGCATAGGAGAAAGAGAACTTGTAGTGCATTTGGAGCCCTAATTAGACCTATTAGTCTGGTCTAATATTGCAACAACAATAACTTCCATGCACTTCCATCCATTGTTGTTTAGACATGTTTTGTAAACCCAAAAAGGGTATCATAATCCCTTACCAAATGATCATCTCATTTGGGAACATTCTGACTTATGTTCAAATTTTACTCTAGGAAGGACTATAAGCCAAATCCTTAGGTTGTGAAGCATTTTGGTGTTGTGGATTCTTTTGAATGAAAGAGCCATTGGAACTATAATAATAAGACCTAAATAGGCTAGAGTAGTGTTTTTAGGCCACCCCTAGTCTTAGCATCCATTTTATGGGGTTTGATCACTCTTTTATTGAAGAGATCTCTTAGTGAACTTGTGTGTTTGGGTGCTTAGGACCATAGTAAGCCTAGTGATTAGGTTTCCTTGCATAATAGGGTTATGATAACCTTCTTTAAGACCTTTTACTATACCTGTGATAGGTATTTAACACTTGAACCCTTCACCTTGGGTGTTGAGGGATTGAAAACCTACCATTGCTCACTATTTGAAGTCTTCTGTTGGCCATTGCTACATCAAGTAGTATTAGAGCTATGTTTGATCTTGAGAATGAGGAGATCCCTACAAGGATAAAAAATAGTGAGTTATCAAAGATGGTGAGAGAGCTAGAGGTTGCAAATAAGGCCTTAACTAAGAGGCTTCAAGAGCTTGAGAAGAAGCTTGATGACAAAGATAAAGAAGATGGGTCTAGAAATGAAGAAGGAAGTGAGGAAGAGGAGGATGATACTGATGAACAAATCCTTGTAGAAAAAAATCCTTTCATAGATGCCTTGAAATCCATGGGGAGGAGAACCATGGAGGAGAAGATAGATTTTCCAATCTTCAATGGCAAGATGAATGCATTTTTAGCCTTGGATTGGATAGAGGATTTGAAAACATTCTTTGAATGTGAGGACATCTCTAGAAAACAAAGGGTAAAGGTGGAAAGATCCAAGTTGAAGGGTGTAGCCCTAACTTGGTGGAACTTCATCCAAATAGAGAGGGTAAAGAATGGGAATAACATGATCAATTCATGGAATAGGATGATAACCTTGATTAAAGAGACATATGTACTTGAGGACTATGGGGTGCAACTCCATAGGAGGAAACAAAGTTTGAAACAAAAGGACATGGATGTAGGCTCATACACTAGGGAGTTCTTAAAATTATGTATGAAGACCAATATGGTAGAAGATGAGGAAGATAAATTAGCAAGGTAGATGAATGGCTTGAAGGTACCCATTCAAGAAGAACTAAGCCTAAACTGCCCTACCATAGTCAATAAGTGCTATCAAATGGCACTTAAGGTAGAGGGAAAATGGAAGAGAAAAAAAGAATTTTGAAAAGGGAAGAGTAATGATAGTGAGAATAACTTTAGAGGCAATGGAAACTCTTGGAAAGAGGGACAAAGTAGTGGTAGCAGCAGCAAGACCCCTGACTAAGGAGGCAAAGAAAATAATGACTCTAATTCAAGAGGAAACTATAGAGGAAGAAGGCCTTTTAATAGAGGAAGGAAAAATTCAGGAAGAGGTAATGGACCATTGAAATGTTTCTATTGCAACCAAATGGAAAACTATGCAAGAAGATGCCTTGAGAAGAGGAACAACAATAACCAAGGTAAGAGAGAGCACAACTTATCTAAGAAGATAAAAAGAAGACAATGTCGGTGCTAGAGACTTGGAACCAGAACAAGGAGTATGCTTGATGATGAGGTAGGTCTTCCTTCAAGTACCACAAACCCAAGAACCTCCACAATGGAAGAATCTCTTCAGGACAAAGATCAAATGTCATGGAAAGGTATGCAATCTTCTTATGGATTCTGGTTCAACTAAAAATCTTGTATCTTGTGAAATGGTTTAGAAGTTAAACCTCCCTAAGAAGTGACACCCTTACCCCAATCATGTTTCATGGTTAACCAAAGGCCAACAAACTCTAGTGACAAAACAAGCTTGGATAGAGTTTTCTATTGATGACTTCAAGGACAAGGTCCTTTGTGATGTGGTTGAAATGGATGCCTCACACATCTTTCTATCAAGGCCCTAGAAATTTGATGTCGATGCCATATGTCATTTTAGGAAGAACACTTGCTCCATCACTAAAGATGGGAAGACCTTCACTATGAAGCCTCTAGTGGATAACAACTCTAAAAAAGAACCCACAGTGATTATAATGGAAGAAAAAGAGATGTTTAAAATCTTGAAAGAACCTAATATTGAGCCATTTGTCTTAATATCAAAGCCCAAAGATAGCATTAGGTCTAATCAAGAAGAGCCCATACCAAAGGAGATCATGGAACTGCTGCAAAAGTATAAAGATATCATTGTTAGTGACCTGCCCATTGGCTTCCCTCCCATTAGGGACATCAATCATCAAATAGATCTCATACTAGGATCATCCCTTCCTAATAAGTAATGATACAAATGACACCATTGTAGCATGCAAAGATTGCAAAACAAGTCATTGCATTGTTGGAAAGAGGGCTCATCCAAAAAAGTCTTAGTGCTTGTGCTACCTTTAGTATTGGCTGCTAAAAAGGATGGTAAATGGAGGTTATGTACTAATAGTAGGGCCCTAAAAAAATCACAATAAGGTACAAATTCCCCATGCCAAGAATTGAGGACCTATTGGATCAACTAGGAGGTGCTTGCTACTTCACCAAGATAGACTTAAAGTCCAGTTACCATCAAATAAAATCAAGCTAGGAGATGAATGGAAAAAAAATATTCAAGACTACTAAAGGTTTTTTTGAATGGTTAGTAATGCACTTTGGTTTAAGCAATGCCCCTAGCACTTTTATGAGGCTTATGAATGAGATATTCATTGATTATATTGGAAAATTTGTTGTTTTTTACCTTGATGACATACTAATATTCAGTCATAGCAAGGAAGACTATCTTGATCATGTGGAATAGGTACTAAGAAGACTCCATCAACACAAGTTGGTAATCAACTTGGAAAAATGCATGTATATGAAGAAGGAACTTGTGTTCCTAGGTTTTGTGATCTCACAAGGAACCCTCAAGATGGATCTTAAGAAGGTAGATGCAATCATTATTTGGCCTCCACCAAAGAATCAAGGTGATGTAAGGATCTTCCATGGGCTTGCAACATTCTATGGGAAATTCATCAAAAAAATTAGTCATATGTGTGCACCAATGCTTGAAACAATCAAAGGTGGAAAGAAGACTAAGTTTGCATGGACAAAGGAAGCCAATGATGCATTCCAATACTTGAAGAATAGATTCTCTCAATACCATATCTTGGCCCTCCCTGATTTTAATAAAGTCTTCACTATGGAAACAAATGCAAGCAATTTGGCTATAAATGTAGTCCTAAGCCAAGAAGGTAAACTAGTTACTTTCTTCTCAGAGACATTGAATGAGGCTAAGATAAAGTACTCGACATATGACCTAGAGCTCTATGCCATGGTCCAAGCCCTCAATAAATGGAGTCACTATTTGATCCCAACAAAATTTTTAGTCTATACTAACAAACATGCATTAAGCTTCCTCAATTCACAAGAAAAACTCTTAGTCAAGCATCTGAAATGGGTAAAGCAATTGTAGGCCTATACCTTCAACATTAAGCACAAAAAGGTTGTAGCAAACAAAGTTTCTCATGACCTTAGTAGGAGAATTGGTCTTATTGAATAAGTTCAACTACAAAGTGTGGGAATTGAGTCTCTCAAACGCTTGTACCCAAATGACCTTGATTTTGCAGAAGTATATCAGATTTGCACAAAAATGGAGGGCAAATATCACACTAATTTTTTTGAATATTTGATTTAGAATGGGCTTCTATTCAAAGGAGAAAAATTATGGATACCAAAGTGTTCAATGAGAGAAAATATAATTAGAGAAAAACATTGTGGTGGCCTAGGAGGTCACTTTGGAATTGATAAGAAAACATACATGGTGAAGATAAGCTATTTTTGGCCCAAGTTGAACAATGAAGTTATGAAGTTTATTGAATGTTGCACTATTTTCCAACAAGCTAAAGGTATGACAACAAATGAAGGGCTCTACAAACCCTTACCAATCCCTTCAAGACCTTGGGAGTCCATATCAATGGATTTTGTCATGGGACTACCTAAAACCAAGCAAGGATTTGATAGTCTTTTGTCATAGTGGATAGGTTTAGTAAAATGGCCCATTTTGTGCCATGCAAGAGCACAAATGATGCATCTCATATAGCCAATCTTTTCTTCAAAGAAGTAGTTAGAATTCATGGCTTGCCTCAAATAGGGATGTGAAGTTCCAAGGGCACTTTTGGAGGACACTCTTCAAGAAGTTGGGTACAAACCTCACCTATAGCTCTACCTATCACCCACAAATAGATGGCCAGATCGAGGTAGTAAATAGGTCCATAGGAAATCTCCTAAGATGCCTAACCAAGAAATACTCACAAATTTGGGATACAATCCTACCCCAAACAGAGTTTTCCTTCAATGACTCAATAAATAGGTTAATCGGTAAGACTCCTTTCCAAGTAGTGTATGGTTTGCACTAAAAGGGACCATTGGATCTGATAGAACTCCCCTTTGATTTCAAAATTAGTTCTCAAGGCCAAGAACTAGCAGAGCTATTTATAAAGATACATCAGCAAGTGAAGGAAAATTTGCAAAGGTCTAGTTTGAAGTACAAAGAAAATGCTGACATGAGAAGGAGAGAGGTCCACTTCAAAGTAGGAGATAGGGTTTGGGCCTTCCTAGGAAAGGAGAGACTACCTAAGGGTAGATACTCCAAACTAAAAATGAAGAAAGTTGGCCCTTTTTGCGTACTTAACAAAATAGGTGACAACATCTATGAAATCTCCCTTCCTCCAACTTTGTAGATCTCCCCTATATTTAATGTGGTAGACCTCACACCATATAAAGCTGCAACAGGTTCATCAAATGAGCAAGCTGAGGACACCAAAGATGAAGACTATGTTACCAATCTTCCACAAAGAAAACTAGTGGAGTTAGAAGAAATCTTGGACACAAAGATACTAAGGCAAACCAGAACTAAGAAGTGCATGCAATAATTAGTCAAATGGAAGGGCCTCCTCAACATAGATGCTACTTGGCTAATAGATGAAAAAATCAAACAACATGGCACTTCAATGGATTTTCTACCCTCAAGTAGGGACTTGAGTTCTAAAACCCAAGGGGACTATGGTGTAGGAGCACCTACTCTAAACTCATCAAACAATGCACCTCAGAGTCCTAAATACTCTACTTAGTTTAGAAGTTCTAGTCAAGCACATAGACCTATTTGTAAGGCCTAGTTCCAGGATTGTCATAATTATAAGCCCTTGGCTAACAATGGTCAAAATGGTCTATGAGCCTAAAAATAATATTATCTTAGGATTTTTCATTTTTTTAAGGTTTATATCCATGTTGGATCACTAGCATAGTGCTAGGACCAAGTTTCGTCTTTGGATTTGCAATTTTGCAAATTTTGCAAAAGCTGCTCTAAAAGTTGTTATGCAACTTTCTTAAAAGTTTTCAAAACTTGTAACCAAACCCCCCAAATGACTAATCAGTTAAAAAAGGTCATGTAACCATTAGGATTTCCCTACATAAGCCCTCATAGGTGGGTGGTAGGAAATAAAATGTAATTTTGGAAATTATCAATAAAATAACCACCATTTCTTTGTAGATTTCATGATTTAGACCACTATATAGATAGGCATGGATGTGAGGGCATGAACCAATGATTCAAAATGTTGAAGCCTTGAGTCTTCCTCCATTTTTATTTGGTCTCATGTATTGATCTGACCTAGATTAGAAGATAATTGACTTTTAATAATAGTGCCTAGAATTGAGGCTTTAAAATAGGGTTTATAGTAGGGCCTGATTGTTTAGGCACATTTCACCATGGTAAATTGAATCCCCTTTGTAGAATACAATTTTTTACAATTTAATTTCATCTTTTTAAGGTTAGGAGTGTGAATTTGCAAAGGAGTGGATTTTCCACAAGACCCTAGGTATACATCTTTGTGTGCACTAGTCAGGTAACTAGGACAGTCATCCTAGATTTTTGTTGGAGATTCCTCAAAGCCTAAAATATTGGATTATAAGTTTTTTAAATGTCCATACATGCCTCCATGCCTAGTTTGTGTTTTGGCATAGGAGAAAGAGCACTTGTAGTGCATTTGGAGCCCTAATTAGGCCCATTGGCTTGGTCTAATATTGCAACAACAGTAACTTCCATGCACTTCCATCCCTTGGTGTTCATACATGTTATATAAACCAAAAAAGGGTATCATAATCCCTAACCAATCATCATCTCATTTGGGAACATTCAGACTTATGTTCAAATTTCACTCTAGGAAGGGCTACAAGCCAAATCCTTGGGTTGTGAAGCATTTTGGTGTTATGGGTTGCTTTTGAATGAAATAACCATTGGAACTATAAGAATAAGACCTAAATAGGCCAAATTAGGGTTTTTAGGCCACCCCTTGTCTTATCATCCATTTTATGGGGTTTGATCACTCTTTTGTTGAAGAGATCTCTTAGTGAACTTGTTTGTTTGGGTGCTTAAGACCTTGGTAAGCCTAGTGATTAGGTTTCCTTGCATAGTAGGGTTGTGATAACATTCTCTAAGCCATTTTACTATACCTATGATAGGTATTTAACACTTGAATCCTTCACATTGGGTGTTGAGTTATTGAAAACTTACCATTGCTCATTATTTGAAGTCTTCCATTGGCCACTACTACATCAAAAGTGAGGCAACAATAAAATTAAAACTTAGTTGTTAGATCTAGGGAATTTATTTTCTATGCATCCTTATGCAAATAACCTAAGAGCACATTTTCTAGTAATGAGCTTGTGAGATCATGCTTCCACCTTATGGAATACATAGGAGTAGAAGCCCCATATTAGACTAGTAGATCTCACATGGAAGATATATGAGGAGAGGTTTAGGGAGAAGTTTCTATATTCTCTAAATAGAGGGCCTCAAGAGGATGAGTTCCATGAGGTTAGAAATGGAATCATGATGATGGAACAATATGAAATAAGATTATCTAAGATAAGATAGTATTCAACGTACAACCATGACAAGGTTCTTCTAATTCATCACTTTCTTTGGGGCCTTATTGGATCTATCATTGGGGATATATATATATATATATATATATATATATATATATATATATATATATATATATATATATATATATATATATATACATATATATATATATACATACATACATATACATATACATATACATATACATATACATATACATATACATATATATATACATACATATGCATATACATATATATATACATATACATACATACATACATACATACATACATATATATACATATCTACAAATATACATATATATATATACACATATACATATATATATACATATACATATACATATATATATCTATATATATGTATATGTATATGTATATGTATATGTATATGTATATGTATATATGTATATGTATATGTATATGTGTATATATATATATGTATATGTATATGTGTATATGTATATGTATATGTATATGTATATATGTAAATGTATATGTATATGTGTGTGTGTGTGTATATATATATATATATATATATATAGACATATATGTACACACACAGACATGCACACATTCTTCCCTTAATTGCTCTATATGGTCACTATATCTACTTTATGTTCACACTTCTCTTATGGCATCCAAAATTTTCTTCTCTCGCACACACTTCTAAAATTAGGGTTTGGATCCCTCTCTTATAACCATCTAATGAAGGTCCTAGATTGATGATTCAAATCTCTCTCTTTTTTCACTTAGTCCTTCCACTTTTTTATTGGCTTATCACATTTCATTGGGATTAATGATCCATAAAAAAATGTGTGATCACCTTCCGTAATTGATTCCTTGAACAAAAACATACATCTCCTAATCATAAAAAATGGTTTACCTCAATGTTTGTTCCATTACAAACAATTATATCAAAATTGGTTTACTCAGCACTTGAACATTCTGGTGCTTGGTCATAATTGTTCTACAATGTTGTCACTCAACATGTGTTGACTCAGATTATACTATGTGACTCGACATCTATACACTCAACATGAACTATACTCTAAATGACTTATCATGAATTGTAATACTTGATGACCATAGACTTCCTTAGCAGTAACTACTGCTCAATTCGTACATGAATTATATACAAGTCTAATAATAAAGCTTCACCTATATAGGAATTCTTGGTCATAGTGATGACTGACCAACTTTTCCAAATGTATGACTAAGTATTTGACACTAATAGAAAACATACCTTAGGGATCAACAATCTCCCCCTTTGACATTAGTGGCAAAAATACTTTTTCATGATCAAACATTACAGTCCAAAATTGAAAATAGTACCCCCCCATGATTATGACTCCAAAACTAATATATACATAAAAATTGAAAAATTTGACAAACATGATCAGATGTCTATACAAACATTTACACCATCATACCTTTGATCATGCATCACACTAATTCCCCCTTGTTTTGGTCACTCTAATATTTAGATGGGGTCCATAAATCACTCCATATTTCTCCAAAAGCTATTTATTGGGGTTTAGAATCATATCCATTGTCTTCTCCCAATTTTCCTCCAAGTTTTCAAGAAAGTGACTTTGAATTTCTAATGTGGCTACAAGATTAACCATATTGTCACCAATAGAGAGTTTTTGATTACTCTGGACTAAATCTTTAGCAATCTTAAATATGTTTGTTCATGACTTCCAAATATGGAGTGAGAAAAGCTTGAATTGTAAGAAACTTGACTCTTATCTTTTCTTCTTCATGCAAAAGTTCAAGCTACTTGGTCTATAAAAATTGTAAATTTGAAAAATGAAAAATAATGGAATTTCCATCATCAAATAGACCTTTAGTGTCTTCTCTAAATATCATGTATCATTCTGATGGATTTCCATCTCCTTTCTTCTCTTGTTACTTCAAGTTGCTACAGTAAAAATTGTATATCAAGCTTATGATTTTCAATAATCTTTCCCAACTTATAGGCCTCTATCTCCAAGATCTTGACTCTCAAGTGGTTAGAATTCTATTAAGAGAACAAAGATATGATACCAATTGTTGGAAGTCTATTGGGAATGTTAGATACTGAGAGGGAGGGGGTAAATCAAGATCTATAAAACTTAACTCACTTCAAACACTTAATACATCTGATATCTTTCACCTTAAACCCTTATATCAACAATATCATAAATCACATAAACATTCATTGCAATAGTGTATGAGATCTAAAAACTAATCACATCAATGAAACATGTAAGAAAATGATCAACACATAACATGAATATTTTGGTTACCGAGAAACCCTCCAAGATTAAGGTAAAACTAGGGTGGGGATGACACCCACAAATCTTCACTACTACAATAATAAAGTTCATCATTTTGGGTTACAATTTTGATCACTTCTGATGGTCTACCCTATGAGGGGCCTACCTTGTTATGATCGTACAAGACTTATTTAGTCTACCTTGATTAAAGGGTTTAAACTTGCAATTAAGTAAGCACTCTATTAGGAGATTTAAAAAGGTTTTCTATGACCACTCTATTAAGAGATTTACCTTGAAACACTTGCTAGAATGTATCAATACTTGATCCTTTAGTCTACACTTCAAATGTTGATTATGGATCTCCTCTTTACAATATCTTATTTGATCTCTTATCTGATATATGCATATTCTTCCTTTCACTTCTATGTATGATCATTACATTTGGTTTACCTTCAAACTTCTCTTATGGAATCCAAACTTTTATTCTCTCACACGTACTTATGAAATTTGGGTTTGGATCCCTCTCTTATAACCATCTGATGAAGATTCTAGATCAAGATCAATGATCTAGATCTCTCTCTCTTTTGGTGCTTAGTCCTTCCATTTTTTTGATTGGATAATTACCTTGCATAGGGATTGATAATTCATAAAAAAAATTGTGATCACATCTATAATTGACTACTTGACAAAAAAAATACACCTAAAGATAATAAAAAATGGTTTACCTTAATGTTTGTTCCCTTTCAAAAAATTATATCAAAATAGGTTTACTTGGCACTTGAACATCCTAACACTTGGCCATAAATATTTTTCAATGTTGTCACTCGACATGTATTGACTTAGCTTGTACTATGTGACTTGGCATGTATATGCTTGGCATGAAATATATTATGGATGACTTGACATCTATTGGAGTACTCAGTGACCATAGACTTTATCAAAAGTAATTATTGCTCAGTTCATACATGAAATTTATAGAAGTCTAATTACAATGCTTGACCTATATAGGATGGGTTGATCATAGTGATGAGAGACCAACTCTTTCAAATATAAGACTAAGTGTTTGACACTTATAGACAACATACCTTAGGGATCAACACTCACTTGTAGAAGCATACATTATCAATATAGGTGTACTAGTAAATCACTCCTTAAGAGCCTCACAAGTTGTCTTACACTATCCCATCCAAAGATACTTCTTCCCTTTCCTCCAAAGAGAAGTGATATGATGATCTATGTGAGATAAAACATTCATTAATTGACAATAATAATGTAAAAAACCCATGAATTTATGAATCTCAAGAACACTACTAGGTGTTAGCCAATCTACGATAGCCCAAACCTTAGAAGGATCCACTACAATATCATCACCCATAGTGTTGTGCCCCCTTTACCTCAATCTAGAAGAGTTCACACTTTTCCAAGTTTTCGTAACTGATGGTGATGTAAGTACTATAATACTTGGCACAAGTGGACCTCATGGTTCTCCATAGTCTCAGAATAGATCACTATGTCATCAAGTAAAATGAAGACAAATTGATCAAGATACATGAAAATTATCCCATTTATCAAAATCATGAACACTTATGGTGCATTGGTCAACCCAAAAGGTATAACTATGAACTCATAATGGCCATAACATATATATAAAGCTATTTGATGAATATCAACCTCCTAGTTATGAAGTTGATGGTATCCCAACTTTAGATCAATCTTTAAGAACACTCTCGCTCCCTTCATTTGATCAAATAATTCATCAATCCTTAGTAAGGGATACTAATTCTTTATTGTCACCTTATTCAACTTTTGGTAGTCAATGCACAAATACAAAGATCCATCCTCTTCTTAAAAAAGATGACTAGTGTTCTCGATGGGGATACATTAGAAAAGATATAGCCCTTGGTCAAAAACTCCTCTAGATGCAACCAAAGCTCACTTAACTCTTCAGTATTCATGTAATAAGGTTCCTGAGAAATAGGCTCCTCTCTAGGGATGACATCAATGTGGAAATCAATGTCACACTATGGAAGCATTCTAGCTATCTCATTTGTAAACACATTAGTGTACTCATAAAAGAGTGGGTGATCATCAAGTTAAACCTCTTGACTCTTAACTCCATCAAGGTCACTACTAGAGACTAAAAACATCTAACATCCATGCCTTGCACTATATTTCAATTGACTACCAAAGAAGTCAACTTTTCAAACTGCTACAAACTCAACTTGCCCCACTTGTGTCATCAACACAATATACCAACTTATATTGGCAATCAATACTAACCTAGTGAGAATCTAACCAATCCATACTCAACACAATAACATAAGATCTTAAGGGTGGGATGCAAAGATCAATTTTGTTTTTGAAGGCTCCCAAGTCCAAAATAGAACCACTGAGCAGGGAATCCACAGTCATCTTCCACCTATCTACTTGTCATGTTTCCACTAGCCCACATCAAACCATAAGGGATGGTGAAATAAAATATTCTAAAGGACCAAAATAAAAAAAAATAGTGGTAGAAGTACTATATAACACACCTATAGACTCAACTATGGTACCTTGATGTTCAGCCTAACGGTTATCAAATGGCTCAAATACATGACTGAATCTTCCTATATTCCTCATGTTAGGATCTAACGTAGATGTACCTCTTTGTAAACCTTCTAATTAATTTTGAGAATACCCTATTGATATGTGACCATAGTGGCCATGAGAGAAGCATCCCCCAATACTATATCCATGTGCTAGAATTTTGACACACTTCTATGAATCATTATATCCAAGATTGCTCAAGAATGAGGTCTCAAATGGTGACTCATAGCTCTCTATTCATGGAGTGTAAGGGTAATATAAATGGATTTCCATGGATGCATGAGATAAGAAGACAAGAAAAGAGAAGTTGCAATGTCCAA